>QJPP01007215.1:0-600000 GCA_003996215.1 Jaltomata sinuosa
CTGTGGTTTTGGCTTCGGGCCTACTGGCACTGTTTTCTAAACCTTGCATGGCCCGGGGGGCCCGTTTTTGATGGAAATGATTTGGAAATGGTTGATTTCACTTGTGGAGATTTTGGGCAAGAAAGTAAAATTATGTTTAAAATCATCAGTTTTATGATTATCGCTAGACTCGGCAGGGCCGGGGTGCTAGTTGAGTTTTCTTGTTACTTGAGATGATTTTTAGCCTCGGTCGGACCGAGCACCTGAGATGACTTTTTACTGTTTAGACCCGGCTACGCCCGGACACCCTTGGAGGGGTTTTTGAGATATTTTCCTACTATTTTTAGTCCTGGACAGGGTCTTGGCATGCATATTCGAGACTGGGTCTCTATCTTGATATCGAGACTGGGTCTTTATCTTGATACATGTTCTGATACTGAGTTTTAGTATAGGGTCTGGGACCTCCATGGACCTTGCTATCCGGGCCAGGGGCTACGGGCTGCGTTTGCCGGAGGAGGGGTATACAGTGGAGTAGAGGTATACGGGCAGAGTCCTTCCATGGAACCTACCTGCTGGGCCGGATCGGCGCCGGAGGAGGTACATACAGAGATACCATGGCACTTAAGATCTTCATGCATCATATCATTCATTGTGTGAGGCTCCACCCTTGTTTGCTGTTTGCTGATTGTACGCTCCGGTAGTATGGGATGCCGGAGGGTTTGTTTTCACTTGTTTGTGTTCCTCAGTTGTATGGGCGGCCGGGGGACTGTAGGTAGACTTTAGCTTTTTACTTATAGAATTGTTCTCTATTATGGATAAGTATGACATTGGTATGATTAGTTGAGTTTGATTCATGTCTCTGAGCATGCCTATTATTACTCTTTCTCTCTTCTTCTTACACTTGAGGTTACCGTTATACCGTCCATTTCGTAAACTTATTTTGTATACACTGTTGTTGCAAGGACCCCAGGTGCGTTGTTCTTACTTTCACCTGTGTCTATGATGTGTATATTCTTCTTACTGGCCTCATATGTGGTTCTGTTGATTTCCCTCTGGGCTAGTTCCTGTGTATCTTTCGTTGATTTCTGTGACTACTTGCTTCCATTCTGTCTATTACTACGCTTTTATCTTATATGTGCCCAGTCGGCCTATGATACCTACTGGGTACCTTATGCTTCGCATTTGGTGCTCACCCCTACCCCCTGCATCTTTGGGTGCAGATCCTAGCGTGGGCTATCGCCATTAGACCGCTGTGATTCGTGCTTGGAGATCTGTTGAAGACTACTTCAGGCTGAGGGTGAGCTCTTGGTGATCGGAGCTTAGCTTTAGTTTATCTTTTGCTTCATGTACTCTATTACCATTCAGAGACATCTGTATATATAGTTTTGGTTTATTTGTACTCCATGTATGTAGTTTGGCTCTGTATTATGATACCAGGTCTTGGGGTTTGGTTTAGTTTCCGCATATGTATATATTTATATCCCTGTTATCTATTTTACTCGTCTTGTTCCCGTTTTGCTAGATAGTAGCCCATTACTAACTGTTGTGGGCTACGGGAATTGGTTCGCCTACTGGGGGGTTGTAGGCGTCATCATGACCGAGAAATCGGGTCGTGACAGATTCTCTTGGTGAATATTTTTAAAAATATGAAACTAATGGTGAAGTGTTATAATAAATTAAAATTTATTGTACTAGAGGGGTACAATGATGCTAAGTGAATCACAAAATTCATATGTGATTATGGTTTACCTTTGGTGGGGTGTAATAATATGAAATTAGTCAAATAGACCATTAATTTGACTTTGTAGTTTGGTGTTGGATGATAATGAGTCTAAGATAATTCTTAGCGTTCAGGTTGAAATAAAACCTAATGGGTCTATATAAATTGTGATTGCCAAGCAGCATTAGCCGTAGTGAAAAAATAATAATTTATCAATGGCAAAACATATATAAGTGTGCGAAATATAATGTGGTAAAGTAGCTACTATGAGATGGAATTATTTCCATATATTTTTGTGAAGTCAGAAGTGAATTTGGCCAATTCACTGACTAAACCTTTAGGAAAAATATTTATAAATGAAGTTTCAATAGGAATGTGACTTTTGTTAAGTTGTATATCAAACATGATGGTAACCCAACCTATGTGATTGGAGATACCATGAATTAGGTTCATATGGGTAATAACAAGTCATTGTTTGATCTTGTGCACTTTAAAACTTGTCCCTTCTATGATCTATTATGGTGTGCATATAGTGCAAATCTGCAAGGAAAGTGAGGTTGAGTTGTGAACTCTCAATTCATTACAGTATCCTTTATAGGTGGTGTATTGCTCTGCAGAATACACTTGATGGGTGGACCTATATGAGTGTGAAGTGGTGCCGCTTATATGAAATTGTGACAGATTTCTAGAGCACTCATGAATATCAGGACACGCGCAGGGCATCTTAGCGTAAAACCGTTATAACGACAAAGATTGTGCAAGTATAATGTGATAGAATAAGACCATGAGCTTACAAAAGAATTCTTGGTTTATAGAAGTTCTAAACTTCACCAACTATTTTGAAAGTTTAATCTTATTTTATCTAGGTCTGGTTCATAGTCTAGAGACACCAAATTCGACGCATTGTACTTATAAGTAAAAACCCAGCAAAATTTCTTATATCGTTCTACTTCTAATTATTATTATTTCTGAGATATATGGCAGATTGTTGAAAAAATAATAATGTTGATATCTCAATAAT
Organism: Jaltomata sinuosa; assembly: GCA_003996215.1. Lineage (NCBI taxonomy): Eukaryota > Viridiplantae > Streptophyta > Magnoliopsida > Solanales > Solanaceae > Jaltomata > Jaltomata sinuosa. Next base: position 2,721 of record QJPP01007215.1, read on the forward strand.
AATAATAATAATCTTTGAAAAATTCAATATTTAAATAGCCTTAATGGCTTTCATTGAGGAAAGAATTATTAATTATCATACATTGATTTTTCCTTCTTTAATAGTCATTATTTATTATTATTTCTAATTCCATTCCTCCCATATCTTGTTTGACCAAATATTACTACCCTTTATTGTCTTAATTCTTCCTATTTATTGTCATCAATTTTATGATCGTTAGACAATTAATCCATCTCATAAGATGGTGTTTTCCTCACCTATAAATACTTTCTTGGTCTTTTTCTTTAGTGAAAAAGATAGAAGAATACATAAATTTAATCTCCTCTTTCTTGTTGGGTTTTCTACCAATTCTAAAGTCTTTGTTAGATTCTGGCTCCTAGTTTAATACTAGAAGAGCTTTTTGAATTCTAGAGGATACACCTTAACTGGTGAAATATCCTTAAGGATAGTGCCATAGGCACGCCTCAAGCTAGTGAAGTTTCCGTGATTCTCAATATTTTCCAACAGTTTGTACCTTTACTTTATCCCTTACCAGAACTTATTATTATACTGTTTGAGTGTGTCCTGTGTAAGTTTACTGTTTAGATAACTATATATCACGACCCAGACCATCGTGAGTGGCACCCACCCAACCCTTGGATTAGTGAACCAATAGAGTTCATCCCTTTGCCTAGACTAACAGCCTAAAACAAGCAAACAGAAGTAAACTAACAATTAAATAAGTAATGAACTATAGCATTAATATCATCCTGCAGAAAATCCCCCTAGAAACTGAAAGTCGCAGTACCAAACATTACTGCCAATATCTAGAGTACTGGGATGCAACCCTAAAAAGAAATACGGAAGTAGTTTTAACTGGAAACAAGTGGGCTGAAATTCTAGAGATAAGTCCAAGGTAGCTTGATCAAGCAGCTCACCCTTGAAGCCAGAAATCGCCAGTGCTATAGATGAGGTCGCGTCTCAGCCGCTAGAAGATTTCCTGTACTCACCAAAAGAAAAGCAACTAGAAGATTTCCTGTACTCACCAAAAGAAAAGCAAGTGAAGTATCAGTACACCACCACTGTGTACTGGTAGGATCATCAGCCAGTTTTCAAATAAACAGTGTATAAACAGTACGACAATATCAAGTAAAAGATATAGAAGACATGCAACAATATCAACAAACACACCTAGACTACAAGTCTCTACTTAGCTTGTTCTCACATGAATTCCACCACCTGTACTCTAAGCCTCAACCATATACCAATAACTATACCTTTCCGTCTAGCCCGGACTCACCCTAGAATCCCCTCTAGACAACACAAAATGTTAATTAACAACTCGGCCTAAATCAAGACCAACACAACAGTTATACAGAAATTCTCGGTTGCTCAAGGGCCACTAAACAAATAACACATTTCAATAAGCAGCCCGGTCCACTCACAGAACCAATATCAGTCAATGCAACACAACAATAAAAGTACAATGATGCAACAAAAGTAAATCCATACCAGGCGTGGTACCCGAGCCAACCATTAGTATTTCTGTACCAGGCTTGGTACCTGAGCCAACCATTTGTTATACCCATACCAGGCGTGGTACTCGATCCAACCGAATGTCAACAACCCACAATAAAATAGATGATCAAACAACTTGTAAACCAACAAGCAAACACCATTCAAATCATAGACTGTAAAGCAGGAACCTTAGACATTCTACACAACTTCCCTAAGCAATGTAATTCATACAAACACTTATATATGAGTACAAGAATATACAACATTCATAGAAATCGTAAGCCATCACCTACCTCAAAATGATCCAAGCTCTATTCAACCCGAGCTTTCCCGTGTTTCGGATTCCTTTCTCGTTCTTGATCTAAAATAACACACAAGTACATACAATTAAAACACAAGGCCTGCACAATACCCGAATTACACCAAATCCCCAAACCCCAGGCCACCCATGATCATCCCACCCTTTTCTCAGGCTTTTCCACCGTTAATTCACCTACTTCTATTATTTTTTTACGGATAAAAATAGAGAATTTAACAATCTATGATCATAATAACATACTTTTAACAACGCCCAAGAACATTCATGCTTGGAATTTTCTTTCTTCCCCGGATTCCACCATTCCTAGGTTAACTCAACCTTTTCCCAAGTTCCCTCCTAGCAATTCTACCATATAGGAAATGTAGTAAAAAGGTTGGGGAGTAGAAACCTTACCTTCGGGAAGAAATTCAAAGGAAAAAGGCGGAAAATCACCTGGAATCGCCTAGCCCTTCTCCCAATATGAAGTTGTGAAACTGAATATTTTTGGGGAATGTTTCTGCATTAATATCCCATCTGCCTGCTATAGCAGTCCCCGCTCCACTATAGAGGTCCCGCTATAGCGGATGACTTCCGCTATAACGGTCTTAAGCGGTGTTGACCACCTTGATCACCGCTATAGCAGAGGTTGCTACCACGGATGTTTGCACTCGTCATGGACAAAATGTCCGAAACTTTCCCAGTTTTGGCCATTTTACAACACACTTGCTTTTCTCGACGACTCGAAACAACCCATTCACATCAAACGCGATTCCGGAAGTTCTACTTACCCAAATTCGATTTCAAAAAGTCTCCCGAACTCCTTTATGTCTTGGATACGCGAAACACTAGATTAACACAAGACATATAAACCAATCCTTACCCGAATTTTCCTAAACTCCACCTCGCTCCAAACTCGGCCGAGGCTAGCCTAGCCTAGAATTTCAAACTCTCAAACTCGAAGTTTTCTAACTCTAAAACTTGGCACGATTGGACTAACCGTAATGACGGACCCGATCATTACACTATAGGATATATTGCTACTCTGGAGGATAATATCATATTCAGTTATTCAATGTCTTGTCAGCATTTTATTTACATTAGAAAGTATGGCTTTCCCGGAATGACTAATCAGAGAATATATGTATTACAATGATTCAGAGGTTGGGATAAGGTTTCTGAAAATTTCTGGTTAAGACCCCTTTACATTAGAGAGTATGTCTTGTTTTCAGAACTTATGAGTAATCTTTGGGTAGCGACGAGCAAGTCCATTTTTAAGTATGTTGTATGGATTTGAAAGGATTGGTTAATTAGAGAAAGCCAAACTTGCTTTAAATTTAAAGCTCTTGATTGCCGATTGTTCTTAGTCTTAAAGTGTACACCAAGTATTGTAGTATGCATTAATAATTTGTGGTATGAGATGATGTCATACTTTGCATACTCGCATAATGCTTTTTTGAAATGACAAGTTATATCTTCTTCATTTTGCTTTTGTGATATGGAAGAAATGATCTTTATCTACTTTGGTATCTTTTTACCTACTAGTATGTGATCAATAAATTCCTATTGTACCTTTAGCATAGTTTTGAGGAATGATTTGTATTACTTATCAAACAACTGGTATAGGTGTACAACATAATCATGAGAGACTGTGAAGTTCAAGCTTTATTATCTATCTATTTATCCAAAATGCATACAAATAGTTATTGTATTATTTCAACTATTATTTTCATTCACCAGCCAAGTTAGATTGAAAGAATTATCAGTGATGATGTATGCAGGTTGCAAGATCCATCTAATCTAGGGATTTGGAAGTATCACCTCCTCTACTTACATCATTAGTTCTAAAGGAGAAACATGTTTCATTATGCTTCAAGTAGGACGAGCACCAAAGTAAAAGCTACATTTCATATCTAGGAAACTTCCACTTCACTTTGGTAATATGCAGATGAAACTTGGATCATTCTTAACTATTGTTCTATCTCGATATCTTCACACTGAAGCAAAGGCTAAAGAATTGTAGTCTTTACAGTTTATTTCTAGAACACACTTTGTAGCAATTTGGTTTATTAAATGATGTAGTATATTAAATGTATTTGTTTTCGAAGTTCATTAAATGTATATATTTGAGAAATATTTTATTATTTATTAATTAACGTAAGTTTGAGATCTTCATACTACAATAGTAATATCAAAATATATGATAATATAGTTTTGATAATAATAGTGTTTATGAGATATATGCAAGAAATGTTATTTTATTGAACCATAAATTTGTAGCTTATATAGCATCTAAGGAAACGCTTTACAAGTGTTGTCATAGAGGAGGGTAAAAATGCTATGCTTCAAAAGTGTGGACAATAAGGAAGAAACGGTCACGCTTGAAAATATTATTGTATGAAATAAAAGTGTTGCTAATGAGATGCTACAAAGCGTGGGCTTTGTACCTCATCGGCCACGCTTTTTAAGCGTAGATGCTATGTCATCACTTGAAAAGCATGACCTAAAGTCAAAGGTTACGCCTCTTTAGGCCACCCCTGAAAAAGTATTGCCTAAAGTCAAAAACCGTAGCCTTTGATCAAAGGCCACACTTTTTATTAGTTTAGGCCACACTTTACAGGAGTGGATAAAAGTGTAAAATTTTTTACTGGTACCATCACAACACTCCCCCAGATGGGATCTACTCCACTTGGTATAAGTGGGTATGAACATCTCACTATCCCACATTACCCTGAGACTGAGAACGTTGAGCTCTAGAGTTTTGTGTTCCCTGAAATTTCTGGTCATTCCTGATCCTGTGTGCAGGTGCATTAGCTGATAATGGCACAGGTCCAGACGACCTCCCTCAAAAGAAAGACCTACTCCTATTCCCATTTCTCTAGTGACTAGTCTCATGACCGGCTGACTTGGCCCTCATACTCTGGTGATCTTCCCTATCCTTTTTCTTTTCTTCCTCAACCTGTTGAGCATAAACCATAAGTCTAGATATATCTATGTCTTTAATAAAAAAAATCTCCCTTGTAGTATTTCTTCACATGCCTAGAAACTTCAGACACAAACTTCCTCATTCATGCCCTCATAGAGGACACCATCTCAGGAATATATCTGGATAACTAAGTAAACTTGAGACCGTACTCCCTCACACTCATAGTACCCTGCTTGAGGTTCAAAAATACATCCTCTTTGGACTCTCTCAACTCTTGAGGAAATAAATGGTCAATGAAAGCATCCATGAAGTTATCCCAAACTGTAGGAGTTGTATCTTCAGTATGAGTCAACTCTGACTGGTCATACTAAATGTTAGCTATGTCCTTCAATTGGTAGGAGGCAAGTTCAACTCCCACTGTCTCAGTAGCATGCATCACTCTTAAAATCTTCTAGACTTTATCAATAAAGTTTTGAGTGGTCCTCTTCAGCCTTGGACCCTGTGAAGATCGGTGGGTTCATTTGGAGGAACCCATGGATCCTCAAAATGTATGACAAATCATGCAAATTGGAACTAGCAGGGTCTCTGCCCTAACTGCTAGACTGGGCTGCTATAAGCTATGTGAGCATCTGAATAGCTCCCCTAAACTCAACATAAAAAGTAGCAGTGTTGGGAAGCTGAGGTGCAGATGTCACAGGAACTCTTACTGAGCTAGTTGGCATAGGTGGAGCTCCAACTTTTGAATTTTGGTCAGATGAGCAACCTTTGTTCCTAGGTTGCATCCTGGAAGGTGGAGGCATATAGTCTGCATTTGCTCCTATAGGAACTTCATCACTAGTAGCAGTTCTCTAACTAGCGGTACTTTTTGGAGGCATAATATGAAATCATGAACGCAAGAATTATGAGAAAATTCATAGAGTTAGACTTTACAGTACAAACTAGAGTATGAAATAAGGGTGGTAATTCCTAACATCCTATAGCTTCCCCGTTATAAGTGTGGCATGCTTCACACCCATAAGAATGACTCTACTAGATGTGGCTTCATATACATCCTAAGACTCTTGAACCTAGTGCTTTGATACTAAGTTTGTCATGCCCCAAAACTACACCTTTGGTGTGGCCAACTACTAAAACCTTTATTAGCCTGATCAGACACTTGGCATGGCTTACTACTTAAAACATAGTGCTTAAATAATTTGTGAAGCTCGAGTAGACACTTGTCATAGATTACTACTGAAAAAATAGTAATTAACCAACTTGAGAATGATTTAAAGTAAAGGAGCCTAGCTAACATTGAAACAAAAATCAAATATCTTTATAAAATCTCAATGCATAAGTAACTAAAAATACTTCAAATATCTAACACTTTACTAACTTGTCTAATGAAGCCTCTGACATAAAGAATAGAAATAGTCTACTAGGACAAGGCCCTTGGCTACCTTAGTACTCTAAGGCTGACTAGTGACACTAATCAAGACTAACTGGAGCCCTCTAAAAGCAAAGAGGCCTCACCAAAGCTGAGGATGAGATATGTGCCTACTGTCGAGCATGTGTATCTGAATCTCCATCATGAAATGATGCATTGCCAAATGACGTTGGTACATGAAATGTATGGTATTTGATAAAGTTTAGTAGAAACAAGGTTAATATAACTGATCAACTGAAGTACAATTCCGAATATGAGTACAATAGGAAGAGTAACTGAAGTATGAAATATCTGCAGTGAGCAAAACATAATTATGCAACTAAACGATAAAACACCTTATAAAACTGAAGGCTATATGTCAATAGAAATAAAAAAATAACTTTAGTTTCACTTGGGGAGTTTCTCTTAACCAAGAAACACCATATGAGCGCATGATGCTACAACATATTACTCATATTGGAAGAGCCATCCTATTCCTTATCAGTGTATAGAATGAACGTAACTTATAAATCCAAACTGAGCCTCTTTTAGGCTAAAGAGACGTCGCTCGACTTGCGAAATGTTCCTATCCTATGCTGGCAACGTAATTTTATGGCTTGGGTTACTTTAACCCTTAATCGTCTCGGCACTAAATAGTCCTCCCAAAATAATATATATGCTCATAGCTATCATATTCCATTTTAAGGGAAAAAACTTAAAATAACCTTACTTTGAGTCTTTACTCAATGCTTAGCTTCTTTAACTAAACTTTCTTGTGAGACTTGGCCAAGAAAATCCTCATCTTTCTTAATAGCTTAACTTTCTAAAACACTAGAACTTTGTTTCTATTTGAAATCATGGTCTGAAAGCTTAAAACATTTGACTTGAAACCTTGCATGAAATACAAGCATTGAACTTTAAAACACATTCTATGTAAACAAAATATATAACAACAACATCATAAAACGTGCTTTTAAGGATCATAAAATAACTCATGAGATCCATAGAATAGGAATATGCAATGAACCACGGAATCCAATGAATAGAGAAACACAATAACATAGTATTCAGTGTAATTTCAAGATACATGGTATTCAAATGGAGATACTTTGGGTCAGAAGCTTAACTTTAATATTTTAAAAGCTTAGCTTCTTAGATAATAGGGTGTGAGGAAGAATGGGTCTCCCTTTCTATGGTAGCCTTATATACTTGAAATAGAGAATCTACTGAGAAACCTTTCTTGGAGAGACGTAAGCTTTGCTTGGAGTGACTTCTAACTTTGAACTTCAGAGAGAGGAGTTGAGAGAACTTCTACGATAAAATATTCTAAGAAGTAGATGCTTATGAGGGATTAATAATCATGTTATGGGGTTTGGAGGGTAGTAAAGGACTTAATTTCCCTTAATTAGACAAATATTTGGGAAAATTTCCCATATGGAAAGGCTTAGACGTGGCATGGAGGCCATAGAGCCAACCTCATACTGTACCACAAAGGCCATAACGCTAATCTAAGGGCACGACTCATCTTTCATGGTGCATGTGGTCTGATATGCAATCATTTAGAATTTTTCATATAGGTGCAGTGCAAAAACCAACGCAGGCACTGCCATAACCCAATATCTCGGTCATGATGGCACCTACAATCCCCAAGTAGGCGAACCAATCCTCGTAGCACAGAATGGTTAGTAATGAGCTACTAGCTAATAGTTAAGCAGAAGAAATGATATAATCAAGCAGAAGCAAGTGAATAAGATGAAAAGATAGATAACAAGAATACATATACATGCATATGCGGAAGCTAAAGCAAACCCCAAAACATGGTATCATAGTATGAGCCAAAACTACATATAAGGAGTACGAAGTATCAAAAATAATATATACACAACTGTCTCCGAGTAGTAATAGAGTACATGATACAGAAGATGAACTAAAGCTAAGCTTCGGTCACCAAGAGCTCACCCTTAGTCTGGATTGTCCAAAAGATCTCCAAGCATGAATCCCACAGTCTAGAAGCGATGGCGCATGCTAGGATCTGCACTAGAAGATGCAGAGTGTAGTGTGAGCACCAATTGCAAAGCAACCGGTACCCAGTAGGTATCATAGGCCGAATGGGCACATATAAGATAAAAGAAGAGTAATAAGCTAAATATAAAACAATTATTCACAAAGCGCAATGAATAAGTACACGAAAACTAGCACAGAATGAATAAAGCAGGAACAATACATATTGCTTTCTAAAAGAATACACATCACAGGCGAAAGAAAGAAACACGTACCCTGGATTCTCGCAACAACAACTATATAAAGAAGAGTTCATAAAGATGGCAGTATAGCGGTAACCTCAACGAATTGAGAAGGAGAGGAAGAAAACAGTAAACATGCTCGAATACAAGGAACGATAACCCAACTAAACATGCAACCTCAAGTCAAGAATTCAATAGTTGGAAGCCAAAGTTTAACCTTAACAATATCCCAATCTTACTAGAAACCATAACAGGAACCAATACCACGATATATTAACAATAAGTCTAAGTATAATCCCACGAGCGCCCATACACCCAAGGAATACAAGCAAGTGAAGAAAAAGCCTTCGGCAGTCCCATACTACGGAGCGTACAATCAACAAACAACAAACATGGGTGGTACCTCACACAAATGAATGATATGCTATGATATGCCAAATCAAGTGCAACCACAGTGTCAGTATGTTACCCCCTTCGGTGCCCCAAAGGTCCAATAAAGGAAGGATCCATGGAAGGACTTCTCCCGAGTACATCTACTCTATCGTACACCCCTACCCCCAGTCACCCTTTTTCCCGTAGCACTTGGTACAAAACAACAGGGTCCATGAAGGTCTATTCACAGACCACATATTACACTCTAACCTCAAAATATCAGTTCGGAGTGCCACCAGATCCAAACTAGTACTCAAATTCTCAAAATGCATGCCTGAATTCCATCCATGTCTAAATCAATTAAATAAGTCTCATAAACCCCCTTCAAGTGTGCCCGGGTGTATTCGGGTCTAAAACAATAGTAAATCAAGTCCGATGTTTGGCTTTACTGAGTCTAATATCATATCTCATCCATAACAGGGTAAATCTAGCACCTCGATTCAACTGGGCCTAATATATAGCAGGAAAACCGTAACAAATCTTTCTTTTGCTTTCCTTACCCCAAGAAGATCCATTAAGATGATACCAAACTATTTCATAATAAATTTTACCGAAACTAGGCCCCATGGGCCATGCAAGATTTAGAAATCATCAAAAGAAAACCCGAAGCCAAAACCGTAGTAAAATCATAAAGAAAATCCTTTTATATGAATGATAATGGCATGCTCAATCACAATCAATAGCCCAATGGCACACAATTAACCTATCGGCCCTGCACTGACTCCAATTGTTCGACAACACAGATAGCCAGCTCTATAACAATAAATACGATGTTCAAGACTCACGGACATTCCCAATATCCCACTATCTATTTTCCAAAATTAATATAAGGCCACACAGGACCACAAGGGTGATAATATCATCTATAGCAAATACTACAACCATCGGAGAAAGAAAAGGAATTGGACATGAATAAAGCGGTCAAGGTCTGTGGTACCAACTAGTAAACCCAACCCAAGGATGCCTATTAGTACAATTTTATCCTATATATGTGAAGTCTAATGAGTTTAAACCGTAACCTCCCTGTCATCCGACGACAAGCTGCTGGGATAACAATATCCAAGCTCGAATCACTCTGAGATGCCCCGAACGATGATCAAACTATCACAATCATAAATAATATATCAAGATGAGTCTAACTTTACCCATATTGCTATAATAAAAGTGAGGCTAAAATTTGGGTCACCGACGGGCCCGCAGTTCCCAGAACTCAGAACCGTAAATGAAAGTGCACAATATGGTCACCATGACCAAGGGAGCACATGCCCGAAAAATTAAGGAATTTGGGCAAGGATTTTGAGCTAAAACAGCCCCTAAAGCCAACAAACCAAATAAGGAAATTTAGGAAAGAAAATCGGAAATTGGTAAGAATCACTTACCACAACGGGAGAATTATGCCAAGGATATAAATTTCAATGAGTCTGCTAAGCATGCACATCACCCGGGAATAGAATCTGTAATAAATTTTCGAGCTCCAAGAATTCACAACAATGGAGTTTTTGCTATCAATGGGAAAGAAAGGAGCTTTGGCAAAGAAGACTTACCAACAACGATGGAGGAACGATCAAGGCCATGAAATATGCACCCTAACACAAAGAATTGAAGAATTAAAGTGCTTAGATGAGTTTTTAGCTTGTACCAATGGAGAATTCGGTTTTGGAGTGAAAAAGACAAAGTTAAGAGTTTATATACTGCCCAGGGGTCCTCCATCGCGATCGCGACCGCGAGGACAACGCTGGCTAGACCATCACGATCGCGAGGACTAGCCATGCAGTCGCAAAGAACAACGGAGGAAAGGCTTTATCATGATCGCGATAGGTGATCATGCAATCACAAAGAACAAGGGACCAGGGGCTTCATCGCGGTCGCGAGGGGAGAGCCTCGCGATCGCGATTATGGCCTGAGGCCTGCACCTGCAACAACAAAAATATGCAACTTTTTAAAAACTCAATTGGGCATTTTGGGCACAATCGAAAAATAATACTCAAAAACCAATAATGCTAATAGAGTGGAAATGATGCTCCAGACTCAATGGAATCAACGAAACTTCCATACGAGGTCGTTTCGGAAAAATATTGACCCAAGTTAACACTAACCAACAAGATTAGCTCGGGACCTGAACCAACCATCTACCTAACCCAAAATAAATATTTTGGAGCTGATAGAATCATCAGATTTAAAATATGATGCTCCGATAATCAAAAGATGATAAAAGTTACACTTTTAACTCCAAATGGCCTGAAAATAGAAAAAGTTACACAAAACCCACACCAAAAGTTCTCAGGCCTCAACTAAAGGTCCATCTAGACAAAACTCAATGCTCCGAAGCTAACAGAACTGTTGGAATTTGATTTCGAGGTCATTAGCTAAGAATGTTGACTAAAGTCAATGACATTCTAAGTTAAGGCTCTAAAATAGGCAAATGGCCAAAACAACCAACGAACAACCAGGTCACCAAACTACAAGTTCCAGTAAGACATAAATGAATTAGAGTCTCTACAGGAAAGCTCTAACAGTACATTGAATACGTAAACGTGAAGATGACCAAAAGGGTCATCACAACATCCACTACTAAGAGACTTTCATCCTTAAAAGTCAAGAAGAAAGGAGTACTTGAAGGCTCAAACAACTGCGGATACTGAGCTTGCAACTCCCTCTCAGTCTCACAAGTAGCCTCCTCGGCCGAACGATGCCTCCACTGAACTTTCACAACTGGAATCTCCCTAGATCTCAATCTTCTGATACCTCTAGCAAGGATAGCTATCGACTCCTCAACAAAGGATAAACTCTTATCTAACTGAACTGAATCCTAATGCAACACATGCAACTCATCTAGAACATACCGGTGCAACATTGAGACATGAAAAATTAGGTGCACAGCTGAAAACATCGGAGGCAAAGCTAACATGTAGGCAACACTACCAACCCTCTATAGAATCCCAAATGGCCCAATGAAACTGGGGCTAAGATTGCCACACCGACCAAATCTCATCACGCCATTCATGTGTGACACTCGAAGGAATACCAAGTCACCAATACTGAACTCCAAGGCATGAAGTCTACGATATGCGTAGCTCTTCTGCCTACTCTAGGCTGCTCTAAGTCTATCTTGAATCAAATAGACTCGGTCTAAGGAATCTCAAAGAAAATCTGTACTCTACGGTGTAGAGTCTAATCCATCAAACCAACCAATCATCGATCTGTAATTCCTACCATAAAAAGCCTCAAATGTGCTATGCCGATGCTCGAATGAAAGATATTATTTTAAGAAAACTCAGACAAAGGCACGAATTGATTCCATGTACCTCCAAAGTCAAGAACACATGCCCAAAACATGTCCTCGAGGACCTGAATAGTCCTCTCGCACTTCCCTTCTATCTGAGGGTGGAAAGCAGTACTAAGCTGAACTAGTGTACCCAAATCTCGCTGAATAGCCCTCAAAAACTGAGATGTGAACTGAGTGCCATAGTCTGAAATGATAGAAGCTAGGACCCCATGAAACCGAACAATCTCGCAAAGGTAAATCTGAGCTAACCTCTCTGCACCGTAAGCAGTCTAAATCGACAATAAGTGCGCTAACTTAGTTAGCCTATCAACAATGAACCAAATGGAATCAGAACCCTTGGAGTTACGAGGCAAACCAACCACAAAATCTATAGTAATCATTTCCCACTTCCACTCAGGAATGGGAAGTTACTGCATCAACCCACCAGGTCTCATGTGCTTGAACATCACCTACTGACTGTTCAAGAACCGAGACACAAACTCTGCTACATCTCACTTCATACAACTCCACCAGTAAAGTTGTCTCAAGTCTCTTTACATCTTTGCCACACAAGGATAAATGGAATATCTAAAATAATGCGCCTCACAAAGTATTAACTAAACCAGAACTCTAACCCCTCAGAACACAAAGATGATTGTCGACCCTCAGAATACCATCAGAACCCAACATAGCTCGGCTAGCCTCATCCCAAACTACCTGATCACGAAGGTCACACAAACTCTGATCCTCATATTATCGGCTTTGAATCTGATCAAATAGAGTAGAACAAACCTCAATACTAGCAAGAACTCTGCTAGGATCTGACAAGTCAAGCATAAATAGACGATTAGCCAAATACTGGATGTCCAAGGCCAACGGTCGCTCAGATACTGTAAGTAAAGCTAGGCTACCCATACTCGTCGCCTTCTGACTCAAGGCATCCGCTACCACATTTTCCTTGCCCGGATGATATAAAATGATGAAATCATAATCCTTCAGTAGCTCAATCCATCTTCTCTGCCTCGAGTTCAGCTCTCGTTGACTCATAATGTACTAAAGACTACGATGATCGGTGAATATCTCACAATGAACTCTATATAAGTAGTACCTCGATATCTTGACCGTAAAGATTACCACCGCCAACTCTAAGTCATGAGTAGGGTAGTTTCACTCGTGAACCTTCAACTGCGTCAATTCATATACTATCACCCGACCCTTATGTATCAATACACAACCAAGACCAACCCTAGAAGCATCAAAATACATGGATAAACTCTGACCCTCAACTGGCAAGGTCAAAACTAGAGATGAAGTCAATAAGGCCTTAAGCCTCAGAAAGTTATCCTCGTACTGATCTGACCACTGAAAATGAAAATCCTTCCTAGTCAGCATAGTCAAGGGTAATTCTATGGAAGAAAATCCCTGGACAAACCGCCTGTAGTAACCCGTTAACCCAATAAAGCTGCAAACCTCAGTAGCAGTAGTAGGTCTAGGCCAATCACGAACCGCTGAAATCTTACCTGGATCAATTCTAATTCCATCCTTAGACACCACGTGCACTAGGAATGCAACTGACTCAAGCCAAAACTCACACTTTGAGAACTTGGCATAAAGTCGATGATCTCTCAAAGTTTGAAGTACAATCCTCAAGTGCTCCTCATGCTCATCACTACTCTGGGAGTATACCAGAATGTCATCTATGAAGACTATCATGAACATATCTAATTATGGGCTAAGCACCCTATGCATCAAGTCCATGAAAGTTGCGGGGGCTTTAGTCAACCCAATAGACATCACCAGAAACTCATAATGGCCATAACGTGTCCTGAATGTTATCTTAGGGATGTCCTCCACCCTAATCCTCAACTGATAAAAGTTGGACCTCAAATCAATCTTTGAAAACATGGCTGAACCCTGAAGCTGATCAAACAAGTCATTAATCCTCGGCATCGTATACCTATTCTTCACTTTCACCTTATTTAGATGTTGATAATCAATACATAACCACATCGACCAATCCTTCTTCTTAACAAATAGAACAGGAGCACCCCAAGGTGACACACTCTGTCTAATGAACCACTTAGCTAACAAATCCTGGAGCTTCTCTTTAAGCTCACTCAACTCAGCAGGAGCCATACAATAAGGAGAAATATAAATGGGCCTAGTGCCCCACTCTAACTCAATAGCAAAGTCTATATCACGCTCAGGTGGAAGACCTAGAGGTGGGTACAAAATACATCTAGGAAGTCTCTAACCACAGGAATGGACTCAGGGGAAGAAATGTCAGCACTAACATCAGAGAAATATGCTAGATAAGCTAAACACTCGTGAGAGATCAACTTCCTAGATTAAAGACAAGAGATGATCCCAGATGGTGCGTGGCTGATAGAACCCTGCATCATAACTGGGGATACACTGGGCACGGCTATGGCGATAGTCTTGGCATAGAAATCAAAAACTGCACTGTGAGGGGATAACAGGTCCATGCCCAGTATCACATCAAAATCTAACATATCAAGTATCATAAAATCACCCCAAGTCTCCAAATCACAAACAAATATCATGCAAGATCTCACAATCTGATCCACTACTAAAGAATATCCTACTGGGGTCAAAACAATAACAGGAATAGATAATGGCTCACTAGCCAATCTCTCCAAATGGAATTACTTTACCACTAAGAATTTTTTTGAGATGTTGTCGAGAGCATCCGAGAAGGATGAAATTCTCAAAATCAAAACCACAGGTGCGGACTACACCAAAAAGGACGCATCACAACGTGGAACTTTTTCTTAGCAGCAAATTGGAACATAGCTCAAAGAGAAATATCAAACTCTTTGGGCGCGAGTTGAGAATCGACTTCCACTTTAATCAAACCACACCCCTATTAGAAGGAATGTGGGTCTTTTCTATCATTTGGTCTTAGTTTTGCATCCAAAGTATTTTTTGAATTCACATTGGAAGCAATATTCTTTCTTTTCAAATTGGGGTGACAATACACCTCGAGCGTTGGAAATTATGTCCAGCCTATGGGTGTGAAGTGCACCACATTCATGGTTGATAGGCTACAAGCCTCTTTTCCATAACTCAATTACTTGTCACTCATCCCGAGCCAAAGGTTGTATTAGCATAAAGATTACATTTTCCACCGATTGAGTTGAACTACAAGCAGCCTGATTCCCTGAGTCTTGGGATATGTAGGTGGGCTCTGTGTTGATGACAATGCCAAAGGAAAAGTCATTGGAGTTGACTTTTTGGGAGAACTCCCCAAGGTCTCTCTCCCTTGTAAAATCTTTTAAAGCTTACGCCATGTATTTCAGTTTTCTATAAATAAAATCTGTAAGTTTACTACAATTTTATTACTTCTTCCTTCTATACACACGATTGTCAAATTGGTATCAGAGTCATGTTGGCTGTGTATAAACTTATCATGAGCAGCTAAGTCTATATACTGCCGGAAAACATGGAGATAGATATTTTCATAATAAATTAAGTATTTTGAACGTAATCAAATTCATTAGTTTATTATCGTTCTTTAATTCATCTTGATTATACTGCTTCTATCCTGTGTGAGGTTTCTATTTCTCTCTTACGGTTTGAGGTTTCCGATTATTATCCGATTTAAGGTGTTGATTAGCCAAATGAAAGGTCGTTGCCAGGGTATGCGTTAGACCTATAGGTGATCCCTCCGCTGAGATAACCTTAGAGAAAAACAAGTGTAAACCCAATAGAACTTAGATACTGCAGTGCTCCTCAAGATAAGTAAGGATCTTTAATACTACTAGTACTTTGATTATTTTCTCTTTATTTAAATTAAATGATCCTTATCTATACCACTTTGCTTTCTGGTAGTATTTCTCTTTTTTATGAGTGATACCCAAAATAATTTGAATACTGTTAATATTTCTTCTCAGGCAACTCGGATTGCCAATCTCGAAAGTAATCTTCAAAACTGGAGTATACCTAAAGAACCTTTTAAAAAAATCTACCAACTAGGTAATTTTAGCTTCATCAAAAAGCATAATATTAAAACCCGTGAGTCCACTATGGCTATTAATAATTCGTTAGAAATTACTAGAATGCTTAAGGAACATGATATAAATAGATATAAATCTAATTTTAACTATTTGCATATTGGTTTAGTCCAAATACCTATAAAACCTCTTTTCACTTGGTAGAACCTATTTTTTCTTTTCAATTTGCTCATTGGATTGATCTTTTAGAGCAATTTTCAATTCAAAATTAAGGTGATACCTTGCACTTGTAGTGCACTTCTTTTTTTCTCATTTGATCACATGCACCTCAAACTTAGGCATTTGCCTATGTTGTATTTCATTTCCCCCCCCCCCCACCACCAAACTTAGGCTTTTAGCCAACATTCATTTTCAAGCAATTAGGGAGGATGGGTGCCAAAATAGAGGTTGCCAAAGAACGGTCATAAGATCAAAAAGGGTTCACTAGGATTTGATGTCGTGGGAGGTCATTTGGGTGAAGTGGCTGTCAAAAAGGGCCTAAGGTCATCTTCCAAGCCCGGCCACACCTAGAATTTCCCCTTGAATCACATTCTGGGCAAGTTCTAGATGACACTTATGCACAAGAATCAAGGTAAAGCATCATCACACAAGGCATCATGCCACAAGACTTCTTTCATTAGTCTCACAATCAATTAGGGCAAATGATTTTTGACAAGCTATTTCAAGTTCATTACACACTCATTTGTGAGTCAATCAAGCCAAAGCGAGAGTGTGCAAGTCATGACAAGAGAATGCTTTTCCTCAAAAAATCATTTCCCTTCTTCCTTTTATTTTCAAAACAATTTGCCACGAGAAATTTTTTGGTGGGCCCATTTCGAGACAAGCAACTATGAACTCTATTCTAAACTAAAACTTGGCATTTTCCCTTAAAAAAGTCGCCTCTCAATATATCATAGGGAAACACCAACCCAGTTTGACACAAAAACAAAATAGAAGAAAAAAAAAATAATCAAAACTCTTGCTCGTTGGGAAAGAACCATGGTATTAAGAAAACCCTCAGAATTTATTTCTAAACTACTATTAATAAGGCGACATTCGAATTTCACGCTCATGATTCATTTAAAAACAAGCCTCGGCATAGGACTTTAGCGTATTTGCAAAGCACGAGTAGCAAGACAATGGAGCATGTAAGACCAACCCGGTAACACAATAAAAATTAGGCCCGGCAAGGGAACAAATAAGCTTAAGGTAAAACAAAACATAAAATAAAATATAATCTAAAAGAAAATCAGAATCATCCAAATATGCTCGACAAGGGCCAAATAATCTAGCAGAATAGAATGTCAATAGGGCCCGACAAGGGCAATAAAAGCAATAAAATGCCCGACAAGGGCAATAAAATATCTCAAGCCCACTCACGGGAGCCAACATAAGGAAGTAAAGCCACCCCTTCCTCATAAAAGGAGCACTGCCCTAAATTCTCATAGTGCAATGGGAAAAAGGGGTGGAACTCCCTGGAGGACTACTCCTCATAATCATCAGCGGTAGCTGCTTCCTCATCAGAGGCTCTCTCACTTGGGCCAGCACCATCCTTTAGAGAGTGCGAGTAAAGTTTGGAGGCATGGAGGGCCCTTTGAAAATCCGGATTATGATCATCGCCCAACTCTTGATCGTCATTGCCAGGAAACTCCTCATCCTCATTGGATGCAAACAAGCTATCCAAGGGACTGGGAATGGAACGAGGTTGAGGTAAGGTAGTCAGATCTGTTTCTACCACTGGAGCTTTACCTTTCTCTTTCCGAACATCTTCCTGCAATGTCTTGATTGACCCCTCAATGACATCGACTCTCTTTCATAATGAGTTCAAGCTATCCACCACCCCCTCGACAGCACTCTTGCCAACCTTGTTTATCATTCCGGGTAGTTTGGCAGCTAGGTAAGCAAGCTGTTTCTCATGGTTATGATCTTTGTCAACCATGTCCTGAAGGCTTCTTTTGGTCATTGAGGGGGATGGGGCATGTGTATATGCCTCAGAAGTAGCCCTGGAAGGGGATGGGGTGTCTTCCTTGGCACCAAGCTCATCACTGTCAACTCCACTGAATTGCTCGACCCTTTGCTTCTTAAACCCTGGGGGCATCCCTATTTGTTTTTTCTATCAAGATCGATGGCCCCAATAGCATGAGTGAATTCGTCGCAACTGAGGGTAGGTATATCGGCCTTGGCACAAAGCTTTGTAATCAGCACTAGGAAGGGGAAGAAATGCGATGAGCTTTTCTCCTTATTGCCATAGCTGCTATTTCCCCAAAGTTCACATACTTCCCCGGCAAGGGTGCCATTTTTTATGAACGCTGAAATCATGCTTTACAAGTGGGAGGCCACGACGATCGTGCAGCAAAAAAAAATTATAATTCCCAATGGATGTAGGGGTCATACCCAAGGGAACTGTAGTCATGATCGAGCTAACAAAGAATAAGAGCCACTTATTGGAGTTCAATTAGCGAAAATGGGGAAAAGATATCTAAAAGGGGATTTAGACTACAAACTAAAAGATAAAAGAAAAATCAAATAAAAGATAGATTGATCAATGGCTTTCACCTTGATTTTGCCAAGCAAGGACAACAAGGGAGAATCGGGAATGGGAATTCAATTCACAAGACTTACACCCGATTAACACTCGGGCAGTCTTGGCTAAAGGTGTAATTGACCATCTTTTGACCAATCAACACACAACTCGTGTCTTCTCTCGAACCATCGCGAGAAAATAATAAACAAATTCTCACTTGGGTGAGTTGAGTTATCTCTAACCCCTATTATTAGATGGGAGTTTTCGGCAACCAAACTATCTCTACCCTTGGTCTAGAGTGGAAATTCCATATCCCCACTATCAAACCTTCCCGAATTTAGGGTAATCCTTTCTCAAGCAAAAACCCATATTAGAAAGCTAAGTCAATGTTTTCAACCATTGACTATAAATTCAAGCATGCAAGATTCAAGAAACCCAAATAATCAAACAAGAACAAAATCTATTTATGAATTTGATAACTCAACAAGTATTATCTCTAATACAAATCCAATATCTCAAGTCAACAATACACCAATGAAATAGCAATTAAGAACAAGAGTTGCAGAATGGAAACTAAGGATTTTTACAATAAAGAGCATCCAAATCTTCACTCCTATGGTGTTGGTTGATGAACTTGCTCTCCAAGCTTGCCAAAAGTTATGAAAATTGCCAAAGATGTGTTCCCAATTGGCTGAGAAGTCTTTTATGTGGATTGGGGTTTCCAAAAATGAGAATTTCCAAATTTGTCCTGCAGCTAATGACTTTTTCATCCCTGTAGCGTGAGTAGTCTTTGTGATCGTGAGGCTTTAGCTTTTCCTTCATCATTGTCATATGGATTCACTCTTGCGGTCGCATGGTTGTGATTCCCAGTACATTGCGGTCGCGTGCCTTGTAGCTCGTGGTCGTGATAGGTTGCATGTTTCCTTGTGCATCGCGATCGCGTGCCTTAGGTCTCGCAGTTGCGATGGTTAATTTGATGTCAGTGATCAGCAGCTCCATTTTTGCTCCATTTGACTTGTTTTCATTTGAATTCTTCTCGAACAATTCTAGAACACAAAAACCTACAAAATAGAAGTAATTCGTGTCAAAATGCACTAGTTATCCACTTCATACTAGCAAAAGCATAAAATTAGAAGCTAAATAAGTAGGTAAAAGACAAACTTATCAAACCCCCAAACTTGAACTATTGTTTGTTCTCAAGCAACTTAAAAATTCTAACTCAAGAGGCATAAAACACAAGTGCAAATGACAATACCACAAGCCAAGGAAAACCCTTTCAATCACCAAATATGACTTCGGTTAGTACTAACGATTAGTCAATAACATGATAATTTACTCAAAGCATTCCCCTCGTTTCAAAACAAAATTGAATGATGCAATGGAACACTAAGAACATGCAAGTGACAACAACCAATCCTCGAGATATGACTCAAACTACTAACTTACCAAAAAATGTTCATTTGACTCATTTTCGGAGTTTATCAATGTCACCAACTATCCTAATTCGCATGCCCTCACAAGAATAAAATTCCCAAAAGCACATTATGTATAAACAACAATCACAAGGGAAAAACACAAACACTCACACTCACAATTGTTGTTTTGAAGTCACCTTGAGAGTACTTGTTTCTTTTACTTTTGTCTGTTGTTTGTGGTTGATTTCAGGTACACATCGTTCAAACATCAATGCCTGTACTTCTCACTCCACCCAATTGCACTTGATTTTACTACCGTGTCACACCGTAAGTTGTATCTTTGGGAGCCGAGGGAGCAATGGGTGCGACCTCCACTAAAGAGATTGAGGATTGGTTAAAAAATGATGCACAGAGGAATAGAGAGTTATCAATCACTTCCACACTCCTTGAATTTATGATAAGGAGTATCTCAAATGAGCAAGTTGAAACCATTAGCACTATTGGTTCTCTTGGGGGTATGAGAACAACAGATGATGGTGAGAGTTCAAATGATGGTAGTGATGAAGTGCTTACAGCTGTCCACGAGGTGGGTTCCCATATCAACCCTCATAGTTTGGGTAGATGTGAGCATGGGAATCAATGTCAGAATGAACAATATGAAGACTCTAGAATGGAAAGTATGATTTTATAAGTGTTAGAAAAAGTAGGGGAAACCTGCGGAGTCATTGAGGATTTGAGCAATAACCTTGGAAATCTCATTGAGGATTTGAGCAATAACCTTGGAAATCTTGCCCAAACTATTCAATCACACTCCCTAGCCATTGAACCTCTTGAAGATAGAATGCTTTAGCTGAATTCACAATTCAAGTCTAGGCAAGCCGAGAATGAAGAGAGGGGTAGTGGTTTTGAGAGCTCCCTAGACCACATTGAGGTTATAATGCCAAGGATACGCAAGCCTCAAAAAATGCAAATTCAGTGAAATAGTGTGACCCAAGTTGTTCAACATGAGAACAAGGAGAATAAAGTTCTAAAACCATTCCCCACTTGTCTTCCTCCATTCCCTCAATGACTTTTGCAAGAAAGAGTGGATGAGACTCCAAATGATTTCGAGTCTTCGTTGAAGAGAATCACCATCAATGTGCTTGCAAGTACCACTTTTAACAAAATGCCCGAGTATGCTAAGTTCTTGAAATAATTATGCACCACTTGCAACTTAGAAAATGTTGGGGTAGTTCAGCTATCTCCATTTAGTAGGGTGATTCTTGCTAGAAATTTCACCAATAAAGTGGTGTCGCCAGGTGTACACACGATTTGTGATTCGAAGGGAGTTCACAAGTCTGCTAGGCTGGTGTGCGATGAAAACTCAAGTGTCAATTCTATATCATTGGCTACTTTCAAAAGAATGGAGTTAGGAAAGCCTACTGACATAAACTTGGAGTTCATCATGACAGACCGGTTAATAAGGTGCCCTGTGGGAATCATTTGTGATATTTTGATAAGGTAGGGAAAATGGTGTACCCCGTGGACTTCGTGATACTTTATTGCAAAGGAGTCTTTGAGATACCAATCATCTTGGCACATCCTAGCCTAAAAATAGGGCACACCTTAAGCAAAATGAACTCGAGAGAGTTAAAGTTTGAATTGAATGATGAGGAAGCCACCTTTGATGTGAAAAGATCTATGAGGCAACCAACAGATCTCCAAACGACGTTCACAATTGAAAAAATTGAAGAAAGTGTCAATTTGTACATGAGAGAGGGATTCATTGATGAAGCCTTAGAAGCGATACTATTAAATCATGATGGTAAAGGTATGGAAGAATTCGACGAGGTTTGTTGTGCTTTAGTGGGTATGGGATCTTACTCTTATCCCCCAAAGAAACTTTATCTCTACTGAAGAACAGGTAAACCCCACCATCTAAACCCTCAATAATTGAACCTCCTATCTTGGAGCTCAAACCATTACCTTTCCATTTAAAGTATGCATACTTGGGTGCTAATGAGACCTTGTTGGTCATTGTTTCCAACAAATTAAGCAACAAGCAAGTGGAAGCCTTGCTCAAAGTGTTAAAGAAGCATATTAGAGCTCTAGGGTGGACCATAGTGGATATCAAAGGTATACCTCTGGGAATATGCACACATAAAATAAACCTCCAAGAGGAAAGCATTCCTTCCATTGAGCACCAACGAAGGGTTAACCCACCAATGCAAGAGGTGGTGAAGAAAGAGATCATTAAATGGTTGGACGCAGGAGTGGTCTTTCCCATATCCGATAGCACTTGGGAGAGCCCAGTACAATGTATGCCAAAAAAAGGAGGAATCACCGTAGTTCCAAATGAGAAAAATGAGTTGATCACACTTAGACCGGTGATCGGTTGGAGAGTATGCATGGACTATCGGAAATTGAGCTCTTGGATGGAAAAAAACTACTTCCCTCTCCCATTCATGGATCAAATGCTAGACCGGTTTTCGGGCCTGGGGCTTCTATTATTTCTAGATGGTTACTCCGGATACAATCAAATCTCGATCAATCTGGAAGATCAAGAAAAGACCACTTTCACTTTCCCTTATGGAACCTTTGCCTTCAAAAGGATGCCCTTTGGGATTTGCAATGCCCCAGCGGCCTTCCAAAGGTGTATGATGTCGATATTCTGGGACATGGGGGAAGACACCATAGAAATTAACATGGATGACTTTTCTGTTATTGGAGATGAGTTTAGCGATTGTCTGGAGCATCTAGTGGTGGTACTTAAAAGATGTGAGGAGACAAATTTGGTGTTGAATTGGGAAAAATGTCATTTCATGGTAAAAGAAGGGATAGTCTTAAGGCATAGGATCTCCAAAAAGGGGCTTGAAGTTGATCAAGCCAAAATTGAGGTTATATCAAAACTACCCTCTCCAAAAACTATGAAGGGCGTCCGGAGTTTTCTTGGCCACACTGGGTTCTATAGGCATTTTATCAAAGACTTCTCAAGATTGGCCTATAGTTTATGCAAGCTACTAGAAAAAAAGGCCAAATTTGACTTTGATTATCATTGCATGAAAGTGTTCCTTACTTTGAAAGAAAAGTTGAACTCTACTCCTATTATCATTTCTCCGGATTAGTCAAAATCATTTGAGCTTATGTGCGATGCCAGTGGCATAGCTTTAGGGGCAGTAGTGATTGGCCAATGAAAAGAAAAGCTTTTCCACCCGATCTATTATGCGAGTAAGACCTTGAACACAGCCCAAACTAACTACGCTGTTATGGAGCAAGAATTGTTGGCTGTGGTGTTTGCTTTTGAGAAATTCCGGGCATATCTCTTGGGAACTAAGGTGGTGGTGCACACTGACCATGCAACTCCCAGATATTTGATAACAAAAAAAGATGCTAAACCCTGACTAATCCGATGGGTGTTACTCCTTCAGGAGTTTGATTTTGAGGTGAAGGATCGGAGGGGGTGTGAAAATCAAGTGGCTGACTACTTATCGCATTTGGAAGAAGAAGGAAAGCCTGTGGGGGAGCGTGAAATAATGACTCATTCTCGGATGAGCGAACTTTGGTTGCTTCTTGTCATGCCCTGAGGATACCCCCTAGACGTAACATGGGACTCGGGATAAAAAGTTCCCCAAGTTAACTCTTGGTCATAGCATAACATAGGCATACACGAGGAAACATAGCGGAAGCATAAATAGAAAGTTAGGCAACCCAATCCATAAATAATGAACTCAATAAGAAACTTAATCCAAAAGGGATACTCGAATATTGTCTATGTATGAAAAGCCTCTACATGACATAAGGAGTTGCTAGGATAAGACCCTAGTTAACTCAAAGTACGAAAGTAAACAACCATACATAATACTAAGATTATAACTAGCCCTAGAATAATGAGGACTCACCAACACTGACTGGAATGGCCTGCGATCTCTAGTCACGTGCCTGAGAGAGGGAACCTGAGTCTGCCTCATCAAGAGAATGTAGCGCAAATATGTGTCAATACTATAGGATGTACCGAGTATGTGAGATATGCATGTGATATAATGAAATATACTTGGAAGCATGCTTAAAACTGAGATCATGCATAATTTGTGATAAAACATGCTTAAAATATCCTTGAAGCTAAAACCATATGATAATAGTAGAATCTATAATGTAATGACTCAATGCAATATCTAAAAGAAAAGAGTCAATACAATCTTTTCATGAAAACTAGATTTTATGGGAGGTTCTCTTAACCAACATAGACCATGTGAGCTACATGGAATCCGATGTATCCACCCCATCAAGAGGACCCAATATACCTTGCCAGGGTATAAAGGCATGATTGTGGCATGATCACTAAATCTGATGCCTAACTGAGGGGACTTAGAACATATGAGGGCACGTAGTTCTGGGACTAACGGTACTCTCACCTTATCCAACTCGGTGCTAAATACTATTCCCAAAATATATACATATAGCTCATAATACTTGTGACATATCTGATGTCAAAACTGTTCATCACTTAGGTAGACATATATGGATGCCAAACCTTTCATAAAACATAGGGACATATCTAATGTACAAAACTGTTGAAAAAGCATAAGGACATGTCTGATGTCATGCAATTCACAAGTCATGAGTCTTAAAGCTTTGCAAAACCATAATTCAAAATATACTTTCCTTCTAATATCATAGCTTGAAGAATTAGGCATGCAATTTCATAAAAATATAGGTCATGATATCTAAACATACCAATTTTGCTTGAAGACATGCAATTGAAAGAAATCATGCTAAAATTCATCATCAATAAATGGGCTTTTGAAATCAACTAAGGAACTTCAATTAAATCATAGATACGTAATGAGAAACCATAACTTATGCTTTAAAACTGAACCCATAAGTTTCCGCAATTTGGGTAAGAACCCAAGTTTCATAAATTGGATAAGGATTATCCTTAAAATCATGAATAGGAAACCACTTATAAAAAACCATGCAAAATCATGAAATTTAGAGTCAAAATCCACAGAAGAATCACGAGAAAACAATTTGTAAAGAAACCCATGAGAATTGGGTAAGAACCCTAATTTGAAAATTCATAAAATCAATTTAGAAGGTTGGGGTTTTGGGCACAAGGGTGAAGGGAACCCATGTTGAATACCCACATACCTGAATGGAGCTTTTCTAACTTGGGACTTGAGGATGGAGACTTGAAGATGGAATCCTTAGCCTGAAGCTTGGATAATGGAGACCTTTTTCTTCCCTTGGAACTTGATTGAAAGAATGGAAGAGAATTTAGGCTAAGTGGGAATAAAACCCCTTCTAATTTTTCTAAAATGACTTAACTTAGGAGTTAAAAGAGTGGGAAATTACAAAAATACCCCTGGGAAAAGAGTAAAAATTTCAGAAATTTTTGTCAAAGGCTTCCACAGACATGAATCACGGCCCGTGAAATGAATCACGGTCTGTGGAATGAAGGTCATGATTCCAGGGGACTTTTCAGGCCTCTGGACTAATTTCCACGAGTTGGTTTCACGACCCGTGGAACCTTCTCGTGGTTGTTGTCTGTCATTATGACAGACAGACACCCTTTCGTAAAACACTGATAACTTTTTGCTCCGGACTCAGATTAATACGCGGTTGGTGGCGTTGGTAGGAAGATTCAAATATATTTAATTTTGTGGTTACTAGGCCACCTAACTCCTTATATTCTGGGAGTTATTATAGTTTGAATTTGACCCTTAAAAAATCTTACACTAAAAATCAATCGGTAAGGAAGCTTTCAACTCAACTTTGAGCTAGAGGTTCTTTATGACCCTAATTCATATCTAATACACCTTTAAAACATCAGAATAAGTCTCAATACTTACATACATAGAAAATTTATCTAGTTCGTGTCTAACAACGCATGAAGAATGATTCAGATTTGGCTTAGAATTTCTAGGGTGTTACACTTCTCATGATTTGACACCTTGGTTTGCAGATTTTGCCAATTACTTGGAAAGTGATCTACTTCTGGAAGGATTGAACTTGAATGAGAAAAATAAATTCCTCCATGACGTTGGGAAATATTATTGCGATAAGCCCTACTTGTTCCAGATTTATGCCGATAGGATGATACGGAGGTGTGTACCAAAAATTGAAATTTTACTCATTCTTAAAGCATGCCATTTGTCACCCATTAGTGGACACCATGGGGGCATGTGTACGGCCTCTAAAGTATTGCAAAGTGGATCCTATTGGCCTACCTTAATCCAAGATGCCCATGATTTGGTAAAGGAGTGTGACAAGTGTCAATGCGGAGGAGGCATACCTCGGCATCATAACCTTCCACTAACACCTATTATCGAGGTAGAGTTATTTGATGTATGGGGTATCGATTTTATGCGACCCTTTACAAGCTCACATGGAAACACCTATATTCTAGTGGTTGTGGACTTTATGTCCAAATGGGTCGAAGCGGTGGCTTTACCAAATAATGAAGGGAGAAGTGTGACTACTTTTCTAAAGAATCACATCTTTGCGAGGTTTGGCACACCTCGTGCCATCATTAGTGATAGAGGATCGCACTTTTGCAACAAGTTGTTTAGCATACTACTTGAAAAATATAGTGTCAAGCACAAAATGGCCACTCTGTACCATCCACAAATGAGCGAGCAAGTTGAGGTGTCTAATCGGGAGATTAAGTCCATCCTTTCAAAGTCAGTAAATGTTGACCTATCAGATTGGTCACATAAGTTAGACGATGCTTTATGGGCATATAGGACAGCCTACAAGACCCCAATTTGAATGTCCCCCTATCAATTAGTTTTTGGGAAGGCTTGTCATCTTCCGGTCGAATTGGAACACAAAGATTTGTGTGTCTTGAAGAATCTAAACATGGATTGGGAGAGAGCCGCTCGTACTAGATTGGAAGACCTTAATGAAATGGATGAATTTTTTATGCGAGCTTATGAAAGTGCCTCTATCTACAAGGCCCAGATGAAGCGATATCATCATCAACAAATCTTGAGGCGTGAGTTCCACCTGAGAGATTAGGTGCTCCTATTCAATTCTAGACTTCGGCTTTTTTCAAGAAATTTAAGGTCCAAATGTTTGGGTCCTTTCAAAGTGCATCAAATTTTTTCCCAATGGAGCCATAGATTTGGAGAATGAAGATGGCTCAGTATTCAATGTCAATGGGAAAAGAGTGAAAAAGTACTTGGGCATTCCGGAAGAAGTTGCAATGGTAGAAACCATTTACTTAGATGAGCCTTGAGAGAGAGGTACCTTCGTCGATCCATGACGTTAAACCTAGCGCTTCTTGGGAGGCAACCTAAGCTCTTTTTCTTTTTGTGTTTTTCTTGTTTTCTGGTTTTATTTTGTAAGTTGGTTTTGTTAGCCTTATAGTTGGGAGTCCAGCCAAATATATGGGAACAATGATCAGATAGTGCGATGCTTCATGCGGTCGCACCACCCAGATTGTGCATCGCACATCAGGTCACAGAAGCTTAGCAGAAAACTGAAGTGTCGGACAAAATAACGTGTGACTAGTGTGCGATCACATGAGCAGTTGTGCGTGTCGCACACCAAGTTTGCACCTCGTAGGAGAAACCTGGCAGTTTTTCTCAGAATATCACACCACTATGCAATCGCTAGTGCATTTTGCATACCTTAAAATGTAGGTTGCACAGATGGCGCACAAGAAATAATCAGATTGAACTTTAAATTGGCCATTTTTGATTGTGCGATTGAGATGCGGCCGCACCACCCGGAGTGCATTTCGCGCAACTGCTTCAGGGAGTGTTCTATCTTCTCTAGCTAATATCATTGGGGGCAATGCTACATTTTGGTTGGGGGTGTTTAGATATCGCCTTGTTAATAGTTGTTTAGAAATAAACTCCGAGGATTTTCATAATACCAGATTCTTTCCCAAGGAGCAAGAGTTTTGATTATTTTCTTTTTCTTCTCTTTTTTTCTTTGTGTTCGAACCGGGTTGGTGTTTCCCTATGATAGATTGAGAGGTAATTTTCTTAAGGGAAAATGCCAGGTTTTAGTTTAAAATTAAATTCGTAGTTGCTTGTCTCGAAATGGGCTCACCGAAAAAGAAAATCATGGCAAATTGTTTTAAAAATAAGGAAGAAGGGAAATGAATTTTTGAGGAAAAGAATTCTCTTGTCATGACTTGCACACTCTCACTTTGGCTTGATTAACTCATAAACGAGTGTAATAAACTTATAATAGCTTGTCAAAAATCATTTGCCCCAATTGATTGTGAGACTAATGAAAGAAGTCTTGTGGCATTATGACTTGTGTGGTGAGGATTTACCTTGATTCTTGTGCATAGGTGTCATCTAGAACTTGCCCCGAATGTGATTCAAGGCAAAATTCTAGGTGTGGCCGGGTTTGGAAGATGACTTTAGGCCCTTTTTGATAGCCAGTTCACCCAAATGGCCTCCCACGACATCAAATCCTAGTGAACCCCTTTTGAGATTATGACCGTTCTTTGGAACCTTGTAACACCTTTAACTTTTTCGAACCTCTATTTTGGCACCCATCCTCTCTAATTGCTTGAAAATGAAGGTAGGCTAAAGCCTATGTTTGGATGGGGGGGAAACGAAATACAACATAGGCAAATGCCTAAGTTTGGGGGTGCATGTGATCAAATGAGGAGAATAAAAGAAGTGCACTTCAAGTGCAAGGTAGCACCTTAATTTTGAATTGAAAATATATCCAAAAGATCAATCCACTGGCCAAATTTATCCAAAAGATCAATCCACTGGGCAAAATAGGTGTTACCAAGTGAATGTGGTATCAGGAGTTTGAATGAGCATGAGTCGAGTGGTCTCAGTTGGAGATGGGATATGCACATGTTTATGGATTGAACGAGATTCAAGCCCTATCCCAATGAGGGAAGTAGCGAAAGATAAGCTGAAGGGACTGGGCAAAGGAGAAATCTTGGGTTGTTTGAGGGAGAAATAAGGTGAAGTTGAAATTGAAAATGTTAGCGGTGATCGAAATGAGAACAAAAGGCATTAGGGAGGTGTAGTCACTTGATCAAAATGATATCCTCACCTTGACCCTAGCAAACATCATAACCCAGAAGTCCTTGGTGATTCTGAGCTTGGCTACCCTACATTAGTGGCGATATACATGAAGGGCAAGCCTATGGTTCGACGCGTATGTACTTGAACTTCCTTGAGAGAGTGATAGTCTTCTTGGTTCTCCTATAATTCCGTGTTTTGTGAATTAAATGATTGTGAGTGGGATTCTCTCTTGTGGTGAGTGGCATCATGCACTCGAACTGAAGCATAGAGTCTCTATTTCAATTGAGGGAAATGAATGAGATAAGTTGTGTGGCGAATCTCGAGGCAAACCTTGATGGTCCATGACAATGACTTGAGAAGCTTAAACTTCTTATTTTAAATGACAAAATTCCTTTGAGTTTGAATGAGAAATGATGTCCTTTTGAAAAAGTTTTGAAATGACCAATTACCTTGAGTTTATGGTGGTCCAAATTGAGATAAGCATAGTTGTTTAAGTTTTTATTTATTCTTTTTCTTAATTTTAGTGTAGAGTAGTCTTTTGTGCCTTAATTGAGCCTAGCGCATAATTCATTCCTTATCTTGTAAGTAGCTTGCTTGAGGACAAGCAATATTTCAAGTTTGAGGGTTTGATAAGACGGTAATCTACGAACTTATTAAGCCTATATCCATGAATTATTGGTATGTTTTGAATAGATTTAGAGGTT
The DNA here is from genome assembly GCA_003996215.1 of Jaltomata sinuosa. Taxonomy (NCBI): domain Eukaryota; kingdom Viridiplantae; phylum Streptophyta; class Magnoliopsida; order Solanales; family Solanaceae; genus Jaltomata; species Jaltomata sinuosa. The sequence continues at coordinate 32,424 of QJPP01007215.1, forward strand.
CTTATTGCCTTTATTGATGTCTATGCAGGAACTTTTGATAGACGACGACAAACAAGGAAATGGACCCAAAAAGAGCTCAAATGGAGTGAAGTGTGAAGTGTTCGAAAAGGCTGAAGATTATGACCGGAGATGTAGTGGCCATGCGACACGCACAGGCCAAGGTGCGAACTGCACCTCCTCCGCACAAGAGCATAAAGTCACTTAAGAGTCTATCACGAAATGCGGTCGCAGTGTGACGCACACATCCTGAGGTGCGAACTGTACCCCCTTTGCACGGAACTCCCAATTCTAGTTGAAGTCACTGGTTCAATAAGAGGTAGTGTGCGATGCACACATCGCAATGTGTGAACCGCATGTCATGCCGTACATCGCTCGAAGGGCATTCTTGTCCTAATTTTTAGTGATGTTTTGGGAAACTATAAAAGACCTTATTAGGAACAATTGTAAATAACTTTTATCATTCTGAATATTTTGAAGAGTTTTTAGCTTAGAGACCAAGTTCTTCACCTTCATTGAGAAGAGGGTTTCAATCCAATTCTCTTGGTTAACAATTGTGTACTCCAATTGAAGCTAGAACTTGAGATTCAGCTCTAATGGAAGGGATTTTGAATTACCCAGCTGGTATCTCTTTCTCTCTCACCCTGAGTGGCTAAATTCTCTTGTCTAAGGGTGCATTGATGATGGGTGTTTAAGAAATGGGTGTGGGTGTTATCTATTCTTGCTTATAGTTGCTTAATTGACATGGGTCTAACAATTTCACCTAGTTTTAATCCTAAAATTTGTGGTTGCAAACATTAATTTACATAACTTGACTATGTGATTGCTTGGGAAAGTATTTCATAGTTTTGAATGTGAGATTGTTAGTGGGGACTTGGGATTCCACTCAGATTTGAGGCTAGGAATAGCTCTTATCATTGGATTCTCCCATTTAAGGGTCTAAGCTAGAGATAGTGTGACCTCCCAAGCTAGATTGGATGTTTATTAGTAAAACCAATGATGCTCTAGCTGAGATCATCATAAATAAGATTGTTGATCGAGATATAAGAAAATCTTACTTACGACCAATGCTATTCATGTCACTAAGCTAGAATAGGTATGAATTGTTAATTACCCGAACCCATAAAAAAAAATCCATCGGATATGCATCCCAAGTCGTCTAGTAAAACTTGGTACATCCGCTTTAGTTTTCTTATTTTTAATTGAATTGCGATAGTAGTGACAACTTTCCCAATTCCCCCCATCCTTTTACTTTTTATTTTGGGCAATCACTCTCATCTTGAACTCAATTAGTTACAATCGAAATTTGGCTACCCCAAGTCCCTTGGGTATGACCCCAACATTCGTTGGGTTTATAAATATTATTTTGCTGCATGATCACCGTGGCCTCCTAATTGTAGAGCATGATTTGAGCGTTCATAAAAAATGGCGCCGTTGCCGGGGATTGTTCCTTGTGAGTGTGAATATTTGTTTGTCACTTGTGATTGTTTTTTGTGCATAATATGCTTTTGGGACTTTCTTTCTTGTGAGGGCATGAGAATTAGGATAGTTGGTGATATTGATCAACTCCAAAAATGAGTCAAATGAGCATATTTTCAGAATCACCAAGGACTTGCGGGTTATGATGTTGGCTAGGGTAAAGGTAAGGATATCATTTGGATCAATTGACTACACCTCCCTAATGCTCTTTGTTCTCATTTCAAACACCGCTCACATTTTCAATTTCAATTTCACCATATTTCTCCCTCACACAACCCAAGATTTCTCCTTTTTAATCATGCTCATTCAAACTCCTTATACCACCTTCACTTGGTAGAACCCATTTTTGCTTTACAATTTGCTCATTGGATTGATATTTTAGAGCAACAACGCCATTTTTTATTAACGCTCAAATCATGCTCTCCAATTAGGAGGCCACGGTGATCGTGCAACAAAACAAAATTTTTAAACCCAACGAGTGTCGGGGTCATACCCAAAGGACTTGGGGTAGCCAAATTTCGATTGTAACGAATTGAGTTCAAGATAAGAGTAATTGCTCAAAACAAAATTTAAAAGGATGGGGGGAATTGGGAAAGTTGTCACTACTATCGCAATTCAATTAAAAACAAGAAAACTAAAGCGGATGTACCAAGTTTTACTAGACGACTTGGGATGCATATTCGATTGGGTTTTTTGTTATGGGTTCATGTAATTACCATTTCATACCTATTCTCGCTTAGTGACATGAATAACATTGGTCATAAGTAAGATTTGCTTATCTCTCGATCAACAATCTTATTATCGATGATCTCGGCTAGAGCATCACGGGTTTTACCAATAAACAACCAATATAGCTTGGGAGGTCACACTATCTCTAGATTAGACCCTTAAATGAGAGAATCCAATGATAAGAGCTATTCCTAGCCTCAAATCTCAGTGGAAAACCAAATTCCCTCTAACAATCTCACATCCGAAACTATGAAATCCTTTCTCCTGAAATCACCTAGTCAAGTAATGTAAATTAATGTTTGCAACCACCAATTTTAGGATTAAAACTAGGTGAAATTATTAGACCCATGTCAATTAAGAAACTATAAGCAAGAATAGATAACACCCATACCCATTTCTTAAACACCCATCATCAATGCTCCCCTAGACAACAAAATTTAGCCACTCATGGTGAGAGAGAAAGATATACCAGCTGGGTAATTCAAAATCCCTTCCATTAGAGCTGAATCTCAAGTTCTAACTTCAAATTTAGTTCACAATTGTTAACCAAGAGAATTAGATTGAAACCCTCTTCTCAATGGAGGTGAAAAACTTGGTCTCTAAGCAAAAAACTCTTCAAAATATTCATAATGACAAAAGTTATATACAATTATGCCTATAGAGGCCTTTTATAGTTTCCCAAAACCTCACTAAAAGTTAGGACAAAAATGCCCTTTGGGCAGTGTGCGGCGCGACGTGTGGTTGGCACTTTACGATGTACGTGTCGCATTCTGCCTCCGATTGAACCAATGACTTCATCTAGAATTGGGAGCTCCGTGCAAAGGGGGTATGGTTCGCACCTCAGTATGTGCACGTCAAACAGCGACCGCACCTCGTGACAGACTCTTCAGTGACTTTATGTTCTTGTGTGGATGAGGTGCAATCGCACCTCGGCCTATGCATGTCGCATGCCCACTGCATCTCCGGTCAGATTCTTCAGCCATTCCGAACACTTCACTCTTCACTCTATTTTAGCTCTTTTTGGGTCCGTTTCCTTGTTTATCATCATCTATCAAAAATACCTGCATAGACATCAATAAAGTCCATAAAAGCCTCTAAATCTATTCAAAATAAAGAAATAATTCATGGATATAGGCTCAATAAGTTGGTAGATTACCAACTTATCAAACTCCAAAACTTGAACTATTGCTTTTCCTCAAGCAAGATACTTATAAGACAAGGAATGAATTGTTCTCTAGGCTCAATTAAGGCACAAAAGACTACTCTACACTAAATATTAGGAAAAAGAATAAACAAAAGACTCAAACAACTATGCTTATCTCAATTTGGACCACTACAAACTCAAGGCAATTGATCATTTCAAAACTTTTTTCAAAAGGACATAATTTCTAATTCAAAATCAAGGGAATTTTTGCCATTCAAAACAAGACATTTAAGCTTCTCAAGTCATTGGCATGCACCATCAAGGTTTGCCTCGAGATTCGCCACACAACTTGTCTCATTCATTCCCCTCAATTGAAATAGAGACTCTATGTTTCAATTTGAGTGCATGATGCCACTCACCACAAGAGAGAATCCCACTCACCATCATTCAATTCACAAAATACGAGATTATAGGAGAACCAAGAAGAATCTCACTCTCTCAAGGAAGTTCAAGTGCATACATGTTGAACCATAGGCTTTCCCTTCATGTATATCGCCACTAACGTAGGGTATCCAAGCTAGAAATCACCAAGGACTTGTGGGTTACGATGTTGGCTAGGTGTCAAGGTGAGAATATCATTTGGATCAAGTGACTACACCTCCCTAATGCTGTTTGTTCTTATTTCGTACACCGCTCACATTTTTAATTTCAACTTCACCTTACTCCTCCCTCACACAACCCAAGTATTTATCCTTTTTCTCGTGATCATTCAAACTCATTATACCACCTTCACTTTGTAGCACCTATTTTTTCTTTTCAATTTTCCCATCGGATTGATCTTTTGGAGCAATTTTCAATTCGAAATTAAGGTGCTACCTTTAACTTAAAGTGCACTTCTTTTCTTCCCCTCATTTGATCACATGCACCCCCAAACTTAGGCATTTGTCTATGTTGTATTTTGTTTCCCCCCAAAACATAGGCTTTTATCCTACATTTCATTTTCAAGCAATTAGGGAGGATGGGTGCCAAAATAGAGGTTCCAAAAAGGTAATGGTGTTACAAGGTGCCAAAGAACGGTCATAAGCTCAAAAAGGGTTCATTAGGATTAGATGTCATGGGAGGTCATTTAGGTGAAGTAGCTGTCAAAAAGGGGATAAGGTCATCTTCCAAGCCCGGCCACACCTAGAATTTTGCCTTGAATCACATTCGGGGCAAATTCTAGATGACACTTATGCACACGAATCAGGGTAAATCCTCACCACACAAGGCATTATGCCACAAGACTTCTTTCATTAGTCTCACATTCAATTGGGGCAAATGATTTTTCAAAAGCTATTCTGAGTTCATTACACACTGTTTATGAGTCAATCAAGCCAAAGCGAGAGTGTGCAAGTCATGACAAGAGAATTCTTTTTCTCAAAAATTTATTTCCCTTCTTCCTTTTATTTTCAAAATAATTTGCAATGAGAATTTTTTCGATGGGCCCATTTCAGGACAAGCAACTACGAACTCAATTCTAAGATAAAACTCAGCATTTTTCCTTAAGAAAGTCACCTCCCAATATATCATAGGGAAACACCAACTCGGTTTGACAAAAAAACAAAAGAGAAGAAAAAGAAAATAATCAAAAATCTTGCTCGTTGGGAAACAACCATCGTATTAAGAAAACCCTCGGAGTTTATTTCTAAAATACTATTAACAAGGCAAAATACGAATCTCACGCTCACGATTCATTTTAAAACAAGCCTCGGTGTAGGACTTTAGCGCATTTGCAAAGCACGGGTAACAAGATAATGGGGCATTTAAGACCAACCCGGCAACACAATAAAAATCAAGCCCGGCAAGGGTACAAATAAGCTCAAGGTAAAACAAAACATGAAAGAAAATCACAATCATCCAAATAATCTAGCAGAATAGAATGTCCACAGGGCTCGACAAGGGCAATAAAAGCAATAGAATGTCTCAAGCCCACTCGCGAGAGGTAGCATAGTCAGATCTGCTTCTACTACCGTAGTCTCAAGCCCACTCGCGGGAGGTAGCATAGTCAGATCTGCTTCTACTATCATAGCCTTGCCTTTGGCTTTGTAAACATCTATCCAGAGTGTAGTGATTGCCCCTTCCATGACATCAACCCTCTTACACAGTGTGTTCAAACTATCACCCACCTAACTGCACTCTTGATAGCCTTGTTTATCATTCCTGGTTGCTTTGCAGCTAGGTCGATAAGCTGCTTCTCATGGCTATGAGTTATGTTCACCATGTCTTGAAGGCTGCTTTTGGTCAACAAGGGGGCTGGGGCATTTGTACGTGCCTCAAAAGAAGCCCTGGAGGGGGATAAGGTGTCGGCCCTAGCACCAAGCTCATCACTGTCAACTCCTCTGAATTACTCAATCCTTTGCTTCTTCAGCAACAGACCTTTGCCTATGTTGGCTTCTAGTGTTTCGCCTATTTGAAGACATATTCTGCATACAAAGATTGTGAGCTAAAAACAGAAATAAAACCTAAAAAGAAGTTATCAAACTACAAAGGATGGAATGCAAAGGATTGGAAAAACAAAGTAGGTGAATGTCAGCTTGTGCAGACCACATGCGAAATGCACAAGAGAGAGTATGCATTGCATGTGCGATTACACAAGATTTTCCATCGAGGTGCGATGCTGGTTTGATTTGCACCATCAAAAGTGTGTGTCACACCAGGCGTCGCCCCTGAGATCAGTGACCTTCTTTGTATTTTCAACATGGTGCGGTTGTTTTACTTTGAGCTTATTTGTGCCCTTTCTGGGCTTGATTTTTATTGTGGTGCTGGGTTGGTCTTACATGCTCTATTGTCTTGCTACCCGTGCTTTGCAAATGCGCTAAAGTCCTACGCCAAGTATTGTTTTAAAATGAATCATGAGTGTAAAATTTGGATGTCGCCTTATTAATAGTAGTTTAGAAATAAACTCCAAGGGTTTTCTTAATACCATGGTTCATTCCCAAGGAGCAAGAGTTTTGATTATTTTCTTTTTCTTATCTTTTGTTTTGTGTCGAACTAGGTTAGTGCTTCCCTATGATAGATTGAGAGCAGACTTTTTTAAGGGAAAATCCCAAGTTTTAGTTGAGAATCGAGTCCGTAGTTGCTTGTCTCAAAAAGGGCCCACCGAAAAATTTCTCGTGACAAATTGTTTTGAAAATTAAAGGAAGAAAGGAAATGAATTTTTGAGGAAAAGTATTCTCTTGTCATGACTTGCACACTCTCGCTTTGGCTTGATTGACTCACAAACGAGTGTGTAATGAACTCGGAATAGGTTGTAAAAAATCAATTGCCCTAATTGATTGTGAGACTAATGAAAGAAGTCTTGTGGCATGATGCCTTGTGTGGTGAAGCTTTACCTTGATTCTTGTGCATAAGTGCCATCTAGAACTTGCCCCAAATGTGATCCAACGCTAAATTCTAGGTGTGGCCGGGCTTGAAAGATGACCTTACGCCCTTTTTGACAACCACTTCACCCAAATGACCTCCCACGACATCAAATCCTAGTGAACCCCTTTTGAGCTTATGACAGTTATTTAGAACCCTGTAATACCTTTACCTTTTTGGAACCTCTATTTTAGCACCCATCCTCCCTAATTGCTTAAAAATGAAATATAGGCTAAAAGCCTAAGTTTGGGGGGGGAATGAAATACAACATAGGCAAATGCCTAAGTTTGGGGGTGCATGTGATCAAATGAGGAGAAGAAAAGAAGTGCACTTCAAGTGCAAGGTAGTACCTTAATTTTGAATTGAAAATTGCTCCAAAAGATCAATCCACTGGGCAAATTGAAAAGCAAAAAATAGGTGCTACTAAGTGAAGGTGGTATAAGGAGTTTGAATGATCATGAGTAAAAGGAGAAATCATGGGTTGTGTGAGGGAGGAATAAGGTAAAGTTGAAATTGAAAATGTGAGCGGTGTTCGAAATGAGAACAAAAAGAATTAGGGAGGTGTAGCCACTTGATCAAAATGATATCCTCACCTTGACCCTAGCCAACATCGTAACCCACAAGTCCTTGGTGATTCCGAGCTTGGCTACCCTACATTAGTGGCGATATACATGAAGGGCAAGACTATAGTTCGACGCGTATGCACTTGAACTTCCTTGAGAGAGTGAGAGTTTTCTTGGTTCTCCTATAATTCCGTGTTTTGTGAATTAAATGATTGTGAGTGGGATTCTCACTTGTGGTGAGTGGCATCATGCACTCGAACTGAAGCATAGAGTCTCTATTTCAATTGAGGGAAATGAATGAGATAAGTTGAGTGGAGAATCTCGAGGCAAACCTTGATGGTCCATGCCAATGACTTGAGAAGCTTAAACTTCTTATTTTAAATGACAAAATTCCTTTGAGTTTGAATGAGAAATGATGTCCTTTTGAAAAAGTTTTGAAATGACCAATTGCCTTGAGTTTGTGGTGGTCCAAATTGAGATAAGCATAGTTGTTTGAGTCTTTTGTTTATTCTTTTTCTTAATTTTAGTGTAGAGTAGTCTTTTGTGCCTTAATTGAGCATAGAGCATAATTCATTCCTTATCTTGTAAGTAGCTCACTTGAGGACAAGCAATAGTTCAAGTTTGGAGGTTTTATAAGTCAGTAATTTACCAACTTATTGAGCCTATATCCATGAATTATTGCTATGTTTTGAATAGATTTAGAGGTTCTTATGGCCTTTATTGATGTCTATGCAGGTACGTTTGATAGATTATGATAAATAATGAAATGGACCCTAAAAGAGCTCAAATGGAGTGAAGTGTCAAGTTTTTGAAAAGGCTGAATATTCTGACCAGAGATGCAGTGGACATGCGACACGCACAAGCTGAGGTTTGAACCACACCTCTTCCACCCAAGAGCATAAAGTCACTGAAGAGTCTGTCAAGAGGTGCGGTCGCTGTGCGACGCGCACATACTAAGGTGCAAACCGCACCCCTTCGCAAGGAGCTCCCAATTTTAGCTTAAATCACTGGTTTAACCAGAGGTAGTGTGCGACGTGCACATTGCAATATGCAAACCGCACATCGGCCTGCACACCGCTTGAAGGGTAGTTTTGTCCTAATTTTTAGTGATATTTTGGGAAACTATAAAAGGCCTTTTCAGGCACAATTGTAAATAACTTTTATCATTCTGAATATTTTGAAGTGTTTTTAGCTTAGAGACCAAGTTTTTCACCTCCATTGAGAAGAGGGTTTCAATCCAATTCTCTTGGTTAATAATTGTGTACTCAAATTAAAGTTAGAACTTGAGATTCAGCTCTAATGAAAGGGATTTTTTAATTACGCAGCTGGTATGTCTTTCTCTCTCATCATGAGTGGCTTAATTCTCTTGTTTAGAGGTGCATTAATGATGGGAGTTTAAGAAATGGGTATGGGTGTTATTAATTCTTGCTTATAGTTGCTTAATTGACATGGGTCTAAAAATTTCACCTAGTTTTAATCCTAAAATTAGTGATTGCAAACATTAATTTACATTACTTTACTATGTGATTGCTTGAGAAAGGATTTCATAGTTTCGGATGTGAGATTGTTAGTGAGAACTCTGGATCCCACTCAGATTTGAGGCTAGGAATAGCTCTTATCATCGGATTCTCCCATTTAAGGGTCTAAGCCAGAGATAGTGTGACCTCCCAAGCTAGATTAGTTGTTTATTGGTAAAACCAATGATGCTCTAGCCGAGATCATCAAAAATAAGATTTTTAGTCCAGAGATAAGCAAATCTTACTTATGACCAATGTTATTCATATCACTAAGCAAAGCGAGAATAGGTATTAATTGGTAATTACCCAAACCCATAACAAAAACCCCATCGGATATGCATCCCTAGTCGTCTAGTAAAACTTGGTACATCCGCTTTAGTTTTCTTGTTTTTAGTTGAATTGCGATAGTAGTGATAACTTTCTCAATTCCCCTCATCCTTTTACTTTTTGTTTTGGGAAATTACTCTCATCTTGAACTCAATTTGTTACAATAGAAATTTGGCTACCCCAGGTCCCTTGGGTACGACCCCGATACTCATTGGGTTTATAAATATTATTTTGCTACACGATCCTCATGGCCTCTTAATTGGAGAGCATGATTTGAGCGTTCATCAGGTACTAACTTGCCACATGATTCCATAGATAGAGTTCATGTCATTCAGTATAGGCTTCATACTGCCTAGAGTAGGCAGAAGAGTTATGCTGATCGGAGGATTCTAGAAATAGAGTTTATGGTTGGTGACCGAGTGTTCCTACATATGTCACCCATGAAAGGTGTGATAAGGTTTCGCATACGCGAGGGGTAGACCATTTTTCTAGTCCTGCGTACACAATGGTGGCCTGCAATTATGATAGAGGGTCAACTAGACCTAGACCGTCTTTCTCTTTGCGTACGCAAGAAGAAGGCCACATCCGCGAGCTGGCTTACACGGTGGGTTCCTCGCTTACGCGAAGAAGGATCCTTGGTAGCTATATATATATTTCAAATTCCTTTTCTCCTCATTTCATCTGAAATCCTCCATTGTTATAGATATTAGGAGCTGTTAGTGGAGCTTTTAATCATCCAAATTTTTTTCAGTAAGTTCATCATGTTCCCCCACTTCTTTTTTGTTGGATTTTCGCGTTTATCCTTCGTAAATTCTGTCGAATCTCTTGTTTTAAATTTCATTACTCAAGTGACTTTTGGGGTTGCTTTGAGCCCCAAAAGGAGTCCCATTTTTACCTGAATTTTAGGCATCAGTTTAGAAACACCTTGCGAACATAAGAATGAATTTGTTTTCTATTTTGCTAAGCGGTCCATGAGGGTCAATTCTCGACCCAATTTTTGGCTCGAAATTTTGTATAGAAATATGGGTGTCATTTTTCTTGTCTTGACACCTAAATTGTATTTATGGTAGTGTGGCAGTGTTCCAAGGAACTTCAAAAGGGAAAGGCTCTCCAGTGACAGTTTGCAACTGCAGTTCGGCGTTGAGGTAGGTTACAGTTTATCTCTTTTAGACCTAGCTTAGTTATATTTTATATTTTATAAGTTACTTAAAAGTTAGGGTAAGTTTTAGGTTAGAATTAGGCTTAAATTTAATTTCTATTTATTTTGTCATTTTTGGGATCGTAGAATAGAATTATTATGTTTATCCTTAGTTTAGGATGTTGTAGTCTCGATATGTTAGACTAGAATTCTTAGTATACGCTTGTGGAGATATTTTTACTAGAATAGATAGTTATGGTTATTTTCTCTATATAGTTTAATTTTTTATATTATTTACCATTGCTATGTAACTTTGGGCCTGAGGCCATACTTGAATTAAACGAAGTTCCAAGTCAGTTATCTTGTTTGAAGGGTGCTTTTGCCCTGTTTGATATATAGTTATACTTGTATTCTCTCTGATGACACACACATACTCATACATGCATATACATAGCTAGTGGTATGATATTTTAGGAAAATATGAGATTTTGATCGAAAGATGAGATTTTCTACTTTTACTATGGGTTCAGATTTTAGAAAGGAATATCATGGTTTGATCTCTACTATTTTGAAAGGAAAGTAAAAACAACTTTTATTCACGATCTGACGAATATTTTTGGATGCTTTATTTATTTATTTTTTGTTGATGAGTCCTAGATATGATTCTGGTTAGCTCGAGGAGCACATATCCATGTTTTACTTTTATTGCATATGTTGATGAGCCCTAGGGCGGCCTGCGAGATGGTTCCAGAAGCCTATAGGGCAGCTTGCAAACCGCATTTCATTGTATTTACTTTACTGCATTGGCCACATTCTGTATCATACCATCCTATGATGTATTGCATTCTCTGGTATGCACTTTGAGAGATTTATTGCTTTATTATTATTATCTTCACCATCATCTGGATTGTACTTTTTTTTAATTGTCCTGTGATAACTAGATTTAGGTGAATCCTGATAGCTAGTTACTTTATGTTCCTTATATTATATATAATCTTTTGAGCTTGGTCGGCCTATGACTTTATACCTATAATTTTTACTTCACTTTTGGTTATTTATATTGCACACGCAAGTACACATGATAGAAAAGTAATTATTAATAAGCAAAGTATCATTCACACGAGGATTTACTTAATTAACTATCTACAAAATCAAAGTATTATGACTTATATGTGACTACAAAAGGTAAATATAATTAACTAATACTATGATGATACTATAAAATCAATAAGGAGAAGTCATGAGGTCCTAGTGTTATGGTAGCTAACAATCCTATTGGGTTATCAACAAAAAATGATTAAGACTTTATCCCCTGAGTCCCTATTCGGCTATTCAGATTACTCTAATGCCTATATTTAAATATAATTATTATTAATAGAAATGCATTTATTGCTCCAGCACTTGACTTAGCAAGTTGAGTAGGTATATCACTATCCTAAACACAAATTCGATCTCCGATGCCCAGGTTCAAGAATAAGACCTATCCAATCTTATATGCAATATATGGTTCCCTCTTTCGAGTTAAACCTAGATTCATAGATAGTCCTTCTATGATAACAAAGCACAAAGATAATGGAGAGTAATATTGAATAAATAAACTAATATGATAAATCAATAAGGCAACTCAGGTATCAAAATACAACATTCATGAAGTACCACAACCTTAAGAACTAACGAATTATAAGATAAGAGATCAAAAAAGTTTAGGATCAATGTCAGTCGAGCCGTTCTTCCTCTCATTGATTCTCCCCTTATAAGATGACTTGTCTGTTCTAGTCGATCATAATATTCTATGAAAAACATGTACAAAATGTATAAGAGAAACATGATCATTGCATGTCAAGATCAGGATATATAAGATCAACATAATCATTGCATGATATGCAATCACCTAGGGAGGTATTTGGCCCATCAATGCTTTATACCTCAATAGAACCTGACAGACTATTCCTCAAGTGATGAATTTCTTCAACCACTAAAGAGACACAAAAGCATATGCAAACAAAGAAATACCTGAGAGTAGAAGTAATTAAAAGGTATTATGATCGAGTTAGAATCACGTCATAGCCCTACCAAATAAACATGAACCTACGCACAGAAAGCTTAACATCATGATTATAGGAAATAGTGTTTGAATCTTTTCTTATAGCTTGATATTTTTTCAACATATTATTAAGCATAAAAATAAAGAAGTTTGCAGTAAGATCTAATACCACATCCTTAATAGCACTGCCAGTAAGTTATCATTGTAGTGAAAAATATAACTAAAAGCATTATATCAGTAGAGCTTTTCCTAGATATAATTAATCACAAATTGACAAGCTATAATTCTAATTTTTCTCGTCACAAGTGCTAAATCAACTGTTATATTCTCTAAATTCATTCAACCAATATTTTCTGATTTGAACACATCATGCATCTTATGTCAACATAGGAACATGTAGAAAGGAAATTCTAGATATTATACCATAACTATGAAAAGAACTAATCTCAAAAATAAACTTCAAGAATGGAATAAGATCTTAGTTGGAATAATTCTAATTAATATTAGAATATAAGAGGGAACTATTATCCCAAACAATTTATTTGTTCATATCTTTCTACTTAATACTATGGTTTATCAATGATATTCCTTGACCAAAATTGGTGCAAGAGTGATAGAATATCAATGTTGTAGACGTAGACTAACCACGAGTGAGATTATTTTTTCTAACCCACAAATTAAAATTTATAGAAATTACAACTTATATCCATTCCTAACGCAGAAATAAATAATGTTTTTTAACGATCTCTATTTGAGTAGATCAGTTAGGGTGACATACATTATGTATTATCAAGTGTTATTTCACAGTATAAATTAACATGAGGTGGAACTTCCATATTAACACCTAAGTTTTTTACATCTTATAATTCATAAAATTTATCTATCATTTGAAATCCTCGATAAATCCTAAATTTAACCCTTTAATATGGTCAAGTTTAAACATAAGCATTATAGTTGTGATCACGCGTTTTGGTTATCATTACATAAGTATATCCAAATGAAATTAAAGTATTTATTCATATTGAGTGACTGTCAAGAGTGAGTTCATTAGCATGACAAGTGCAAATGCCAAACTTAATTTAACAAGAGAAAAAAGACACACGTACAGAGGAATCTAAGTATGAAAGATGATCAAACAACAAAAAATACATGAAGGCACTCTAAGATTTGATACTTTAATCAAAAGTGAACAATAATCATAAAGCATAGATTTTCACATAGAAGATGCTGATATGGTTACAAATTATTATTCTCAGAAGTTTTCAATACTAAAATAAGTTCAATTAATGGCTGATCATATTATGACAGATGAAATTAATTATTTTTTAAAAAGATAAAAGTAAAATACTTATGACATTAAAAGTTATGCTATTACCTTAAGGGGTAGTGATTCTATACAAGAGAAGAGAAGCTCATTTTTATTTCCTGTAGAAAATTAAAAGATGGAAGCTTAGTTCTCACAGAAAACTTAAAGAGAAATTTTTTAAAATGTAGATAGAACAACTGTTGAATACCAGCACAGAGTTATTCAATTGAATTATTTTTATTAATAAATATTCTAGTCACTTAAATTATAATGGCTAACTTATCCTCAAATATATTGGAGAGAAAGCATACAAATTTTTTCTATTTTGGTAGAAATAGAAAAATCAATCAAGAGAACACATGTTCTAATCTCAAATTTCTTCATTTTAAATTTTTTCATCCCATGCTGAAGTATTTATATTCCCTCTATTTATTTTTCTTAAATTTCATATTAGGACTTTCTAAAAGCCCAGCCTTCATTTTTTTTCTCTAATCTTTTAATTTACTGATGTGTCAGGCTTTTACGGCATATTCAATGCTTTTTAACAAGAGATTTTATGGATTTTAAGTGTGTTTTGTGTGATTTGATTGTGTTTTTAGTTTATGTGCAGGAAAATAAGGCGCGTGCATAAAAGTTAGAGTTTTTGTACTAAAATCAAGAAGTATGAACCGTAAAAGAAAATTACAGACCATAAAAGTCAACAATGGTCTGTCCTGTCTGTCATGGAAAAAACCTATAGATATACAAGCTGGACATCATCCTACGGGGCTTTTGACAGACTGTAAAACTAGTGACGGACTGTCCTATCACTCATCTATCAAGGTTTCAAGAAGATACAATTTGGGTTCAAACCATGATCCAAGTTAATGAACCGTCAAAGAGGTTCACGAACTGCATGTGGAATGAGCCATGGAAATCAGCAAGACCAGACCTGAAAAACTACAGTTGATATTCCAGCTTTCATGGAACGTGGATCAGAATGATGGTCCGTGAAGTGTGACGCAGTCATGTATCCTAGTTTATTTAGGAAATATTTTTTAGGTTTCTATAAATACTTTTCTTAGGTTTTCTTTATGATGTTACACACATTTTTGGATAAATTTCCATCGTCATTGAGAGTTACAACATTGTTCTTTGTTGTTGAAGTTTTTCTAGAATTGATTTGGAGTTAAATTGCTAATACAAATTCGGTTTCTCTACTATCATCTTTGTAAGTTTATTATTATGATTTCTTCTACATCCTTTGATATCGTTCTCTTAAGAATGAGTAGCTAAATCTCATAACTATGGTTGTGAGAGATATGATGATTTAACAAAAGTAGGCCAAACCAAATAGTGATTTTTAATGATTTTTTCACATGTATTATTAATTCCTTCATATAGAATACTTTTAAGCGGTTGTAAATATTAGAACTCGCCAATAATCTAAACTTGCTTGATAAAAGAAGTAGATATTAGGGAAAATAATTAACAATGGAGAGTTGAGGCTTCCAGCCTTTATCTAATGACTTGAGCTATTACTAGAATAGTCAATCCAAAACTCATGATAAAGACTAAGAAGTCAACATTCAAAGACCGAAAGAATTTAGAGTGACTTTTATATAATTAGGTCAAAAGATTTTAGATGAACCTAATATTCATTAGTTTTGCATGTGTAACACCAGAAAAATCACCATTTAACTAGACTTGATAAAGTTATAAAATCATGGGAAACACAGTCCTAGTCTTTTCACACATATTGAAGACAAACACAAAATCAACATTAGTTCACTGATACCATCAAACTTAATTCTCTTTGATTTTTATGTCAAATACTCCTTCGGAAATATCAACTACTAGTGTGAATAACTACTATTGATGCATTTGTCATCATATTATCCGTGAAATTTTACCTCAACCTTATTGGGTTCTTTATTTGAATAATGACTGCTTTATATCTTGTTGAAGTTTTAATTTAGGTGTATCAAATTTGACGTTGTTGCTTAGAAATATAGTTTAGAAATTGTTTATTAGTTTTTTATTCTACTTGTAGTCCATATTTATTATATTACTTTATTTTTGTTGTTTTTATTTTTCTTTAAGAGTAATGGCTGGAAACCAGCAACTCCTTGAAGGTGTTGATCTAGTTAAAGCTCAACAAGATGCAGCTAATTTTGCTGTAGCTTATACTAAAGCTCAATGCCTTGTAGCCGCTATCACTGCAGCTGCTTAAAATCTAAAAAAAACATAGTTAGAGGTGTGCCTCTAGGAGGGGTTCATAATGTCAAAGCTGTGCAGAATATGCATCTAGAGATTGATGTTGATTTGGAGCTGGCAGGGTTCACAGGTGCTATTATGCTGCCTCAACTTGGTGGAAACGCCAAGTTTGATGTCACCAGTACCATGTTACATCTATTGAGCTTGAAGGGAGCATTTGGGAGCCTTGATAATAAGGATCCAAACCAGCATCTATTGAATTTTATTAGAATCTGCAAGGCATACAAGCTACCAGGTGTTTCTCAAGAGGCCATCAGACTGTAATTTTTTTCATTCTCTTTGATCGGGGAAACTACAACAAGGCTGAATGAGTTACTTGATGAATCTATTACTTCATGGGCTGAGTTTATTGGAGAATTCCTCAAAATATTCTTTCCATCATCCTGTATGTTGTAATTGAGAGATGAGATAAACAACTTTGACAACTTTTAGGAGAAGAACTGCATGAGGCTTGGTTGAGATTTAAGAAGAAGATCAATTAATGCCTGAATTCCAAATTGCCTGATCAAGTGTTCCTTGAGGTTTTCTATAGATCACTGGATACAGTAAACAAGTCAGTGGCTTATAATATCGTGAATGGTACAATAATAGAGCACATAGTTACTAAGCTAGTAAGTTGTAACACCCCAGAATTTGATCCAGCTTTTAAACTTATAAGAATCTGTAAAATTTAACTTCCTAGGAATTACGGGTCCAAACCACAGGCCGTGGTTTGAACCACGAGCTGTGGAATGAACTCATGGTTTTAGTTTAGTAGGTGAGTCATTGATCTGAGAACCACGA
This sequence comes from Jaltomata sinuosa, assembly GCA_003996215.1. Lineage (NCBI taxonomy): Eukaryota > Viridiplantae > Streptophyta > Magnoliopsida > Solanales > Solanaceae > Jaltomata > Jaltomata sinuosa. The sequence continues at coordinate 49,106 of QJPP01007215.1, forward strand.
GTGGTTTCTACGGACCATAGTTCAGTCTACAGTTCGTCCTGTCCACTCATGGAATTAGATCACAGGACTGGATATTTTCCCTGAGAACTAAAAATGGGTCTACGGACCGTAGACGTAGAGTCAGATCTGCAACCTGCCATTTTATCCAGGAACCATGAGAGGCAACCACGGGCCATGGTTTAGTCTACGGTCCATAGACCTTACCCTTGGAACCTGAAGTTGAGCTTTTAATTCAGTTCTTTTTCAGCTTTTGCCCAGGGGTATTTTTATAATTACTCACTCTTTTAACTCCTAAATGAGATCGTTTTGACCATTTTTAGTAGGGTTTTATTCCCTAATAGCCTAAACTCTTCTCATTCTAAGCAATCATATTTCCAAAGAAGAAAGAATTTCTTCAAGCTCCAAGTTCAAGTCTCCATTTCTTTTCCACCTTGGATCAAGCAAGCTTCAATAAGGTATGTGGGTATTTAATAAGGGATTCCTTTCACCCTTATGCCCAAAACTTCAACCTTCTAAATTGATTTTATGAATTTCTAAATTAGGGTTCTTACCCAATTCTCATGGGTTCTTCTATAAATTGTTTCCTTATGACTCTTCTATGAATTCTAACTCTAAATTGCATGGATTTTTATAAGTGGTTTTCTATTTATGATTTGAAGGCTAACCCATGCCCAATTTGTAAAATTAATATGAATTCAGTTTATTAGTAGCAATTCATGGTTTCTCATCTTTTACCCATGATTCATATGAGATTCCTTAAGTGTTTTCAAAAGCCCATGCATTGAGAATGGTTCTAGCATGAATTCATCCACTTGCATGTTTTCAAACAAAATTGACATATTTAAATAACATGACCCCATGTATTTATGAAAATTGCATGCCTAGTTATTCAAATTATGAGTTTTAATAAAAAGTATATTTTGAACTATGACCATGCTTTGTTTAAAGGATTTTAAAGTATGAATAGCATGAAATCAGATATGTCTCTATGTTTTGTGAAAGTTTTGGCATCTAGATATATCTACCTAAGCTATGAACATGTTTTGACATCAGATATGTTCCTATATTTTATGAAAGTTTTGGCATCTAGATATGTCTACCTAAGCTATGACCAGTTTTGGCATCTATGTTACATGAATTATATGAGCTGTATGTATATTTTGGGAGTAACATTTAGTACTGAGCGATGAGAGTATGATTACCCAAGTCCAAAAACTGCATTGCCAACGTAGGATGTTTATTACCCGATGGGCTTATGAACGTGGTTCCACGCTATGACTTTATGGTGCCCTTGCCTTAGTAAGGCGTAAGGCAACTCTGTCTACTAGAGTTATATAGTTGGATAAGAAACTAACGTATGAATTCTTTCAAGTTTTCTAAGCTTTATGATATCTTATTTTTGAGGTTTGACTTCTATCTCATGCTTTACCTTTCAATTGTGATATTTTCTTATGATTTCTCTGTTTAAGCATGAACTCAGTTTCAAATATGTCTTAAGTATGTTTTTATCATGTTTTACTATATTTATACATATCTCGCATACTAAGTATATTCAATAGTACTGATTGTATACTTTTTTGTGTTGCATCCTATTATAATGTAAATTATATAGCTCGCCCCCCAATCTGTGGCTAGTAGATCAGCAGCACACCCAATCATCTTGGTGAGTCCTCCTCCTTCGAGGACTTGGAGTTTAGTCTTATTTCAGCATTTAGTTTATTTATTCAGTATTTTAGTATTTAAAGTTAGCTAGGGGCTTGTCCCAGTAACTCGCTAGTAGTAGAGGCTTTTAGACATAGAGTTAGATATTCAGCTATTTTCGGATCTTAAATCTTAAACTTTATTAATATAACATATAAAGTTGTTCATTACTTCAGTTAAGCTTTTGTTCCTATGTTTTGTTCAGTTTTTGAGTCATGCTAATGCCAGAGGGTTATCTTGAGATCCCTTGTGATCTTGGGTCCCATGTTACGTCTGGGGGCTAGGCTCAGGGTGTGACAAACTTAGTATCAGAGCATCAGGTTCAAGAGTACTAGGGTGTCTGAAAGACACATCAAGTAGAGTCTCTTTCATGGGTGTGAAGCGCGCCACACTTATGAGAGGGAGGCTATGAGGTGCTTTAGGAAAAACTTTATTTCTTTCATGTTCACTATTGTGGAATAGAGTTTGACTCTATTCACACTTCTAATCCATTCCTTATGCATTTTAGATAATGTCTCCGCGAAGAAACCCCTAGAGGAATGCTAATTTGACCGCTCCAGATCATGAGTTTATAAATGTAGAATTTCGCAAAGCCATCTGTTTGTTGGCTCAAGCCATGACAGCTTAGTTGAATTATAAGGAGAAACTAAAGAAGAGAAAGAGGAAGAACAAGAAGACTGGAACATGGAACCAGTCATCTTTTCAGCAAAGGTCATCCGGACCAACCCCATCTTCAGTTAGCACACCTACACTCGATTCTTAGTCTTATTAGAATAGGGCTCCGAAGACCTTGAGGTACCCTCATTATAGTAGTTGCGGTAAGTTTAATCTAGGTGAGTGACTTATAGGCAAGGAGGGGTGTTTTAGGTATGGTAAGTTGGGCCATAGGATCAGGGATTGCCTCTTAGCTAAGAGGAGCAACTGTGGTGTTTGGCTCCAAAATGGATTCCCTTTATTGCCTAGCCAGTCAGGTCACAGTATTCCTCCAGAAGTTGAATCAGGTATGTCACTAGATTTTCTTCCTTTATGTATCCATAGTCCCCGGACACTTATTCTTGTTTGTTTGTGAGTTGTCTTAACTTAGAAAAAAGTGAAGATAGAAGGGTTGAGGCCTAGACTTTTAGGCGAAAGAGAGTCTTAGACTATAGAAGGAAGTGGGTATTCTTGCTAGATTCTGGAGTAGTGTATGTTCTGTAGGGTAAAATGATCATAGTTCCTTTGAGAGATTGGTGAGAGGTCTATAGACTTAGAAGGGTAGCAAGAATCTAAGAGGGAGATAGTGGGATGTAGAATCAGTTAGATTTTAGAGGCTCAGGTAGTGATGTTTTTGGGTGTTAGAACAAAGTTAGGAGGGGAGGCAGAAGCTTATTTCCATCCTGGGGTCCTAAGTATACTTCTGCCATTACAATACCTTTTTCATTCCTTGTATGTCAGCGCCATGGTCCTATTTCATATTTACGCACTCCATTCAGATTCACTCTCATATTCAGCTTCTTAAAAAACAAGTTATTGCTTTAAACAATGATTCTACTCTTAATCTGTGATTTTATAAATACCTGCTTTGTTCCCTGAGGTTCGTTATCTATGTAAACTCATGTCTCTTAGTACGCTCAGTCCTATTTACTCATATCAGTCCTCAAACATGCCTTAATTACAAATCAAATCATTTTACGCCATGTATATGCTCAGACTTGATTCTTGAAATGGTTCGCACTTATGATTTCCTTGCTCAAAAGCCCTTTGACAGTTCCCTTTAATGATGAGGGGTGGTGATCCCCACTATTCATGTCTTACGTGCCCTATATGTGAAGTACTCATGCCTATTACGCTCAATTCCCCAAGCCTTACCTTAAGTGGCTTGATCATGCTAAGTGTAAGTCAAGATCAATCTGTAATCCTTCATTCATGACGCTCATGCTCCTACTCTTTTCTTTCAGTAAATCTAGTTTATGTTGTTACAAGCTTTGGGGGGGGGGGAGGCCTTGTAGTAGCCTAGATGGGAGATAGCAGATTTATTTTCCTTATTGGTGTACTTGTTCCACCTTGGCTTCTAGGTGTGGGTGAATTGTGAGGTAAGGATTATTCATGCAAAATAGTTAGATGAGTAAATTTAGTATGTCCCTCTGTAGAAGTTCTTAAAGTTGGAACTTTTAATTATGCTAGGGATAAGGAGGGAGTCATGAATAGGGTAAGCTCCAAAACCATAAGGTGACCATAGTTATAGGCTTGAATATCATGATGAAATGTATATGGACCCTTGCTTTGTGCAACTAGTGACCCTTTGTTTTAGAAGCTCAAGGTTAGTTGGTTATTGTGATAAGGAGAGATATTATTCTTAGAGGATATTCTAGATGAAGAGATTTAGTCGAGATAGGCTTGGGTGTGGAGAAACAGGTAGTTAGACTCAGACCTTAGTATCTTTATGTGCACTATTGAGATTGTTAGTTGCAATTGGTGAGTGTGGTATTTTAAAGATAATAGTTTTCCCGTATGGCTACTTCTCTCAGTTTGACGTCACTTTTGGTTAACTGCGATTTCTAAAATGTGTTTGTTCTTTATGAGTTCCATCTAAGTCCCTGCCCTTAATCTAAACCAGGCATAAGGTTAGATATTCAGTTTCATGTCCCATTAGTAATCCAACCAAGTTATATTTCAGTCAGAAGTTAATTACCGTGTTAGTACTTCATTCTTTAAAGCTCAGTGAGGGAGCTACTTGGGAAGCAGAAGCAACCATGAAGGCCAAGTACCCTCATCTTTCCCTTCCAATCTAGTTTCAGTGTGCGTTAATAGTTTCTTCCTTGGCATGTCCCTTCGATTCTATTCCATCAGTTTCTCTCATGATCCTAGTATGCATAAATGTTTACTGAAGTTAGTTCTATCATGTTTTAAGTTGAAAAGCTCAGTTTTCATGTTTATTCTTCAGTTTTCCTATTTTGTTGCTTGGTTGGGTTGTTTTCTCTACAGTTTTCCTTGCTTAGTCTTCATTCGAGGATGAATGATCCCAAGGGGGAGATATTGTAACACTCTGGAATTTGATCCATCTTTTAAACTTAGAATAATCTGCAAAATTTAACTTCCCAGGAACTACGGGTCCAAACCACAGGCCGTGGTTTGAACCACGAGCCATGGAATGAACTCGTGGTTTGAGTTATGCAAGTTAGTCTCTAGTTTGAGAACCACGAGTGGGTTCTACAGACCGTAGTTTAGTCTATGGTCCGTCCTGTCCACTCGTGGAATTAGATCAGAGGACTGGTTATTTCCTTTGAGAACTATGAATGGGTCTACTGACAGTAAATATTTCTATGGTCAATCCTAATGACTCGTAGAGTTGGATCTGCAGCCTGCCATTTTTCCAGGAACCATGAGAGGCAACCACGGGCTGTGGTTTAGCATACGGTCCGTAGACCTCACACATGGAACCTGAAGCTGAGCTTTTAATTCAGTTCTTTTCTAGCTTTTACCCGGGGATATTTTTGAAATTACCCACCCTTTTAACTCCTAAATGAGGTTGTTTTGACCATTTTTAGTAGGGTTTTATTCCCTAATAGCCTAAACTCTTCTCATTGTAAGCAATCCTATTTCAAAAGTAGAAAGAATTCCTTCTAGATCCAAGTCTCAAGCTCCAAGTTCAAGTCTCCATTTCCTTTCCACCTTGGATCACGATAGCTTCAATAAGGTATGTGGGTATTTAATAAGTGATTCCTTACACCCTTATGCCCAAAACCCCAATCTTCTAAATTGATTTTATTAATTTCTAATTTAGGATTCTTACCTAATTCTGATGGTTTCTTCTATAAATAGTTTCCTCATGATTCTTCTATGAATTCTAACTCTAAATTGCATGATTTTGCATGAATTTTTGTAAGTGGTTTCCTATTTATGATTTGAAAGCCAACCCTTGCCCAATTTGTAAAATTATTATGAATTTAGTTAATTAGAATCAATTCATGGTTTCTCATCTTTTACCCATGATTTATATGAGATTCCTTAAGTGTTTTCAGAATCCCATGCATTGAGAATGGTTCTAGCATGAATTCATCCACTTGCAAATTTTCAAGCAAAATTGACATGTTTAGATAACATGACCCCAAGTATTTATGAAAATTGCATGCCTAGTTCTTCAAATTATGAGTTTTAATAAAAAGTATATCTTGAACTATTACCATGCTTTTAAGGGATTTTGAAGTATGAATAGCATGACATCAGATATGTCCCATGTTTTATAAAAGGTTTAGCATCTAGATATATCTACCTAAGATATGAAAAAGTTTTGACATCAGATATGTCCCGATGTTTTATGAAAGGTTTGGCATCTATATATGTCTACCTAAGCTATGAACAGTTTTGGCATCGATATATCACAAGAATTCTATGAGCTATATGTACGTTTTGGGAGTAGTATTTAGTACCAAGCGATGAGGGTTCGGTTACCCAAGTCCAAAAACTATCTTTCCAGCGTAGGATGTGTATCGCCTGATGGGCTTATGAATGTGGTTCCACGCTATGACTTTATGGTGCCCTTGCCTTAGAGGGGCATAGGGTAGATTTGCCAACTAGGGTTATATAGTTGGATTATTCTGGCCCGTACCTAGGTAGGGTTCGGGGTAGCTTTGCTAACTAGGGTTATATAGTTAGATTCCATGTAAAGCATATGATCTATTGTCGGTTATAAGAAGCTCCCGTATGAATGCTTTTAATTTTTCTAAGCTTTATGATATCTTATTTTTGAGGTTTGACTTCTATCTCATGCTTTACCTATCAATGATGATATTTTCGAATGATTTCTCTATTTAATCATGAACTCAGTTTTAAATATGTCTTAAGTTTGTTTTCAAGTATGTTTTTATCATGTTTTACTATATCTATGCATATCTCGCATACTAAGTATATTTCATAGTACTGACCGCATACTTCTTTGTGTTGCATCCTATTATGATGTAGATTCTGTAGCCCGCTTCCTAGTCCATGGCTAGTAGATCAGCAGCACACCCAGTCATCTTGGTGAGTCCTCCTCCTTCTAGGACATGGAGTTTAGTTTCATTTCAGCATTTAGTTTTTTTATTCAGTATTTCAGTATTTAGAGTTAGCTAGGGGCCTGTCCCAGCAACTTACTAGTAGTAGAGGCTTTCAGACATAGAGTCAGATATTCAGCTATTTTTGGATCTTAAATTTTAGACCTTTATTTATATAACAAATTAACTTGTTTATTACTCCAATTAAGCTTTTGTTTCTATGTTTTGTTCAGTTTTTAAGTTATGTTAATGCCAATGGGTTATGTTGAGATCACTTATGATCTTGGGTCCCATATTATGTTTGGAAGGAGGGGTAGGCTCGGTGCATGATAAATCAGCTTAATAGGTTGACTAAGATAAATAGAGCATGGCACACTAGAGAGGCAGACATTGTTAGTAGTGTCTAGTTCAAGGGCATGTTTGTAGAATAGTTGAGGAGATAAGAAGTTGTGATCAAGATATGTATCAATTGAAAACTCAAATGGATATGATCATCAAGCATCTAATAGGATTCAATACTCGAAAAGTAAATACAGTGATTTCTCATGAGAATGCACCAAAACATGAAGATTATTATTCATACGATGAAGAGGAGGAAAAAATTACTTGAACAATCAGGACATGGGTTTCCAATCCAATGCTTAAAGTCTAATTAAAACTCTTAGCATTGGGATCAAAGGAACATAGGTCAAAACACATACAAGGATAACAACTATGAGAGGACTGGTTGGCATGACAGAGATCATGGTAACTGAAGAGACAGGGACCAAGGCTATAGAACAAACTAAAATGGTGCATATGTTTCTCCTTGGTGTAGAGAGAAAAATACCAATCAGTCAATAGCGAATGACCTCGCCAGGTAAAAAATGGAAGAGATGTTAAAAAAGTTATTGAATAGATTCGAGTTTACTAATTCAATAATCAAGGAGATTCGTGGTGATTTATCTAATATGAATCAGATAATAAATTTCCATGCCAGTTCTATTAACCAGTTGGAACGACAAATGAGTTAGATCTCAGCAGCCCTAAATCAAAGACAGAGAGGTACACTACCAAGTAACACTATGCCCAATTCTAAAAATGACAATCAGTCTATGATGGTTACTATGTGAAGTGGTTGAGTGTTGGATGATGAGGTAGAAGTGGGTTGTGAAGATCAGAAAGAAGTGGCTCCTACAAATTCTAGGGTAGTAGTTAAGAAAGCTAAGGACAAGAAAGAGTCAGCTTGTATTGACAAGTTGGCTGTTATTCAGGTTGATCTTGAGGCAACTGGGAAGTCTCCAATTGTTGTAGGAAAGAACTCCAAAGTATAAAGGAAAGAGAGAGTAGTTTCGAAGGTGTTTCTCAAATTCTAGACCACCCCCTCCATCTCCCAAAGGTTGAATAAGAAAGTAGAGGATGGAAAATTCCATAAGTTTATTTATATGTTGAAGCAGTTGTCTATTAATATTTCATTGGTGGATGCTCTAGAACAAATGTCATGTTATGCTATGTTTATAAAATACCCGGTAACAAAGAAGAGGACCATGAGTTATGAGCCTACTGATAGTACACATCAATATAGTGCTATTATTTCAAACTCATTGGTACCGAAAAAGAAAGACCCCGATGCTTTCACTATTCCTTATACTATTAGGGCATACAAGTTTGCAAAATCTCTCTATGACTTGGATGCAAACATCAACTTGATATTTCTTGAAGTATTCAAAAAATTAGGCTTTAGATACTCCAGACTAATAATTATACGGTTGTTGAAGGCTGATCACACTATGAAGAGGATAATGCATATCATATATGATATGCTGGTAAATGTGTAAGAGTTCTTATTCCCTACAGGCTCTTTTATTCTTGATTGTGAGGTCAACTTTAAAGTCCTTATCATCTTGGGGAGACCATTTTTGGTTACTTAAAGAGCGCTAGTTGATGTTGAGAGTGGTGAGCTGAAGTTTAGAATAAATAATAAAGATGTTGTATTCAATGTATGCAAGTCTATGAAGAAGCCAAGGGATATGAGTGTCATCTCTGTAATAGACACTATTGATGATGTTGTGGATGCTTTAATTGAAGTGAAGTTTGTGGTAGAGACTTTGGTTTCTATGCTTATGAATTTTGATGTTGAAGCTATGTTAGGTTATGAGGAGACTGTTAGTGCTCAGTATGGAAGGGGTTCATATGCATTTGCTCCTAAAAAGCTGGATTTTGATTTGAAGAAGCGTGAGATTTCTGTAGCAAAGCCATCTATTGAGGAGCCACCAGTGTTAGAACTTAAGCCTCTTCTAGCTTACCTGTAGTATGTATATTTAGGGATAAATGATACCTTGCACATGATCATCTCAGAAGGCCTATATGACTGCAGGTGGAAGCATTGATTTCTATGTTGAGACTATATAAAATGGCAATGGGATGGACTATTACAAATATCATTACGATCTCTCTCAGTATTGGGATGGACTATTACAAATATCATTAGGATTTCTCTCAGTATTTACATGCACAAAATTTAGCTGGAAAAGAACTATTCCTAGCATCGAGCATCAAAGAAGATTAAATTCACCTATGCAAGAGGTAGTAAAGAAAGAAACCATCAAGTGGTTGGATGTAGGTGTGGTATATCCCATCTCTGATAGTAAATAGGTGAGTCCCGTCCAATGTGTGCCAAAGAAAGGTGGGATAATAGTATTCTCAAACAATAAGAATGAGTTAATTCTGATGCGTACAGTTATAGGTTGGCGGGTATGTATGGACTATAAGAAATTGAACTTTTGGATCCAAATGGACCACTTTCCTATGTTGTTCATGGACCAAATATTATATAGACTTACAAGTAGGGGTTGGTACTATTTCTTAGATGGATATTCGGGTTATAATTAGATTTCTATTGCGCTAGAAGATAAGGAGAAGGCCATTTTTGCATGTCTTTATGGGACTTTTGCCTTCAAGAGGATGCCCTTCGGTGTGTGTAATGCACCTACCATTTTTTAGAGGTGTATGATGTCCATATTTTTTGACATGGTAGAGGACACAATTGAGATCTTCATGGATGAATTTTTTGGTTGCTAGTGACTCATTTTAAGATTGCCTGACTTATTTGGCAAAGGTGTTGAAATGTTGTAAGGAGACAAATTTGGTCTTAAACTGGGAAAAGTGTGACTTTATGGTGAAAGAAGGAATTGTCCTAGGCCAAAAAATCTCAAAATGGGGGATATAGATGGATAAAGCTAAGATTGAGGTCATCTTCAACCCGTCTCCTCCAATTTTGGTAAAGGATGTTTGAAGCTTTTTTGGGCATGCTGGGTTCAACTAGTGGTTTATAAAAGATTTTTCAAAGATAGCTAACCTTTTGTGCAAGTTGTTGGAAAAATATAAAAAGTTCATGTTTGATGAGGCATGTTTAAAGGCATTTGAATGATTGAAAGAGATGCTTACTTTAACTCACATCATTATTGCATCGAATTGGTCCAAAACCTTTGACGTAATATATGATTCTAGTAGAGGGGATCTAGGTGTAGTTCTTGTACAAAGTAGAGAAAAGATCTTCCATCCAATCTACTATGCCAACAAAGCTCTGAAGGTGGCTTAGAGGAATGATGTTGTGACTGAGCAAGAATTATTAGTTGTGGTATATGATTTTGAGAAGTTCAGATCCTACTTATTAGGCATTAATGTGATTTTCTACATTGACCATACAACAATACGATACCTTATGGTGAAGAAAGATGCAAAGCCAAGGTTGATTCGATGGGTACTATTGTTGCAAGGATTATATTTTAAGGTGAAGGATCAGAAAGGGAACAAAATCATTATACTGATCACTTATCGAGGTTAGAAGAAGAGGGAAGACCTAAATGTGAGCTAGATATTAATGAGTTCTTCCCGGATTAAAATGTATTGAAAGTCTCTCATAATTTGATTCCATGGTTTGCTGACTATGCTAACATTTTGGTTAGTGACTTGATGCTCGATGATATGAACTTCCATCAAAAGAAAGTTTTTGAATGATGTGACAAAGTTCTACTGAGATGAGCCATTTTTGTTCTAGGGTTGTGCAGATAATATGATCTGTAGATGTGAGTCAATGGTAGAGACGATGGATACTTTGGAGGCATGCCATTCCTATCCTGTAGGAGAACATCATGGTGCCATGTGGAAAGCTCAGAAAATTCTGTAGAGTGGGTACTATTGGACCATCATTTATCACAATTCCCACAACTTTGTGAAAGTATGTGACTTGTGCAAGAGACAGTGGGCATATCAAGACAACATGAGCTACTGATGGCTTTGATTATAAAGGTGGAGTTGTTTGATGTATGGAGAATAGACTTTATGGGGCCCTTTGTGAGTTCATATGGAAATAATTATATCTTGATTGTCATCGATAATGTGTCTAAATGAGTGGAAGATGTAGCGCTTCCCAATAATGAAGGAAAACGTTTTACTATATTCCTAAAAAGGAACATCTTCTCCAGGTTTGGTACTCCGCGAGCAATAATTAGTGATGGGGGCTCTTACTTCTGCAAGCGGTTGTTTAGTGCACTATTGGCCAAGTATGGGGTCAAGTACAAGGTTGTCACCCCTATCACCCTTAGACCAGCGGACAAGTAGAGGTCTCCAACCAGGAGAATAAAACCATCCTATCCAAGATAGTGAATGCTAATAGAATGATATGATCTAGGAAGTAAGATGATGCTCTGTGGGCATACCAGACAGCCTTCAAGACTCCTATTAGGATGTCATCCTTATCAGCTAGTTTTATGCAAGGCATGTCACTTTCTGGTTGAACTTGAGCACAAGGAATTATGGGCATTGAAAAAACTGAACTTAAACTGGAGTGAAGCCTCTAATTTGAGGCTTGAACAATTAAATGAGATGGATGAGTTTAGATTTTGGGCTTATGAGAGTGAAGTCTTGCATATGGAGAAGATGACGTTGTACCATGACAAAAAGATCTTGAAGAGGGAAATCAGTCCTGGGGACTTGGTCTTGATGTTTAAATCCAAACTTGGCTTGTTTCATGGAATGATGAATTCCAAGTGGTCTGGGCAGTTCAAAGTGACCCAGGTGTTTCCTTATGGTGCCACTGAACTTTAGGATCTGGAAGGGAAAAGGTTCAAGGTTCAAGAAAAGCGATCCAAGCAGTACTTGGGAGAAGCAGATGAGGTAAAGGGGATAGAGATGGTGTACCTTGATGAAGACTGAGTAATCAAGGTATCCAAGTCGTGATGTGATGTTAGATGTGGCACTTCTTGGGAGGAAACCCAAGGTGATTATACTTAGTTTCACTTTTTTAATTGGATTTTTGTTTTACAGTATCGATGTTTGTTGAAGTGTGCAGGGATAGAAAAAACATGTGGCAAAAGGTTGAAGGATGACAAAATATATGAAACTACATACCAAGTCACACGCCATGAAAAGTCTTGACGGTTCTTCATTTGCACCATGAAAAACTGAAGAGGAAACCAAAAATCAATTGATAGAAATCATGGTTGATTTCATGGACTCTGAAACTATTTTATGGTCCATGGAATCCACCATCATTTCAATCCCAATATGTCATCTCTCTAGTTAATTTTTCAAGGATAACAAGATGGTCTGTTCCTTAAAAACATGATCCGTCAAGTTAATCGTGGAAACCTAGAACTAAAGTAGTGAATCATCTAAGATCCATGATCTAAATGATGGTTCGTGCTTCTCAATACGTATCGAAGGATTTTAAATGGCGGATCCCAGGTAAGGGACCATGAAACCAACTGTCATTGGTTCCATGAACCATTATTTAGGTCATGTTTGGCTGTGTGAAATTTAATTAAAAGAACTCGACCTGACCCGGCTCTAATTATTTTTACCCTATTTCCCTAATATGTTATACCTGATGAAAAAGTTGTCAAATAGGTCAAATATTTTCCAAACTCCCTCCACTTCCCACACGCTTCTTAACCCTCAACAATCACACCCCACGATTACCTTGCTCACTTCCATAATGGCTAACATTCACAATCATAAGAGTCATACCCCACTTAATTATTTTTCACCATCATTAGTTGAGAATCACACACACACTCATGGATCCTTCTTTGTTCTCTATTTGATCAAGAATTTCTCCAAAAGGTTAAGGTTTCGCCTTTGGCTTTTCTAAGAAATTATTTGTCTTGCCACACCTAAGGGTTCATATATTAGATTAATTTCATGAGGGATTAGTGAATAGGAATTGATTGATTGAATTAGTATGCTAAAAATGATTGTACGTTGGTATTGGTTATTCGTATCCATTGAGCCGGAGGGCATTACGACTAACTCTACTTGAGAAATGGAGTTGAAGGTTAATTTGCCCGCCAAACTCCAAACGATCTTCTTTGATTATAATATGGGTGAACTCTAAGTAACCAAGTGTGTTTGAATTTAGTACGGGAGGATTGCAATCGTGCAATTCCAATGATTGTAGTTGTTTATTGAAGTAAGTAAATAGGCCAAAACTAGATTGTTTCACCTTATGTTAAGACTTACAAACCACGAAAATCCTTCTACAGGTTGTACCCTTAAGCGCGGGATGAAAATATTAAGTTTTAGAACACGTTCATTGAAAAATCTCACTATATAGAAATCATGGATTGTGGAATCGTATTACGGTCCAAGGAATCCACTGTCATTTCTATATCAGAATGTGACCTCTTTGATGAAATTTCACGGTTAATAGGATGGTCTATACTTTAAAATGATGGCACGTTAAGTTAATTGTGCTTACCTGGAAGGAATTATATCATCATTATCTCGATTTCATAGTTGAGTTTATGGACTGTCTTTTAATTCCACGGTCCATTGACTCAACCATCAAATAAACTTTGTCTACCCTATGTACACTGTCTCAATTTCATAGATAGGTTCATAGACTGACAACCTGGTTCACGGTTCATGAACTACAAAAAATCCCCAAAAAATAATTTTGTTTTAGTTTGTGGTCTCGTTATGTAGAATTCTTGCTTTGTACTAACGTTTGCCCCCTGTAGGTACCATTCCTCCTAAGAATCAACCATGAAGTGGTGGAAGCAAAATACCTACAGGACAGGGAAAAGATAAGGATTTTACACTCACCTGTAAGATGAGTCAGACTCAGAAGAAGTGGTTCAGGAGCAGCTGGAACCTCAAACCATGTGGCAACAAACACAAAATCAAAGAGCACCTTATCCCCAGTCTGAAGAGAGAGGGTATGTATCTACTACACTTAACCTAAGAGGTTTTGATGATGCTAGCTCCGACAATGCTAGCTCTAGTGGTGATGAGGGAGACTCTCCAACTACCTCCTTTATTGAAAGAAGGAGGCAAGGTGAAATTGAGCACAAGGATGTCAATTATAGAGAGGACCTCTGGTGGCATGTTGAGGGTATGAGAAAAATTTTCCATGAGGGGATTTGGCATATTCAGAAGGGGAATATCAAATAAAACATAGCTGAGGAAGTTTGGATTAGCTCCTTCGATCTCTAGAGTACCAAGAGATCAAGTCTCTATTTGATCATGTCATGCGATGCTTAGAATTACAAGTGACCCCAAGATAACCCATGGCCTGGCATAATACTGAGATATAGATAAAAATGAAATGAAGAAGCTAAAATGTGCTGAGCTCAAAAATAAATATTATAACAAAAGGAACTTTCATAAACTAAGATACATGAGTATTTGAAAACTGATACAACTAATTGACTAACTGTCTTTCTGTCTATGAAGCCTTTATTAATATTTCCTCATAGTTAGTCAGGACATGACCCCCAACTAGCTCTAATTAATATATAAGAACTGAAATAACTACTATAACTATTAACTGACTGGAGTTCCCGAAAAAGGAGAACTCGTTGCTTGCTGACTGGAAGTTGCGACCTGTCTGACCATGATTCTGGGAGCTAGCACTGAAACCTACATCATGAAGGATGTAGCACAAAAGAGTATGTGATCAGTACTTTGAATGTACTGAGCATATGAGATAATGCACTAACTATGAAATCACGTGAAAACATGTATACCGAAAGCATGGCTGAAAACTGGACTAAGCATAACATCTCAAGTCCATCAGTCAAAACTGTAAAACATAATCCCTTTTCTGAAGAGGGTGTAAGTTATATTTCTTAACTTGAACTATGAGATCATGATATTTTAAGATAAGTAATACTGTTAATTAAGGATCCATGGACTGAAAAGATGAATTATGTCTGAAGATTATAAAATAGTGCAACTAAAACGGAAACCGTGAGTCATGGCAAAAGTCATGTTTAAAGTAAATTCATAGGGGAGTTTCTTCTACTGAGCATGTTGAAAACACTGATATACTATACAAATGCAAGATGAAAGATATAAGCTGATGTAATAACAAGGTATATAAACATGCAACTGTATACTACTGAAGTAAACTGAATACAAGGTCATGCAATAATGAATATGAACTGTGGGGCTACTATTAACTGACATACCCCAAGCTGAGCTAACTGTGGGGCAAAACTTTAACCCTAGGTAGAAGAGTGTTCATACCTTGCCAAGGACACAAAAAAATCTGATGTGGATCCACTAAACTGATGTCCACAAGGGACAAGGGTGCCCAGCCTAATCTAACAGCTGACCCCTTTGATACCTACAGTGGCGCTGTAGTTCTGGGACTTGGGGAATTCTACTAAAGGTCTCAGCCTAATCTGACAGCGAAGCTTTCATCCATTCATCTGCTCTATGCTAAGCCTACTCCAAACTGAATATAAGTAATGAATGCAACTGAAATACTAGATATCTTAGATACTTATAACATCTGAGAATGCAATTTAATAATACTAAAAATTGATAGCATTCTAAGTCTGAAGTATAACTGATTGTAACATCTATTTAGCATGCATGCGTTTAAAGTACTTAAATTACACACATGATAGGGTTATGGAATATCTGAGTGGAAAACTATCTTTAGTTCCCAAGAACATATGAGGAAACCTACATACCATCATGGAAATTGAATCACACTACTTGTATAGGATTCAGAAAACCTAGGTTTGAAGAACTAACTTAAAGTTCAACGACAGAACTATATTTAGGGACTCTATGGGTGAAAGGAACCCAGTGATGAAATCTCACATACCTGATTACTGAAGAATCTCTAGAGATAGAACTGGGGGTTGAAAACTTGGAGAAGAAATCTGAACGAAACCCTTGAGAGACTTTCTTGCTTGAGCTTCTAAGCTCTTGCTTGCTTAAAACCCTAGGTGTCTTGCCTTAAGTTTTGAAAGAATAATTTTAGAGATTGATCAATGTTCTTTTGAGAAATAACCCCTTATGGGTATTTAAAAGACGTGGGTAAGGACCTGAGGTAAGGAAAGTACCAAACTACCGACAACTTAACTACTGAAAAAAGTGAAAAAAGTCATCGGACGGCGTTTCCTACGGGCCATCGGGTAGCCACAGGCCGTCAGACCCAACTAATAGCCTTAAGGGGGTCAAATAGGCTCACTGGTTGGTTCCCACACCTGGCCACCATGGTCACCATAGGCGTCGGGGATGGCCATCAAAATTCTTACGCCCGTCGTCCCTTCCCACGCCCGTCGAGTTTTTTACACCTGATAGTTCTTCACTAAAATGCTCATAAATTTTTACTTTGGGCTCAGATTAATGAGTGGTCAGTGGCATTGGAAAGAAGATTCAAATACCCTTAATTGGTAGGTACTAGGCCACCTAACTCTTTATATTCTAGGAGTAATGATCATTCGAATTTGACCCTAGTTAGAACTTACATGAAAACTAAATCGGTAGAAAGACTTTCAATTCAACGTTGAGCTAGAGGTTCTTTATGACTTTAATTCATATCTAATACACCTCCAAAACTTAAGAATTAATCTTAATACTTAGATACATAGTGAATTCATCGGTCTAATAATATATGAAGGACATTTTGGATCTTAGCTTAGAATTTCTGAGATGTTACAATATCTCTCCCTTGGGATCATTCGTCCTCGAATGAAGACTTAATAGGATGAAGTTGTGGGTAAAGGGCTACAATCCCACCAAATGAGTTTTAAAATCTGGAGTATTGATATAGTAAGTGATTTTTGACTTAAATATAAATTGAGTTGGGTTCGTAAGACATGTATGCATATTGAGAGCATAAGAACACTGATGGGACATAAAACTGAATGTACAACATTATAACTGGACTGGAGTGAGAGTAGGGACTTAGCTGAAACTCATTAAGAATGAACGTATTCTTAGAAATCATAGTAATTTAAAGGAACATAAAACTTAGAGAAGTAACTATACGAGAAAGCTATTCTCTTCTAGGCTGAACTAACTAGCCTGGACTGAACTGAACGTAGGGACTTCTAGCCTTAGGAATGATTATTGGTAGGTATGAACTGGTATGACATGAGGAGTCTACTATCTTGCTATCTGAATCTACTGGACATAAGGTATGAGAACCCTGAGCAGGGAGTAAGAACAAGACTATTCCCTCCATAAACAAAATGGTTGAAAACCTTTAAGCATAGGAACACCCTTTTTAACTACACCAACTTCTCTGAATACCACACTTACCATTTGCAACTAAATTTCTCATCATCTCACATATAAATGCTAAGGTCTGAGTCTAACTACTTGCTTTCACCATGTTAAAGCCTATCATGACTAAATCTCTTGCATCTAGAGTTATCTCCCAAGAATGATTTTTTTTCTTATCCCATAAATCAACTAACCTTGAACTCTAATCAACGAGTCACTAGTCGTACAAAGCAAAGGCCCATATATATTTCATCACGATATTCAAGCCTATTATTATGATCATCTTATGGATTCTTTATAGTTGACACTACCTGAGACTCATCTTTTATTCCCTAGCATATCTAGAAACTATAACTCCAATAACTTCTACATAGGGATGCCAAAAAGAGGAAAAATATAGTACTTCCCATCTAGGCTACTACGTAGTTTCCACCACTAACAACTGTGATAACATAAGCCAAGATAACTGAAGGAATAGAGTGGGAGCATGAGCATCACAAATAAAGGAATATTGATCAGTCTTGAATTACACTTAGCATGATCTAGTCACTCAAGGTGAGGTCTGAGAAGTACAGTACAAAGGCCTGACTGTATCACACCCAGTACATAGGAATCGTAAGCACGAATCGTCCAAGAGATTTGATCTGAGTATATGCATGATATAGCCTTGTGTTATTAGACATTGAAGCATAACTTAAGGACTGAGGGAATAGAAATGAACATACTGTGAGAGATAAGATTACATATAATCAATCCCTTGACATAAAACTATTTCATCAAATCATAAAGTAAGACTGGGATTGTTGTCTTAAGTAGTTGCTTTTTATTCTAGGAATATGAGCATAAACATGAATCTGTACAAAGTGGATGAACTTAGTCATAAGAGTTATACAATAACATCTGAGTAGAATGTTACCTTAACTAAATTACTAGGGAACCTCTAGAATAAGAATGAATCAATATACCACCATAGCTCTTTTATAGAATCTATACTAGTTGAGTCAGAAGACTTGAGTCCATAGCTCTTTTCTGGAATCTATACTAGTTGAGTCAGAAGACTTGACTTGGTTCCTCATTCCATCATCTCCCCCTTAACTCCAAAAGTCACCCCTCTATGTTAGGCTGTAGGAGTTAAAACAGTAGGGAAAAGACCAGAATACCCCTGATTTAAAAGAAAAGTTAAAGGAATTTTCCCATCGGATGGGCTACTCGATGACCGTCGAACCTGCAATGGCCCATCGGAGCTGGCCATTAGAATGGGACTTTCCATGGCGTGTCCCATAGCCCATCGGACTTTCGATGCCTGTGGTGACTACCTGTCAGGGCTGATCCTGCCCTTAAGACTAACACTAGAGGACTCATACTCTTACGGGGATTATAACCCCTTCTTCTAACACATAACAAGCTAACCTTCTCTTATTAGTCTACTAACATCGCACCTCTAAGTTTATATCCACCCAAAACAACTGAATTAAAACCATACTAAGGGTCTCAATATCATATATCTATACTCTCCTGAATTCATTTCTTAAGAATACCATATAATATACACCTAGAGTTTTCCATAATCAACAACCTGAGAATTTCTAAACTATTCACACATAGTACCCTAAAATATCTTATTATCATGCAACAACATACTTCTCTGGGTACACATATATCTTTTTAATGCTTAAGGCTCTTCTTTATATCATGACTTAGTCACAATTTTCTAATTAATCTATTGGTCACGTATACATCATAACTGCACCACCACACTTGTTGAGAATTAATCAACTTAAATTTTCTCCATAAGGTAGGTCAAACCTACTAGGTCAATTTCATAAAACTAGCATCACCATCCTTATCTTATAACTACTATACTTCAAAATTCATATACCTAGCTCTGGGGTCATTCTGCTACTTATCTCCTATAACATCTCTATTCACACTAATTATTGAGTAATTTTACTACCCAAATTCTCGTAGAACCATACTCTTCGGCTAAGGCACCATTTATACTGAATTATTTGGAGGGGGGGTATGAGAGCATATTCTACTATAGGATCAAGTGCACGAGTGAAAAAGGGTACATGATTTTGAATCAGTAGACTTTAACGCACTAGCAGGCTCCTCTCAATCCCTTCTGTAGTCTTTTAACTTTTCTGATGACTCTATCTGAGAGAATCACATTGATAGGAATCAACATAAGTTTCATAAGGAATAACTCTACTGCATGATCTGGGATATGAAAGAAGGGAAACATTTCCTAAATGCCCTGTAGCCTTCTGATTATAAGTGTGGTGCACAACACACCCAAAATCAAGAATCTACTAGACATGACTTCACAGACACCCTGGGAAACTTGAACTCTGTGCTCTGATACCAAGCTTATAATTCCCCAAGCCTACACCCTAGATGCGACATGGTGCTGAGAGTCACAAGTGACCCTAAGCTAACTCATGGCCTGACATACTACTGAGATATTGAAAAAAAGGTAATGCAGAAGCTGAAATGTGTTGAGCTTAAAAATAAATATTATAGCAAAAGGAACTTTCATAAACTGAGATACAAGAGTATTTGAAAACTGATACAACTAACTGACTTATTGTCTGTCTGTTTATAAAGCCTCTATTAATACTGACTCATAGTTAGTTAGGACATAACCCTCAACTTGCTCTAATCAATATGTAAGAACTGAAATAACTACTATAACTACTAACTGATTGGAGTTCGCGAAAAAGTAGAATTCTCTCCCTGGTGACTAGAAGTTATAATCTGTCTTACCATGATCTTGGGAGCTAGCACTGAAACCTACATCATGAAGGATGCAACACAAAAGAGTATGCTATCAGTACTTTGAATGTATTGATCGTGTTAGTTAATGCACTAACTTTGAAATCATGTGAAAACATGTATACTGAAAGCATGGATGAAATCCTTACTAAATATAACAAATCAACTACATAAGTCAAAACTGTAAAACATAAGCCCTTTTTCTGAAGAGGGTTTAAATCATTTTTTTTAACAATAACTGTGAAATCATGATATTTTAAGATAAGTAAATCTGTTACTTGGGGATCCATGGACTGAAAAGATGAATTATGTCTGAAGATTATGAAATAGTGAAACTAAGTTGAAAACCATGAGTCATACCAATAGTCATGTTTAAAGTAAATCCTTAGTGGAGTTTCTTCTACTGAGCATGTTGAAAATACTGATATACTATACTGAATGCAAGTTGAAAGATATAAGTTGATGCAATGACCAATTATATAAACATGAAATTGGATAATACTAAACTAACTTGAGTACAAGGTCATGCAATAATGACTCTGAACTGTGGGAGCTACTATTGACTGACATACCCCAAGTTGAGCTAAATATGGGGCTAACCTGTAACCCTATATGGAAGGGTGTTCATACCTTGCCAAGGGTACAAACGAATCTGATGTGGATCCACTAAACTGATATCCACAAGGTACAAGGGAGCCCAGTCTAATCTGATAGCTGACCCTTTTGATACCTACAGTGGCACTGTAGTTCTGGGACTTGGGGTCTTCTACTAAATTTCTCAGCCTAACCTGATAGATGAGCCTTCATCACTTCATGAGCTCGGTGCTAAGCCTACTCCTACTTGAATGTAAGGTACTGAATGCAACTGAAATACTAGATAGCTCGAATATTGATAACATCTGAGAATGTAATATAATAATACTGAAAATTTATAGCATTCTAAGTCTGAAGTATAACTAATTGTAACATCTATTTAGCATGCATGAGTTTCACGTACTGAAAATGCACACATGATAGGGTTATGGAAAATCTGAGTAGATAACTATCCTGAGTTCCCAAGAACATATAAGAAAACCTATATACCATCATGGAAAGTCAATCACACTACTTATATAGGATTTACAAACCCTAGGTTTGAAGAACTAACTGAAAGTTTAATAATTGAACTATATTTAGGGACTCAATGGGTGAAAGGAACCTATTGATGAAATCTCATATACCCGATTACTGAAGAATCTCTAGAGATGGAATTAGGGGATGAAAACTTGGAGAAGAAATCATAAGGAAACCCTTGAGAGACTTTCTTGCTTGAGCTTCTATGCTCTTGCTTGCTTGAAATCCTAGGTGTCTTGCCTTATAGTTTTTAGAGAATAATTTTAGAGATTCATCAATGTTCTATTGAGAAATAACCCCTTATGGGTGTTTAAAAGATATGGGGAAAGACCTGAGGTAAGGAATGAACCTAACTTCCCCTAATTTAACTAATAAAAAAAGTACAGAAAAGTCATTGGATGGCGTTTTCCATGTGCCATCGGGTTGACCACAGGCCATCAGACCCAAACGTCATCCTTATGGGGTCAAATTGGCTCACTGGTTGGTTCCCGCACCTGGTAACCATGGGCCATCGTGGTCACCATGAGTGTTAGGGATGGCCTTCAGAATTCCCATGCCTGTCAGCCCTTCCCACACCCTTTGGGTTTTTGACAGCTGACAGTGCTCAATAAAATGCTCATAACTTTTTACTCCGGGCTCGAATTAATTAGCAGGTAATGGCGTTGGAAAGAAGATTCAATTACCCTTAATTTTGTGGGACTAGGACACCTAAATCTTCATATTCTAGGAGTAATGATTGTTTGAAGTTGACCCTAGTTAAAACTTACATGAAAACTAAATCGATAGAAAGACTTTCAATTCAACTTTGAGCTAGAGATTCTTTATGACTTTAATTCATATCTAATAAACCTCTAAAACTTAAGAATTGATCTTAATACTTAGATACATAGTGAATTCATCGGTTTTGGTTCTAACTATATATGAAGGACGAATCAGATCTTAGTTTAGAATTTCTAGGGTGTTATAATATCTCCCCCTTGGGATCATTCATCTTTGAATGAAGACTTAACTAGGCTAAAGTTGCGGGGAAAGGGCTACAATCCCACCAACTGAGTTTTAAAAGATGGAGTAATGATATAGTAAATGATTTTTGACTTAAATATGAACTAAGTTGGGTTCGTAAGACATGTATGCAAACTGAGAGCTTAAGAATACTAATGGGACATGAAACTGAATATACAATATGATAACAGGTCTGGAGTGAGAGTAGGGACTTAGCTGAAACTCATAAAGAACGTACACATTCTTAGAAATCACAATAATTGAAAGGAATATAAAACTGAGAGGAGTAACTTTACAAGAAATCTATTCTCTTCTAGACTGAACTTACTAGCCTGGATTGAACTGAACATAGGGCCTTCTGGCCTTAGCAATGATTACTGGAATGTCTGAACTGGTCAGATATGAGGAGTCTACTATCTTTCTATCTGAAGCTAATGGACATAAGGTATGAGCACCCTGGGCATGGAGTAAGAACAAGACTATTCCCCCCTTAAACAAAATGGTTGACAACCTTTTAGCTTAGGAACACCCTTTTTAACTACACCAACTTCTATGAATACCACAGTTACCATTTGCAACTAAAATTCTCATCATCGCACATATAGATGCTAAAGTCTGAGTCTAACTACTTGTTTTCACCATGTTCAAGCCTGTCTTGACTAAATCTCTTTCATCTAGAGTAATCTCCCAAGAATGACATTTATTCTTATCTCGTAAATCAACTAACCTTGAACTCTAATCAATGAGTCATTAGTCGCACAAAGCAAAGACCCACATATATTTCATCACGATATTCAATCCTATTAGTATGATTATCTTATGGATTCTTTGTTGCTGACACTACGTGAGAGTCATCTTCTCTTCACTAGCATATCTAGAAACTGTAACTTCAGGAACATCTACATAGGTATACCAAAATGAGGAAAAATCTAGTCTTCCCATCTAGGCTACTACTTAGCTTTTTCCACTAACAATTGTGACAACATAAGTCAAGATCACTGAAGGAATAGAGTGGGAGCATGAGCATCACAAATGAAGGAATATTGATATGTCTTGACTTACACTTAGCATCTATTCACACAAAGTGAGGTCTGGGAAGTCCAGTATAAAGGTCTGAGTGTCTCACACCCTAGATATAGGAATCATAAGCACGAATCATCCAAGAGATCTAATTTTAGCATATGCATGATATAGCCTGGTGCTATTAGTATTTAAGGCATAACTTGAGGACTGAGGGCATAGAACTGAACATACGATGAGAGATGAGATTACATGTTATCAATCCCTTTACATAAAACTGAAATTCATCAAATCATAAAGTAAAACTGGAATCACTGTCTGAAGTAGTTGCTTTTTATTCTAGGAATATGAGCATAAACGTGAATCTATACGAAGTGTATGATCTTAGTCATGAGAGTGATGTAATTACATCTGAGTAGAATGTCACACTAACTGAATTATTAGGGAACCGCTAGAATAAGAATGCATCAATATACCACCATAGCTCTTTTCTTGAATCTATACTAGTTGAGTCAGAAAACTTGACTTGGTTCCTCATTCCATCATCTTCCCCTTAGCTCCAAAAGTCACCGGTCTAAGTTGGGTTGTAGGAGTTAAAACAGTAGGGAAAATATCAGAATACCCCTGATTTAAAAGAAAAGTTAAAGGAATTTTCTGTCCGGATAGGCTACCCGATGACCATCAGACTTGCGATGACCGGTTGGAGTTGGCCATTGGAAAGGGAAAGTGGGCTCTCTCTCTCTCTCTCTACGGAGTTCCCATGGTATGTCCCATGGCCCGTCAAACTTTTGACTCCCTTGGTGACTGCCCATCGGGGCTGATCCTTCCCTTATGGCTAACACTAGAGGACTCATACTCTTACAGGGATTATAACCACTTCATCTAACACTTAACAAGCTGACCTTCTCTTATTAGTCTACTAACATGGCACCTCAAGTTCATATCCATTCAAAACAACTGAATTAAAACCATATTAAGGGTCTCAATATCGTATATCTATACTCTCCTGAATTCATTTCTTAAGAATACCATATAATATACACCTAGCCTTTTCCATAATCAACAACCTGAGAATTTCTAAACTATTAACACATAGTACCCTAAAATCTTTGATTATCATGCAACAACATACTTCTCTGGGTACATATCTATCTTTCTAATGCATAAGGCTCTTATTTATATCATGACTTGGTCATAATTTTCTAATTAATCTAGTGGTCGCGTATACATCATACCTGCACCACCACACTTGTTGAGAGTTAATCAACTTAACTTTTTTGCATAAGGTAGGTCAGGCCTACTAGGTTAATTTCATAAAACTAGCATCACCATCCTCATATTATAACTACTATACTTCAAAATTCATACACCTAGCTCTAGGTTATTGTGCTACTTATCTCCCATAACATCTCTATTCACACTAACTGTTGAGTCATTTTGCAACCCAAACGCTCATAGAATCATACTCTTCGATTAAGGCACTATTCATAGATAAGAGCATAAGAACAATAATGGGATATGAAACTGAATTAAAACATGATAACTGGTCCAGAGTGAGAGTAGGGACTTAGCTGAAATTCATAAAGAACGAATGCATTCTTAGAAATCATAGTAATTGAAAGAAAAATAAAACATAGAGAAGTAACTGTACAAGAAAGCTATTCTTTTCTAGACTGAACTTACTAGCATGGACTGAACTGAACGTAGGGCCTTCTGGCCTTAGGAATGATTACTGGAATGTCTGAACTGGTCAGATATGATGAGTCTACTCTCTTTCTCTCTGAAGCTACTGGACATAAGGTATGAGCACCCTGGGCAGGGAGTAAGAACAAGACTATTCCCCCTTAAACAAAATGGTTGACAACCTTTAAGCATAGGAACACCCTTTTTTACTACACCAACTTCTCTTAATACCACACTTACCATTTGCAACTAAATTTCTCATCATCACACATATCAATGATAAGGTCTGAGTCTAACTACTTGATTTCAAAGTGTTCAAGCCTATCATGACTAAATCTCTTACATCTAGAGTTATCTCCCAAGAATGACATTTCTTCTTATCCCGTCAATCAACTAACCTTGAACCCTAATCAATGAGTCACTAGTCACACAAAGCAAAGACCCACATATATTTCATCACGATATTCAAGTCTACTACTATTATCATCTTATGGATTCTTTGTAGCTGACACTACCTGAGACTCATCTTCTCTTCCCTAGCATATCTAGAAACTGTAACTGCAAGAACTTCTACATAGGGATACCAAAAAGAGGAAAAATCTAGTACTTCCCATCTAGGCTACTCTTTAGCTTCCTCCACTAACAGCTGTGACAACAAAAGTCAAGATCACTGAAGGAATAGAGTGGGAGCATGAGCATCACAACTGAAGGAATAATGATAGATCTTGACTTACACTTAGCATGATCTAATCACTCAAGGTGAGGTCTGAGGCGTCCAGTACAAAGGCTTGAGTATCTCACACCTTGGACATAGGAATTGTATGCACGAATCATCCAAGAGATCTAATCTGAGCATATGCATGATATAGCCTGGTGCCATTAGCCATAAAGGCATAACTTAATGACTGAGGTCATAGAACTGAACATACTGTGACAAATGAGATTACATGTAATCAATCCCTTGACATAAAACTAAAATTCATCGAATTATAAAGTAAGATCGGGATTGTTGTCTGAAGTAGTTGCTTCTTATTCTAGGAATATGAGCATAAACCCGAATCTCTATGACGTGCATGAACTTAGTCATGAGAGTGATGCAATTACATCTGAGTAAAATCTCACCTTAAATGAATTATTAGGGAACCGCTAGAGTAAGAATGAATCAATATACCACCATAGCTCTTTTCTGGAATCTATACTAGTTGATTAACAAGACTTGACTTGGTTCCTCATTCCATTATCTCCCCCTTAACTCCAAAAGTCACCTCTCTAAGTTTGGATGTAGGAGTTAAAACAGTAAGGAAAAGTATGAAATACCCCTAATTTAAAAGAAAATTTAAAGGAATTTTCTCGCTGGATGGGCTACCCGACGACTGTCGGACCTGCGACGGCTTATCAGAGTTTGCCGTTGGAAAGGGACGGTAGGCTCTCTCTCTCTAGGGAGTTCCCACAACATGTTTGATGGCTCACCAAACTTTTGACTCCTATGGTGATTACCCGTCGGGGCTGATCCTACCTTTAAGGCTAACAATGGAGGAATCATACTCTTACAGGGATTATAACCATTTTTTCCAACACTTAACAAGTTGACCTTCTCTATTAGTCTACTAACATCGCACCTCTAAGTTCATATCCACCCAAAACAACTGAATTAAAACCATTATAAGGATCTTAATATCGTATATCTATACTCTTCTAAATTCATTTCTTAAGAACACCATATAATATATACCTAGCCTTTTCCATAATCAACAACCTGAGAATTTCTAAACTATTCACACATAGTACCATAAAATCTCTGAATATCATGCAACAACATACTTCTTTGGGTACACATGTATCTTTCTAATGCTTAAGGCTCTTGTTTATCTCATGACTTAGTAACAATTTTTTGATTCATCTAGTGGTCATGTATACATCGTATCTGCACCACCACACTTGCTGAGGGTTAATCAACTTAAACTTTTTGCATAAGGTAGGTCGGGCCTATTATGTCAATTTCATAAAACTTGTATCACCATACTCATCTTATAACTACTATACTTCAAACTTCATACACCTAGCTCTAGGTTATTTTTGCTACTTATCTCCCATAACATCTCTATTCACACTAACTGTTAAGTGATTTTACTACCCAAACGCTCATAGAACCATACTCTTTGGCTAAGGCACCATTCATACTAAAGTGTCTAAAAGGGGGGGTATGATACCACATGCTACTATAGGCTCAACTGCACGAGTGAAAAAGGGTACATGATTTTGAATCAGTAGACTTTAACTCATTAGTGGGCTCCTCTCAAGCCCTTGTGAAGTCTTTTAACTATTCTGATGACTCTATCTGAGAGCATCACACTGATAGGAATCTGTATAATTTTCATACGGAATAACTCTATTGGATGATCTGGAGTATGAAAGAAGGGAAATATTTTTTAAATGCCTTGTAGCCTCCTGATTATAAGAGTGGTGCACAACACACTCATAAGCAAGACTCTACTAGACACAATTTCATAGACACCCTAGGACACTTGGACTTTGTTCTCTGATACCAAGTTTGTCTTACCCCGAGCCTACACCTTGGATGCGACACGGTGCTTAGAGTCACAAGTGACCCCAAGCTAACCCATGGCCTGGCATACTGCTGAGATATAGAGAAAAAGGTAATGCAAAAGCTGAAATGTGTTGATCTCAAAAATAAATATTATAACAAAAGGAATGTTCATAAATTGAGATACATGAGTATTTGAAAACTGATACAACTAACTAACTAATTGTCTGTCTTTCTATGAAGCCTCTATTAATACAGACTCAAAATTAATCGAGACATGACCCCCAACTAGCTCTAATTAATAAATAAGAACTGAAATAACTACTATAACTAGTAAATGACAGGAGTTCTCAAAAAATGAGAACTCATTCCCTGTTGACTGGATGTTGTGATCTGTCTAACCATGATCTTGAGAGCTAGTACTGAAACCTACATCATGAAGGATGCAACACAAAAGAGTATGTGATCAGTACTTTGAATGTACTGAGCATGTGAGATAATGTACTAACTTTGAAATCATGTGAAAATATGTATACTGGAAGCATGGATGAAAACTGGACTAAGTATAACATCTCAAGTGCAAAAGTCAAAACTGTAAAACATAAGCCCTTTTCTGAAGAGGATGTAAGTCATAATTCTGAACTATAACTGTGAGATCATGATATTTTAAGATAAGTAAAACTGTTACTTGTGGATACATGGACTGAAAAGATGAATTATGTCTAAAGATCATGAAATAGTCCAACGGAATTGAAAACCATGAGTCATGCCAAAGGTTATGTTTAAAGTTAATCCTTAAGGGAGTTTCTTCTACTGAGCATGTTGAAACTACTGATATACTATATTGAATTCAAGCTGAAAGATATAAGCTAATGCAATGACCAAGTATATAAACATGCAACTGTATAATATTAAACTGATCTGAATACAAGGTCATGCAATAATGAATCTGAACTGTGGGAGCTACTATTAACCGATATACCCCAAGCTCAGCTAACTGTGGGGTTGACCTATAACCCTAAATGGAAGAGTTTTCATACCTTCCCAAGGGTACAAATGAATCTACCATGGATCAACTAAATTTATGTCAACAAAGGACAAGGGTGCCCAACCTAATCTGACAGCTTCCCTTTGATACCTATAGTGGCTCCGTAGTTCTGGGACTTGGAGAATTCTACTAAAGGTCTCATCCTAACCTGATAGCTAAGCCTTCATCCCATTATTCGCTTGGTGCTAAGCCTACTCCTAACTGAATGTAAGGAAATGAATGCAACTAAAATACTTAATAGCTCAAATATTGATAACATCTTTGAATGTAATATAATAATACTGAAAAAATATAGCATTCTAAGTCTGCAGTATAACTGACTGTAACATCCATTTAGCATGCATGAGTTTAAAGTACTGAAATTACACACATGATAGGGTTATGGAAAATCTGAGTAGATAGCTATCTTGAGTTCCCAAGAACATATGAGGAAACCTATATACCATCATGGAAAGTGAATCACACTACTTCTATAGGATTTAGAAACCCTAGGTTTGAAGAACTTATTTAAAGTTGAACAACTGAACTGTATTTAGGTACTCAATGGGTGAAACAAACCCATTGATCAAAATTTTACATGCCTGATTACTGAGGAATCTCTAGAGCAGAAAGTGGGGGATAAATACTTGGAGAAGAAATCTGAAGGAAACCCTTGTGAGATTTTGTTGCTTGAGCTTCTATGCTCTTGCTTTCTTGAAACCCTAGGTGTCTTGCCTTATAGTTTTGAGAGAATAATTTTAGAGATTGATCGATGTTCTTCTGAGAAATAACCCCTTATGGGTGTTTAAAAGACATGGGAAAAGACCTAAGGTAAGGAAAGGACCAAACTACCCCCAACTTAACTGCTAAAAAAAGTGCAGAAAAGTCGCCAAATGACATTTCCCACGGGCCGTCAAACCCAACTGTCTGCCTTGTCGGGGTCAAATAGGCTCACTGGTTGGTTCCCACGCCTGGCCACCACGGGCCATCATGGTCACAACGGACATCAAGGACGGCCTTCAAAATTCACATGCCCGTCGGCCCTTCCCACGCTAGTTGGGTTTTTTATAGCTGACAGTACTCCACTAAAATGCTCATAACTTCTTACTCTGAGCTCGGATTAATGAGCGGGCAATGGTGTTGGAAAGAAAATTCAAATTCCCTTAATTTGGTGGGTACTAGGCCACCTAACTCTTTATATTCTAGGAGTAATGATCGTTTGAAGTTGACCCTAGTTAGAACATACATGAAAACTAAATCGGTAGAAAGACTTTCAATTCAACTTTGAGCTAAAGGTTCTTTATGACTTTAATTCATATCTAATACACCTCCAAAACTTAACATTGATCTTAATACTTAGATACATAGTAAAATTCATAATTTTTGGGTCTAACCATATATGAAGGACAGTTAAGATCTTAGCTTAAAATTTCTGGGGTGTTACAATATCTCTCCATTGGGATCATTCATCATCCAATGAAGACTTAACTATGCTGAAGTTATGGGGAAAGGGCTACAATCCCACCGACTGAGTTTTAAAAGCTAGATTACTCATATGGTAACTGATTTTTTACTTCAATATAAACTTAGTTGGGTTCATAAGACATGTATGCATAATGAGAGCATAAGAACACTGATGGGACATGAAACTGAATGTACAACATGATAACTTGTCTGGAGTGAGAGTAGGGACATAGCCAACATTCTTAGTAATCACAGTAATTGAAAGGAACATAAAATTGAGAGGAGTAACTATACAAGAAAGCTATTCTCTTCTAGACTGAACTTACTAGTTGTGACTGAACTGAACGTAGGGCCTTCTGGCCTTAGGAATGATTACTGGCAGGTCTGAATTGGTTGGATATTAGGAGTCTACTATCTTTCTATCTGAAGCTACTGGACATAAGGTATGAGCATCTTGGGCAGGGAGTAAGAATAAGACTATTCCCGCCTTAAACAAAATGGTTGACAACTTTAAGCTTCGGAACACCCATTTTAACTACACCAACTTCTATGAATACCACACTTACCATTTGCAACTAAATTTCTCATCATCGCACATATTGATGCTAAGGTCTGAGTCTAACTACTTGATTTAACCATGTTAAAGCCTATCTTGACTAAATCTCTAGCATCTAGAGTTATCTCCCAAGAATGACATTTCTTCTTATCCCGTAAATCAATTAACCTTGAATTATAATCAATGAGTCACTAGTCACACAAAGCAAAGGCCCGCATATATTTCATCAGGATATTCAAGCCTATTACTACGACCATCTTATGGATTCTTTTTAGCTGACACTATCTAAGACTCATCTTCTCTTCCCTAGCATATCTAGAAACTGCAACTGTAAGAACTTCTACATAGGGATACCAAAAAGAGGAAAAATCTAGTAGTTCCCATCTAGGCTACTCTTTAGCTTCTTCCACTAACAACGTGACAACATACGCCAAGATCACTGAAAGAATAGAGTGGGAGCATGAGCATCACAAATAAAGGAATACTAATCAGTCTTGACTTACACATAGCATGATCTAGTCACTCAAGGTGAGGTCTGAGGAGTCTAGTACAAAGGCCTGAGTATCTCACACCCTGGACATAGGAATCACAACCATGAATTATCTAAGAGATCTAATCTGAGCATATGCATGATATAGCCTGGTGCCATTAGCCATTAAGGCATTATTTAATGACTGAGGGCATAGAACTAAACATACTGTGATAGATGAGATTAAATGTAATCAATACCTTGACATAAAATTGAAATTCGTCGAATTATAAAGTAAGACTGTGATTGTTGTCTGAAGTAGTTCCTTCTTATTCTATGAATATTCACATAAACCTGAATCTCTATGAAGTGCATGAACTTAGTCATGAAAGTAATGCAATTACATTTGAGTAGAATGTCACCTTAACTGAATTATTAGGGAATCGCTAGAGTAAGAATGAATAAATATACCACCATAGCTCTTTTCTGGAATCTATACTAGTTGAGTTAGAAGACTTGACTTGGTTCCTCATTCCATTATCTCCCCCTTAGCTCCAAAATTCACCCCTCTAAGTTTTGATGTATGAGTTAAAAAAATAGGTAAAAGACTGAAATACCCCTGATTTAAAATAAAAATTAAAGGAATTTTCCTCTCAGATGGGCTTCCCGACGACTGTCGGACCTGCAATAGCCCGTCAGAGCTAGTTGTCAGAAAGGGATGGTAGGCTCTCTCGCTCTAGGGAGTTCCCACGGCATGTTCCATGTCTCACTGGACTTTCGACTCCTGTGGTCACTGCCCATCGGGGCAGATCCTGCCCTTAAGGCTAACACTAAAGGACTCATACTCTTACAGGGATTATAACCACTTCTTTTAACAATTTACAAGCTGACCTTCTCTTATTAGTCTACTAACATCGCACCTCTAAGTTCATATCCACCCATAACAACTGAATTAAAACCATACTAAGGGTCTCAATATCATATATTTGTACTCTCCTAAATTCATTTCTTAAGAATACCATATAATATATACATAGCCTTCTTTATAATAAACAACCTGAGAATTTTAAACTATTCACACATAGTACCATAAAATCTCTGATTATCATGCAACAACATACTTATCTGGGTACACATCTATCTTTCTAATGCTTAAGGCTCTTCTTTATCTCATGACATAGTCATAATTTTCGGATCCATCTAGTGCTCGTGTATACGTCATACCTGCACCACTACACTTGTTGAGAGTTAATCAACTTAAATTTTCTGCATAAGGTAGTTTAGGCCTACTAGGTCAATTTCATAAAACAAGTATCACCATCATCTTCTTATAACTACTATACTTCTAAATTCATACACCTAACTTTGGGGTCATTCTGCTACTTATCTCCCATAACATCTTTATTGACACTAACTGTTGAGTGATTTTTCTACCCAAACGCTCATAAAACCATACTCTTTGGCTAAACCATTCATACTGAAGTGTCTAGAAGGGGGGTCTGAGTGAACATTCTACTTAGGCTCAACTGCAAGAGTGAAAAAGGGTAGATGATTTTGAATTAGTAAACTTTAACGCATTAGTGGGCTCCTCTCAAGCCCTTGTGTAGACTTTTAACTTTTATGATGACTATCTGAGAGCATCACACTGATAGGAATCTGTATAAGTTTTATATGGAATAACACTACAGAATGATCTGGAGTACGAATGAAAGGAAACATTTTTTAAATCCCCTGTAGCCTCCTAATTATAAGTGTGGTGCACAACACACCCATAAGAAAGACTCTACTAGACACGGCTTTACAAACACCATAGGACACTTGAACTTTGTTCTCTGATACCAAGTTTGTCACGCCCCGAGCCTACACCTTGGATGCGACATGGTGCTTAGAGTCACAAGTGACCCCAAGCTAACCTATGGCCTGGCATACTACTGAGATATAGAAAAAAAGTAATGCGGAAGATGAAATATGTTGAGCTCAAAATTAAATATTATAACAAAAGGAACTTTCATAAACTAAGATACATGAGTATTTGAAAATTGATACAACTAACTAACTGACTATCTGTCTTTCTATGAAGCCTCTATTAATATGGACTCACTGTTAGTCGGGACATGACCCCCAACTAGCTCTAATCAATATATAAGAACTGAAATAACTACTATAACTACTAACTGACTGGAGTTCCCAAAAAAGGAGAACTCATTCCCTACTGACTGTAAGTTGCGATATGTCTGACCATGATCCTAGAAGGTAGCCCTAAAACCTACATCATAAAGGATGCAACACAAAAGAGTATGTGATCAGTACTGTGAATGTACTGAGCATGTGAGATAATGCACTAACTTTGAAATCATGTGAAAACATGTATACTGAAAGCATGGATGAAAACTAGACTAAGTATAACATCTCAATTGCATAAGTCACAACTGTAAAACATAAGTCCTTTTCTCAAGAGGGTGTAAGTCATATTTCTAAACTGTAACTATGAGATCATGATATTTTAAGATAAGTAAAATTGTTACTTGTTGATACATGGACTGAAACGATGAATTATGTCTGGAGATCATGAAATAGTGAAACTGAATTGAAAACCACGAGTCATGTTTAATGTAAATCCATAGGGGAGTTTCTTCTACTGAGCATGTTGAAACTACTGATATACTATACTGAATTCAAGTTGAAAGAGATACGTTGATGCAATGACTAAGTATATAAACATGCAACTATATAATACTGAACTAAACTTAATACAAGGTCATGCAATAATGAATCTGAACTGTGGGAGCTACTATTAACTGACATACCCCAAGATGAGCTAAGTGTGGGGCCAACCTATAACCCTAGACGAAAGAGTGTTCATACCTTCCCAAGATACAAATGAATCTGACATGGATCCACCATACTGATGTCAACAAGGGACAAGGGCGCCCAACCTAATCTGACAACTGACCCCTTTGATACCTATGGTGGTGCCGTAGTTCTGGGACTTGGGGAATTCTACTAAAGGTCTTAGCCTAATCTGACAGCTAAGGCTTCATCCCAAATTTTGCTTGATGCTATGCCTACTCCAAACTGAATGTAAGGTAATAAATACAACTGAAATACTGCATAGCTCAAATACTGATAACATCTGTGAATGCAATATAATAATATTGAAAATTTATATCATTCTAAGTCTGAAGTATAACTGACTGTAACATCTATTTAGCATGCATGAGTTTAAGATACTAAAATTACACACATGATAGGGTTATGGAAAATCTGAGTAGATAACTATCCTGAGTTCCCAAGAGCATATGAGGAAACCTATATACCATCATGGAAAATGAATCACACTACTTGTATAGAATTTAGAAACCCTATGTTTGAAGAACTAACTGAAAGTTGAACAACTGAACTATATTTAGGGACTCAATGGGTGAAACAAACCCATTGATGAAATCCTACATGCTTGATTACTGAAGAATCTCTAGGGATAGAACTGGGGGATGAATACTTGGAGAAGAAATCTGAAGAAAACCCTTGAGAGATTTTCTTGCTAGAGCTTCTACGCTCTTGCTTGCTTGAAACCCTAGGTGTCTTGCCTTAGAGTTCTGAGAGAATAATTTTAGAGATTGATTGATGATCTTCTTAGAAATAACCCATTATGGGTGTTTAAAATACATATAAAAAGACTTGAGGTAAGAAAAGGATCAAACTACCCCCAACTTAACTACTGAAAAAAGTGCAGAAAAGTCACCGGACGACGCTTCCGACGGGCCGTTAGGTAGCCCACGGGCCATCAGACCCAACTGTAGGCCTGATGGGGGTCAAATAGGCACACTAATTGATTCTCACGCCTAGCTAACACTGTCCATTGTGTTCACCATGGGCATCGGGGACGGCCATCAAAATTTCCACGCCCATCGGCCCATCCCACCCCGATTGGGTTTTTGACAACTGACAATGCTTCACTAAAATGCTCATAACTTTTAAATCCTGGCTTGTATTAATAAGTGGTCAGTAGTGTTTGAAATAATATTCAAATACACTTAATTTGGTTGATACTAGGCCATCTAACTCTTTATATTCTACGAGTAATGATCATTTGAAGTTGACCCTACTTAGAACTTACACGAAAATTAAATCTGTAGAAAGACTTTCAATTCAACTTTGAGCTAGAGGTTCTTTATTACTTTAACTCATGTCTTATACACCTCCAAAACTTAATAATTCATATTAATACTTAGATACATAGTGAATTCATTTGTTTTGGGTCTAACCATATATGTAGGATGGTTCGGATCTTAGCTTAAATTTATGGAGTGTTACAGATTATTATGGGTTGGATTAGGTCAACAAACCACCTAGAGAGTATAACCCAATTGTCATGCAAGAGTTCTATGTTGAATATTCAACCACTTTGATAAATACCCAGAAGAAGGGAGAGATAGCTAAAAGGCATCCACCGCTAGATATAGTGTGAGTGCGAGGGGGTTGCTGTTGATATTTCTGAGTGCACTATTCACAAGTTCTACTATGGACTGAACTATGTGCCACTGATTGCTACTGCTGATTTTGATTACCAAAATATTGATAGGAAGAAGCATATTGAGTGGATAGTATCTATACTTACAGACAAGGAACTAGCTTGGGATATAGATCCTCAGTCCTCCATTGTCAAAGGTTCCTCGAGTCTGGCTGCAAACTTTTGGTGGACTGTAGTGCACCTATGACTCCTCCTAGCTACAGTAGATAACACCTTGACCCTAGATAGAGTTGTATTGGTAACTAGCCTCATGTCAAGATTTAAGCTTAATTTTTGGTGGATCATCATCAGTAAGATAAGGGAGAGAGCTATGAGTTTTGGCACGTCACTTTTATTTCCTTGCCTTATCATACAGTTGTGCAAAAAGGTCAAAGTGCCTTTCTTAGTAGATATTCAACAGACTGTGAGTTCCCTCTACATGCAGGATATAGCTATGTCCATAGATGAGTCAAACCCTATTTCAAAGGGTAATACTAAGACTTCTACTTTGGGGGATGGACTTTTAGAGGTGTTAGTGAATGAGGAGAGAGAGCATACTGAGACGCAATTACCAATGGGGGAGGCATTTGCCACACTGACTGAGGTACCATCCATAGATACTGGTACATCTCTAACTCTTATGGCATCCACTGTACCTACATCTTATCCTTTGGCACCATCGTTAGAATTTGCTTTCAATAGAGAGAGCTTCCAAGAATTCACCCAAAGGTTGGCAGAGCAGATAAATAGGTTAATATTCTTCTCCAAAAATTAAAGTCATTCCTGAGAAAGTCCATAAAGAGCACTATTGCCCTAATCCATGAGTCTATGTCACAATTGCATAACCGTATTGATGAGATAGAGATCCAGGTAAATAAAAGGTTAAAGACGACCGCAACTCCTGATTTAGGGGTGATTTTTGCTAAAATAGAAGAGCTGCATACTAAGTTTATGACTACCTTTGACGACCCTATAGCAGACTTACCGGTTGATACCCAGGATGAACTATGCTTTTACAGTTTGATGGAGGACTCACCTCCGTGTATTTTAGGAAGATACCGAGAGAGGAAGATGATAATGATATGAGCACTAAGGATAGAGTGAAACATAAGAACAGAAGGATATAGAGAACTTTTTAGCTCTCTATAGATGAGGCCCATAGGCTTGGAGATATTGGTGCTACTTTGAGCAAGGCTTGCGGAAGCGAGGGAAAAACTAGAGACCATGACCCTAAGACTCTCAGACTTTAATTAAGCTAGTCACTGGATCTAATACTACTGGAGTTGCACCTACAGCCCAAACTTTGACACCAAAATCCAGTGCCTATAGCGCCAGAGGTAAGTTCTCACCTCTCCTATTTAGATATTTTTAATACATTAGGTACAATGCACAGCTCTTTTGGTAAGGGTAGGGGATGTTTGTGTTAGTTCTTGGGTTTTTCTTGTTGTGTTCTTTTATTGAGGGCATTTATATTTGTTGAACCATCATATCTAGAAGAGGTTGAGTTTGTGATGTATTTTGAGAATAGGTAGAAGAATAATAGGTGTACTTAGGTAGTTCAAATATGTAACAACTGGCACTTTTGCATTCATGATCATAAATTTCATACCACTCAAAATTTTAGGAATGTGCTTCACTATATTGAATTATTGAATTATTGAATTGTACGGCTCAATTTTTGATATTGTGTGTATTGGATATAATGATTGTGTTTAAGCTAGTATACTCATTAATGAAATGGTAGTTGACAATGAAACTCTGTGTCATGTGTGTGAGAGAGGTATTTTTTGTGTTCTCATGTTGTGTGTATAATCTAGAACTTGCCTTGTTAGTCTTGCTATTGTTGGAGGATAGTTTGATTAGGAAAGGATTATAGTCCTTCTTTGCTATAATCCACTTAGACTTAAAAAGGCTTACCAAGGAATGTGTATAATGCCTTGATCCCTAGTTTTGAGCCTTAGACTATTTTATTGATTAGCCAAAATGACCATCCCTTATTTTTAAATTAATCCCTTCTTTGGCCCCAGTCCCTTCTTGGACACAAGGATTCAGCTTAGGCAAAAGGCCTAAGTTTAGGGTTGTATGGTTGGGGAAGATGAAGAAAAAGGTTAGGAGTGGAAGAAAAGGTACTTGTCAAAGAAAAAGGGGTGTGGTGTATATGAAAAAAGAAAAAAAAAAGAAGTGAGAAAAAAAAAAGAGAAAAATCTAGAAAATCGCAATATAAAAAAAAAGTTAGTGAAAGGTTAGAAATAAAATGACACCCTAGCCATGAATAAATAAAGAGGGAAAGAAAAGAGAAGGGTTGAAAAAAATTGAGAAATAGTGTAATGTTCAAGGAGGGTTGAGTCACTTATCTAAATTTATCATACCCGTCTCTAAGCCTACATTACAAGCTGAACAAAGTCTTATAGTAATTCTAGTCCGAACATCCGATAATAGAAGCATAAAAAATAAAGGCAAGCCTATGGTATATGTACGTGCAACATTATAACTTTTTTATGAGTGTGAGTGCACTTGTTTCTATCATCCCTATGTTACTTGAATAAATGTGCATGGGATGCACTTTAATTTTTGTGAAGGAACAAGGGTGACATTATCTAATTGCTAGTTGAGAAAGTTGTGTATCACTAGTTGTATTCATAGTCGTCTACCAATAACATAATGTCAATCTTGAACCTTCAGTGTCAGCTTGAAATGATTTGAGTTGTGCACATCGGTTTAAAATGGGGAGGGATGAATGTTTAAAATGTGTGTTGTTAAGTTCTCATGGAACTGTCGAATACTTCCTAGTTTTCTAATGCCTAAGCATCATGTTAGTAGAGTCTTTTTTTAGTTGCTTGAAGACAAGCAAATATTCTAAGTTGAGTGTGTTGATGTGCCAGGACTTCATGGTACATTTTACAGTTTTTAACAAGGGGTTTTGTGGTTCTTAAGTGTGTTTTGTACGATTTGATTGTGTTTTTGGTTTAGGTGCAGGAAAACAAGGCACGTGCATAAAAGTTGGAGTTTGTGGGATAAAAATAAGAAGTACGTATCGTGAAAGAAAATGATGGAATGTGAAAGTAAATGATGGTCTGTCTTGTCAATCGTGGAAAAGAACCTGCAGAGTTATAAACTGGACTTCATTCCATGAGCCTTTCGACATATCGTGAAACTAGTCACGGACAGTCCTGTCACTCATTGACCAAGGTTCTGAGAAGATGAAATTTGGGGTTAAAACAATGGTCCAAGTTAATGGTCCATCAAAGGGGTTCATGAACAGTTGAATAAGCCATAGAAACCTACAAGACTAGACCTGAAAAAGCCAAACTATAGTTGATATTCCAACTTTAATGGACCGTGGATCAGAATCATGGTTCATGAAGTATGACACAACCAAGTATCCTAGTTAGTTGAGGACAAGTTTCTAGGTGTCTATAAATACTTTTCTTAGGTTTTTTTTATGTTACGCATGATTTTGGATAGATTTATGTTGTTCTTGTGAATTACAACATTGTTCTTTGTTCTTGGAGTTTTCCTACAATTGCTTTGGAGTTAAATTGCTAATACAAGTTTGGTTTCTCTACTATCATCTTTGTAAGTCTATTATTATGATTTTTTCTACATCTTTTGATATCGTTCTCCTAAGCATGAGTAGCTAAATTCCATGACTAGAATTGTGAGAATCATGATAAATTAATGAAAATAGGTCCAATCAAATAGTGATTTTAAATGGTGTTTTCACGTGTATTATTAATTACTTTGCATAGAATACTTTTTAGTGCTTGCAAACGTTAGAACTCACCAATAATCTAAACTTTCTTGAAAAAAGTAGAGATTAGAAAAAAGAATTAAAAATGGAGATTTGAGGCTTCAAACCTTTATTTAATGACTTGAGTTATTACTAGAATAGTCAATTCAAAACACATGACATAGACTAATAAGTCAACACTCAAAGACCGAAAGAATTTAGAGTGACTTTTGTCTAACTAGGTCAAAAGATTTTAGGTAAATCTAATATTCATTAGTTTTGCATGTGTAACACCAGAATAAATCATCATTTAACTAGACATGCTAAAGTTATGAAATCATGGGGAACACAATCTTTGTTTTTTCTCACATATTGAAGACAGACACAAAATCAATATTAGTTCACTGATACCAACAAACTTAATTATCTTTACTCTTCAGGTCAAACCCCCCTTTGGAGATATCGACTACTTGTGTGAATAGCCACTATTTACGTATTTTTGTCATATTCTCTGTGGAATTCAACCCCAACCTTGTTGGATTCTATATTTGAACAATGACCACTTTATATCTTTTCAGAGGTGTAATTTGGGAGTGTCATTTACAATTTTAACTTTCCAAAATCTGAAGTAACATAGAATTAGAACATCAAGAAAGATGAACTTGTAGTGTCTTTTAAAACCCCCAACTCTGACTAAGCAGTATGCATTGGTCAGCTGCGCATAAACTCTAATATTAGTAAAATTCTCAAATTGCATCCCTTCATTTAAAAAAAAACCTTGACACAAAGAAATTAACATAGTAAATATTGAGTGAGACAATCTTTGTAACTCATAATGTCTGTGACTTACTGAAAAGGACATTGCTGGTACAATTTGAAAGATGTGCTAATAGCCAATAAAAAATGGACACAGACAACTTTAATACTTAGTATTTTGGAAAATCAAAAATCACTAGAAATAATTACACACACTAATTTTCAAATTCAATTAAATATTAATATTAATCCAAGGACACATTTAGACAGATTTTATTTGAATTCAAATAAGCATGTCAAATTAAGAAGTTTTCAAAATGTAGTTTTTCATATAATGTCACGCCCCGAGGCTACCTCCTAGACGTAACATGGGACCCAGGACCGCAAGTTCCCCAAGTTAACCCTTGGATAAAGCATGACTTAAACAAACATAGATAAGCTTAACGGAAGCATTTAACTGAAGAGATAGATAGACTGAGTCATCAACAGCTCAAACATAACAAAACAGAATCTGAAACCCAAATACAGAATCTCTACTATGCCTGAAAGCCTCTAAACTGAATAATGAGTTGATGGGACAAGTCTCCAGCTAACTCCAAATACTGAACAGAAACCATAAGGATAGATAACTGATACTAGTCCTCAAAATATGAGGACTCACCACTCAAAGCTAGGACACCGGCTAATCTCTAGCCATGAATCTGGGGACCCGAACATGAATCTACATCATAAAAGGATGTAGCACAAGATATGCGTCAGTACTATAGGATTTACTGAGTATATGAGGTATGCAAAATCTGAAGTAAACATGTTAAACATACTTTAAAACTAAAATCATGCTATGATTGTGAAAGATAAAATGTGAAGGACTTGATGCAATGTCATAGGCATAAATATAATTGAAAACCATAAGTAATAATAGAACTTCTGAAATCTGAAAACAAGGAGTCAATGCATTTAAATAACTAAAATTGTTTATGTGGAAGGTTCTCTAACCGACATAGACCATATGAGCTACATGAAATCTGATGTATTCGCCCTATCGAAAGGACCTGATATACCTTGCCAGGTATAAATGCATAACTAGTCTGATCACGGTGTCTAATGCCTACAGGGGGGACTTAAAGAACCTACGGTGGCACGTAATTTTGGCATATACAAGGGGTACGCTCGCCCAATCCAACTCGGTGCTCAATACTACTCCCAAAACATACTTATAGCTCAACTTATACTTGTGACATATCTAATGCCAAATCTATTTGAAAAAAACATACGGGTATATCTAATACCATGAAATTCATATAGCTTAGGTAGACATATCTAGATATCAAACCTTTCATAAAACATAGAGACATATTTGATGTCATATACTTCATACTTCAAAACCCCTTAAAACTTAGCATAGCCATAATTCAAAACATACTTTTCTTTCTAAATTCATAACTTGAAGAATTAGGCATGCAATTTCATAATAATAGAGGCCATGTTATCTAAACATCTATTTTTTTGCCGAAAAACATGTAATTCAATGGATTCATGCTAGAATTATCATCAAACATATGGGTTCTTGAAATTATGCAATAAATCTCAATTAAAACATGAGTAAACAATAGGAAATCATGGATTGATACTTTAAAATAAAAACCCATAACTTCCCCCAAATTAGGTAAGAACCCTAATTTTATAAATTCATAAATCAAAGTAAAACTTGAGGGTTTTGGGCATAAGGGTGAAGGGATTCCCTTATTGAATACCCACATACCTTAATTGAAGATAACCCAACTGAAATTGAAAAGAAAAGGAGGCTTGAACTTGGAGCTTGAGAGAGTTACTTTCCTCTTTTGGTAGATGAATGAGGAAATGAGAAGGGACTTAGGATAATAGGTTTAGAAATCATTCTATGAATGGCCAAAGCGACCTTACTTAGGAGTTAAAAGGGTGAGTGATTATAAAAATACCCCTGGGATTTAATTAAGAAAAGTTGTTTTAAAAACTCTGTTTCAGGTTCCACGGGTCCCTTCCACGAGCCGTAGAAGTAACCACGAGTCATGGATTGGACTCATGGTTCCTGAGCCCAAAATTCAAGCTGTGGAAGACTTTTCACGATTTAACAGATTGACCCGTAGAAACTTCTACGAGCCGTGGAACCCACTCGTGGTTCTTGAGGAGACTGGCAACCCTCAGTCTGAGTTCCACGAGTTAGTTCCATGACTCGTGGAACCATCCACAGATCGTGAACCTAACTCCTGGTTCTCAGACCAGAGGATGATCTGCATGACTAGTTTCACGGGTCACTTCCACGGCTCCTGGTTCCTTCCACGGGTCGTGGAGTTGACTCGTGATCCCTGGAAGTTTCAATATTTCTGCTAGTTTCTGAGTTTAAAAGTTAGATCAAATTCTGAGGTGTTACAATAGCTCCTCCTTGGTATCATTCATCCTCTAATGAAGACTAAGTAAGGAAAACTGGAGAGGAAGTATCCCAACCAAACAACAAAACATGAAAACTCAAGGATAAACATGACAACTGAGCTTTTAACTTAAAACATGACTGAACTATCTTTGGAAAACATGAATGCATGCTAGTATCATGAGGGAAATTGATGGAGTAGAATCACAGGGACATACTAAGGATGAAATTATTACCTCAAGTTGAATGGAGTCGAAAGGGAAGAGATGAGGGTACTTGGCTTTCATGGCTGATTCTGCTTCCCAAGTAACTCCCTTGACTAACTGATTTCTCCAAAGGACTTTTACCAAGGTGACTTCTTTGTTTCTCAACCTCCGAATCTGAAAATCAAGAATCTCTATGCGAACCTCCTCATAAGTGAGACTATCCTTTCACACCCACATCCTCCAAAGGAATAATCAAGGATGGATCACCAACACACTTCTTCAACAAGGACAAATGGAAAACCGGATGAACCACTTCTCAATACGATGGGAAGTCCAACTTATAAGCAACACTACCAACTCTCCTCAGAATCTTATAGGGACCTACAAAACGGGGACTAAGCTTCCATTTCTTTCCAAATCTCATCACACCCTTCATGGGTGACACCTTCAGAAAAACCTAATCATCCACTTCAAATTCCAATTCCTTTCTCCTCATATCCGCATATGATTTTTGTCGACTTTGGGCGGTCTTCAACCTCTCCCTAATGGTCTGAACCTTCTCCATAGTCTCATGATATGAATCTGGACCAATCAAAGCTGCCTCACCTACCTCAAACAAACCAATAGGAGATCTACATCTCTGACCATAAAGTGCCTCATAAGGAGCCATCTCGATGCTAGAGTAAAAGTTGTTGTTGTAGGCAAACTCGATAAGAGGTAAGTGATCATCCCAACTACCCTTGAAATCAATCACACAAGATCTCAACATATCCTCCAAAGTCTGAATAGTACACTCTGCCTGGCCATCCGTCTGTGGGTGAAAAGTTATGCAAAGCTTCACCTGAGTACAAAGACCTCTCTAAAATGATCTCCAAAACTGGGATGTAAACTGAGTATCTCTATCTGAAATGATGGACAATGGAACACCACGCAATTGGACTATCTTATAGATGTAGAGTCTGGTATAATCCTCAGTTGAATCAGTAGTCTTGACAACCAAGAAATGGGCTAATTTGGTCATCCTGTCGATAATCACCCAAATTAAATCGTGTTGCCTTCGAGTACGAGGCAAACTTGTAATGAATTCCATATTGATTGCTTCCCACTTCTAAGTAGGAAGGTCAATATCCAGAGTCATGCCACCCGGTCACTGATGCTCTACCTTCACTTGCTGACAATTGGGACACTTAGCCATAAAATCGTCTATGTCCCTCTTCATACCATTCCACCAATAGACTTCCCGTAGATCACGGTACATCTTGGTGGCACCAGGATGAATAGAATATCGAGAACTATGAGCCTCAGTCAAAATCTGTTGTCTCAACCCATCTACATCTAGCAAACATAATCGACCCGGATAACAAAGCACACTATCTCCCCCTTGGGAGAAAAGCTCAACCCTTTGCTGATGGACTGCACTCCTTAGCTAAAGCAAAATAGGATCACCACATTGCTTGCCTTCACTTCAGCTACTAAAGATGATTTGGAACCATTCTGAACAATAACACCACCTTCTGTTGAGTCCATAAGGAGAACTCCCAACCGAGCAAGCCTATGAACCTCCTTAACCAATTCCTTCTTTCCGTCTTCATCTGAAGACACACTACCCATGGACAATC
This sequence comes from Jaltomata sinuosa, assembly GCA_003996215.1. Lineage (NCBI taxonomy): Eukaryota > Viridiplantae > Streptophyta > Magnoliopsida > Solanales > Solanaceae > Jaltomata > Jaltomata sinuosa. The sequence continues at coordinate 93,210 of QJPP01007215.1, forward strand.
TACTAAGTGTATCCACCACAACATTGACCTTACCTAGATGGTAAAGCACACTCATATCATAATCCTTAAGAAGCTCAAGCCATCTCCTTTGATTAAGATTCAATTCCATTTGAGTGAACACATATTGATGACTCTTATGACCGGTTAATACATCCACATGCACACCATACAAGTTATGTCTCCAAATCTTCAAGGCAAAGACCATGGCTGCTAAATTAAGATCATGAGTAGGGTAGTTCTTCTCATAAATCTTAAGTTGCCTCGAAGCATAAGCAATCACCTGGCCACGTTGCATCAACACACAACCCAAACCAATTCTAGAAGCATCACAATACACAACGAAGTCATCTAGGCCCTCGGGTAGAGTCAACACTGGAGTTGTGGTCAGTCTAGCCTTCTTTTCATGAAAGTTCTTCTCAGAAAGATCAGACCACTGAAACTTAACCTTCTTCTGAGTCAATCGAGTCAAAGGGGAAGCAATGGAAGAAAACCCCTCCATAAATCTCATGTAGTAACCAGAAAAATCCAAAAAACTCCTAATATCAGATGGGGAAGTGTGTCTAGGCCAGTTCTTTACTACCTCAATCTTTTGAGAATCAACTCGAATACCATCTCTAGTCCCAATATGACCCAGAAAAGCAACATAATGCATCCAAAACTCACACTTGCTAAACTAGCAAACAACCACCAATCTTTGAGAGTTTGCAACACAACTCTCAAATGGTCCGCATTTTCTTCCTCACTCCGAGAGTAGATAAGAATATCTTCAATGAAAACAATTACAAACATATCCAGATACTATTTGAATACACGGTTTATCAAATCCATAAAGGCTACAAGAGTATTCGTTAGACCAAAAGACATAACTATAAATTCATAATGACCATACCAAGTTCTAAAGGCTGTCTTTAGAATATCACACTCTCTAACACGAAGCTGATGATAACCGGATCTAAGGTTGATATTGGAGAAGAAACTAGCACCCTGAACCTGATCGAACAAGTAATTCCTAGAAATGGGATACTTATTCTTAATTGTGACCTTGTTCAACTGACAGTAGTCAATACACATCCTAAGGGAACCATCCTTCATCCGCATAAACAAAACTGGGGCACCCTATGGAGAAATTCTAGGCTTGATGAAACCCTTATTAAGAAGATCCTTCAACTGATCCTTTAGCTCTTTAGGCTCTGCTAGAGACATTCTATAGGGAAGAATATAGATAAGATTCATATTTGGAAGGATATCTATCCCAAAGTCGATCTCCCGCTCAGGAGGGACTCCGAGCAAATATTTAGGAAACACTTTTGGGAACTCATTTACAATAGGAATAGACTGAAGGGATGGGGTTTTGGACTCCGTGTCCATAACCAAACTATATGATAAACATAACCCTTAGAAATTATTTTCCTAGCCTTAAGATAAGATATGAAATGACCCTTCGAGGATGGAGGAGTACCCTGCCACTCTCAGACAGGTTCATTTGGAAACTTAAAACCGATGACTCGAGTATAACAATCAACCGAGACATAACATGCATATAACCAATCCATACCAAGAATAACATCAAAATTAGTCATCTTACACTCTACTAGATCCGCTGAAGTGACTCTATGGAGGACTGAGATAAGGAAATTTTGGTAGATTTTTTTGTCTTGGACTGACTCACCAAAAGAAGTAGAAACACAAGAAGGTTCTAAAAGCTGATCCGGACTAATCTCAAACTTGCAAGCAACATTAGGGGTCACAAAATATAAGTATGCACCAGGATCCAATAAAGCATACACATTTAAAGAGAAGACTTTCAACATACCAGTAACAACGTTTGGTGAACTCTCCTAGTCCTGACGAGAGGTCATAGCATAAAGGTGGTTTTGGCACTGACCACCAGAACTAGAAGCAGTGCCCTGCTGGGCTGGTCGACCTCCTGATGCTACTAGAGTAGACTGAGTCCTACTACCACCCTGACCCTTCTTAGCTGAAGGGCAATCCTTAATCATGTGTACAACCTGCCCACACCCAAAGCACCCTTCTCTACCAGCTAGACACTCACCGGGGTGACTTCTACCACACTTGTTGCAAGAACGGTAAGGAGTCCCCTTTGCAACACTTCTCTGTTAATAGGAACCAGATCCTCTACCAGTCTGATCATGGCGTGGTTTGGGGGCCTGGATAGGAGCACTAGCTGAAGAATGAATAGACCCTGATAATTTCTTCTGAAATAAAGAGCGATGTCCACCTCCGGACCTATGATGGCCAAAACTTGAACTCTCAGATCTAACCCTTTTGTTCTCCCTTGCCATCTCTCTTAATTTGTCTCCCTCGATCTATTGGGCATGAGTAATGAGTTGATAAATATCATGTCACCCAAAAGCATCACGAACCTATACACTTTATTTACCAAATCTGACACTCTGTAAACAAACTTACTCATCTTATCCCGCGGGTCAGCCACCATGGAAGGAGCATACCTAGAAAGCTGGGTGAACTTCAACTCGTACTCCTGAATCATCATGGAACCTTACCTCAAATTCACGAACTCTTTGACCTTATCTTGCCTCAACTCCCTCGGGAAGAACCGGTCAAGAAAAGCCCTCTCAAAATATTCCCAAGTCATAGGGACCATGTCCCTAGCCCTAGCATCTTTCCAATTGAGTGAACCAAATATGAGCCACGTCCTTGAGTTGATAGGAAGCTATCTCAACACAATCAACATAATCCACTTGAATCACACCAAAGATCTTCTTCACCTCATCCAAGAAATTTTGTTGATCCTCACAAAATTTCAAACCCCAGAACTCAGGTGGGTTTATGCGAATGAAATCTTGAACTCTGGCCTCTACTATGCCTTGAGGGTGGGCGGGGATAGGAGCCTGCTGATTGGCCTGGGCGGCCACAGTCTGAGCTAGCATATGAATGGCATTTCTGAACTCCACATTTGTGACCTTAGGGTCTAGAAACTAAGAATTATCATTTCAGGAATTGCCCGATAAGGCATAGCATGATGAGGAGGCATAATCTGAAACGTAACAAGAATGGATTAGAGAAGTAACAGAGTTAAACTCTATCACATGATACTGATCATGAAAGAAGTGAACTTTTCCTAAGACGTCTCATAGCTTTCCTCTCATAAGTGTGGAGTACTTCACATACATGGAAGAGACTATACTGGACGCGACTTCAGACACCCTTGGACTCTTAAACCTGATGCTTTGATACCAAGTTTGTCACGCCCCGAGGCTACCCCCTAGATGTAACACAGGACTTGGGACCACAAGTGCCCCAAGTTAACCCTTGGCTAAAGCATGACATAAACAAACATAGATAAATTCAACGAAAGCATTAAACTTAAGAGATAGATAGACTGAGTCATCAACAACTCAAACATAGCGTAACAAAATCTGAAACCCAAATATAAAGTCTCTACTATGTCTGAAAGCTTCTAAACTGAATAATGAGTTGCTGAGACAAGTCCCCAGCTAACTCCAAATACTGAACAAAAACCATATGGATAGATAACTGATACTAGTCCTCGAAGTATGAGGACTCACCACTTAAAGCTGGGACACCGGCTAATCTCTAGCCATGAATCTGGGGACCTAAACCTGAATCTGCATCATAAAAGGATGCAACACAAGATATGCGTCAATACTATAGGATTTACTGAGTATATGAGATATACAAAATCTAATTTAAACATGTAAATATACTTTAAAACTAAAATCATGCTATGATTGTGAAAGCTAAAATACGAAGGACTCGATGCAATGTCATAGGCATAAATATACTGGAAAACCATAAGTAATAATAGAACTTTTGAAATCTGAAAACAAGGAGTCAATGCATTTATATAACTGAAATTATTTCTGTGGGAGGTTCTCTAACCGACATAGACCATGTGAGTTACATGGAATCCGATATATTCTCCCCATCGAAAGGACCCAATATACCTTGCCAGGGTATAAAGGCATAACTAGTATGATCATGGTATCTGATTCCCATAGAGGGGACTTAAAGAACCTATGATGGCACGTAGTTGAAGGATATACAAGGGGTACGCTCACCCAATCTAACTCAGTGCTCAATACAGCTCCCAAAATATACTTATACCTCAACTTATACTTGTGACATATCTAATGCCAAATCTGTTTGAAAAGCATACAAGAATATCTAATACCATGAAATTCATATAGCTTTGGTAGACATATCTAGATGCCAAACCTTTAATAAATTATAGAGACATATGATGTCATATACTTCATACTTCAAAACCCTTAAAACTTAGCATAGCCATAATTCAAAACATACTTTTCTTTCTAAATTCATAACTTCAAGAATTAGGCATGCAATTTCATGATAATAGAGGCCATGTTATCTAAACATGTAATTTTTTGCTTAAAAATATGTAATTCAATGGATTCATTCTAGAATTATCATAAAACATATGGGTTCTTGAAATTATGCAAGGAATCTCAATTAAAACATGGGTAAGGAATAGGAAATCATGGATTGATACTTTAAAACAAAAACTCATAACTTTCCCCAAATTGGGTAAGAACCCTAATTTCTTAAATTCATAAATCAAAGTAAAACTTGAGGGTTTTGGGCATACGGGTGAAGGGATTACCTTATTGAATACCTATAAACCTTAATTGAAGCTAACCCAACTTAAATTGAAAATAAAAGGAGGCTTGAACTTGGAGCTTGAGACTTGGAGCTTGAGACTTGGAGCATGAGAGAGTTACTTTCCTCTTTTGGTAGATGAATGAGGAAATGAGAAGGGACTTAGGCTAATAGATTTAGAAATCATGCTAAGAATGGCCAAAACAACCGCACTTACGAGTTAAAAGGGTGGGTAATTATACAATACCCCTGAGATTTAATTAAGAAAAGCTAGTTTAAAACTCAGTTAGGTTCCACGGGTCCCTTCCACGAGCCATAGAAGTAACGACGAGTCGTGGATTGTACTTGTGGTTCCTGAGCCAAAAATTCAAGTTGCGGAAACTTTTTCTTGATTTAACAGAATGACTCGTAGAAACTTCTGTGAGTCATGGAACCCACTCGTGCTTTCTAGGGAGACTGGCAACCCTCAGCCTGAGTTCCACGAGTTGGTTCCACGACTTGTGGAACCATCCACATATCATGAACCTGACACATGGTTCTCAGACCTGACCATGATCTGCAGGATTGGTTTCACGGGTCACTTCCACGTCTCATGATTCCTTCCATATATCGTGGACTTGAATCATGATCCCTTGAAGTTTCAAAAAAATCTCTAGTTTCTGAATTTAAAATTTGGATCAAATTCTGGGGTGTTACATATAATTAAAAGTATTTTATTAAAAAAAAGTCTAGAAATTTAGACTTTAAACTTCAAGATAAATTAGAATAGAACTAAACTTATAAAAATCACGAGTATGAGAGAATGGGGACTTACAATGGTAGTCGCCAGAGAAAAAAATTGAAGGAGAGTGGAGCCTTGACGGTTCTGCGATCATCTTTTGTAACAGAATATATAGATTTGAGTAGGGATCAAATCTATAGTAATTTATGTTTTTTCTCTTTCACTGTGAATTTTTGAGTTAGCGGTCCATTACTCAAATAATCACTGAATCATTTAAAATTATCTAATAAAGTTATGTTTATTTTTTTGTAACACAAAATCACTTAAATATGCATATAGTAATCAACAGATCATTTTTAAAAAAATAAATAAATTCTGGTCTTATAGACCTTTTAATATGGAATGATGTCTAAAACAACAAAAAAAAAATGGACTAGGTCCAATAAGACTCAATCCTGAAAAATGCTGAAAAAGGACAGACCTGATCTACTAATAGACCGACCCAACAAAATAATACTAAAACACCATATCTCTTTTTATATTTTCAGTAGACTGATGATTCTTCTTGCTTGCTTGCTTTTGGAAATTTCTAGAGTCACCGTCGTTCCTCTGTCTTAGCTTAGGTAAGTTTCTATTTGATGCACTGATGTTGTTTCTGTTATGCTTTCCCTCATATGTAAGAGTTGATTTCCTTCCAGATCTGCTGCTACTCATCATTCTCTGACCCTTTTTCTTCTCTTCTTCCAATAAGTAGCTTGGTTTTTCTTTGTCTTCTATTTTTCCTTTCTTATTCTGAAAAAGATTTCTCTTTTGCATGAGGTACTCATCTATGTGATTAGGCACTTCATCATTCCCTCTCTGATTCAGATATGGATTTTTAGAAATATATACTATTCTCCTTTCCCTAACTATACTCTTTATTACTTGATGCATTATGTACCTATATGTATGAGAAGCTTTAGGCTTGTTACTGTATGGGTTCTGAACTGTTGTCCTGAAGGACTTTGCTAGTTGTCTGCTGAATTGACTATGATAAAGGGGCATTATAACTTATCTACATTTATCAATCTATGACCTTCTACTTCTATCTGTTGAAAATTATTATACTGACATTCTACATTGTCTAAAGCACAATTAGCAAGATAATCTACTAATTTGTTCCCTTTCCTTAAAATATGAAGTACTAGCCAGTCTCTACCCATTACAATATTTGGACCTTTCGAATCCATGTTACAATACTCCTAGGGGGCTTCCATGTTCCTTCCACTATGTTTTTGAGAATAATTAGTTTGTTTGTAGTATAACCTGCATGTATTGATTGTTTTGGCAATATCTGCAAGCTTCAAGTACAGTCTTATCCTCAGATTTTATATCGGTTTCTCCTCCATTTTTGTTCCTTTTGCATAGATTAGATCCCCTCTAGAATCCCTAACACAATAGGAGTATGCACTTCTTGGATTGCCTCTTGAGGCTCCATCAGTATTATACTTCACCCAACCAGTGGAAAGCATCTTGCAAAGAACTTTAGTGTTATTCACCTTAGGAGTATAATCTTCTAACACCCTCAATATCTTTGGACATCTAGTATGACATTGTAAGGCTAGACTCCTAACCCTTAGAAGCTTATGGATGGTACCAATTAGCTGATATATGAGTCTATTAATAGATAAACTTTCTCCCTCATGTTTGATATAATTCCTTTTTGTCATATCTCCCATACTATTATGCTAGGAATAGCTTGATAGTATGGTTTCATGCTCTACTTTACAAGGGCATTCCACCATTGTAGGATTATGTCTCTTAGATGCAAACCTCCTATGTTTATTCCTGCAGTAGAAGAAAAAATAGGATCAAGTACTGTTTGTTATAGGTGATTGTACAAATATGTGGGTGATAGTCTCTTCTTTGGGGTTAGTACAACACCAAAACTTATATGGTAAAGCATAAACCCATCTCTTGGCTCTGTCATCAACTACAATTTTGAATTTCCAAAGCCTCCACATAAAGAAGGATATTTTAAAAGGCATTCCTTGAATCAATATCTACTCGAATATATGACGGTGTATAAAAATTGCCCAGTTTTAGTCCTTCATAAAGTCACCTCAACAGATTTAGTAGAGTTAGATATGACAAACTTTGATGTCATTCTCAGCATGGATTAGCTACACGCCTGTTATGCCTCAGTCGAACCTGTAACACTCCAGAAATTCCAACCCAAATCTGAACTGTCCTTCATGTGTTGATAGACCAAACTAGACAAATTTTCTATGTATCTAAGTATTAAGACCTATTCTTAAGTTTTGAAGGTGTATTAGATATTAATTAGGGTCACAAAGAACCTCTAGCTAAAAGTTGAGTTGAAAGCTTCCTTACAGATTGAGTTTTAGTGTAAGATTTTTTTAAAGGTCAACTTCAAACAATCATAACTCCTAGAATATAAAGCATTAGGTGGCCTAGTACCCAACAAATGAAAGATCTGTGAATCTTCTTTCCAACGCATCTGACTGCGCATTAATACCTATCCAGAGTAAAAAGTTATCAGCATTTTACTAAAATATATATGTCTATCAAAATGACAGACAAAAACCACGAGAGCCATCTACGGCTCGTGGATCAAACCACGACCCATGGTTTGAATCTGTGGAATCGAACCTGTAGATCTTTTTTTGTCCTGAGATTCACGAGTTAGATCCACGGGTCATGGATCAAACCACGAACCATGGTTTGAATCTGTAGAATCAAACCTGCAGATCTGTTTTTTGCCTTAGATTCATGAGTTTGATCCACGGGTCATGGATCAACCCACGAACCATGGTTTCAACTCGTGGAAATCATTCTAGAGCCCTAAAAAGTCTACTGGAACCACGACTTCCATTCCATGAATCGTGATTCATTCCACGATTCATGATTTGTGTCCGTGGAAGCCTTTGACGAAATATTCTGAAGTTTTTAAATTCTTTTCCCAGGGGTATTTTGGTAATTTCTCACTCTTTTAACTCCTAAGTTAAGTCATTTTGGGCAAATTAGAAGGGGTTTTATTCCTACTTAGCCTAAGTTCTCTTTCATTCTCTAAATCAAGTTCCAAGAGAAGGAAATGGTCTCCATTCTCAAGCTTCAAGCTAAGGATTCTATCTCCAAGTCTCCATCCTCAAGTCCCAAGTTAGGAAAGCTTCAATTGAGGTATGTGTGTATTCAATAAAGGAATTTTTTCACCCTTATGCCCAAAACCCCAATTCTTCCAAATTGAATTTATGGATTTCAAGTTAGGGTTCGTACCCAAATCTCATGGGCTTTCCTATTAAGTATTTTCTCATGATTCTTAATTGGATTTTATGTTTAATTTCATAATTTACATGGGTTTTACAATTGCTTATTCATTTCATGATTTTGAGGCTAACACCCTTGCCCAATTTGGGAAATAGTTATGAATTATGTTTATTAGCATCAACTTATGATTCCTTATCTATTACCCATGATTTGTTGGAGAATTCTTTAGTATTTTCAAAAGAACATGCATGAAAGTTGAATTCTAGCATGTTTCACTAAATTGTATGTTTTCAGGAAAAAATTGGAATGTTTAGATAACATGGCCTTATGTATTTATGAAAGTGCATGCCTAATTCTTCAAGTATGAATTTAAAAAGAAAAGTATGTTTTAAATTATGGCTATGCTAAGTTTCAAGAACTTATGAAATGAGAATTGCATGATACCCGATGTGTTTTCATGCTTTTCAATAAGATTTGGCATGAGATTGTGCCACTATGAATTTATGAGCTATATGTGCATGTTTTGAGAGTAGTATTTAGCACCGAGCGGTGAGGGTTCGATTATCCAAGTTCAAAACTATGTTGCCAGCGTAGGTTATGAATCACCCAATGGGCTTATGAAAGTGGTACCACTCTATGTCATTAATGGTGTCCTTGCCTTAGACGGGCATAGGGCAACTTTGCCAACAAGGGTTATATAGTTAGATTCTATGTAGCTCACATAGTCTATTGTCGGTTATGAGAAACTCCTGTAAGAAAGTTTTATGCATCAAGTTATCTATTTCATAACTTAAGCTTTAGTTATGTTATTTTCCCACAGAAGTTAGTTTTCATGAAAAGATTGTATTGACTCATTGCTTTTAGATTTCAGACTTACCACTTATGGCTTATGACTTTGACTTTGTTTTCAGCTTATGTTATTGCTTTGAGTCATTACATTACAGCTTTTACTATTATTGTATGATTTCTGCTTCAAAGATATTTTAAGCATGTTTTCAAGTATATTTTATCATATCATATGCATATCTCACATACTCAGTACATTCCATAGTACTGACCACATACCTCTTTGTGTTGCATCCTATTATGATGTAGATCTTGTAGCCCACTCCCAAATTTGTGGCTAGTGGGTCAGTAGCACATCTAGCCAACTTGGTGAATCCTCTTTCTTCGAGGACTAGGAGTTTAGCTTCATTTAAGATTTTAAGTTCTTTCATTCAGTTTTCAGTATTTAGAGCTAGCTGGGGGTTTGTCCCAATAGCTCATCAATAGTAGAGGCTTTCAAATATAGAGTCATATACTCAGCGTAATTCATATTGTCATCTTTAGACTTCTGTCTATATAACAGATTAAGTTGCTCATTACTTCAGTTAAGCTTTCATACTTATGTTTTTTTCAGTTTTTAAGTCATGTTAATGCCAGAGGGTTATTTTGAGATCACTTGTGAACTTGGATCCCATGTTACGTCCAGGGGTAGGCTCGGGGGGGTGACAGAACCAGAGTCATGAAATTCTAGTTTCCAGATGAGCTTGTCTTATAATGGCAAGGTAGTCCTCCAACATCAAAAGGTCATTTCATATCTTACCTCAAAGTTAGGAAGATGATCTCAAAGGGTTGCATCTACCACATAGTCTGGGTTAAGGATTCTGAGTCTGAAACCCCACCTCTTTTGTCAGTTCTTGTAGTCAGTGAATTTTTAGAGGTGTTTCCTGAAGATTTTCTCGGAGTCCCTCCTGAGTGGGAGATCGACTTTGGGATAGACCTTCTTCCAGATACGCAGCCCATATCTATTCCTTCTTATAGAATTACTCCAGCTGAGCCTAAGGAGTTGAAAGAACAGCTCAAAGACCTCCTAGATAAGTGCTTCATTAGACTTTATATCTCTCCAAGGGGTGCCCCATCTCTCTTCGTGCATAAGAAAGACGGTTCTCTCAGGAAGTGTATAGACTACCTTCAGTTTTACAAAGTCACAATCAAGAATAAGTATCCCATACCCAGGATTGATGACTTGTTGACCAGCTTCAGGGTGCTCGCTACTTCTCCAAGATTCACCTCAGATCCAGTTATCATCAGCTTAAAGTTAGAGATTATGACATTCTGAAGACAACCTTCAGAACTCGGTATGGTCACTACGAATTTGAGGTTATGTCTTTTGGACTAACGAATATGCTCCTACAGCTTTTATGGACTTGATGAATAGGGTGTTCAAGCAGTATTTGGACATGTTCATTATTTCTTCATAGATGATACTCTAGTCTACTCGTGGTGTGAGAAGTAACATGATAATCATTTGAGAGTGGTGCTGCAAACTCTCAAGGATCGACAGTTGTTCGCCAAATTCAGTAAGTGTGAGTTTTGATTGCAGTCAGTCTCCTTTCTGGGTCATGTAGTGTCTAAGGAGGGTATTCAAGTGGATTCTCAGAAGATAAAGGCAGTAAAGCATTTCCCTAGACCCACTTATCCGACAGATATTAGGAGATTCTTGGGTTTGGCGAGTTACTACAAGAGATTTGTTGAAGCATTTTTGTCCATTGCTTCACCACTGACTAGGCTGACTCATAAGAAGGTCAAGTTCCAGTGGTCAAATGAGTGTGAGAGAAACTTCCAAGAGTTGAAAACTAGGTTGATCACAACCCTAGTTCTGACTCTACCAGAGGGTTCAGATGGTTTTGTAGTCTACTGTGATGCATCCAGAGTTGGCCTCGGTTGTGTTCTGATGCAGAATGGTAAAGTCATAGCATATGCCTCCATAAAGCCTAAGACTTATGAAAAGAACTACCTGACTCATGATCTTGAGTTAGCAGCAGTGGTCTTTGCCTTGAAGATTTTGAGATGCTACTTGTATGGTGTCCACATAGATGTGTTTACTAACCACAAGAGCCTTCAGTGTGTATTCACCTAGAAAGAACTGAATCTTCATCAGAGAAGGTGGCTAGAGCTTCTCAAGGACTATGACATGAGCGTGCTTTACCATCCGGGTAAGGCCAACTTAGTAGAGGATGCACTTAGAAGGTTATCTATGAGGAGTGTGTCAAAGGTTCAAGAAGGAAAGAAGGAACTATCCAAGGATGTTTACAGGCTTGCTTGGTTAGGGGTTCACCTCACAGATTCATCAGAAGGTGGTGTCATTGTTTATAAAAGGTTAGAGTCTTCATTGGTAGCCGAGTTGAAGGAAATGAAAGACAGCGATCCCGTCTTACTTCAGCTAAAAGGTGTTATCTAGCAGCAAAGAGTAGAGGTTTTCTCCCAAAGGGGAGATGGTGTACTTCGTTATTAGGGTCGGCTATGTGTTCCTAATATAGGCGACTTGAGGCAGCAGATTTTGATAGAGGCTCATAGCTCCAGGTATTCCATCTATCCTGGTTCCACCAACATGTATCGTGACCTACGGGAAGTCTATTGGTGGAATGGTATGAAGAGGGACATTGCTGATTTTATGGCTAAGTGTCCCAACTGTCAGCAAGTAAAGGTTGAACATCAGCGACCATGTGGTATAACTCAGGAGATAAACATTCCGACTTGGAAGTGGGAGGTGATCAATATGGACTTTATTACAGGCTTACCTCGTACTCACAGACAACATGATTCAATTTGGGTGATTGTAGACAAAGTGACTAATTCAGCCCACTTCTTAGCTCTCAAGACTACCAATTCAACAGAGGACTACGCCAGACTATTTATCCGTGAGATAGTCAGGTTGCATGGAGTTCCCTTATCCATTATGTCAAATAGGGGTACTCAGTTTACATCTCAGTTTTGGAGATCATTTTAGAAGGGTCTTGGTGCTCAGGTTAATCTTAGTACAACTTTTGACCTACAGATAGATGGTCAGGTAGAGCATACTATTCACACCTTAGAGGACATGTTGAGATCTTGCATAATAAACTTTGAAGGTAATTGGGATGATCACTTACCTCTTATAGAGTTTGCCTATAATAACTGTTTTCACGCTAGCATTCATATGGCCACGTATGAGGCACTTTATGGACGGAGGTGTAGATCACTAATAGGCTAGTTTGAGGTAGGTAAAGTAGATTTTATAGGGCCATATTCCATCCATGAGACTATGGATAAGGTTCAGCTTATTAGAGAAAGGTTGAAGGAAGCTCAAAGTCATCAGAAATCTTATGCAGATGTGAGAAGAAAGATCTAGTGTTTGAGGTTGAGGATTGGGTTTTTCTGAAAGTATCACCCATGAAGGGTGTGATGAGATTCGGTAAGAAAGGGAAGCTTAGTCCCTGATATGTAGGCCCTTATAGGATTCTGAGGAGAGTTGTCAAGGTGGCCTATGAGTTAGATTTTCCCGTAGATTTAGCATCGGTGCACCTAGTCTTCCATGTATCCCTGTTGAAGAAATGCATTGGTGATCCAGCTTTAGGGTTGCCTTTAGAGACCGTGGGTGTGAAAAATAGTCTCTCTTACAAAGAGGTTCCAGTTGATATTCTTGACCGTCAAGTTCGTAGGTTGAGAAATAAGGAAGTTGCTTCAGTAAAGGTCTTGTGGAGGAATCAGTCTGTAGAGGGAGCTACTTGGGAAGCAGAAGCATCCATGATGGCCAAGTACCCTCACCTCTTTCCTTTTGTTTCAGTTTTTGCTTGAGGTAATAGTTCCTCTTAAGTCTCTCAGTTTACTCTTGTGTAATTCAGTCTCAGTACCTGTTCCATTAGTTATCCTTGCATTTCAGCATATTTTCATGTTCATGGAACTCAGTTAAGTTAGATATCAGTTTCTAGTACTCAGTTGGTAGGGATTGCAGCTCCTTCCCTCCAAACTCAGCTTGTTTAGTCTTCATTCGAGGATGGATGATCCCAAAGGGGAGATATTGTAACACCCCAGAACTTCCAAGCCCAGACTTAGCTCACAAAATCAGAAGGAAATAATTTTTCCAACTGTCAGCCGGAATCACAAGTTTGATCCATGATCTGTGGAAGTTTCCACGAGTCATAGACTGGACCCGTGGAATTAAATCAGAAGCTGGAAGATTCCTCTAAGAACCACGATTAGGTTCTACGGCCAGTGGGACAATCCACGAGTCGTGAACCCAAGTCGTGGAACCAACTTCAAGTAGCCCAGTATAAAGTCCCCAGGGTTCACGAGTGGGATTGATGACCCATGGAAATTTCCACGAGTTGTGAACCCAACTCATGGAACCCATCTTCAATGACCCAGAGATTTCAACCCAAAAACCACGAGTGGGATCCATGACCCGTGGAAGCTTTCACGAGTCATGAACCCAACTCGTGGAATTCATTCCAGTAGCTCAGGTTTCCTAACACAGGAACCACGAGAGGGTCCCATGAGCCGTGGAATCCATCCGTGGAACCTGGTCGCGAATTTTCTAGCAGTTTTAAAGTTAGTTGCTCAGGGGTATTTTAGAGCTTTCCTTTTTAAATTAGCTTCGACTATAAATATTCTTAGGCTTATTTTATTTAGGAAAAAACCCCAAAACAAATCAGTTTCCTCTGAAGTCAGTTCTTAAGCAAAAAGGAGTGTTCTTCTCCAAATTTTCAGGCCTAGGGCTTTCTCCTCCAAGCTCAAACTTCAGAATTTCTTAAAGAATCTCCTTCTACCATGTATGTGGGTATTCAGTAAGGGTTTAGTTCACCCTTATGCCCAAAATTATAGTCTTTCTTCAAATATTCATGGTTTTAAGAAATGGGGTTCCTACCTAATTACGCAAATCATTCTAGAATTTATTTCTTATGATTATCACATGATTTATATCCTGCTTTATATGAATTGTAATATTTTTTAATAATTTGCATGAGTTTTCACCATGACTTGAGAAATCAGAAAATTAGTCCTAAATTGTAGGATTTTTCTAAAGTCTTATATTTCATCAAATTTCAACCTAGATTATTAGTATGAGTTTAAAAGCAGAATTTAGCCAATTTTCAGTCCACTACAGCATTTCAGAAAATTAGTGATTTCAAACCATTTTAGTCCTATCTCAAAAAATTCAGGACTACAGTTTTAATGAGCTATTAGTCTTCAGTTTGGGAGCAGTATTTAGTACCGAGTTGGCATAGGGTTTATCATACCCTTAAGGTCACATAACTACATGCTAACGTAGGTTTATAAGTCCCCTCTATTGGGCATCAGATTTAGTGATCACGCCACACCATGCCTTTATACCCTGGGAAGGTATATTGGGTCCTCTCGATATGGCGTATACATCGGACTCCACATTTAGCTCACGTGGTTTATGTCAGTTAATAGACTCTCCAATAGTATTAGTTTCAGTAAGGTACCTCAGGCCTACAACTTATATTTATTCTCAGCTTTCAGCATGTTTTGAATTTACTCTTGCATTTTCAACTATTTATGCATGCTTATATTTTGGGCCTATGTACTGTAGTTTAGTTTAGTTTATAGCATTTTAGTATTTTAGAATATTTATATTTCAGTCAGCCTTGCATATCTCTCATGCTCAATACATTCAAAGTACTGACGTATACTTCATATGATGCATCATATCATGATGCAGGTCCAGGTTCCCAGCTTCAGCCTTGTGATTAGCTCGCTCGGTGCCACATAAGCGACAGTCAGTGGTGAGTCCTCATCATCTGAGGACATATCTTTTACATGCTTTTTGAGTTAGATAATTTGTCCTTACTTTCAGTATTTGGAGTTAGCTGTGGGCTTGTCCCAGTAACTCATCAGTATTAGAGGCTTTTAGACATGGAGTTAGACTCAGTTAATTTGGGTTGTTCTGCTTTTCAGACATTTATTTATTCAGATATTCTCAATTGAATTCTTTTAGATTATATGCTTTATTCAGTTATGCTTCCATTTGTTTAGAACTATATTCTGTATGCTTGTGATATGCTAGTTTCAGGGTTAGCTTGGGTCACTTGTGATCCTAGGTCCCGTGTTATATCTAGGGTCTAGTCTCGGGGCGTGAGAGGAGCCCCATAATTCTACCCTTTCAGTATGATTGCATTTAGCATACACAAGTGTAACTAGTAGTTCTTTCCTAATCTCTTAGTGGTGCAACTACAGAGTAAGTTGTTGTTCCACATCCACTATGACTGTGAAATCTATGGTTGCATCATGGAATAACCATATTTTTCCCATTTATACTATAAACTGCAGTTGCATTCCTAGCTTTTTTCTATATTTCTCAATATTGTGCGCTTCTTGAAAATGTTCCACCAATTCAATGGAGTAATTTATATCTTTTCTGAAGAGTAACTAACCTTGTGAATGCTTGTTGTGTATTCATAGACCTAATATTTCAAATTAGAGCATTCATTGAGCGTGTTTTTATTTGGATAGAGTACTTCTTGTTTGCCTCCCTGCTAGGCCTGCAGTAGTATATTTGGTTCCTTTCTTCTTATTTCTTCTAAAATTAGACTTTATCTGATCACTTTTCTCTGGAGATAAGTCACCTATTTTTGTTATATTCTGAATGTTTTGTGTTAGAGCCTCCTTAGACAAGGATTTTCTGTTATTGCTTTCTATTGCTTCTGATATCTTAGAATTAGATTCCACCTCTATAATTGAACCTACAACTGTGTTTTTAGGCATGACCAATGCTAATGATTGTGGATCTGCTGACTTATTCCCTTCTATTTCTTCTT
Organism: Jaltomata sinuosa; assembly: GCA_003996215.1. Taxonomy (NCBI): domain Eukaryota; kingdom Viridiplantae; phylum Streptophyta; class Magnoliopsida; order Solanales; family Solanaceae; genus Jaltomata; species Jaltomata sinuosa. Next base: position 109,404 of record QJPP01007215.1, read on the forward strand.
CTAAGATTCTTGTATTATAATCTTATTATGAGGCTGAGGCATTCTCATAATCAACGTTCTAATCTTCATCCACTGTCTTTGTTTCTTCCCCCTTTTTTGATTCAATGGATACCTTTTTGTTTTTGGTGTTCTTGTTGTCTCCCATCTCAGATTTAGGCATTTGCATGTGTTCTTTGTTGTCTGCTTGACTAAACACATATGTCTTACCATTCTCATGAGAAGATTTTTCTTGTGATTTGGTTAAATTGTTAGCCACCCATTCTTTAGTTTGAATAGGTTTCTCCAGTGCTACATTATTATGGCTCTTCTCCCCTTCCTTATTGTATGCACTCGCCTATAAGATTGCAAAGGAATTGTCAATTTAAAATGCATGTTCCTTGTCTTATATCATTCTTCTTATTCTATCCTTTTTGTACTTGCTTCTCATTGCATCTATTCCTATCTATTTAGTTGGTTTTCCACTACTTTGCCACTAGTCAAAGTTCTAGTAGTTTGTCCAGTAGTCCTAATTGCATTGTTCTGATTGTCTCCCTTCTCTTACTTTGTTATTTGTTTCTCTTCTTGTTTATCTTGTAATTCATGATGTAGACTCCAACAACTTTTCCAATCATGGCCCTGAAAAGAACATTTTTTGCAGTACTTAGGAATACAATCATATTGCATTTTAATCCACTTTGATTTAGTATCCCAGTGATGTCATCTTTCTCATTGATTCAAAACCTTTGTGGTAGTTTAGCAATGAAGTCCACCTATACCTTCACCATTGTAAAACTCGATCGAGTTTGATTCCTACTAGCCATATCTGCCCTCATTGGTTTTTCCACTATCAAAGCAATAGAGAAAGTTGGATCCCCTGCAAAGAAATCAGGTGGTAAATATAGTAGGGAGATCCATGATATTGCAGTTGTTGTCTCCACATCTGGATCGAACCAAGGATCCCATTTTAAATTCCTCATATACTAATACATCTCTCTTACTTTCAAATTAAAGGAGGGAGTCAAAAGAAGTTGGACATAGTCCTTCATTGGTGTCATCCTAATGAACACATATTTGTTATACAGTAGACCTATGTTACATTCTCCTTTAATGTCATATTGGCCTGAAATAGTTTTACGAAGCTCTTTAATATCTGGTCTTCTATAAAAAAAATTCCAACGATTGCATATTGAAGGTTTTCCTGAATTATAAGGCTATTCACTTATGAATTTTACCATATGATATTAGGTTCTCCATGAAGCATCACCACAGGTTTAAGAGGCACCTTGATCATAGGCATTTGAACAACATTGGGTTTCAACAAAGCAACGTACCTAATGGTGTTTGTATTTGCATCCGGGGTTGTGGTTTGTGATTGTATCAAGTTTGGGGCATTATCCGATGGTTTCCACCAGAAGTAGTGGCTTTAGTTGGCCGTAGAAGGTAGGAAAAAGATGATGTAGGAAAACTAGGGTGACTATTGTACAAATTGAATATCATTTAACAGTTGAATACCTGTTTTACCCTCAAAATTAATTTTTATTTTTTTCAATTTTTAATCTATATTACGGACTTATGCGCAGCCCACTTCTATGATAAAGATGATGAAGGTGTTAAGGAACTATGAAGCAGTGTTCGGACAAATGATAAACCTGGATAAAAGTCTATTTTATCTACATGATAAGGTCCCTATAGGTGTGTGTATTCATATAAGGAGGAATACAGGGATAAGAGAAGGATCTTTCCCCTTCATATACTTGGGATGCTCCATTTTTTATGGGAGGAAGAACAAGACTCACTTTGAGAGACTCATCCAGAAAGTGACAAAGAGAATGAATTCATGGCATAACAAATGTCTGCCCTTTGGGGGAAGATATATACTGATAGCACATGTCCTACAATCTATGTCAGTATACTTGCTATCAGCAATGAACCCTCCATTAAGTGTCATTAATCAACTGCATAAGATCTTTGCTAAAAAAGTTTTGGGAAACACTACTGGAGCAAAAAATAAACATTAGGTATCTTAGGAGAGTATGTGTTACCCAAAGGAAGAAGGGGGCCTGGGTTTTAGATCACTCCATGATATGTCAAAAGCTCTATTTGCAAAGCTTTGGTGGAATTTTAGAACATATACTTCTTCTATGTGGAGTTCCTACATGTGGAATAAGTATTAGAAAAAGTTACACCTTATACTGGCACAAGGCTATGGCACATCCCATGTGTGGAGCAAAATGACATCAGTAAGGGAGGAGGTAGAGCACAACATCTGATGGCAGACTAAAGCGTGGAATTTCAGTTTCTGATTTGACAACTGCACAAAACAAGGGGAACTATACTATGTGGAGGAGGAGACAACAATAGAAGAAGAAATTAAGGTGAATACTTTCACCACAGAAGGGGAATGGGATGATACAAAACTGCTAGCAAAATTCTTGATGTGCCGTGGTTTTATGGCACTTTCTTTGCTTAAAACTTGGAATTGGGGTATGTTCTTTAGGGATTTTTAGTAGATTTAATGTTTTTATGAGTTTGTTTGCAGGAAAACAAGGATCGGAGGCTAAGTCCAGAAAAAGACTGCAAAAAAGGCCAGAACTGATTTCCATGACTCAACTCAATAAATAATGAAAGCATCCATGATTCGTGGAAGTCAATCAGAGAAAGAATACTGCAAAGGTGCCTAAAGCCTGAGTTCCACGATAGGGTTCCATGAGTTGTGAACCTTCCCATGAGCCGTGGTTGCTGTTCGTGGAACCTGATTAGAGGATGAGCAAAATGCCTGAGATCTACGAGCCTAGTCGATGAGCCATAGATCAATCCATGAGCTATGGAATGACTTCGTGGAATTGAACCTGCAAGATGACAAGAGGCCTGATTCTCATTAGGAGCTTCCACGAGCCGTAGAAGGATCCAGGGACCGTGGAAGTTACTTGACCCAGTTCTCCTAGTTTGTCTAGGATAGGATTTGTAATATCTATAAATATCTTTCATTGGTTTTCTTTTATGAATTACGCTCTATTATTTTGTTAGAAACAACTTCAAAAACACTTGGGAATATATTGTTCTTGATTTGGAGAGATTTATTCATCCATTGATTCTTAGTTATTGATTCTTCTTTAATAATTTAAGATTCTAAATTTCTTTACATCATCTCGTAAGTATATGATTATGAATTCTTCAACAAATTCTAATTGTTTACTTATGAACATGAGTAGCTAAATCCACAACTAGGGTTGTGGAAACCATGATGGATTAACAAAGTAGGCAGAGTACTTAGCAATTCTAGGGTGGTGTTTATCCATGTATTTTTCTTCCCTTGACTTTGATTGCTTTTTAACGGTGCATGATATTAGAACTTACCTTATTCTTACTTGCCGGACCAAGGGGGTAACAAATGGGAAAAGTGTTGTTACAATAGAGATTTGAGCCTACCAACCCTCATCTAATAGATTGATCTTATCCATGAATAGCTAATTTGGGATCAAAGGTAAGGGTTAGTAAAGCTACACTCGTAGATGGACCAACTTGCATGGTGAAATTCATCTATCTAGGGGACCAACCATTTAGGTGAACCTAACTTACCGATCTTGCATGCTAAGAACCAGAATAGATTGCTAGTACAACGCCTACTACATTATGAACTCATAGGGAACACAGTCCTGGTCCATTCTCTTTATGATTTACAACAACATTAATACTTGTTGTTACTTGTTACTTGATATATTTTGAACATTACTTTTTACTTAAAACCCCCTATTAGGGAAATAAGACGGCTGAGAGTGCAAATACACATAGTTGATCGAGGTCCTACCATATTCCCTATGGGATCAACCCTAATCTTGGTTAGGTTCTATATCTTACCAAAGGATTCAGGTAGCTGAAGCTGCGTAGGATGCCCAGGCTACCGCAGATTTAGCTAATCAGAGTGCTACAGCTGAGCAAGCACGGCAAGAGGTTGCCCGTCAAGTTGCAAGGGATGAGGCAGCTCGATGTAATATGAATCAAGATCCGATTGCACAAAGAGGGAATATGGGTCGCTAGCTACAGCAACCCTGATACATTCCTTGCTACAATCTTTATAATGATGAAGCCAATCTTGAAAACGTAGGAACAACAGGCCCTATAGTGCTTCCTCCACTGTCCGATGGTACGAAGTTTGACATTACAAGCACTATGATCTAGTTGATAAACCTGCAGGGGTTATTTGTTGGAAAGTCTACTAATGATGAAAATTTACACTTGGTGAATTTTGTGGGGATTCATAAGGCTTACAATCTGATAGCATCTACTTACAATCTTCCAGGAGAATGCCAAGATGCTATCAGATTGTGGCAATTATCATTTTTTTGACTGGAGAAGTAACACTTTGGCTTGCTGAACTTCTTGATAGTTCAATATTCACATAGAGAGAACTAAAAATCAAATTGTTGGAGAGGTTATTTCCTCCATCAAAGATATTATATCTCAAATAGGAGATCTACAATTTCAAGTTGTTGAACACTGAAGCATTATATGAGACATGGCTTAGGTTCAATAAAAAGCTGAAATAGGTGCCGAATCACAGGATACCTAGTGAAACTTTGATGGAGATCTTCTACAAAGCACTGAATGTAAAAACCAAGGTAGTAGCTGACACAGTCACTGGGGGAGCTTTCATGGAAAATACTTATACAAAAGCTTCTAAGATGCTTGATAGAGGTACAAAGACGAACAGTGCCTGGAAGATGAGATATTCTGAAAGTCCAGCAGGAACTTATGCTGTTACAAAGTCCTAATAACATCAACAACTATAGGAGCTTAGCCAGGACGTCACAAGATTAAAGACAAGCATTGATCTGATTGTGAAACATGTCATTAATAACAGAGCTAAGAAGGTGAATATTATGGGTTCACATGGTAAAGCGCCCAGGTAGGAGGAGTCTGAATCTGATGAAAAGTCCAACTTTCTAAATTATCAGGTGGTGGGTTTCCGGACCAATAGTTAAGGGTCCAACCAAGATACTTGGTGGGGCTAAGGAAATCAAGGTCAGAACAGAGATAAAGATAACAACTGAGATAGAGATAACAACTATAATTGATCTGGCTATAAAGACAAGAGCAGGGGTAGAGATAGAGATGGTGAATGGAATAATAGGTATGGCTAAAAAAATGATAGAAGTGGCATGTATGTCCCTCTTGGTAACTATGAATGAGGATCCAATCAGAACAAAATCGAAGAGATATTGCCTAAAGTGTTGCAGAAGGTGGAGTCGACTGATGGTAACTTGAAGGAAATTTGTGTTGACATATCAGGCATGAATCAAAGAGTAGAGTCTCATGCCATTGCCATCAAGCAAATAGAGCAATATTTAAGTCAAATGTCTATATCTTTAAACCAACGTCAGAAGGGTACACTTCCTAGTAATACAGTCTAGAATCTAAAAATAATGGGCATTGTATGGCGGTGACTACTCGAAGTGGAAAATAGACTATTGATCCTCATGTCCCTATAGTTGTTGATGAACCGTCCAAGCCTGAGAAAGATGATGGTAAGAGTGTGGTTGATTCAAAAGAAAAGGGTGGCAATAAAAATCCAATTAAGAAGAAGTTCGCAGTTACCAAAGAGAAGAATGAGGAGGCTCCATAGGTCTTAAAGCCTATACCATTACCTCCTAAACCTTACCCACATAGATTGATCAAGAGGGCCTAGGAAGGTAAATATCACAAGTTCTTCTCCATGCTGAAATAGCTTTCAGTGAATATTCCTTTGGTTGAAGCATTAGAGCAGATGCCTAGGTATGCAGAGTTTATGAAAGATCTAGTGACAAAGAATAGAACTATGAGTTTTGAGCCAGCTGATAATTTGCATCATTGTAGTGCAATAGCCTCTCATTCTCTTGTGTAGAAAAAAGAAGATCCTGAACTTTTCACTATTCCTTGCACAATTGGAGCATTTTATTTTGCAAAAGCGTTGTATGATATAGTGCTAGTATAAATCTAATGTCACTAGTAGTGTTCAAATAGTTGGGCTTGGAAGCCCCCAAACTGACTACAATGCGACTTCTTATGGCAAATCGTATAGTGAAAAGGCTAGTAGGGATTACCTATGATGTACTTGTGAAAGTTGACACCTTTATCTTTCCTGCAGATTTTATGATCCTTGACTGTGAGGTAGATTTTGAGGTTCCCATTATCTTGGGATTCCGATTCCTTGTGTAATTACCTGATCCGTTATTATCTTAGAAATCACTGTACGACAGATTTTGGGAGCGATTAGAGTACATTTTGATTTAAGTGGGGTTGATGTGATAGAAATTTTAGATTTTTTTAAATTAATCTAGGCTGACATCATTTTGTTATAACAGTATTTATTCTGCTATAGTGCCATAACTGTAGCGATCAGCCATCCTCTATAGTAGTATGACAAAAAGCAGAAGCTATATTATGCAACTTTTATAAAAGACTTCTCCTTATTAGTTAGAAAACATATGAGGGTTAATCCAAAAACCCTCTTAGGCTACTTCAAGGATTGGGAGCCATGGGGAGGAGAGCTCCCAGCTAAAAGATATGAAACCATGGATTTTGGGCTTGTCATCCGTCAGCAAATGCCTTTACGAAGACAAAATATGCATTATGCAGCTACTTGGCGTCCAGATAGTCTAGGTTTTTCCATTGAGTAAACTTAGACCTGTTTCTATTTCACATTATTATTATTGACTGAAAGGAGAATTCATGTATAGGCCTTCGGGCACGGAGTGTAGAGGATTGTTATTTGGTTTAGTTTATTGATTGGGGATGAAATCATGGGATTGGGGGTGATGTGTTTTCATTTCTAGGTTTTTTATATTCATTATGTGGTGGTTGATGCTAGAAACTAGGAACTAGGCTAGAGGGGAAGGTTTCAAGAATCTAAAATGCTATGGGTAAATAATTGACTAGCTATAGATGGCTTTAGGAATAATTTGATATAAAAGAAATAGGATAAACAAGAATGTTTGAAGCACCCATGTTAGGGGATGCCCCTTTCTTGTGTTGAGTTGTCCAAAAAGGAGGATTCCTAAATTGATGTGTCAGTTGAATACGTGCCTAGGGGGTAAATTGGGACTGAGTCCCTGGATAAGAATTCAAGGTTGGGGTTGTGAACTGGATTGTTGGGTAGGTGATGGTTATTATTTTTCTCAAATTCGATATGTGTTCATGTACTATTGCTTAGTATTGTATGAGGTTGCATGCATAGGGAATAGAATTATGAATGTCTAGCTTTCCTGTGTCAATTATGTGAAATGAACTTGGTATCGTTGCTTGTTGGTTTACAAGTGTGATGTTGTTCATTAATTATTGACTTGTTAGATTATGTGTGACATTCGGTTGGCTCGGGTACCACGACTAGTACAGGTTACATATTGGTTGGCTTAGGTACCATGCCTAATATGGGATACTAATGGTTGGCTCAGGTACCATGCCTGGTACAGGTTCTATATTAGCTGGCTCGGGTACCATGCCTGGTACAGGTTCTATATTGACTGGCTCGGGTACCACGCCAGGTACGAGTTTAATTATACATTATTAACTGTGTTTGTCAAAGGTTCCAAGAGTGGACCAGGTTGAGTGTTAGAGTTGTGATTGTTGTATTTGGTTCCTTGCAAGGTTGGGTTGTTACACTTATATGTGGGATTATTCCTTGGGTGGATAGGGTATTGTATATTAACACTTAGTGTTGGTCCAGGGATCCGTAGTTGGTCCGAGCAATGTAAGGAGGGTAATTATCTTGGTTATTTGTTCATTGTTAAATGATGGTTGAACTTGTGTCATGGGGTGAGTAAGACTGAGAGTTTAAGGTTGTATAGCTGGTTGTTATTATCTGTTGGGTATTGTCCTAGGAGTCTCTAGGCAGTTCGATACTTGTAGGTAGTGGTATGACTGTATGTGGCCTAGTCTTTGAGTAAGGGGAGGGGGTCTTACTTCTGGTTGTTAAGTCATAGTGGTGGACTTGAATAGTGGAATAGTAGTCCGGGTCTAGACATAATTGTCAAACTAGAGTTAAGTGAGACTTGGAAAGTCTAGGTGGTAAGTGAGACTTGGGAAGTCTAGGGGGTAAGTGAGACTTAGGAAGTCTAGGGGGTAAGTGAGACTTAGGAAGTCTAGGTGGTAAGTGAAACTTAGGGAGTCTAGATGGAAAGTGTGACTTGGGAAGTGATAGGTGTTGGATGTACAGTCTTCGAGTGGTGGAGTTGGCAGCAGAACAGGATAGGAAGGCTGGGGGACAGAACGAATAAGTCCATAGGAGTTAAGGTCATGGTTGTAAATATGGATATTAAAGGACTGGATTATTATAACTCATTTCATGTTTTCTCTTATTTTCCTTATATGATGGTATGTAGTGGAATTGGGTCGACTGATGATCCCTACAAGTACGTGTGTTTCGTACTAATACTACTCTTTCTATACCTTTGGGGTATATTCTGGTTGCAGGGTCAGTGATGTTTCATAGATACATGATAATGGTGATCTCCAACAGCTTCTACTCTTTGTTTCCATGGTGGAAGTTTTGTCTTCTTTTCATTTCTTGTATTTCCCCTATAGTAGATCTTTCACCTATTTAGACTAGTTCCTAAGGAGGGTTTGTTTTCAAGTTGTAAAGGGTTTGCTGCTATGAAAATTGTAAATGGTTTTCTTGTATTAAAAAGGGTTACTTTCTTATGTTTTAATTATTATTTCTGCATTTCCTGTTGGATCGGGTGGTAAGGGTTATCCTATCTAGGTGCTTAGGGTAGGTGCCCACACAGCTCGGTAATTGGGTTGTGATAGCTTGCCACTGGACGCACTTTAGTTGACTTGGAGAGTGGGCAGATAAAATACAAACTTAATGATGAGGTAGTAACTTTTAATGTCCGTAAGTCAATAAAGCACCTGATGACATACTAGTAGTATCAGTTATTGATGTGGTTTATGAGGAGCAGCTTATAGTGCTTGTTGAGAAGAGACTTGGTGTGGAAGCACTTGCAGCTGTCATAATGAATTTTGATGGAGAGGATATTGTTGAATATGATGATATGGTAGAAGCACTTCCCAGTATGAGGTCTTATTCTTATGCTCCAAAGAAGCTTGATCTGGACCTGAAAAATCGAGTAACCCCACCAGCTAGACCTTCTATTGAGGAGCCTCTAGTGTAGGAGCTCAAAGAACTTCCTTCCCACCTCCGATATGTGTTCTTAGGAGCTAATGACACCTTTCCAGTTATTATTGTTGCAGACTTAGATGAAGGACAGGTTGAAGCTCTGGTTTCTATTCTGAGAAAGTTCATGAGGGACATTGGGTGGTCCATTGTTGACATCATTGGGATTTTGCCAGGTATTTGCACACAAAATATTCAGCTTGAGCCAGATTGCATTTTGAGTATTGAGCAACAACATAGCTTGAATCAGCCTATACAAGAAGTTTTCAAGAAGGAGATCATTAAGTGGTTGGATGAAGGTCTGGTTCATCCTATTACAGATAGCAAGTGGTTGAGCTCGGTTTAGTGTGTGCCTTAAAAGAATGGAATCACTGTGGGTCCAAATGCTAAGAATGAATTGATTCTGATGAGGCTAGTCACAGGCTAGCGTATATGCATGGACTACATAAAGATGAATGCTTGGACTGAGAAAGATCATTTTCCGATGTCGTTCATGGATCAGATAATAAACCATCTAGTTGGTAGAGGATGGTATTATTATCTTGATGGTTTTTCGGGATACAATTAGATCTTGATTTCTCCTGAAGACCAAGAAAAAACCACTTTCACCTATCCATATAGGACATTTGTTTTCAAGAGGATGTCATTTGGGTTATGCAATGCACCGGAAATATTTCAGTGATGTATGATGTCAATTTTCTCAGATATGGTGGATGACACTATCGAGGTGTTCATGGATGATTTTTCTGTAGTTGGTGACTCTTTTTATGATTGTTTGGCTCATTTGAGTTGTGTGCTAAAAAGATGTGAATAATGCAACTTAGTGTTGAATTGGGAGAAGTGTTACTTCATGGTCAAAGAGGGCACAGTGCTTGTCCATCGGATCTCCAAGAAAGGGATTGAGGTTTACAAAGCGAATATAGAGGTGATTGAAAAATTGCCTCGTCCAATTTCTGTGAACAGTATCAGAAGATTTTTGGGGCATGCTGGTTTCTAGTGCAAGTTCATAAAGGACTTCTCCAAAATTGCACATCCCTTGTGCAAGTTTTTGGAGAAAGAGGTTAAGTTTGTGTTTGATGATGCATACCTAAAGGCATTCGAATTCCTCAAGCAAAAGTTAATCTTCGCGCCGATTATGGTTATGACTGACTGGTCCCAGCCATTTGAGATTATGTGCGATGCTAGTGGAGTGGCGCTAGGAGCAGTTCTAAGACAAATACGTGAGAAGATTCTCCATCCCATCTACTATGCTAGCAAAGAACTTGACTCTCCTTAAAAGAACTATACTATGACAGAACAAGAGCTGCTTGTTGTGGTCTTTGCATTCGAAAAGTTCAGATCTTATTTGCTTGGCACTAAGGTGATTATGCACATTGACCATGCAGCTCTTAGATACCTCATGGAAAAGAAGTATGCAAAGCCTAGATTGATTAGATGGGTTCTTCTGTTACAAGAATTTGACTTTGAGGTCAAGTATCGAAAGGGTACGGAAAATCAGGTAGCAGATCACTAGTCTAGGTTGGAGGAAGAAGCAATACTAAAGCTGAAAGATGAGTTGGAGATTGATGATAATTTCCCAAACGAGCAAGTGTTAGCTATCTCCTAAGATTTGATTCCATGGTTTGCATATTTTTCCAACTATTTGGCAAGTGATGTGGTGCCTCCCGATAAGTCTGTTCGCCAGTGAAGAAAATTTATGTCTGATGTTAAGAAGTTCTTCTGGGAAGAACCATTCCTATTTCGTGTACGTGTTGATACCATGATTCATAGATACGTGCCTGAGGTTGAGATGATGGAGATATTATAAGCTTTTCATTCACCCCCTTTTGTGGGACATAATAGTTGCATTCAAACATCTCATAAGATCTTTTAATGCGGTTACTATTGGCCTACCTTCCACAAGGACACTCATGAATTTGCTAAGGCTTGCAATCGATGTCAAAGAGAATGTGGTATATCAAGGAAGCATGAACTTCCTCTCACTCGCATCCTTGTGATTGAACTATTTGATGTGTGGGGTACAGACTTTATGGGTCCTTTTGTGATGTTGAATGGGATGAGGTATATATTGGTGGTTGTCGACTATATATCTAAGTGGGTGGAGGTGGTTGCGCTTCCCAATAATGAAGGCAAGAGTGTAACATCATCCTTGAAAAAGAACATCTTTTCTAGACTTGGTACACCACGGGTGATTATTAGTTATGAAGGCTCTCACTTTTGCAATAAGTTATTTCATTCTTTACTTGAGAAATATGGAGTGAAACTCAAAGTTGCAACCCCTTATCATCCAAAGATTAGTGGGAAAATTGAAGTTTCTAACCGCGAGATAAAGACAATCCTAGCAAAGACTGTGAATGCAAATAGAACAGATTAGTCTAGAAAACTGGATAACGCTTTATGGGCGTACCAGACTGTTTACAAGACACCAATAGGTATGTTACTTTATCAGCTTGTGCTTGTGAAGGCATTCCATCTACAGTTGATCTTGAGCATAAGGCCATGTGGGCACTGAAAAATTTGAATTTAGATTGGTGTGCAACATTGTTTCAGCAGGTTTGTTAGTTGAATGAGTTAGATGATTTTTGCCTCAACGCCTATGATAGTTCAGCCTTGTACAATGAAAAGCTGAAATTGTATTATGACTGGAAGATTGATAAGAGAGATTTTGCATCGAGTGATTTGGTTCTACTGTTCAATTCCTGACTTCGCTTGTTTCCTAGCAAGTTAAAGTCCAAATGGATTGGACCATTCAAAGTGGTACAAGTGTTCCTACATGGTTACATAGAGCTTGAAAACCATGAGGGCAAGAAATTCAAAGCAAATGGTCAGCGTATCAAGGTGTACTTGGGAACTGCAGAGGAGCTAAAAGTTGTTAAAGTCTGGACCTTGGGTGAAGTCTGAGTAACCAAGGAATCTGCATCATGCCATGATATTAAATCAGGCACTGCATGGGAGACAACCCTTGAGGGAAACTTGATGAAGTCTGAGTAGTCAAGTGACCTGCATCGTACCGTAATGTTAAATCAGGTGCTGCATGGGAGGCAACCCATGAGGGAAACTTGACAAAGTTTGAGTAGTCAAGTTACATGCATCGTGCTGTGATGTTAAATCAGGTGCTGCTTGGGAGGCAACCCAAAGCTAGTATTTGATGTGTGTGTAGGGATAAGTGGAGTAAAGGCACTAGAAAAGAGATATTCAAAAAGAGGGTATGTAATGTTCCACGAGTAAGGTTCACACACCGTGGTTCAAACCATGGCTCATAGACCATACACCTGGAAATCAGGTGAATTTGACCATCTATAAAATAGGTTCCATAAACTGTGAATCTAACCACGAGTCGTAGTTTTGGTTGGTAGAAATCAGATAAAAATTTGAGTGCCAAGACTTGTTCCATGAGCCTGTTCCATGTGTTGTGGTTCAATACATGGACCGTGAATAATGCTCGTGGAACTCAGGTAAGTTTCTTTTAAAATTACTGTTGACCCACTTTAGAACTGACTCGACCCGCAACCTAATTTTGTTTAAAACCAACAAAAATTGATTTTTCCTCCATTTTTCATATGCCTAAACCGATCCTCCCCTCTCCCACTACAATTCAAACACTTCAATCCCTACAATTCCCACACTAATTCATCACCTCCTTGCCTGATAATTCTCAAATCCCCTCATTCCATATGATATCATTGTTTTTTCACCAAGAGTGTCGAAACCGTGAGACAAGAAACAAATCCGATCGTGAGTCAAAGTGGTGATTCAACTCTACCAAGTGTTAACTCAATTTCTTTCATAAATTCTAAGTTATGAAGAAATTTCTAACCTTCTTTGAATTCTTGAGTAAAATAACTTGACCTAGGGTGAGCCTTGTGTGAATTCACTGCTTAAAACCCTACGGGATGATAGTTGTTGAGTAAATGCTTGGCATATGAGTAGGCTTTGTTCATTCATGGGGAATAATGGTATGAATTAGTGTAAAAAGATTGTCAAATTTGTGTTTCCTTATGCTACAGTAATCACGAGTGCAGTCCACGGACCGTGGTTTATTCCACAGACCATGGATAGCATGCATTGAAATCAGATCAGAGGCCAAGAAGTCAGGTCTGATTTTCATGAGGATCATCCATGAGCCATGGATCAAAAACCGAGTCATGGATAGCCCCCATAAAAATTAGACATGCAAATAGTTATAATTGCTTGAGATCCATGAGGGGTTTCCACGAGCCGTGGTCCATTCCACTAGTTGTGGACCCCACTCGTGGATTCCTCAATTTGAAAAATAAAAAAATAATTCTTGTTTGTATTTCCTTCTAATTTACTAACATCCCCCCCCACAGGTACTATGCCTCCTAAACACACTCCAAAGAAGAGCGGAGCACGCACCACAAAGGAAATTAGAGAAGGGGCTCACCAAATGAAGTCTAGAATCTTAAATGAGTCCTTCAAAGCTGAACGGAGTGGGCCCATATGAAAACCACCCAAATTTGAATATAGAGCCTCAGATTATAAGGTGAGGGATGAGGACCCAGGCTACCGATGAGTCACCACTATAGTTGGCCCTCATTGTTGCACCACAGGCAGTGACTACTTCTCCCCAGAATGAAGAGAGAGAAGGGTCATCGGATGAAGGAAATAGCAATGGAGAGAGTAACACTGAGCCTAGAACTGGGTCAGAAAAAGAGTCTGATAATGTTGAGTCAGTCACATGTGACAAGAGTTCTACCAGTCCATCCACTCCAAAATCTGAAACTCAGAGACGAGCAGAGACAGATAGAGTTCAGAGACCTGAGGCTCCGGACAACAGAAAATGGTATATTCAAGGCATGAGGAGAGTGTATAATGAAGGTGCAGCCTGATCTGAGAGGGGTTTTCCCAAAATGGACATCTTTGAGGAGCCATGGATTTGAACTGAGGGCCTGGCTTCCATCCCGGACATTCATGCTACATTCATTCAGTACTGGTTTGTTTGGATGGCTAAGCCTTCAGGCAGCTACAGTCCTGAGATAGTATGGGAATTCTATGCTTCATATGTATCCATGGGATTTCAACTCCTTCAATCGAGGTAGTAGTACCAGGATCTTTCCTCACTTGCCAGTGTGACCTCAAGGATAAACTTAAGAAGAGAGACCCAGATCAGAAAGCTAATTTATTGAGATGGTTTGCGGGTTACATAGCATAAGATGGTGAGGATGCAGAATGGGTTAATGGAGGAGACATCAAAATGGCATCTTTGAGCTTTGCAGGCAAGTTTTGGTAGACCATAGTACGGTCACATCTTTGTTTGACTCAGGTAGATAACACTCCGACACCGGACTGCGTAGTCCTAGTAGCCAACATTATGGTTGGTTATGAGATAAATATCCCCCTCTACATCATAAAGGAGATTCATGATCGGGCATTCAGAGATAATACTAGCATCCCCTTTGGTTTCTTGATTCATCGCCTCTACATGGATTCGGTAGTCCCCACTATGCTTGATGTGGACCATATGATTGAGGTGACACAAAAATAGGATGTTGGGTTGATACAAGATGCTACTAACCCAATCGCGCATAAGCGAGCTTCCTTTTTCACTTCAGCTCGAGCTGTGCGAGTTGAGGGATCATCACTATTGCAAGATCCATTTGAGTAGAGTGTAGCAGAGTGGACCACAGAGCAGAGTGTTGATATTCCTAGTCCTGGGTTGGTACAACTTCATAGGGTGCCATAGCTTTAGTAGTTGTGCTTTTGACTTCTAGGCCACCATCTTCTATGCCTACTGAGACCCCGGACCCAGCTTCTTCTGGTATGGTCACTATCACTACCGAGTTTCTACAAGACTTGGTCTAGCGCCAGAAAAATATAGAGAAGAAAATGGGTGATTTGTTAGACCAGTTGAAGCCTTGGTTAAAGGCCATTTGTTGCCACCAAGGTTAGAGTTCAGGTGGAGATAGATTGGGTTGCTCATGAGATTAATAGGCGAATAGATGGATTTGAGCGCCATGTTACTACTCGACTACAAAACATATAGAGCCCCAACTTGAGTGGCTAACAGTCAGAGGTAGCGCGGCTCAAAGAGGAGATTGGTTCAATTTCCACTTGCCATACCCCTGTTATACCCTCTATTCATATTGTTGTCACGGTGATACCTAGTAGGGCTGCCGATCTATTTTCTTATGATGAGGATGATTCTTTGCCTCTGAGCGTTTGCAGGAAGAGGGTTCATAGAGAAGGCCTACCTGAGGCTAAGCTAAATCTAAAAAGAGAAAGAAGGGACACCATTACTGCTATACGACTATCCTTAGATGAGATGAGACTTCACGAGGAGGCAGAGCAGTCTCGACTTTGAGGCAAGTCCTCTAGTTCGGCATTGGGTAATGGGGGTACCATACCATCTTCTATTGAGATCCCAGAGTATGCTACTACTGGTAGGGAACCTCATGTCATCCATACCACTGTTGATCCTTTAAGAGTGACGGCCACCACCGCTGCCACTACCACTGCTATGGGTGCCAAAGCACAGGCCCCGTCTCTATCACCAAATGTCAGTTCCTAGGTGCTACATGTATGTTCCTATCTCCTTATGTATTTACCTTTATTCATGCAGTGAGGACATTGACATTCCTTTTTGGTGGGGTGGGGGAAGCTATCCGTGTGTTTTACTTTTTGATGGGTATATTGGTAAAGTCTGAGTAGTCAAGACACCCGCATCATGCCATGATGTTAAATCAAGCGCTACTTGGAAGGCAATCAAAAAAGGGTACCATTAAGTATCTGAGTCTGTGGGGTTTTCTTGTTGAGTTCTTTCCCCAAGGACCTTATTTCTGTTGAACCAGCATGTTTAGGTAGTTCATATGTAGTAAAAGAAGAATAGGAACTTACTGCAGTCTATGGCTTGATTTTGAAATTGTAATGTGACATTTTACCTATTTTTGATATAATGACCGTTATGGATCTGTTCATGACATTATAAACATCGATGTGATGAATAGCTTAACCTAGATCATGAACCTGATAGTTAGCAAATCAATAGTATAACTTTGTGCCATGTGTGTGAGCTATTTTGAATCGTTCTTGTTATGTGTGCCAATCCAAAACTTGCCTGGTTAGTCTTGCCTAGGCTGTAGGATAGTTGGTTAGGAAAGGATCATAGGTTGTTTTTGAAATAGTCCACTTAGACTAAATGACCATCCAAATAAAATTAATATCTCTCAAACCCTGATTTAAGCCAAAATTGACTCTTTTTGTTGTCTAGTCTATTCACCTTCTTTATTTTCTACGAACCTTCAGTTTGGCCCTGGTAACTTGATGTGCTGAGATTTCACGGTACTTTTGACACTTTAAACTAAGGATTTTGGGAGTTCTTAAGTGTGTTTTGTCAGATTTGATGTCATTTGTCACATGTGCAGGGAAAAGTATTTGAAAAGATAAAAATACAAAAAAATTGCATTTTCTGGGTAAAAATACATGCCCCACGGGCGTGGGATCTACCACGGCCCATGGGAGAAGGCATCATAATGGACCAGAGGAACTTAGAGGCAAAACCTAGTCCCACGACCAACCAAGATGGGCGTCGATCCAGCCATGGGCCATCACACTTGCCTATAGGACTAGACCGTGGAACTGGAGCTGTTCAGTCAAGCTAGATGAGTTGTCACGATGCTTATGAGATCCACGATGGGAAGTCGCAGAGCCCGACAAAATGAGCCAGAGACAATTGGAGATGCAGTACTGTTAGCGGACGAGCTAGCCATGATGAGCATGGCAACCACGATTCCCCATCATACTTGCCCATGGAAACAAGGTAGAAGGCCTAGAGACACAAAGTGAAGGAACTCTGATAGGCACCCACAATGCCCATGGCACCCACGACGGCCCGTGAGACTTGCCTGTCGGAACTGTTGCATCCAGTTCTCCTAGTTTAGTTAGGATTTGGTCTGTTTTGTCTATAAATACCTCTCCTTAGGTTTTATTTCGAGAGTTATGCACTAGTTACTCGTTGTTACACATTATTTACGTGTTTTTGAGACATCATAACATAGTTTTGAGAATTCATAGATTGCTCTTGATTTATTGAACTGTTCTTGAGGATTCAAGATTGTTGGTTTTCTTTACTTGTTCTTGTATGTTATAATCATGATTTTTTCATCTAAATCTGGTTATCTTCTTACAACCATGAGTAGCTAAATCCACAACTAGGATTGTGGGAACCATGAAGGATAAATGAAGTAGGCAAAGTACATAGCAATTCTAGGATGGTGATTTTGTATGTATTATTTTTTCCTTCATTTTGATTGCTTTTTAAAAGTTGCAAGCATTAAAACTCCTCTTATTCTTACTTCCCAGACCAAGGAGTTAACGAATGAGAAAAGAGTTGGTTACAACAGAGATTTAAGGCTATCAGCCCTCATCTAATAGCTTGACCTTGTCCGGGAATAGCTAATCTGGGATCAAGGGTAAGGGTTAGTATAGCATACACCCATAGTCGGACCAAGGTGCATGGTGAAATTCATCTATCTAGGGGACCAACCATTTAGGTGAACCTAACTTACCGATCTTGTATGCTAAGCACCAAAATAGATTGCTAGTACAATGCTTACTAAGTTATGACCTCATGGGGAACTCTACCCTAGCCGCTTTTCTTATTGATTACAACACTTAAAATTGTTTGAATTACGATTACTACTTGTTACTATAAACCCCCTTGTAGGGAAATAAATGTCTAAGAGCGCTAGTAAACATAATTGACCCTAGTCCTTCCATATTCCCTGTGGGATCGACCCCAACCTTCATTGGTTTCTATATTTGAACATCGACCACTTTATGCTTTTATAAGGAGGTGTAATTTAGGCGTATCAAATTTTAGTGTTGTTGTCGGGGAATATGGTTTTTGATTAAGAGAGATTGTGATTATTTCACTATTAGTCCTTATTTCCTGATTATACCTTTTCTGTTGTTTTTGTTTTGTTCCATAGGTTGCACACTTGCGCATGCCCAGTATAAGGAGTCAAGGGAATTCCCTGATTCCATTTGATCTGGAACTCCAACGAACTCTGAGAAATATGGTTAAAGAGGGAGGTTATGAGACACCTGAAGAGGCCACAGCTCGGATGGTGGCTAAAAAGCAGAAACGAAAGGTAGCAACAGATACCCAAATTGCAAAAGATGCTCAAATTATCGCAGACCTTGCAGCTCAAAATACGACAGCTGATCAAGCAAGGAAGGCATAATAAGAATCTGCTCATCAAGCCATACTAAATGCTCAAGCTACGAGAGACAAGGTAGCCTGATGAAATTTGCCTCAAGATCCAGTCGCACCAAGAGGGAATAGAGGTCGACAGCAACCAAGGCACTTCCCTCGTTACAATCTTGATGAAGATGATGTTGATGACTAGGGGTTGTTGGACCCATAGTATTTCCACCACTGCCTAAAGGTACAATGTTTGATATTACCAGCACTATGATCCAGTTGTTGAACCTGAAAGGACTATTTGCTGGAAAGCCTAGTGAAGATGCAAATCTGCATGTGACAAATTTTGTGGGGATTTTCAAAGCTTATAATCTACAAGGAGTGGGGCAAGATGCTATTAGACAGAGGTTATTTCCATTCTCGTTGACTGGAGAGACAACTCTGTGGCTTACAGAATTTCCTGATAATTCTATATACACATGGTTTGAGCTGAAGACTCAGTTTCTAGAAAGGTTCTTTCCTCCATCAAGGATGTTGCAGCTAAAGCAAGAGGTCTATAATTTCAAGCAGCTACCTACGGAGGCACTATATGACACATGGCCGAGATTCAATAAGAAGCTTAAACAGGTTCTGAAACACAAAATCCTTTTGGATCATTAGATGGAGATCTTCTACAGAGCACTGAACGCCAATATCAAAGAAGAAGATGATACAGTAACTGAGGGAGAATTCATGGAGAATACTTATGCCGAAGCTTCTGAGATGCTTGATAGGGTTACCAAGACCAACAGGGCATGGCATACTAGAGACGCTGAAAGTGCAGTAGGCACTTATGCGGTTGGGAAATCCATTGACTATCAAGATTTGCAGAAGATTAGACAGGATGTTACTGAATTGAAGAAAAGCATAGGTTTGATTGTGAAGCAAATCCTAAATGATGGGGTAGAAAAGGTGAAAGATATATGTTCACAAGGAAAAGCACCAAAGCTAGATGAGGAGGAATCTGATAAAGAAGTTAGTTATCTGAATGATCAAGTGGTAGGTTTTCAGGCAAATGGCTAAGGAAATCAAGTTCAGAATAGAGATAGAGATGACAACTACAACCGGTCTGGCTATAGAGACAGGAGCAGAGGTAGAGACAAGGATAGTAACTGGCACAAAAGGGATGGATAAGAGAATTATAGAAGTTTCTTGTATGTCTCTCCGGGAAATCGTGAATCAGAACCTGAACAACCATCCATGAGAGAGATGATTACCAAGGTATTGTAAAAGGTTGATTCTATGGATGGAAACTTGAAGGAGATGCGTGCTGACATATTAGGTATTAATCAGAAAGTAGAGGCTTATTATATCACCATAAAGCAAATTCAGACAACCAAACATCGACAACTCTGAATCAGCGCCCAAAGGGTACTCTCCCAAGTGACATAATTTAGAATCCAAAGAACAATCAATAGTTCTTGGCTGTGACTACTCAAAGAGGGAAATAGACTATTGATCATCTTATTCCTATAGTTGTTGATGAGCTAGTCGAGCCTCAGAAATATAATGTTGAGGTTGTGGTCGATTAAGAGGTAAAGGATAGCAATGAAACTCAAAGTGAGAAGAAGGCCACAGAGGCCAAAGCAAAGAACAATGAGGTTCCACAGGTTTTGAAGCCCATGGAATTGCCTCATCTACCTTACCCACCGAGATTGGGTAAAGAGGTTGAGGAAGGTAAATATCGCAAGTTTATCTCTATGCTAAAATAACTTTCAGTGAATATTTTGTTGGTTAAAGCATTCGAGCAGATGACTGGGTATGCAAAGTTTATGAAGGATCTGGTGACAAAGAAAAGAACTGTGGGTTTTGAACCAACTGATAACTTGCACCATTATAGTGCAATAGCCTCCCGTTCTCTAGTACAAAAAAATAAAGATCCTAGAGCTTTCACTATTCCTTACACGATTAGAGCGTTCTATTTTGCTAAAGCATTGTGTGATCTGGGTGATAGAATTAATTTGATGACACTAGTGATTTTCAAATAGTTTGTCTTGGGAGCCCCCAAATCGACTACAATGCGGCTTCTTATGGTAGATCGCACGATGAAAAGGCTAGTGGGAATTCTCTATGATATACTTGTGAAAGTTGACACTTTTATCTTTCCTTCAGACTTTGTGATCCTTGACTATGAGGTTGACTTTGAGGTTTCCATCATCTTAGGACACCCATTTCTTGCCATCGGACGTGTCTTAGTTGACTTGGAGACTGGGAAGATGAAATTCAGACTTAATGATAAGGTAGTAACTTTCAATGTATGTCAGTCTATGAAACATAATGATGACATGCGCGTAGTGTCAGTTATAGATGTGGTTGATGAGGATCAGCTAATAGTGCCTATTGAGGAGAGACTTGGTGTTGAAGCGCTTGCAGCTGTTATCATGAATTTTGATGGAGATGATAGAAGCATTTTCAGGTATGGGGTCTTATACTTACGCTCCAAAAAGCTTGATTTAGACCTAAAGAATCGACAGACGCCACCAGCTAGACCATCTGTTGAGGAGCCTCCAGTCCTGCCAGTTATTGTTGATGCAGATTTGGAAGAAGGGCAGGTTGAAGCTTTGGTTTCTATTTTGAGAAAGTTCAAAAGGGCCATTGGTTGGTCCATTGCTGATATTATTGGGATTCTGCCTAGAATTTGCACGCATAAAATTCAGCTAAACCCAGATTGCATTCCGAGAATTAAGCACCAGCGTAGGTTGAATCAGCCTATGCAAGAGGTTGTCCAAAAGGAGATCATCAAATGGCTGGATGCAGGTGTGGTTTACTCTATTGCGGACAGGAAGTGGATGAGCTCTGTTCAGTGTTTGTCTAAAAAGGGTGCAATTACTGTAGTCCCAAATGCAAAGAATGAGTTGATTCTGATGAGGCCAGTCACAGGCTAGCACATATGCATGGATTATAGGAAGCTGAATGCTTGGACTGAGAAAGATCATTTTCCGATGCCATTCATGGATCAGATGTTAAACCGTCTTGCTGGTAGAGGATGGTATTGTTTTCTCGATGGTTATTCAGGATACAATAAGATCTTGATTACTCTTGAAAACCATTTTCACTTGTCTATATGGGATATTTGCTTTCAAGAGGATGCCTTTTGGTTTATGCAATGCACCAGCAATGTTTCAGCATTGTATGATGTCAATTTTATCAGACATGGTGGAGGACACTATTAAGGTGTTCATGGATGATTTTTTGGTAGTTGGTGACTCTTTTGTTGGTTGTTTAGCTCATCTCATTTATGTGCTAAAGAGGTGTGAAGAATGCAACTTAGTACTGAATTGGGAGAAGTGTCACTTCATGGTCAAAGAGGGTATAGTGCTTGGCTATTGTATCTCCTATTAGGGTATAGAGGTTGACAAAGCAAAAGTAGAGGTGATTGAAAAACTGACTCCACTAGTTTCTGTGAAGGGTATTCGAAGCTTTTTGGTACATGCTGGTTTCTATCGCAGTTTTATTAAAGACTTCTCTAAAATTGCACATCCCTTGTACAAGTTATTGGAGAATGAGGTGAAGTTTATTTTTGATGATGCATGTCTGAAGGCATTTGAGTGCCTGAAGGAAAAGTTGATCTCTGCTCTCATTATTATTTCACCTGATTGGTCTCAATCTTTTAAGGTTATGTGTGATTCTAGTGGAGTGGTGCTAGGAGCAGTCCTAGGCCAAAGAAGCAAAAAGATTCTTCATCCCATATAATATGCTAGCAAAGCATTCAACCCTACTCAAAAGAACTATACAGTGACAGAACAAGAGCTGTTTGTGGTTGTCTTTGCATTCGAAAATTTTAGATCATATTTACTTGGCACTAAGGTGGTTATGCACACTGACCATGAAACTCTTAGGTACCTCATGGTGAAGAAGGATGCTAAGCATAGATTGATTAGGTGGGTGTTGCTGCTACAAGAGTTTGACTTTCGGGTCAAGGACCAGAAGGGTACAGAAAATTAGGTAGTAGATCACTTGTCTAGATTAGGGAAGAAATAATGCTGAAGCTGAAAGATGAGCAAAAGATTGATGATTAGTTCCCAGACGAGCAAGTGTTGGCTGCCTCCCAAGATCTGATTCCATGGTTTGCAAACTTTGCCAACTACTTGGCAAATAATGTGGTACCTCCTGATATGTCTGTCTACTAGTGAAGAAAGTTCATGTCTGATGTCAAGAAATTCTTCTGGGAGGAGCCATTCTTGTTCCGTGTGTTTGTTGATACCATGATTTGTACATATGTGCCTGAAGCTGAAATGATGGAGATATTAGATGTTTGCCATTCATCCTCTGTTAGGGTCATCATAGTGGTATCCGAACAGCTCACAAGATCTTGCAATGCGACTACTATTGGCCGACCATCCACAAGGATGCCCATGATTTTGCTAAAGCTTGCAGTAGGTGTCAGAAGGAAGGAGGTATATCAAGGAGGCATGAGCTTCCTCTTACTCACATCCTTGTGATTGAACTGTTTAATGTGTGGGGTATTGACTTTATTGGCCCATTTGTGATGTCGAATGGAAAGCGGTACTTATTGGTGGTTGTTGACTGCGTATCTAAGTGGGTGGAGGCAGTCGCGCTTCCCAGTAATGAAGGAAAGTGTGTCACAACATTCTTGAAAAAGAACATACTCTCCAGATTTGGTACACCACGGGCGATTATTAGCAATGGAGGCTCTCACTTTTGCAACAAGTTGTTTTGTTCTTTACATGAGAAGTATGGAGTAAAACACAAGGTTGCAAACCCCTATCATCTCCAGACTAGTGGGCAAGTTGAGTTTCCCGACAGCAAGATAAATTCAATCTTGTCAAAGACTGTCCATGCAAATAGAATGAATTGGTCTAGGAAACTAGATGATGCTTTGTGGGCGTACAGGACTGCGTATAAGACACCAATAGGCATGTCACCATATCAGCTTGTGTTTGGGAAGTTATGTCATCTATTTGTTGAGCTAAAGCATAAGGCCATGTGGGCGTTGAAGAAGTTGAATTTAGACTGGTTTGTAACATCATTTTAGTGGCTTGGGCAGGTGAATGAGTTAGATGAATTCTTCCTCAACACATATGAAAGTTCGGCCTTGTACAAAGAAAAGATAAAATTGTATCACTACCAGAAGATTGAGAAGAGAGATTTCCAGCAGGGTGATTTCGTCCTGCTTTTAAATTCCAGACTTTGCTTGTTTCTTTGAAAGCTGAAGTCTGAGGTTGGACCATTCAAAGTGGTATAGGTATTTCCACATGGGGCCATAGAACTGGAAAACTATGAGGGCAAGAGGTTCAAAGCAAATGGGCAGCGGATAAAGGCTTATTTGGGAACGGCAGAGGAGCTGAAAGCTATGGAAGAATGGGCCCTTGGTGAATTCATGATAACTAAGGAACTTGATGAAGTCTGAGTAGTTAAGTGACCTACGTCATGCCGCAATGTTAAATCAGGCGCTGCATGGGAGGCAACCCATGATAAAACTTGATAAAGTCTGAGTCAAGTGACCTGCATCGAGCTGAGATGTTAAATTAGGCATTGCATGGGAGGCAACCCATGAACTAATGTTTATTTAAGTGTGCAGGAGTTAGTAAGACTGAATAAGGAAGAATTGCAATAAAGGGGTTCCCACGGGCACTTGTGATGGGCCATTGCAGGTTCCACGCCCATGGGGATTGGGCGTGTCAACCGAAAAAGAAAGAAAAAATGGTATGTCCTATTTCTACGCCCAACACGACGGACCGTTGCGGCTCCTACGGGCGTGGGAAATAGCCATAAAGCCAAAAGAAGTTCGGAAAAAGCCACTGGCCCATTCCCACGTCCCGACATAACGGGACATCGTAACTCTGACGGGCGTGGGAATTTGGCCTTCGACTAAGTTGCCTCCATCCCATCAAAAATCATAGATGAGGAGATCTGGGACAGGGTCAAAAAATTAGCTCATCATACCCGTTCACATGCCTCCTGACAAAGATATGTGAAGACTTTGGGGTGCCTCAGTATTTGGGCCTTGATTATGCAGAGCGTGCCATCCAGACCCATCATCCCGAGCGGTCCAAAGATGATAGCAAAACAATAAGTCTAGGTGTTATATCGGAAGCAACTGAACCCACTACTGTGGAGGCTGTGGAAAAAGAGAATAGCCATTGATGATAATTTGAAGAGGATGAAAATCCACATTGTATCAAGATGTTGGTGTTGTGATTCTAAGGAGGAAAAAACCATGTCACACTTTTTCCTAGCAGCCCTCACAACCACTAGGCTATCGAGGGATTTTGCTAGTTTTGCAGGTATAAACACAGAAAGGATGCACCTATAACAGATTATAATAACTTAGTGGAAACACGATGCTCCCCCAAAGTTACAACTAATCTATAGAGCTATGCCAGCTATTATACTATGGACACTATGGAAGAGGAGAAATAGCCTAAAGCATGGAGGCAACACAACATATATAGGAATGGTGTTGCAGATACAGTACATGGTGAGAAAGCTACTGAAAGTGAGGTACCCATGGATAAGATTGAAAGTCAGGGACTGGTCAAACATAATTAACAATATTAAGGCGTATAGGCCAAAGCTATACCACCATAGCATTACCTGGAAGAAACCAGATGTACATAAGCTTAAATACAACACTGATTAGGCATGCAGAGGAAATCTAGGTATGAGCACTTATGGTTTTTGTATAAGATATCACAGGGGAGACCTGGTATATGCTGGAAACAAGGGACTAGGGATGGCTACAAATACAGAGGTAGAATCCTTAGCCATTTACGAGGCCCTGGAGTTCTGCTCAAAAAATACTATGATGGAGGTTACTATAGAGACTGACTCACTAAGCATACAAAGGATGATTCAGAGGGAGTGGAAGATCCCATGGGAGATATTTAAAAGAATAGAAGATATCAGAAGGAGACTACAATAACTAAACTTTCAAGTTATTCACACTTTCAGGAAGAGTAACAATGTGGCTGATTCATTAGCTAATGAGGTCATAGAAACACAACAAACTACGGAATTCTACAATTTCCATGAGCTACCAAGCAACATAAGAAACCTAATTAACATGGACAAGTCACAAGTACCAAATTTGAGAATAAGAAGTAGAAAGATCATTCCACAAGCAGTTAATAATGATTTGGAACAAGCAGGAATGCATCAAGTCTTAAAGAAACATTAAGAACATGGCAAGCGTGAATATTTACAGATCCTATCTAAGTCATGAACGGAAGCAACACAACCAGAATTTAACTAGAGTATACCTTTCAAAAGACATTACAACTTTGACATTACTAGCTAGGACTACTTGCTCTAGTTATCAAAAATCTTCACCAAAAAAAAAGGGTAGGGTATTGCTTAACCAGACCTACTCAGCTGAGATCCAGAATGTGAGCTTTCCACCAACTCATCAAAAACTGCAAAAGAAAATAAAGATTCAACATCGCAGGAAGAAGGAAGACACAAGAAAGATAAAAGGCGCGGTCTTACCAGGCCTTTCATATCTGAGAGCATCAGTTCTTCTTCGGTCCCTTGGGGATAAACCCTGACACTTGAAAAGAGGTCTGAAGCATCATAAATCACTTGACTAAACCAAGGAAAACAGCAGAAAGAGGCTTACCAGGTGCGAGTGAAGATGATAGACAAAGCCTCCACCAGAAGATCCATGGCTCGAGCTTGAAGACAACTCACAAGAGCAGCCACACCAGCTTGGAGTTCCTCCGGCAGCACTCAGGGAGCATACTTAGATGGAAGAGACGCTTCAATGGAAAGAGTAGCGAATACTCTTCAACAAATATCAAATATGTGTACATATTAGGATTTTTCTTTGTTTCCTTTTTTGGGCTAGTCCGGTTTGGGCTTGTCTTTTGCTCAACTTGGCCTTTGTCCACTTTATTTTTAATAATCAATAAAATGGTCTACGGACCTTAAATTTATTTATTTTTAAAAACCTATGGAATAAAAAAAGTTAATTATAAAGTAAGAAACTAAAAAAAATAATTTTCAAGCTTGCATAGTATTAAAATAATAAAATAATTGAGCATAAAAAACCAATTAATTAGTATAACTTGTTCATATCATTAATTTTGAGAATAAAAACAATAACTCAAAATATTATTACACAATTAAGAATGGAAGAGAATAAAAATTTTAAAATCATACATTTAATGCATATATCACACACACACACATATATATATATATGTGTGTGTGTATGCTCAAAAACTGTGCTCAATTATTTTATCATTACACCATTATTTTTTATTTTGTACCTTATAAATAAAATTTTCTGTTCTATAATTAAGTTCATAATATAGATTAAAAATATTTAAAAATATCATAATATTTAAAAGGTAAAAAGACAAAGGTTGATGATTCAGATGGTAAAATAAGTATCTGGCCAATTTAGTGACCTTATGACTGCTACAAACTTTAGGCATAGGTAAGTTACTTTTCTATTACAAATAAAAGAAATATGACTTTATTAAATAATTTTAGAAATTAAGTGACCATTAGAGTAATGGGCTCTCAATGTTAGTATCAAATTAGCAACGAAAAATATAAGTAAATATCCAATAAATGACATAAGAAAAAATAAATTTTCAATTTAGGGTTGTGAAGTAATACAAGGTAGTATATATAGTAGATCAATTAATTGTGGAAAACTAGATGATCAAAATCCAATTTTGAGATGCTCAAAAGTGTCAAGATGATAATATATCACAATTAAGATCAAATACACAAGTCATGTATCAAGCTAAATTAGATTTTTTTGGGTTCCAAGTAACCCCATGTACTAAACTTCCAAGAGGTTTAACATATGTATGTTTGTATTAGTAGTCGTTTGGACATGAATTTGTTGATATTTAAAATCTAGTATTCGATTAAATTTAAAAAGATTATTTATAAGTTGAAGTAGTGTTTGAACATGAAAGCACAAGTTTTATAAGTGAAAACTTGAAAAAACCCTTATACTTATTTTTCAAACATCAAATTTTATATTTTAAATTTTAAGTTGAAATAATTTGCTTATTTAATAAAAGCATACTCTTTTGAAATGATCTCTTTTTTTAATTATTATTTTTTTTCAAAAATACATATGGACAAACGAGTCCTAGTATTAACTAAGTTATACAGTTAACAAGTACATGAATCTATGGAGAAAATTGAATTTGTAATAATATAAAATGTGAACCGACCGTATAAATCAAAAAATAAGGGCAACAAATATAGTTTCCAAATAAGTCAGAATCTTAGCGGAATCTCTTCCTTAGCAAGCTATTTCTATGGCAGCTAATACCTTGTCAGAGGCTAAGTTCCCTCTATTAGCTTAGCTCTCGAAACTACCAACAAAGGAGAAAGTTGTCCGCAATTTATTGCCTATTTTGAGGTGATAACTGTCGTGAAAATATAAGATGGGAGAAGGAGAATCGATTCTGGAATAAGACCTGGGAAGGGAGATCACATGGCCACTCTGCGAAGAACAATCAAAGGAGTTTTCACTTTCTCAATTAAGAGCATTCTAATTTGACATGATACCTTCTCGATGTATCAATATTCGATGGACAAAGCTAGTTTATATCGAGACGCCCACCTTTCATTCCGGGGCTGAAGTTTTCTCTTTCAGTCAAAAAATGAGCTTTGCTTCTGGCAGAAACATCGGGAGGGAGTGCCCGTCGGTCTTTTCAATTTCATGTCGATCCCTCTATTGTTGGACTAGAATTTTGCATTCAAAAGTAAAACTAAGAGCTATAGCAAAAACTCTAATCCGTAGGAACACTCCAACGAACATGTAACATAAATCACAAAACTCAAACATAACTACTGTAGATTTGTGTCTTGTTGCATCGGCACCTATTGACTAGGTGCAGTAAGCACATTTCTCTTTCCATGGATCTCTCCATTAACGAAAAATTAATACTTATCGAGCCCCCCCTTTTATTGGATAAAGAACAATAACTACAACAAGAACATTCCCAACTAGCTTTGCCTAAAAATTTCAACACCAAGAACATCATTAATGATCTCTTCAATATCCTGATAAAAAATTAACATTAGCACAACACAAGATAAGATAAGTAAGCTAGACACTCTAGTATTTCAAAGGAGAAAAATGATGTTGCTGAATCTTGACTTGCTGTAATATTATTTATTTCAGTCCAAGTCCACATTATTTTTCTCAAAAAGTCTCATATCATTAAGAATATTCAACACGTTGTAAGTAGCTTGTTTTTTTTTTTTGCTATTAATGTGAGATTTTGTTTGCAAACCCAACAATCTCTTTTTCGAACTAAGTTTCACATAAACCTGTCATCGTATGGGCTTATCAGGAGATTAACTTGATGTTATCCAACATCAATTGAGTATTTATAGTCACTAGTACCCACTGACTTCTTTTCGTGTATGCATTTTCAAAGCTACGAGTAAAGGTAGAAAATATCATCACATAGATAGACAAAGGCACTAAATTGGGCCCACAATATCACTCACCATCATCTACATACTAATCTCACAAAATTATAAGGTCTGATACTAAATTTTGGGCTGAAACAACCCAAAATACTCTTAACATGATGTGGTAGCCAAGTCTACACAGTTTTTCTCGAAAGGCCTCACACCATTAAGTGTATCCAACACATTATAAGAAACTTCATTTTCTTTTTAGCTTCCAATGTGGAACTTTATTATCACCCAACAAGAATCTGCTTAAATATCATAAACTGATATAGAGTACCAGTGCAGTAGTAAAAGAGAAGTACAAAAGGCTAACACGAGGAGATGAAAATATTTTTCTTAGGAGAAGTCAATCAAGATATCCCCTTGGAGCTAAACATAGTGTAAGATGACATCAGATGTATGACACTCAAGTAAATAGATACTAAATTATTTATACAAAGGACAAGGATTATCATTTTTTTTATAACGGAGAAATCCCCTGATGACTAGGATTACAATTCTTAAAGATGCTTTCTTTATTTATGAACATTTGGACACGGTAATGCCATAAAATATCACAGCTATCAACTCTGACAACTCTAGTTATAATTGACCAATTATGTGTTCTATATAATAAAATAGAGAAATATAAATGAAGAGATAGTCATCGACGACTAAAATATTACAACAACTACCTAATGTGTCACTCAAATTTTGACAAATAGGTTTACTCAATATCAAGAATATATAGGGAGGGAATGAAATTTCAGAGCCCATATGGTGTCATCCATACTATAGTAAAAGAAGCAAAAAAAAAATTACCTCGTCAAGATCAAGATGTATAAGAACAACATAATCATTTCATAATATGAAGTTTACTATGGCAGAATGTGTCTCATCATTTCAGTGTACCTTAACAAAATCTGACAGACTATTTCTCAAATGTTAAAGTTCTTCAACAATTGAAGGAGACACAAAATCAGATACAAAGTCAAGAAAATATCAGAGGATATATGTGAACAAAAGATATCTATGACATATGAACTCTTAATATCACAGGTTCTATTAATTGAAGTAAATTTTATTTCCCGTTTGACCCAAGTCATCAGGAATATGGACCCTCAATATCATAAATGTTCTGCTTGGATCCATCGAAAATAATATTTGCTTAATAAATTCTAAATAAAAATTCATGTAAAGATTGATTTATGAGTGTAATCCTTTGTCCAACTCAGACAATATTAATTTTTGAAAGAGTACATTTAGAGATTGATAAATGAATGTAATCTTCTCACCATGGAGCATTTAATTTTTGTTTTTTAAATTAAATTTCTCTACTATAAAAGCACACAACTATTTGATTCTAACACCTCAATTGAGTGTACAAAGAGAAGCATAACTCCTCTCTAAGTCACTAGGTGGATACTGTATATACTAACCCCTTTCTTCTTCTCTCAATGCAGTGGTCAAAATTCCTTGAAAGTTGAAACTCTCATGAGCTCACATTTACTTTGTTCAGTGCAACACCTCACAATAATCATGAGATTGCTGCACAAGATGATCAGTGAACTCTTGAAGAGAAATATTTTTTTTAAAATGTATTTCTTAGTTTAGCAATCTAGATTCTCAAACTTTTTATTTCAATATGTTGCTTTAAAACTCCCCCATAAATCCATGGAGGAGATCGAAAATTACTACATAACCCTCTTCAAAGATATTGGAATGGAGAATCCTATCCAAAAAAATAATAAAGTCATTGTTCTTCCTGATGATCATGATCATAATTATCAGCATTACCAATTGCCTCAAAATCAAGATCACTCAGACATTGAGGCCGCTATAATTGGCATGCTACCATCTCAAATCGAAAACAACCGTTCATGTCATCAATGAGGAATTCCATAGATTAAATAAGGGACTGAAAATCCTTGTGTTATAAATTCAAATTTGGATTGTGTCACGATCCGATTTCTCAGGTCATGATGGAACTTACAACCCCTCAGTAGGCAAACCAATTTCCGTAGCCCAGAATGGCTAGTAATGGGCTACTACCTAACCAATACGCACAATGAACAGAAATAAGCGGAAGCAGAATATAAAGATAAGCCAACGCGAAAGAAACAATCGGAAATATATAAACAAATGATACTCCACCAATCCCAGGACTTGGTATCGACAGTACAAAAGCTTCTAAATAGAATACAAGTGCTAGAAGTAATAAAAAGGTAAGTACAATTGTCTCTGAATATACAAAGAATAACAACACAAAAGATGAAATATGGTCAAACCCCGATCGCCAGGCGCTCACCCTAGTCTCGAATGTCCAAAAGCTGCACGAGTCTCCAACGCGATCAACGGCGAAAGCTCAACTAATATCTGCACCAGAAATATGTAGAAGTATAGCATGAGCACCAAGACAACAGGTACTCAGTAGGAATCATCGGTCGACTGAGCGCATATAAGATATAAAAACAGTAAGCAGCAGATAGCAAGAAAGTAGTCATCGAAGCAATAGAGAAAGCACAAGGGACTAGCACGGAGAATAGACAACCAAGAGTTATAAGCATATATGCTAGCACAGAAGATATACACAACACAGAAACACAGGTGTAAGAAAGAAGGACGCACCTGGGATCCTTGCGACAATAGTATAAATGGATGAAGAGAGAGGGAATCAGGAACATGGCGGTATACCGGTAACCTCAAGTAAGAAGGAAAAGAAGGAAAGCAATCCAACATACTCAACTTGAAGCCATAAAATAACGGAAACATACTTGAAACACTAACTTTTCAGATAAGCATAAACTGGGATCATTCTCACAATTTACAACCTAGAATGGAATAAGTAAACCACAGGAACCAAGAGTTTCTACTCAGAATCAAGATAAGGAACAACGTTCAATAAATCACAACCGCTAAGGAGGGCACACAATGGAGCATCAAAGATATAGGACTCACTAGCCCCTCAATACTCAAGCCCAAAACTCGGAGCCTCAACAGGCTAAAACTTACCAATTCACAAGGACCAAGGACCATAACTAGCTCTACGAAATGACAGGAGTAATATAATCTACCTACATTCTTAATGGCCGCCCATACAACCGAGGAACACTATCAAGTGAAAACAAACCCTATGGTCGCCCATACAATCGGAGCGTACATGAAACACACAACAAACAAGGGTGGAATCTGAGTGAAATATGCATGATGATGATGAATCTGATGTAATAGTGCCCGTATGTTATCCCCTCCGGTACCTATAAGGCCCAATAGAGGTAGGATCCATGGAAGGCTCTTTCATGTGTACCTCTCCTACGTTGTACACCCTCCTCTTGGCATGTTGCGTCGGCCCATAGCTTGTGGCCCAGTAACGACAGGGGTCCATGGAGGTCTACCCCTCGACCACATACAAAACAGTGCAATCTCAACTATATCTCAAAACTCAGAATCTTGTAGTGCATGCCCGGCTTTGACCCGGGTCTAAATTGGTAGAAATCAAGTATAGGCTTTGCCCAGCCAAGCCTAGTATCAGTAGAAAATCAAGTCTAGTGCTCTGCCCAGCCGAGTCTAGTATTAGTAGGAAATCAGTAATCAAATCATCGTAATATCCTCTCTACTCTGAGAGGTTTCATAAAAGCCAGTTTCAAAACCCTTTCGAAGTTACATTACCGAAAACGGCCCTTGGGGCAATGCATGTTTAGGAAAAATCATCTATAGTAGGCTCAAAGACAAAATTGAAGTAAAACATGCAGAGAAAAACCTTTTTTATGTATGATATGCTCGCAAATAATAGGGTAGCCCAAACTGTCTCACAAACATTCATATCGGACCTGCATAGGCTCAACAGCTCTACAACATTCATAACCAGTCTAAAAGGATATCTCTATGTCCGAGACTCGCAGACATTATCAAATAACCCACCATCTATGTTCCAGAGTCAAAACAAGGCCACACAGAACCACATGGGTAATGTACAATACTACGCGAATACTACAAACAACGTATGAAATAAGCAAACAGAAAGGCGGACAAGGTCTGGGGTACCAACTTAAAACAACCCACCCAAGGATACTAATTAATGCAGTTATAGCCTATATACGCAGAGTCTAGGTAGGGAAAGCCATAACCTACCTGTCGTCCAATGAATAGCTGCGGGAACGGCATCGTCCAGGCTCGAACTGCTCCGGGGAGCTCCAAATCATGAAACCACTATCAATACAATAATCTACGCATCAATAGAAGGCTAAGGATACCCATAATACCATAAACATAACCGGATCAAAATCTGGGCCATAAACGGGCCTGTGGGTTCCGCAATTCGAAACTAGAAATGAAAAACACCCATGTATTCCTTACAATCCCGGGAGCGCATGCTCAAAATTTGAGCGAATTTGGCCAATGAAAATGGCACAAAACAACCCACTAAAAAGGAAAATAAAGAGGAAAGATTCAAGAATGAAATCCGGAAATTAATCAAAAGATACTTACCACAATGAGAGGAACAAGCTAAGGAAGTGAAAAATCTGATCCCACGAACATGCAAGCCCAAGAAAAAGATTCTACACGTAATTTCCAAGCTTTGAGAAATAGCAATAATGGAGGTTTATGCAATGGAGAAGGAGCAAGTTTTGGGGAAGAAGAACATACCAAAATCAACCAAGAAGCGAGGCTTGCCAACGAAATTGATGGATTCTCCAAGATAAGATTTAAAAGAGTACTTTGGTAGAGGGGATTTTGTATTTGGAGTTGGGAATAAATGAGAAATAGAGCTGAAAATACGAAGGCCCAAGAATATAACTGCTGGCACGTTGGCAAGTGACAATGGCGCTAAAATAGCGCCATCACGCAAGAGGAGGTCCAGGCGCCTTGGTGCCATCACGCAAATAGGGCGCCATCGCACTGGCACGCGGGCTGACATTGAGGCGCCCTCGCGCTGGCACGGCACCATCGTTGTTGATGGAATGCACAGGATAGCGCGATAGCGGTGCCTGGGCGCCATTGGTGCCGAAGGCCCGCCCTACAACAAAAACCAGCAAAACTTAAAACTCTCACGGGGTATTTTGGGCATAATCGAAACTCGATACTCACAAACTAAATATGCTAATAGAGTGGAAATGATGTTCCGGACTCAACGGAATCGATGAAACTTCCATATAAGGTTGTCTCGGAGGAATGTTGACTCAAGTCAACACTAACCATCACTAACCAAACACCTGAAATAAGATTGGATCACCCAGGACCCGAACCAACTAACTACCTAACAGAAACTCGGCATTTCGGAGCTAATGGCACTGACGGAATTTCCATCCAAGGCTGTCTTCTCTGAATGTTGACCAAAGTCAACCAAACAAGCCCAACTGGCTTGAAAACACAGAACAAGAGAGAATTCCAAGCTGAAAAGCTCCTGGATCCTGACCAAAGGTCCCACTAGACCAAACTCCATGCTCTGGAGCTAACGAAACTATCGGAATTCGAATCCGAGCATGTTCACCAAGAATATTGATTGAAGTCAACGATTTCAAAAGCCTAAAGCTCTAAAACAAGGAATGGCCAAAAGACCAAACAAATAGCCTGGGCACCGAACTACTAGTCCCAGAAAGCCATAAATGAATTGGGGCCGCTACAGGCGAGCTCTAACAGTACAACAACGGTGAAAATGTGTAAATAATCGGAAGGGTCATTACATAATCCACTACTAAAAAGACTGTCATCCCTGAAAGTCAGGAAAGTAAAAAAGACTAGATATTACAAGAACAGCGGATACAAAGCCTGCACTGCTCTCTCGGACAACGCGGGTAGCCTCCTCGACCGGACGGCACCCAACAGAACCAACGAACACAACCAAGCCTTAAACTCATTACTAGCCAAGTTAGATTCCAAACTCAACTCAAAAACTCCAAAGATCTGCCGACCCAAACTGAACCTCAAGAATCTAAACTGAAGCACCAACATAACATCGAAACCAGAGATGCAAGGCGATCAACATACAAAACTCGAATCTTCCAAACCTCAACCAAGTTCGCCAAAAAAGCCAACAACTCAAACTCTAACTCATGAACTCGCTGATCCACAAAACCCTTTTATTCCAAACCAAACCCTTTTGCACCATAAATCGGAAGCTTCATATACAAGTCGAACACTCAAACCATCCTTGAAGCATAAACTGACACACTGGGGATCCATAGTTCCCATTCATACTCTACAACGAATGAATCAACCCGTTTTGCTCAAACTCTTTCCAAGCCATTTTTATAGTCTACTAGCCTTTGCCATCCAAAACACTAACCCAAAGCACGTACTCAAAGCGGTAGTAGCTTTACTCCAACTGACCACTAACACATGGACGAATACCTCTGCTAACATCAAACTAGATAACTGAACCCAACTAAACAACCCATCTGAACCCGAATGAGGTTTGCACACCCAAGTTAGGAAAGGCATGTATGAATACCCTGAGTTGATGGAGGAACTCCCAAGTTATAGAATGAACCCAACTGCAACACTGTGTAGAGTCTGAGTCAACTGGAAGCGAATGATCCACGACAACCTGCCCAACAGACCCAAACCAAAACCTAGCCTCTGCAAGAAGTGTGGTAAGCCTACCATGAAGGCCATAATCATCAGCTAAGCTTCCAACTCTAAGAAGCACTACTGCTACTCTGATTACTCGAACGCCATTCAGATTTGAAATTGCTTTTCAAATTGTAACTCAGGAAGGAGTCTACCATACCACAAATATCAAGTTAGGACACCCCAAAGGCAAGGGAAAAGGTGCCTGGGGTTAAAAGTTGGCAACTAGCCATAGAAATACTTGCTTAGACTTTTAACTCATCCCTTTGTCTCAAATCCACCCCTATATTGTATCAGCACACAAACCAACCATCCTAAGCACATAACATACCGAAATTTTATCCCATACTAGCCAAGTCTAACTAACACTGGAACCTCATATAAAAGACAACCCTTGAAGACCCAACTAAACAAGCATTTCAAACTCTCGGTAACGAAGATGACAATCAAATCTCAAAGTACCATTAGAACTTAAAATAGCCTCGCCCGCCTTAACCCGTACAACCTGATCAAATATAGCATACACCACTGTTGAATCTCAAACTTACACCGCTGAGTCTATCCAATCATGGTAGAAGGAACCTCGTACTATCTAGGACACTGCTGATATCTGCAATGTCCAGCCTAACTCAAAGGTTAGCCAAGGACTAGGTGCCCAAGGCCAACTGTCACTCCATAACAGAAAATAGGTAAGCTAAGTTGTCCAAACTCGATGCCTCCCAACCCAAGAAATTTCTACTGAAAGAACCAACCACGAACCATCCGGAGTAGTTTGCTAGCCCACGATCCTGAAACCCAACTTTTAAATTGCTAACCAAAGCTTCTATTGAAACCATATGTTGCCAATGAACCCTTAAGGACCAAAGCCAAATAGGCTTGAATATGCAAGTTGCCCCAACCGTAACTACTACTGAAGTCTCAGACCAATCGAAAGAAAACCACTGCAATATGTAAACAGACGAATCAAATCACCAACACACAACCCAAGGAAAACCTTCGTCACCACCTCTGTCAACTAATAAAACACATAAGCACAAACAAGGAGTCATATCCCTTCTTTTCCAACTAAACGAACCCTTCCTTAGAATATACCGAACCCTACAAACTCCTTCTCAAATCAAATCTAGAGCCATTTCCTTAGCTCCCATACTTACATTGTCAAAACTTGACAAGGCAGGAAAAGAATGGGCCGGATGCCCAACTCACCCAAAATGCTATGAATACAACTTAACAACACTTAGTCAGAAATGTTAAAGCCAAAACCCAATCACGATGCCGAAATCAAAAGCTCATTCAGAGGGCTACGATCGAAATTCATTCCAACTAGAACTGGGGAATAATAAAACAACCCATCCAGCAAGAACTAAAGGGGACTATGGGAATAACCCAACTACCTGCCAACCTCCTAAACCTACCAAACAAAGAGGGTCGACTCTAATCACCCGAGAAAGAAAATCCAAACCAATGCTCACCAGTATAACCAACACCACTCAACTTAAAACAGTGCCTCAACCTCTGGCACTACCACTGGTATCACATTGAACCAACACACGGATCTCTAGCCACGCTAGATAACAGCCTAGGCAATAATCATCTAGGACCGCTAGAAAGGAAGACCCAAGCAAGCCTAAAACCACAACAAACAGAAAGCAAGCTCTATAAAACCTACCCATAAGCCACAACCTCGTGAAAATACCTCTCAAGGATATCTCACCCCATCCACTACTAAAGAATAAACTACTAATAAAACAACGCATAGATACTACAACTCAAGTAGTCAAATAACTAAACAAGTAGCAGGTAGGCATATAAACAAATAAATGGTAGAAGGGCTAGAATCGCAATGCGAGCAGGACTATCACAAGCCGAAGGTAGCAAAATCCTAACCTAGAGTAACAATATTAGGAACCTCAACCTCGGGCCCACCAAGAGGGGCATTGAACTGACGGGGTCTAACACTGGTCAGAGTAGTCAAAGTTGAAGGCTCAACCATCCCTCGCCGGGGACAAGCTCTATAAAGGTGACCAATCTCTCCACAATCATAACAACCAGGCTGACTAGGATACATAATCATAGGGAAACCTTTAGCAAAGTGCCCATGCTCATCACACAGACAACAACCCTTACCTGAACCACTAGAATGAAAACCACCTCTAACCATCTGGGGACCACCCCTAGTACCCTGCACTCCACCTCTAACTAGTGGTACTGAAGCCCTGGGAGATAACACCTGCTAACCCTACAAACTAGAAGATGGAATCATAGGACAATCCCTAGCAAAGTTTCTACGCACACCACACTGAAAAAAAATCCCACTGGGTATATACGGGCGAGGAGATTGCACTAAACCTGACCGGGCACCACAGTCTACACAATCTGAAAGTGAACCTCGAGGGATCTGACCTGTACCATGTCTGCTAAGCTCAACATGTCCTATACCACTACACTCTGAAACCTACAGAGCAACTGAAACTGGCTTGGTAGATAAGAAGCAATGGAACCTATTTCTAGTGGAGAATCCCCTACCTCGAGTTTGCGAACCTTGGAAACTATCCTGGCGATAACGTTTCTTAGAACTACCTCCATAAGCCTCATTGGCATAAACCCTCAATAGCCCAAGCATGATCCACTACCTAAAGAAAGGTAGTCCCAACTGTAACCAAATGTTCAGTTGCCAAATGAAGCGGTGAAACCAAACCTCCAACAAAGCTCTGAACCTTATCGAACCCTAATGGCACAGTCCTAGCAGTACGCCTAACCATCTCATGAAATCTTGCCTCATAGTCCAACACTGACATATAACCCTGCTGGAGAACTGGAAGCTCAACCCTAACTAAGGCACCATCCAAAGAACCGGGTACTGGAACACCCACTAGAGGACTCAGAGTCCTAGACATGGTGTCCTGAAGAACTGGGGTAGCTATGAATCCAATCGGAGGTTGGGCTGGTCCCACACCCCCTATCTGATTTGGTAAACTCTCACTCTGAAGTCCTAGCACTGATGGAAGCACTGAAGCAACAGGCACAGAAGCCTCAACATCACCCGCTGTCAAACTCATCTTAAGCATCTGAGAAGGAATGAAACAATTAAAGTTTTTTAGAAGCCAATAAATCCAGGAACGCATAATAAGGAGCCAAGAAGATGAAACTTTTCCAAAAAATGCCCTGTAGCCTGTCGCAGATATGATACAGATGTCATCGTACCGATCCACAAGACTCTATGTAGACACTTTCTTCTGTACCACAACACCGATGAACCTAGAGCTCTTATACTAAGCTATCACTACCCGATTTCTCAGGTCATGATGGCACCTACAACCCCTCAGTAGGCGAACCAATTCCCGTAGCCCAGAACGGTTAGTAATGGGCTATTACCTAACCAATACACACAATTAACAAAAATAAGCGGAAGTAGAATATAAAGATAAGACAACACGGAAGCAACAACCCAAAATATATAAACAATGATACTACACCAACCCCAAGAGTTGGTATCAACAGCACAGAAGCTTCTAAATAGAATACAAGTGCTAGAAGTAAAGTCTTTTCCCTTTACTACTATATGTTAAATGAGACCAAAAAGACGAAATGAGCAGAAAATTTGTATATATCAATGGAGGAAATAACCACCAAAAAGATAAGTACAACTGTCTCCAAATATACAAAGAGTAATAGCACAAAAGATGAGATATGGTCAAGCCCCGACCGCCAGGCGCTCACCCTAGTCTCAAATGTCCAAAAGTTGCACGAGTCTCCAACGCGATCAACAGCGAAAGCTCAACTAATATCAGCACCAGAAAGATGCAGAAAATGTAGTATGAGCACCAAGACAATGGGTACTAAGTAGGCATCATCGGCCGACTGAGCGCATATACAATATAAAAATAGTAAGTAGCAGATAGCAAGAAAGTAGTTATCAAAGCAATAGAGAAAGCACAAGGGACTAGCACGGAGAATAGACAACCAAGAGTTATAAGCATACAATGCTAGCACAGAAGATATACATAACACACAAAACACAGGTATAAGAAAGAAGGATGCACCTGGGATCCTTGCGATAATAGTATAAATGAATAAAGAGAGAGGGAATTAGGAACATGGCAGCATACCGTAAACCTCAAGTAAGAAGGGAAAGAAGGAAAGTAATCCAACATACTCAACTAGAAGCCATAAAATAACAGAAACATACTTGAAACACTAACTTTCCAGATAAGCATAAACCGGGATCATTCTCATAATTTACAACCTAGAATGGAATAACTAAACCACAAGAACCAAGAGTTTTTACTCAGAATCAAGAAAAGGAACAACGTTAAATAAATCACAACCGCTCAGGAGGGTATACAACGGAGCCTCAAAGATATAGGACTCACTATCCCCTCAATACTCAAGCCCAAAACTCAGAGCCTCAACAGGCTAAAACTTACCAATTCACAAGGACCAAGGACCATAACTAGCTCTACGAAATGACAGGAGTAATATAATCTACCTATAGTCCCATCGGCCACCCATACAACTGAGGAACGCAATCAAGTGAAAACAAATCCTCCAGCCTCCCATACAACCAGAGCGTACACTGAACACAAATCAAACAAGGGTGGAATCCGAGTGAAATATGCATGATAATGATGAATTTGATGTAAAAGTGCTCGTATGTTACCCCCTCCAGTACCTATAAGGCCCAATAGAGGTAGGATATATGAAATAGTATTTCCCGTGTACCTCTCCTATGTCGTACACCCCCCTCCTGGCATACTGCATTAGCCCATAGCCTATGGACTAGGAACGACAGGGGTCCATCGAGGTCTACCCCTCCACCACATACAAAATCGTACAATGTCAAATATAGCACAAAACCCAAAATCTTGTAGTACATGCCCGGCTTTGACCCGGGTCTAAATCAGTAGTAGTAATCTCAAAAGATCCTCTCAAAGGGTGCCAAAAGTAGACTCAGGTCAAAATCAGTAGAAATCAAGTATAGTGCTCTGCCCAGCTGAGCCTAGTATCAGTAGGAAATAAAGTCTAGTGCTCTTCCTAGCCAAGCCTAGTATCAGTAGGAAATCAATAATCAAATCATCGTAATATCCTCTCTACGCCGAGAGGTTTCATAAAAGTCAGTTTTAAAACCCTTTCAAAGTCACATTATTGAAAACGGCCCTCGGGGCCATACAATTTAAGGAAAAAACATCTATAGTAGGCCCAAAGTCAAAACCAAAGTAACATATGCAGAGAAAAACCTTTATCATGTATTATATGCTCGCAAATAATAGGGTAGCCTAAAATGGCTAACAAACATTCCTATCCGCCCTACACAGGCTCAACAACTCTACTATATTCATAACCAGCCTAAAAGGATATCTCTATGTTCGGGACTCGAGGAAATTCCTAAATAACCCACCATCTATGTTCCAGAGTCAAAACAAGGTCGCACAGGACCACAAGGGTAATGTACGGTACTACGCAAATACTACAAAAAATGTATAAAATAAATGGATAGAAAGGCGGACAAGGTTTGGGATACCAACCTAAAAAAAACCACCCAAGGATACTAATTAATGCAATTATAGTCTATATACACAGAGTCTAGGTAGGGAAAGCTATAACCTACTTGTTGTCTGACAAATAGCTATGGGTATAGCGTCGTCCAGGCTTGAACTACTCCAAGGAACTCCAAATTGTGAAACCGCTATCAATATAATAATCTACACATTAGTACAAGGCTAACGATACCCACAATACCATAAACATAACTGGATCAAAATCTGGGCCACAAACGGGCCCGTAAGCCTTGCAACCCAAAATTGGAAATGAAAAACACCCATATGTTCCTTACAATCCTGGGAGTGCATTGATAAATGCTCAAATCATGCTCCCCAAAGTTGGAGGTCACAGCGATTATGCAGCAAAACAAAATTTATAATTCCCAACGAGTGTCGGGGTCGTACCCAAGGGACTTGGAGCTAGCTAACTTAAGAATGTATCGAATTGAGTTCAAAAAGAGAGTAAGTGGTTTAACATGAAAATAAAAGGTTTGGGGAATTGGGATGTTTTCACTATAATCACAATTCAAATTAAAGCAAATAAACAAAAGCGGGTGTACCAAATTGAGTAAGCGACTAGGGTTGTGTATCCGATGGGGCCTTAATCATGGGATAGGGTGATTATCAATTCACATTCATTATTGTCTATTGACATAAATAGCATTGGTCATGGGTATGGATTGTTATCTTTCAATCAACAACCATATATTTGATAATCTCGGTTAGAGCATCATCGGTTTGATTGACAAACAACCAATCTATGCTTGGGGAGGTCACACTATCTCATGCTTAGACCCTTAAGTGGGTGATTCCGTTGATATGAGCTATTTTTAGCCTCAAATATAAATGGAGTCCTAAGTTCCCACTAGTAATCTCACATTCAAAACCATGGAATTCTTTCTCAAGCAACAACATAGTAAAGTAATAAAAATTAATGTTTGCAACCACTAATTTTAGGATTAAAACTTGATGAAACTACTAGACCCATATCAAATAAATAATTATAAGCAAGAATTAGCAACACCCACACCCATTTGTCAAGCACTCATCATCAACACACCCCTAGACAAGAGAAATCAACCACTCATAGCAAAGGAGAAAGATATACCATATGGGTAAGTCAAAATCCTCTTCATTCAAGATAAATTTCAAGTTCCAAGATCAATTTTAGCACACAAATAGTTAACCAAGAGAATGGATTCAAACCCTCTTCTCTTTTGAGAGGAAACTTAGTCCCAAAGAAAAAAGCTCTCTAAAATATTCAGGTCTAAAGAATGTTATTTACAAATGAGCCTAAATTGGTCTTTTATAGTTTCCCAAAATGTCACTAAAATTTAGGATAAAATTGCCCTTCGGGTGGTGTGCGGCGCGATGTGTGGTTTGCACGTCATGATGTGCGCATCACACACCCTCTTCAGTTGGACCATGAATTCAGTTAGTTTGGGAGCTTCATGCAAAGGGGGTATGGTTCGCACCTTGGGATGTGCGCGTCGCACAACGACCGCACCACTTAGAAGATTCTTCAGTGGCTTTTGCAGCTTCCTGCGGAGGAGGTGCGGTTCATACCTCGACTTGTGCGTGTCACACGACCACAGCATCTCAGGTCAGAATCTCCAGCTTTTTGGAACACTTCACACTTCACTCCTTTTTAGCTCTTTTTGGGTCCATTTCCTTATTTCTCATCATTTATCAAAAGTATCTGCATAGACATCAATAAATGGCATAAAAACCTCTAAATCTATTCAAAACATAGCAATAATTCATGGATATTGGCTCAATAAGTTGGTAGATTACCGACTAATCAAACCCGCAAACTTGAACTATTGCTTGTCCTCAAGCAAGATACTCACAAGGCAAGGAATGAATTATGCTCTAGGCTCAATCAAGGCACAAATGACTATTCTAAACTAAGAAATATAAGAAAAATTACAAACAGAAGACTCAACTATAATGCTTAGCTCAATTTGAACCACCACAAACTCGAGGCATTTGGCCATTTCAAAACTTTTTCCAAAAAAGACTTCATTCTAATTTAAAATCAAGGAAATTTTGTCATTCAAAACAAGATATTTAAGCTTCTCAAGTCATTGGCATGGACCGTCAAGGTTTGCCTCGAGATTCGCCACATAACTTGTCTCATTCATTCCCCCCTCAATTGAAATAGAGACCTCATGTTTCAATTCGAGTGCATGATGTCACTCACCACAAGAGAGAATCCCACTCACAATCATTTAATTCACAAACAATCGGGATAATAGAAGAACCAAAAAGACTCTCACTCTCTCAAGGAAGTTCAAGTGCACACGTGTCAAACCATAGGCTTGTCCTTCATGTATATCACCACTAATGTAGGGTAGCCAAGCTCGGAATCACCAAGGACTTGTGGGTTACGATGTTGGCTAGGGCTAAGGTGAGGATTTTCATTTGGTTCAAGTGACTACACCTCCCTAATGCTCTTTGTTCTCACTTCGAACACCGCTCATATTTTTTAATTTGAGCTTCACCTTATTTCTCCCTCGCACAACCCAAGATTTCTCCTTTTTACTCATGTTCATTCAAATTCCTTATATCGCCTTTGTTTGGTAGCACCTATTTTTGCTTTTCATTTTGCCCATTGGATTGAACTTTTGGAGCAAATTTTCAATTCAAACCTAAGGTGCTACCTTGCACTTTGAGTGCATTTCTTTTCTTCTCCTTATTTGATCATTTAGACCCCAAACTTAGGCATTTGCCTATGTTATCCTTCATCCCCCCCCAAACTTAGGCTTTTGGCAAATATTTCATTTTCAAGAAATTAGGGAGGATGGGTGCCAAGATAGAGGTTCCAAAAAAGGTCAAGGCGTTAACAAGGTGCCAAAGAATGGTCACAAGCTCAAAAGGGCTAACTAGGATTGATGTCATGGGAAGTCATTTGGGTGAAGTGGCTATCAAAAAGGGCCTAAGGTCATCTTCCAAGCTTGGCCACGCCTGGAATTTTGCCTTGAATCATATTCGGGGAAAGTTCTAGATGACACTTATGCACAAGAACCAAGGTAAACCCTCACCACACAAGGCATCATGCCACAAGACTTCATTCATTAGTCTCGAAATCAATTGGGACAAATGATTTTTGATAAACTATTCTGAGTTCATTACACACTCATTTGTGAGTCAATCAAGCCAAAGCGAGAGTGCAAGTCATGACAAGAGAATGCTTTTCGTCAAAAGTTTCATTTCCCTTCTTCCTTTTATTTTTGAAATTGTTTGCCATGAGAAATTTTTTGGTGGGCCTATTTTGAGACAAGCAACTACGGACTCAATTCTAACACTAAAACTTGGCATTTTCCCTTAAGAAAGTTGCCTCTCAATCTATCATAGGGAAACACCAACCCGGTTCGACACCAAAAACAAAAGAAAAGAGAAAGAAAATAATCAA
The DNA here is from genome assembly GCA_003996215.1 of Jaltomata sinuosa. NCBI lineage: Eukaryota > Viridiplantae > Streptophyta > Magnoliopsida > Solanales > Solanaceae > Jaltomata > Jaltomata sinuosa. The sequence continues at coordinate 153,656 of QJPP01007215.1, forward strand.
AACTTTTGCTCCTTGGGAAAGAACCGTGGTATGTAGAAAACCCTCAAAGTTTATTTCTAAACTACTATTAACAAGGCGATATCCAAATTACACGCTCATAATTCATTTCAAAACAAGCCTCGGGGTAGGCCTTTATTACATTTGCAAAGCACAATAGTGAAACAATGGGGCATGTAAGACCAACCTAGCAACACAATCTAAATCATCAAAAATCAAACCCGGCAAGGGCACAAGTAAGCTCAAAAAATAAAAACAAAACATAATCAAAAGGCCCAGCGAGGGAAATAGCATCACAATCATCCAAAATATGCCCGACAAGGGCCAAATAAAATCTAGCAGAATATCATCAAGGCCCGACAAGGGTAATAAATATCTCAAGCCCACTCACGAGCACCATCAAAAGCAAGAAAAACCACCCCCTCCCCATAAAAATAACATTGCCCTTAATGTTCATAGAACAAGGGAAAAGGGGTGGAACTCCCTGGATGACTAAGCCTCATCATAATCATCGTATGCAGCTGTCTCCTCGTCTGAGGTTCTCCCACTCAGGCCAGTACCACCCTATTGGGAGTGCGCTGAAAGTGTGGATTCACGGAGAGCCCTCTTAAAGTCTGGATCCTGATCATCATCTAACACTTAATCCTCATTACCAGGATGCACATCATCCTTATCTGCATTGGCTACAAACACATCATCCAAAGGTCACGGAATGGAATGAGGTGGAGGCAAGGTGGTAAAATTTGCTTCTACCACCAGAGCTTTACCTTTGCCTTTGCAAACATCTTCCCGCAGCGTTGTGATTGACCCCTCTATGAAGTCAACCCTCATGTACAGTGATTTCAAACTATCCATTACCCCTCACACTACATCTTTAACAACCTTATTTATCATACCGGGAAGCTTCGTGGCTAGGTCGACTAGCTGCCGCTCATGGCTATGAGTTTTGTCCACCATTCTCTGAAGGATGCTTTTGGTCATTGAAGGATCAGGGGCATGTGGACATGCCTCAGAAGTGGCCCGGCATGGGGATGAAGTATCTACTCCAGCACCAAGATCATCACTGTCAACTTCCCTCAACTGTTCAGTCCTTTGCCTTTTAAACCTGGGGCATCCCTATCTGTTTTCTTATAAAGGTCGATCGTCCCAATAGCATGAGTAAATTTATTGTAACTGAGGGTGGGGACATCGGCCTTAGCACAAAGCTTAGTAATTAGCACTGGGAAGGAGAAGGAGTTATTTCCTCAATGAGCTTTTCTCCTTATCACCATAGCCATTATTTCCCCAAAGTTCACATGCTTCCCAGTCATAATGGTTGTAATTAGAATGGCCCCATCTTGGGTTATCTTCAGATCATTTTGAGAAGGCAAGAAATGGTTGTGAATAAGATCATACCAAGACGAGCCTCGAAGATCAGGGACCTCCATGAAATATCTCCCCCCATAGTGGACCAAAGAGGGACATCTTAAGCAATGACGGGGAGAGTCTCCTGATATGGCTTTGATTCAGCCATCAACCTAGCTAGAAGTCCAGGAGAAGGCTAGATTGGATGACCCCAATAGATAGAATTGATGGCAGCTGGGGTAAATGAAACTTTCTTGTCCCGGACGACAACTGCATTTTAGTTGGGGAACTTCTCCTTGTTTACTTTGTAGCCCTTGGAATCTTGTGTGGCTTGATACGCCACAATGAATTCTAAGACTATCTCCTCATAGTATGCCCCGGGTACATCCTGAAATGGTTGTCACTGTCGATCAACAAATTGTTGGTGCATATTGGGCAGCTCACTCCCAACTTCCCCCAAGTTAAAACTTTGCTCCACAATGAAAGTTCTATTCTTGTCCCTCTTATAGTAGGCCTTCATGCCTTCCACCCCAAAGTAAAGCTTTGCTTCTTCCACTACAGTCATTTGCCTAGGTTGTCCTCCCTTGTTTCTCCTACTAGAAGACATGTTCTGCATACAACGATTGTGAGCCAAAAAATAAAAACAAAACCTAAGAAGAAGTTAGCAAACTACAAAGGATGGAATGCAACGGACTTAGAAAAACAAAGTAGGTGACTATTGACTTGTGTGGACCACATGCAAAATGCACCAAAGAGAGTGTGCATCACATGTGCTATCGCACAAGCACACAGAAACCTATAGGGATTTTTCAAAGAGATGCGACGATGGTGCTATTCGCACTATCCAAAGTGCACGTCGCACCAGTCGTCACCCCTCAAAATAGTGAGTTGTCTATATTTTTCAACATGGTGAAATGCCCTGTGCGACCCGCACATCAAGATCTATGCATCATATATGAATCACACAATGGCACAATTGGAATTTTGGTTCCTTGTGTTCTTGTGAATTCCGCATATGCTCTGTAGAGCAAGATATGCTTAGGCACCAATCAACAATAAACAAAGGGGGACAAGGGATATCATGACCATAACTTCCAGGTACTCAAACTTCCCCGGATTTCCATTAACACAACAACAAGCAAGAAAGGAACTCAACGACTTCTCTTAAGATGGATGTTACCCCGTCTATCATTAAGAACATCAAGCCCTCATTTGCAGCCATGGGTACCAATAATTTTAGCAACAATTAACCCCCTCCCCACACAAGATCATAAACCCCAAATATAATGCTCAACAAGAATCATGGGTATACAATCAGCGAAATTCAGCCTCAAGAGTTGATTTTTCAATCAAAACCTCATGACAATCGATGATTTTCCCTTAATACCAATGTCACCCAATCTATCATCAGGCCAAATTAGTCGTTAGTCATGAGTGGGTTACTCAGAATTCACCCCAACACAGATTTCAAGGCTAAAAATTATTACCAATCAACATGCATTAAAATGATTTAGGTTCTACCAAGTTGACACAAAGCAATATCATCAATACTACTCAAAATTGGGGACCCAAAATTGTCGGATCTCACCCAAAATCAACATGGCAACTCTATTAAGCATGCTTCACAATATCGGTTCCCAACCTTCATAAAAACAAGTATTTAACATCAGGGAACTTACCATAAGTAAAGATTACAAAGAAAGGAGTGAAAATTGAAGCTTTTTTTACTTAAACAATGGTGACCCAAGCAGACCTCACTGGAGAACAATGGCGGCAGCGGTGGTGTAGTAGTAGAGATGGTTGAGTGAGAGGAGAAAAAGATTTTGAGAAAAGTAGAGAGGTTTGTGGAGGGTTTTAGGAGATAATTTTGAGAAGTTGAGAGAAAATATGGTGGAAGAAGGAGGAGAGAGGCGGTTTTAAAAGAAAAAAAAAAGTCAGTCGAGTCATCTCTGGGTCGGGTCGATCAATGAGTTAGGTCAATTAAAAATTCAAAATTACCTTCTGTGCACCGCGATATGCGATTCGCACCTACCTTGGCGCGGACCACATGAGATTTCGCACATCGCCCCTTTTTCTCCCCTGGTTTGCCCAGGTGTCTGTTTTTCCATGAGATGAAGGTGCAATGCGCACTTGGCCTCGTGCGGTCTACATGGCCCAGTGTACGTTGCCTCCAATTTATCAAATTTCTTTCAGGCACTCTGATTTGGCATGCGGTGTACTGTGTGACAGGCACAATTGCTTGTGCATCCGCACAGTCTGTCGCACATCCCATTTTTGCCCCGCTTTCCCTTATTCATTTTTTTATCCATGCATTCCCTACAAACACACCAAAAAAACAAAAGATAACTAAAAACAAATAAAGAAACTTGGGCTGCCTCCCTAGCAGTGCTTGATTTAATATTGCGGGATGATGATACTACCTCAATCAATCATTCTTTGGGTTGGTGACGGTGTCACTAGGCAACGTCCCTTTCATCCTTGGGTTTATTTGGCTTGAGAGGTGGTTCATTTGGGCCTCAAGATGCTTTATCGAGGCTGAGTGGGAGCTCACAGTTTGATGAAGTGTTGAGACTTCACTCTTTAGTTTGCTCACTCTCGTATTTGTGGTGTCCACCTTTTTAAGAACCAAGGATAATATGTCCTCCAACTTGGATTGGCCGGCGTTGCTTGTGCCCAGTTGGTAGAGAGAGTCCCTCTTGTTTGGAGGGATATAGGGATTCAAACTCTGGTGACTGAAATGGTCACCATCCTTGTCTCTATCCCGCAAATTTCCATCACTTTTTTTGTCTCGAATCTAACCTTGGTTCTCCTCCCTCGGGCGATAATACCCGGTGTGAGAACCCGCCGACACAAAGCACAGTTTGCCATCAACCACTATCATTAACTCATCATCACTTGCTTTGATTTTCGGTGTACTCAGTGCATTCACTGTCTTAGCACCACCAGCTCCCATTATATGTTTGTCCATCAAATCAAGTTGTGTCATCATTTTGGCCATTGTCTCATCACGCTCCTCATCCTTCTTCTTTATTTCATTAACCAAGATGGATGAGGGCCCTCCCAAAGTTGGCACATCAACTTCTCTTGTATGCCAAGCTTGATTAGTTTTTGTCATTCTCTCTAACAAAGTCAAGGCAATGGGAAATTCTAAGTCCATGAAGGTGTCACCTCCAAGGTTGTCAGCCATCAACTTATTTAGAGAGTTTAATGATAGATAGAAGCTTTATAGCAATACATTGTTCGACAACTCATGGTTCGGAAACAAGAGAAGAGTCTTTTTTAACCATAACCAAACTTCATGTAGAGTCTTATTCGGGAGCTGCCTAAAGTTGGTAATCACATCTCTTAGCTTCATCATTCGAGATGGAGGAAAGAATCTAAATGTAAATGCCTCAACCAACTCGGCCCAAGATGTGATAGAGTCATCCGGCAACTCTTCCAACCACGCCGTGGCTTCCCCTGTCAAGGAAAAAGGGAATAGGCGTAATCGGATGGACTCTTGGGAGATATGTTGAAAAATGAACGGTTGACAAATCTCCACAAAATTTCAAATATACCGGTTGGAATCTTCATGTGCTGCTCTACCAAATAGGCCCTTCATTTGGATTAAGTGGAGCATGGTGCTAGTCATATAAAAGGTAGCGTTTCCCATTGTAGGGGTAGGCGGATTGCACCCACACCCCCTTGAATCATAGGCTTAGCCTCGTCGGCCTCCATAAAGTCATCAATGCTCTCATTGTCATCAACTTCGTTCATAGGCTAGCCTTCTTAATCACAACACAAACAACAAACAAACACAAAAGAAACAAGTACTCTCAAAGTGATTTCAAATCAACAATCAAAAATAGCTAGAAACTCAAGTCCCCGGCAATGGCGCCATTTTTGATGAACGCTCAAATCGTGCTCCCGAAAGTTGGAGGTCATGGTGATCGTGCAGCAAAACAAAATTTATAATTCCCAATGAGTGTCGGGGTCGTACCCAAGGAACTTGGAGCTAGCTAACTTAAGATTGTATCGAATTGAGTTCAAAAAGAGAGTAAGTGCCTTAACATGAAAATAAAAGGTTGGGGGAATTGAAATGTTTTCACTACAATCACAATTCAAATTAAAGAAAATAAACGAAAGCGGGTGTACCAAATTAAGTAAGCGACTAGGGATGTGTATACGATGGGGCCTTAATCATGGAATAGGGTGATTATCAATTCACACTCATTCTTGCTTATTCACATAAGTAGCATTGGTCATGGGTATGGATTGTTATCTTTCGATCAACAACCATATATCCAATAATCTCGGTTAGAGCATCATAGGTTTAATCAACAAACAACCAATCTAAGCTTGGAGAGGTCATACTATCTCTAGATTAGACCCTTAAATGGGTGATTCCGTCGATATTAGCTATTTCTAGCCTCAAATCTGAATGGAGTCTCAAGTTTTCACTAGTAATCTCACATCCGAAACCATGGAATTCTTTCTCAAGCAACAACATAATCAAGTAATGAAAATAAATGTTTGCAACCACTAATTTTAGGATTAAAACTTGGTGAAACTACTAGACCCATATCAAATAAATAATTATAAACAAGAATTAGCAACACCCACACTAATTTGTCAAGCACCCATCATCAACACACCCCTAGACAAGAGAAATCATCCACTCATAGCAAAGGAGAAAGATATGCCATATGGGTAAGTCAAAATCCTCTTCATTCAAGCTAAATTTCAAGTTCCAAGCTCAATTTGAGCACACAAATGGTTAACCAAGAGAATGGATTCAAATCCTCTTCTCTTTTGAGAGGAAAACTTAGTCCCAAAGCAAAAACCTCTCTAAAATATTCAGGTCTAAAGAATTTTATTTACAAATGAGCCTAAATTGGCCTTTTATAGTTTTCCAAAACATCACTAAAATTTAGGACAAAATTGTCATTCGGGTGGTGTGCAGCGCGACATGCAGTTCGCACGTCATGATGTGCGCATCGCACACCCTCTTTAGTTGGACTAGTGACTTCAGCTAGTTTGGGAGCTTCATGTGAAGGGTGTGCGGTTTGCACCTTAGTATGTGCGCGTCGCACAGCGATCGCACCCCTTAGCAGATTCTTCAGTGGCTTTTACAGCTTCCTGGAGGAAGTGCAATTTGCACCTCGTCTTGTGCATGTCACACGGCCACCACATCTCAGGTCCGAATATCCATCTTTTCCAAAAACTTTACACTTCACTCCTTTTTAGCTCTTTTTGGGTCCATTTCCTTGTTTCTCATCATTTATAAAAAGTACTTGCATAGACATAAATAAAGGCCAAAAGAACCTCTAAATCTATTCAAAACATAGCAATGATTCATGGATATAGGCTCAATAAGTTGGTAGATTACCGACTTATCATGCATGCTCAAAATTTGAGCGAATTTGGTAAAGGAAAATGGCTCAAAACAACCCGCTAAAAAGGAAAATAAAGAGGGAAGATTCAAGAATGAAATCCAGAAATTAATCAAAAGACACTTTCCACAACGAGAGGAACAAGCTAAGGAAGTGAAAACTCTGATCCCACGAACATGCAAGCCCAAGATACAAATTCTACACGGAATTTTCAAGCTTTGAGAAATAGCAACAATGGAGGTTTATGCAATGGAGAAGGAGCAAGTTTTGGGGAAGAAAAACATACCAAAATCAACCAAAAAGAGAGGCTTTCCAACCAAATTAATGGATTCTCCAAGCTTAGATTGAAAGGAGTACTTTGGTAGAGGGAATTTTTGTATTTGGAGTTGGGAATAAATGAGAAATGGAGCTGGAAATATGATGGACCGAGAATATAATTGCTGGCACGTTGGTCAGTGCCAACGGTGCTAAAATAGTACCATCATTCAAGAGGAGGTCTAGGCGTCTCGGCGCCATTGCGCTGGCACACGAGCGGGCACTAGAGCGCTATCGTGCTGGCACGGTGCCATTGGTGGTGATGGCATACACAGGCTAGCGCGATTGCGCTGCCTGGGCCTCATTGGCGCTGAAGGCTCGACCTGCAACAAAAACCAGGAAAACTTAAAACTCTCATGGGGTATTATGAGCATAATCGGAACCCGATACAAACCAAATATGATATTAAAGTGGAAATGATGTTTCAGACTCAACGAAATTGATGAAATATCCATATGAGGTTGTCTCAGAGGAATGTTGACCCAAATCAACACTAACCATCGCCAACAAAACACCCAAAATAAGCCCGGATCATGAAAGACCCAAACCAACCAACTACCTAACATAAACTCGGTATTTCAGAGCTAAAGATGCTGACAGAATTTCCATTCGAGGTCGTCTTCTTCGAGTGTTGAGAAAAGTCAACCAAATAAGCCCAACTAGCTTAAAAACACAGAACGAGAGAGAAATCTAAGCTGAAAAGCTCCCGGATCCTGACCAAGGGTCCCACTAGACCAAAGTCCATGCTTCGGAGCTAACAGAACTATCAAAATTCGATTTTGAGCACGTTCACCAAGAATGTTGATTGAAGTCAACAATTTCAAAAGCCTAAAGCTCTAAAACAAAGAATGAAAAAAATACCAAATAAATAGCCCAGACACCAAACTACCAGTCTTAGCAAGTCATAAATGACTTGGGGCCACTACAGGCAAGCTCTAACAGTACAAGAAAGGCAAAAATGCATGAATGACTGGAAGGGTCATTACAGATTGGGATTTGTAGAGCAGAGGAATGAAAATTCTTGTATTATCGATTCCAATTAATTAACCTAATTTGCTTGATGTAAAGTCCAGCAAATTATGTTTCATGACCCAAAAATAAAGATAGTCATGATGAAACTACCAAAACTCGATATGTGAACCATAATTTATTTTTAATCCATTTTTAAAAAGTATAATACAAAAGTAAAATGTGAATTATCTATAATTTATTAACAATGTTTCATAACCATAAGTATGTGATAAGTGTTACACCTCTCAAAATCTAGTGCCATAATTACAAGAGCGATTAAATTAGAAATTTATGTCTGAAACCAACAACATATATATTCTTAAAATAAAAGACAAGGATAATAAAGGAATGAAGTATGGTGTTGTAGATCAGCCGAGCAGCTCACCTGACATGTAATGACCCTTCCAGTAATTTATGCGTATTTGCCTTTCTTGTACTGTTAGATTTTGTTTGTAGTGGCTCCAAGTCATTTATGGCTTGCTGGGACCTGTAGTTCGGTGCCCGAGCCATTTGTTTGGTCTTTTGACCGTTCTTTATTTTAGAGCTTTAGGATTTTGAAATTGTTGACTTCAGTCAACATTCTTGGTAAACATGCTCAGAAACAAATTCCAATAGTTCCATTAGGTTCGGAGCGTGGATTTTGGTCTAGTGGGACCTTTGATCAGGATCCGTGAGCTTTTTAGCTTATAATTCTCTCTCATTTTGTGTTTTCAGGCCAATTGGGATTGCTTGGTTAAATTTGGTCAACATTTGGAGAAGAGAGCCTCGGATGGAAATTTCGCCAGCGTTGTTTGCTCTGGAATACCGAGTTTGTGTTAGTTAGTTGGTTGGTTTGAGTTCGGGGTGAGCCGAGCTCGTTTTGGATATTTGGTTGGCGTTAGTTAGTGTTGACTTGGGTCAACATTCTTCCGAAATGAACTCGTACAGAATTCTTATCGATTTTGTTGAGTCTGGAACATTGTTTCCACTCTAAAAGCACTATTGGTTTTTGAGTATCGGGTTTCGATTGTTCCCAGAATGCCGTATAGAAGTTTTGGTTGTTGCTGGATTTTCTGCTTTTGGTGGCCTTTAGCGCGATAGCGACTGGGCAGCGCGATAGCACTAGCCTGTGATTTTCCCTTCATCGCGATCGCGCTCCTTTAGAATGATTGCGCTGGTCTGTGATCCTCCCTTCAGTGCGATCAGGCTCCTTTAGCGCAATAGCACTGACCAGCGACCAGCAGTTATATAATTATTTGGCCTTCATTTTTCCAGCTTGTTTTTCGTACTTTTCCCAACTCTAAACTCAAAATTCTACCTACCAAATTGTTCCCATCAGTCCTAAAGCTTGTACAATCCATCAAATTGTTGGGAAATTTTGTTCCTCGTCGTGGGGTAAAGTCCTTCTTCCCCAAAAATTATTTCTTCTCCATTGTTACAAACCTCCATTGTTGCTATTTCTCAAAGCTTAGAAATTCCTTGAAGAATCTGCCCTCTTTAGCTTTGTATGATCATGGGTTTGGAGCTTTCACTTCCTTAGCTTGTCTTCTCGTTGTGGTAAGTATCCTTTGTGTAATTTCCAGATTTATTCCTTGAATTCAATCTTTAATTCATGACTTGAGCAGGCTGTTTTGTACCCCAATTGTTATCCATTTTTGATCAAATTTTGAGCATGTGCTCCGGGGATGGTAAGAAACACATGGATGTTTTTGTTTCTAGTTTAAGGATACGAGGCCCACGGGCCCATTTGTGACCCAAAATTTGACCCGGTTATGTTTATAGTATTATGGATATCATCTGTCTCGTATTAATGTGTAGATTATTGTGTTGATAGTAGTTTTGCAATTTGGAGCTTCTTGGAGCAGTTCGAGCTTGAACAACGTCATCCCCACAGCTAGTCTTCAGATGACAGGTAGGTTATGGCTTTCACTACCTAGACTCTGCATATATAGTCTATAACTGCATTAATTAGCATCCTTGGGTAGGTTGTATTAGGTTGGTACCCCAGACCTTGCCCGTCTTTTCTATCCGTTTATTTCATATGTTGATTGTAGTATTTGTGTAGTATTGTATATTACCCTTGTGGTCCTGAGTGTCCTTGTATTGACTCTGGAACATAGATGGTGGGTTATTTGAAAATGTCCATGAGTCCTGAACATAGAGATATTATTCTAGGCTGGTTATAATTGTTGTAGAGATGTTGAGCCTGTGTAGGGCCGATAGAAAATATTTGTGAGCCATTTTGGGCTACACTATTGTTTGTGAGCATATCATACATGAAAAGATTTTCGTTGTATGTTTTACTACTGATTTGGCTTCGGGCCTACTATAATTGATTTTCTTTATTTTGCATGGCCCCGAGGGCCCATTTTTGGTACATGACTTTGAAAGGGCTTTTAAACTGACTTTTATGGAACCTCTCGAAGTAGGGAGGATATTATGATGATTTGATTATTGGTCTTCACTCTGATACTAGGATCGACTGGGCCGTAGCGCTAGACATTATTTTCTACGGATTTAGACTCGGATACGAGCCAGGTACCCTGTTTAGGGATTTTGGTACTTGATTTCTATTTTAGACCAGGATACTCTCTGGGCACCCTCGATCAGGGTTATTGAGATATAACTACTGCTTTAGACCCGAATACGCTCCGAGAACCCTTGATGAGGGTTATTGGGATTACTACTATTGATTTAGACTCGGATCAAATTCGAGCATGTATTACGAGATCCTGATTATTGAGATATATTAAATTTTATGTTAGTATATTATCTAAGAGTAGAACTCCATGGATCCTACCACTCCAGACCAAGTGTTGTAGGCCGACGGTGACCGGAGGAAGGGGATGTACAGCGTAGGAGAGGCACTTGGGAGAGGTCCTTCCATAGATCCTGCCTTTATTGGACTTTTGGGGCACCAGAGGGGGTAACATAAGGCACTGCGATCACACTTGGTTCCAGATTCATCATATCATATCATCATGCATATTTCACTCGGATTCCACCCTTGTTTGTTGTGTGTTCAGTGTACGCTCTGGTTGTATGGGCGGCCGGAGGGTTTGTTTTCACTTAATTGCATTCTTTGGTTGTATGGGCGGCTGTTGGGACTATAGGTAGATTATATTACTCCTATTATTTTATAAAGCTAGTTGTGGTCCTTAGTTCTTCTGGATTGGTAAGTTTTAGCATATTGAGGCTCTTAGTTTTGGGCTTGAGTATTGAGGGCCTAGTGAGTCCTATATCATTGAGGCTCTGTTGTGTGTCCACATGAGAGGTTGTGGTTTATTGAGTATTGTTCCTTATCTTGATTCTGAGGAGAAAATTTGTGTTCTTGTGGTTTAGTTATTCCATTCTGGGTTATAAAAATTGTGAGAATGATCCCGATTTTTTCTTATCTTGAGAGTTGGTATTTTAAGTATATTTTTGCTATTTTATGGTTTCTAGTTGATTATGTTGGATTTCTCTCCTTCTTTCCCTTTTTACTTGAGGTTACTAGTAAACTTCCATGTTCCTAACACTCTCTCTCTCTCTTTATTTGTACTCTTGTTACAAGGATTCCAGGTGTGTTCTTTTTTCTTACACCTGTGTTTCTGTGTTATGTATATCTTCTGTGCTACATTGTATGCTTATAACTCTGGATTGTCTATTATTCGTGCTAGTTCCTTGTACTTTCTCTATTGTTTTGGTGACTGCTTTCTTGCTATATACTATTTACTATTTTTATATCTTATACATGCTTAGTCGGCCGATGATGAATACTGGGTACCCGTTTCTTAGAAATTGGTGCTCATACTACACTTCTGCATCTTTTTAGTGTAGATATTAGTTTAGCTTTCATCGTTGATCGCATTGGAGACTCGTGCAGCTTTTGGATATTCAAGACTAGGGTCAGCGCCTGACGATCAGTGGTTGACCACATCTCATCTTTTGTACTGTTACTCTTGTATATTCAGAGATAGTTGTACTTATCATTTTGTTCCTTCTAGCACTTGTATTCTATTAGAAGCTTATGTACTATTGATACCAAGTCTTGGGGTTGGTACAGTTTCATTATGTATATATTCAGGTTTTGCTTCCGCTTTATCTATCTTTATATTCTGCTTTTGCTTATTTCTGCTTATTGTACGTATTAGTTAGGTAGTATCCCATTACTAACCATTATGGGCTAGGGGATTGGTTTGCTTACTAGGGGCGGGGTTGTAGGTGCCATCATGACCTGAGAAATTGGGTCGTGATAGCTTGGTATCAGAGCCCTAGGTTCACCAGTGTCATTGTACAGAAGCAAGTGCCTGAGTAGAGTCTTGTGGATTAGTATAATAAAGTTTGTATCCTATCTGCGGGAGGCTACAAGATATTGTTAGGAAAGGTTTCATCTTCTTGGCTCCTTATCATGCGTTCCTGGCTCTATTGACTTCTAAACTTTAGTTGTTCTATTCCTTCTCAAGATGCCTAAGATAAGTTTGACAGCGGGTGATGTTGAGGCTTCTGTGCATATTGCTTCAGTGCTTCCGTCAGCGCCTAGACTTTAGAGTGAGAGTTTACCACTTCAGATAGGGGGTGTGGGACCAACCCAGCTTCCTATTAGATTCATAAATACCCCAGTTCTTCAGGACATAATGTCTAAGACTCTGAGTTCTCTGGTGGGTGTTTCAGTACTTGGTTCTTTGAGCGGTGCTTCAACTAAGGTTGAGGTACCCATTTTCAGCATGGTTATCTGTCAGTATTGGAGTATGAGGCGAGATTCCATGAGATTGTTAGGCGTACTTCTAGGACTGTGCCTTCAGAGTTTGATAGGGTTCAGAGCTTTGTTAGAAGTTTGATTTCATCGCTCCATTTAGCGACCGAGCACTTAGTTACAGTTGGGACAACCTTCCTTCAGGTAGTGGATCATGTTTGGGCTATTGAGGATTTATGTCGTCATCACCAGGATAGTTCTCGAGGTTCTCTGACTCAAGGTAAGGGATTCTCCACCAGAGATAGGTTCTATTGCTTCTTACCTACCTGGATAGTTTTAGTTACTCCGCGGGTTTCAGAGGGTAGTGGTACAGGACATGTTGGGCTCAGTGGACATGGTACGGGTCAGATTCTTCATTATTTGCATTCCGAGTGTGTAGGCTATGGTAGTCGGTCAGGTTCAGCGTGATCTTCCAATCCTGCTTCATTTAGTGGGGTTTACTTTCAGTGTGGTGAGCATGGGCACTTTTCTAGGGATTGCCTTATATTTGCGTATCCCAGCTAGCTGGGGTGTTATGATTGTGGAGTGGTTGGTCACCTTTATAGAGCTTATTCCTGGCATGGGATGGTTGAGCCTTCAGCTTTGACTACTCAGTCCAGAGTTAGATCCCGTCAGTTTTATACCCCTCCTGGTGGGCTAGAGGTAAAGGTTCCTGATATTGTTGCTCCAGATAAGGCTCACATTACCTTTGACTTACGATAGTACTATTTGCGCTGCGATTCCTTCCCTTCTATAATTTATTTTCTTATATGCCTACCTGCTACTTATTTAGTTGTTTGACTACCTGAGTTTATAATTTATGCATTGTTTTCTTGGTAGTTTATTCCTTAGTAGTGGATGGGGTGAGTTATTCTTATGTGGTGTTTACCTAGAGTTGTAGCTAGTGCGTAATTCTTGTTAGTCTCTTTTCTAGTTGGTTTTGCTTCTAGTACCATTGTGACTCTAGCCTTGTATTGAGTTTCCCTTTTTGAGCGATCCTAGATGGTTGTTGCGTAGGCTGTTATCTAGCATATGCTAGAAGTCCTTGTGTTGAGTTTTCCTTATTGAGCGGTTCTAGATGGTTGTTGCCTAGGTTGTTATCTAGCATATGCTAGAAGTCCTTATGTTGGTTTGGTGTTACCGGTGGTTGTGCCGGAGGCTAAGCTTTTGTCTTAAGTTAAGAGGTATTGGTTTTGCTAGTGAGCATTGTCTGGCTTTTCTTTTCTCAGGTGATTAGAGTCGACCCTCTTAGTTTGGTTGGTTTACGAGGTTGGCAGATATGTGGGTTGTTCCCATTGTCTCCTTCAGTTTCTTATCTGATTAGGTTGTTTTATTATTTCCCCAGTTACAGTTGGAATGAATTTTGATAGTAGTTCTCTAGTTGGGCTTTTGATTGTGGCATCGTGGTTGAGTTTTGACTATTGAATTGTGGCTAAGTGTTGACAGTAAGATATGTAGGAGCTAAGGGGACAGCTCCAGAGTCTTCTAAGATAGAATTTGTGGAATTTAGTGTATCCTTGGAGAAGGGTTTAGTTTGGTTTACGGAGGGGGGTGATGACTCCTTGTGTGCATGAACATGTTCTAGTGGCTTACTAAGTTGGCGACCAAGGGTTGCTTTGGCTTGTATGTTGGTGACCTACATCGACCGAGTTCAGGTTGTGGTGTTATTTCCATTGATAGATTTGAGGTTAGAATTCCTTTTAGTCTGAGACTGAGGTAGTAGTTACTCCTGGTACTACCTTTGGGATCTTATTGCATCGATAATGGCTTCCTCATTATCTTCTTTGGGGGGAAACCAAGTTTCAGTAGAATCTACGAATTGGGCAAATTATGTAGTCATGGCCTAGTGGCTCCAGCTGTGTTAGTATTTTACGATGGTGGATGAGTATACTCGTTAGTTTGACAGGAGCATTGATTGGTAATAGGTGATGGGTTTTAGAATCATAGGCTAGCAGACTACTCTGAATGGTTCATGGTTGATTCTCTTCAGTTGCAGCTTCTTGGGTTGGAAGGCAATGAGTTTGGACAACATAGCTTCCCTATTTCAGTTATGGAGTGGTATTTTGCCTTGGAAACCAAGTCCTTAGCTAACCTTTGAGTTAGGCTGGACATTTCAGATTTCAACGGTGTTCTAGATAGTACCAGGTTCTTTCTACCATGGTTTGATAGATTCAGCAATGTAAGTTCGAGATTCAGCAGTACTATATGATATATGTCACCAGGTTGTGCGGGTTGAGGGTAGCGAGGTTATTTTGAATTCTAATGATACTTAGAGACTAGTGGTCACCATTGGTTTCCTAGAGTTTGGAAGCTTGTTCGGCGGATTCTTCAAGGGTTGTCTTTTATGTGGGGTTCCAGTTTTGGTTAGACGCGTCCAGTGTGGACTAGAAGTTTGATATGTTGTAAGCATTGAGATGGTTGGTTTGTGTGCAGATGCAGTAGATGGAATGGTTTCGAGCCAAAGGGATGGGTTGAAGGTATATGCAAAACTTTATTTAGCTAAATGGCGACCATGAACCCCAAGAACCTTTTTCCTTTGCCTTCGGATTGATTGACTTGCTATTCATGGCATGGTGGACTTCTTCCTAAGGTGAGATTAGTAAGGTGATTTCAAATATAAATGGTGTTCGGGTATTTGGAGTAGAAGCAGTACTTCTTAGAGTTTGGAGCTTAGTGATGGTTACAGACTTCATGGTAGACTTACCACACTCCTCGCAGGGTCTTGTTTTCAGTTTAGTTCTGTTGGGCAGGTTGCCCTGGTTCATTCGCTTCCAGTTAATTTAGAATTGACATGGTGCAGTGAAGTTGGGTTCATTCTACAGTTTGGAAATTTCTCCCTCAACACAGGGTGTTCATACATGGCTTTCCTAACCCTGGTGTGCAACTTCAGTCGAGTTCAATTAGCAAGTTTGATGTTAGCAAAATTGTTCATTTGTTGGTTGTTGGTCAGTCGGGGCAGGTAACTCCAGTTTTTGATGATATGCTAAGGTTTGTTATCTTTAATGGCAAAGGCTAGTAGACTATAGCTTGGTTTAGAAAGAGTTTGAGCAAAAAAGGTGATTGTGGTAGAGTATAAGTGGGAACAATAGATCTCTGGTGTGTTAGTTGATGCTTTGAAGGTGGTTTGAGTGTTCAACTTACATGAAGCTTCTTGTTCGTGGTGCAAAAGGATTCAATTCAGAATAAAAGGGTTTTTCAGATCAGCGGGTTCATGAGTTAGAATTTTAGGTGATGGCTTTTCTGGTAAACCTGGTTGTGGTTTCAAGGATTCGAGTTCTGTGTGTTGGTCACCTTGCTTCTCTAGCTTCGGTGTTGTATTGGTGCCTTCTGGTTGAGATTCTCGAGGTTCAGTTTGGGTTGGCAGACCATTGCTATTTTGGAGTTTGAGTATGGATTCTAGCTTTGATAGTAATGAGTTTTAGGCTTGGTTGCATTCGTTAGTTCTGTTGGGTGCCATCCGATCGAAGAGGCTACTCGGGTTATCCAAGAGAGTAGTGTGGGCTTTGTATCAACTGTTCTTTTAATCTCTAGTCTTTCCTTCTTTCCTGACTTTCGGGGATGAAAGTCTTTTTAGTAGTGGATGATGTAATGACCCTTTCGGTCATTTACGCGTGTTTTCCTTTCTTGTACCTTTAGATCTTGCTTGTAGCGGCCCTATGTAATTTATGGCTTGCTAAGACTGGTAGTTTAGTACCTGGGACATTTGTTTGGTCTTTTGGCCATTCCTTGTTTTAGAGCTTTTGGTTTTTGAAATCGTTGACTTCAGTCAACATTCTTGATGAATGTGCTCGGAATTGAATTTTGACTATTTCGTTAGCTCCAGAGCATGGACTTTGGTCTAGTGGGAACTTTGGTCGAGATACGGGAGTCATTCTGTGTTTTCAGGCCATTTGGGCTTGCTTGGTTGACTTTGGTCAACATTTGGAGAATACGGCCTCGGATGGAAATTCTGTTAGCGCTATTAGCTCTGGAATGTTGAGTTTGTGTTAGTTAGTTGGTTGGTTTTGGTCCCCGATGAGCCGAGCTTATTTTGAATGTTTGGTTGGCGTTAGTTAGTGTTGACTTGGGTCAACATTCCTCTGAGACGACCTCATATAGAAGTTTTGTTGATTCCGTTGAGTCCAGAATGTCGTTTCAACTCTAATAGCAATATTGGTTTTTGAGTATCGGGTTTTGATTGTTCCTAGAATGCCCCATAAAAGTTTTTGTTGTTGCTGGTTTTTCTAATTCTGGTGGCCTTCAGCGCTGGCCTGTGATTTTCCCTTCAGCGTGATCGCGCTCCTTTAGCGCGATTCCGTTGGTCTGTGATATTCCCTTCAGCGCAATCACGCTCTTTTAGCACGATAGCAGTGACCAGCGACCAACAACTATATAATTCTTTGGCCTTCGTTTTTCCAGCTTGTTTTTCGTATTTTTCCCAACTCTAAACTCCAAATTCTCCCCACCAAATTGCTCCCATCAGTCCTAAAGCTTGGAGAATCCATCAAATTATTGGGAAATCTTGTTCCTCGTTGTTAGGTAAACTCCTTTTTCCCCAAAAATCATTTCTTCTCCATTGTTGCTATTTCTCAAAGCTTGGAAATCCCTTGAAGAATCTTCCCTCTTGAGCTTTGCATGATCATGGGTTCGGAGCTTTCACTTCCTTAGATTGTCTTCTAGTTGTAGTAAGTATCTTTTGTTTAATTTCCAGATTTATTCCTTGAAATTCCATCTTTAATTCTTGAGTTGAGCGGGCTGTTTTGAGCCCCAATTGTTGTCCATTTTTGCTCAAATTTTGAGCATGTGCTCCCGGGATGGTAAGGAACACATGGATATTTTCATTTCTAGTTTCGAATTGTGGGGCCCACAGGCCCGTTTGTGACCTAAATTTTGACTCGGTTATGTTTATTGCATTATGATTAGCGTCAATCTCGTATTAATGTGTAGATTATTGTGTTGATAGTAATTTTGTGATTTGGAGCTTCCTGGAGTAGTTCGAGCTTGGACGACGTTGTCCTCGCAACTAGCCATCGGATGACAGGTAGGTTATGGCTTTCCCTACCTAGACTCTGCGTATATATGCTATAACTACATTAATTAGCATCCTTGGGTGGGTTGTATTAGATTGGTACCCCAGACCTTTCCCATCTTTTTTATCCGTTTATTTCATACGTTGATTGCAGTATTCGTGTAGTATTGTATATTACCCTTATGGTCCTGTATTGCCTTGTATTGACTCTGGAACATAATGGTGGGTTATTTGGGAATGTCCGCGAGTCCCGGACATAGAGATATTATTCTAGGCTTGTTATTACTGTTGTAGAGCTGTTGAGCCTGTGCAGGGCCGATAGGAAATGTTTGTGAGCCATTTTGGGCTACTCTATTGTTTGCGAGCATATCATACATGAAAAGGTTTTCCCTATATGTTTTACTACTGGTTTAGATTCGGGCCTACTATAATTGATTTTCTAAACTTTGCATGGCCCCGAGGGCCCATTTTCGATACATGACTTTGAAAGGGCTTTTAAACTGACTTTTATGGAACCTCTCGAAGTAGGGAGGATATTATGATGATTTGATTACTGGACTTCACTCTTTTACTAGGCTCGGCTGGGCCGTAGCACTAGACATTATTTTCTATGGATTTAGACCCGAATACGAGTCGAGCACCCTGTTTAGGGATTTTGGTACTTGATTTCGATTTTAGACCCGGATATGCTCCAAGCACCCTTGATGAGGATTATTGAGACATGACTAGTGCTTTAGACCCAGATATGCTTCGAGCACCCTTGTTGAGGGTTATTGAGATTACTACTATTGATTTAGACTCGAATTGAATCTGTGCACATACTATGAGATCCTGATTATTGAGATATATTTAGTTTCATATTAGTATGTGATCTACGAGTAGACCTATATGGACCCAATCACTCTAGACCAAGTACTACAGGTCGACGATGACCGGAGGGATGGGATGTACGGTGTAGGAGAGGTACTCGGGAGAGGTACTTCTATGGATCCCACCTTTATTGGACCTTTGAGGTACCGAAGGGGGTAACATATGGCACTACGATCACACTTGGTTCCAGATTTATCATATCATATCATCATGCATATTTCACTCAGATTCCACCCTTGTTTGCTGTGTGTTCAGTTTACGCTCTGGTTATATGGGCAACCAGAGGGTTTGTTTTCACTTGATTGCGTTCCTCGGTTGTATGGGCGGTTGTTTGGACTGTAGGTAGATTATATTACTTCTATTATTTCATAGATCTAGTTGTGGTCCTTAGTTCTTGTGGATTGGTAGGTTTTAGCTTGTTGAGGCTTTGAGTTTTCGGCTTGAGCATTGAGGGGCGGTGAGTCCTATATCTTTGAGGCTCCGTTGTGTGTCCTCCTGAGCGATTGTGGTTCATCGAGTATTGTTTCTTATCTTGATTCTGAGGATAAACTTTTGGTTCTTGTGGTTTAGTTATTTCATTTTAGGTTATAAATTGTGAGAATGATCCCGGTTTCTGCTTATCTTGAGACTTGGTATTTTAAGTATGTTTTTGCTATTTTATAGCTTCTAGTTGATTATGTTGTATTGCTTTCCTTCTTTCCCTTTTTACTTGAGGTTACCGGTATACTGCCATATTCCTAACTCTATCTCTCTTTATTTATACTCTTGTTGCAAGGATTCTAGGTGCGTTCTTCTTTCTTACACTTGTGTTTCTGTGTTTTGTATATCTTATGTGCTAGAATTGTATGCTTATGACTCTTAATTGTCTATTCTTCGTGCTAGTTCCTTGTGCTTTCTCTATCACTTCGGTGACTGCTTTTCGCTATCTACTATTTATTATTTTTATATCTTATATACGCTCAGTCGGCCGATGATGCCTAATGGGTACCCGTTGCTTAGCAATTGGTGCTCAAACTACACTTCTGCATCTTTTTGGTACAGATATTAGTTGAGCTTTCGCCACTGATCGCGTTGGAGACTCATGCAACTTTTGGATATTTGAGACTAGGGTGAGAGCCTGATGGTCTGGGCTTGACCACATCTCATATTTTGTACTGTTACTCCTGTATATTCGAAGACAGTTGTACTTATCATTTTGTTACTTCTAGCACTTGTATTCTATTAGAAGCTTTTGTACTATCGATACCAAGTCTTGGGGTTGGTATAGTTTCATTATGTATATATTTATGTTTTGCTTCCACTTTGTCTATCTTTATATTCTGCTTTCACTTATTTCTGCTTATTGTGCGTACTAGTTAGGTAGTAGCCCATTACTAACCATTCTGGGCTAGGGGATTGGTTTGCTTACTAGGGGTGGTGTTGTAGGTGCCATCATGACCTGAGAAATTGGGTCGTGACAGCTTGGTATCAGAGCCCTAGGTTCACCGGTGTCATGGTACAGAAGTAAGTGCCTGAGTAGAGTTATGCGAATTGGTACGATGACGTCCATATCCTATATGCGGGAGGCTACAAGGCATTGTTAGGAAAAGTTTCATCTTCTTGGCTCCTTATCGTGCGTTCTTGGCTCTATTGACTTCTAAACTTTGGTTTTTCCATTCTTTCTCAAGATGCCTAAGATGAGTTTGACAACGGGTGATGTCGAGGCTTTTGTCCTTGTTGCTTCAGTGCTTCCGTCAGCGCCAGGACTTTAGAGTGAGATTTTACCGCCATAGATAAGGGGTGTGGGATGAACCCGACCTCCAATTGGATTCATAGCTATCCTAGTTCTAAAGGACACCATGGCTAGGACTCCGAGTCCTCCAGTGGGTATTTCAGTACTTAGTTCATCGAGTGGTGCTTCAACTAGGGTTGAGCTACCAGTTCTTCAGCAGGGTTATCTGTCATTATTGGAGTATGAGGCAACAATTCATAATATTGTTAGGCGTACTGATAGGACTGTGCTTTCAGAGTTTGATAGGTTTCAGAGCTTTGTTAGAGGTTTGATTTCACCGCTCTTTTTGGCAACTGAGCACTTGGTTATAGTTGGGAGGACCTTCCTTCAGGTAGTGGATCATGCTTGGGCTAATGAGGGTTTATGCCGTGAGGCTTATGGAGGTAATGCTAAGAAACATCATTGCTAGGATTGTTCTCGAGGTTCTCAGACTCAAGGTAGGGGATTCTCCACCAGAGATAGGTTCCATTACTTCTTACCTACCCTGCTAGTTTCAGTTACTCCATGGGTTTCCGAGGGTAGTGGTACAGGATATATTGGGCTTAGTGGACATGGTATGGGTCAGATTTTTAAAGGTTTGCCTTCCGAGTGTGTAGGCCATGGTGGCTGATCAGGTTCAGTGAGATCTTCCCATCCGACTTTATTCAATGGGGTTTGCTTTTTGTATAGTATGCGTGGGCACTTTGCTAGGGATTTTCCCACGTTTGTTTATCCCAGCCAGCTGGGGTGTTATGATTGTGGAGTGGTTGGTCACCTTTATAGAGCTTGTCCCCTGAATGGGATGGTTTAGCCTTCAGCTTTGACTACTCAGTCCAGAGTTGGATCTCGTCAGTTTGTTGCCCCTCCTGGTGGGCCAGAGGTAGAGGTTCCTGATATCGTTTCTCCAGATAAGTCTCCCATTACCTTTGACTTGTGATAGTACTGTTCATGCTGTGATTCCTTCCCTTTTATCATTTATTTGCTTATATGTCTACCTAGTACTTGTTCAGTTGTTTGACTACCTGAGTGTAGTGTTTATGCGTTATTTTCTTAGTAGTTTATTCCTTAGTAGTGGATGGGGTGAGTTATTCTTGTGAGGTGTTTACCCATAGTTGTAGCTCGTGGGAAGCTCTTGTTAGTTTATTTTCTGGTTTGTTTTGCTTCCAGTACTGTTGTGACTCAAGCCTTGTGTTGAGTCTTCCTTAATGAGCGGTCCTAGATGGTTGTTGCCTAGGTTATTATCTAGCATTTTCTTGAAGTCCTTGTGTTAGTTTGGTTTTACTAGTGGTTGTGCCGAAGGTTGAGCTTTTGTCTTAAGTTGAGAGGTGTTTGTTTTGCTAGTGAGCATTGTTAGGATTTTATTTTCTCGAGTGATTAGAGTTGATCCTCTTAGTTTGGTTTGTTTAGGAGGCTGGCAGATATGTTGGTTGTTCCCATAGTCTCCTTCAGTTTCTTGTCCGGTTGGGTTGTTTTATTATTTCCCAATTCTAGTTAGAATGAATTTCAATCGTAGTTCTTTAGTTGGGCTTTTGATTGTGGCATCGTGGTTGAGTTTTGACTATTGAATTGTGGCTAGGTGTTGACAGTAAGAGATGTAGGAGCTAAGGGGACAGCTCTAGAGTCTTCCAACATAGAATTTGTGGAATTTAGTGTATCCTTGAAGAAGGGTTTCATTTGGTTTGCGAAGAGGGGGTGATGACTCCTTGTATGTATGTACGTTTTCTAGTGGCTGACTGAGGTGGCGACCAAGAGTTTTCTTTGCCTTTTATGTTGGTGACCTGCGTCGACCGAGTATAGGTTGTGGTGTTATTTCTATTGATAGATTTGAGGTCAGAATTCCTTCTAGTCTGAGACTGAGGTAATGGTCACTCCCACTACTACCTTTAGGATCTTGTTGCATCGATATTGGCTTCCTTGTTATCTTATTTGGGGGGAAATAAAGTTTAAGTAGCATCTGCGAATTGGGCAAATTGTGTAGTCATGGCCTAGTGGATCCAGCTGTGTTAGTATTCTTCGAATAGTGGATGAGTCTACTCGTGAGTTTGATAGGAGCATTGATTGGTAATCGGTGATAGGTTTCATAATCGTGACCTAGTAGACTACTCCGGATGGTTCATGGTTGATTCTCTTCGGTTTTAGCTTCTTAGGTTGGAAGGCAATGAGTTTGGACAACTTAGCTTCCCCATTTCAGTTGTGGAGTGGTAGTTGGCCTTGGACACCTAGTCCTTGTCTAAATTTTGGGTTAGGCTGGATATTTCAGATTTCAGTGGTGTTCTAGATAGTATGAGGTTCCTTCTACCATGGTTGGACAAACTCAGTGGCGTAAGTTTGAGATTCAGCGGTGGTGTATGATATATGTGATCAGGTTATGCGAGTTGAGGCTAGCGAGGCTATTTTGAGTTCTAATGATACTTAGAGTCTAGTGGTCACCATTGGTTGCCTAAAGTTTGGAAGCTTGTTTAGTGGATTCTTCAAGGGTTATCTTTTATGCGGGGTTTCAGTGTTTGTTAGACTCGACCAGTATGGACTAGAAGTTCGGTATGTTGTGTGCATCGAGATGGTTGGTTTGTGTACAGATGCAGTAGACAGAATGGTTTTGAGCCAAAGGGGTGAGTTGAAGGTATATGAAAAAATTTCTATAGCTAGATGGTGACCATGAACCCCAGGCACCTTTTTCCTTTGCCTTCGGGGTGATTGACTTGCTATTCATGGCATGGTGGACTTCTTTCTAAGGTGAGATTAGTAAGGCGGTTTGAAATACAAATGGTGTTCAAGTATTCGGATTAGCAGCTGTACTTCTTAGAGTTTAGAGCTCAGTGATGGTTATGGACTTCATGGTAGACTTACCACACTTCTCGCAAGGTTTTGGTTTTGGTTTGGGTCTGTTGAGAATGTTTTCCTGGTTCATTCACTTCCAGTTGATTGAGACTTGACACGGTGCAGCGAAGTTGGGTTCATTCTATAGTTTGGAAATTTCTCCATCAACATAGGGTGTTCATACATGGCTTTCCTAACCTTGGTGTGCAACTTTAGTCGAGTTCAGTTAGCAAGTTTGATGTTATCAACATTGTTCATTTGCTGGTTGTTGGCCAGTAAGGGGAGGTAACTCCAGTTTTAGATTATATGCTAAGGGTTGTTATCTTTAATGACAAAGGCTAGTAGACTATAGCTTGGTTTAGAAAGAGTTTGAGCAAAAAGGGTGACTTCATACGTGGTAGAGTATAAGTGGGAACTATGGATCTCTGGTGTATGAGTTGATGCTTCGAGGGTGGTTTGAGTGTTCAAATTATATGAAGCTTCCTGTTCGTGGTGCAAAAGGATTTAGTTCAGATTAAAAGGGTTATGCAGATTAGCGGGTTCATGAGTTAGAATTTTAGGTGATGGATTTTCTAGTAAACCTGGTTATGGTTTCAAGGATTCGAGTTCTATGTGTTGGTCGCCTTGCTTATCTAGCTTCGGTGTTGTGTCAGTGCCTTCCGGTTGAGATTCTTGAGGTTTATTTTGGGTTGGCAGACCCTTGATGTTTTGGAGTTTGAGTTTGGATTCTGGCTTTGATAGTAATGAGTTTTAGGCTTGGTTGCATTTGTTGGTTCTGTTGGGAGTCGTTCGATCGAGGAGGCTACCCGGGTTGTCCGAGAAAGTAGTGCGGGATTTGTATCTGCTGTTCTTTTAATCTCTAGTATTTTCTTCTTTCTTGACTTTTGTGGATGAAAGTCTTTTTAGTAGTGGACGAAAGGCATGTTCACCTTTTTTTTACCATTAGATCTTGCCTGTAGCGGCCCCAAGTCATTTATGGCTTGCTTGGATTGGTAGTTTGGTGCCGGGGCTATTTTTTTGGTCTTTTGGTCCTTCCTTGTTTTAGAGCTTAAGGCTTTTGAAATCTTTTACTTCAGTCAACATTCTTAGTGAACATGCTCGAAATCGAATTCCGACTATTCTGTTAGCTCCAGAGCGTGGAATTTGGTCTAATGGGACCTTTGGCTGGGATCTTGGAGATTTTAAGCTTGTAATTCTCTCTCGTTCTGTGTTTCCAGGCCAGTTGGGCTTGCTTGGTTGACTTTGGTCAATATTTGGAGAAGACGGCCTCGGATGGAAATTATGTCAATGTTGTTAGCTCTGGAATGCCAAGTTTGTGTTAGTTAGTTGGTTGGTTTTGGTCCCGGGTAAGCCGAGCTTATTTTGGATGTTTAGTTGGCATTAGTCAGTGTTGACTTCGGTCAACATTCCTCCAAAATGACCTCGTATGGAAGTTTCATCGATTCCATTGAGTCCGGAATGTTATTTACACTCTAATAGCACTATTGGTTTTTGAGTATCGGGTTCCGATTGTGCCCGCAATGCCCTGTAATAGTTTTGGCTGTTGCTGGTTTTTTTGCTTCTGGTGGCCTTCAGCGCGATAGCGCCTGGATAGCGCAATCGCGTTAGCCTGTGAGTTTTCCTTCCTTTATCCCGATTGTGCTGGTCTGTGATCCTCCCTTTAGCGCGATCGCGCTCCTTAGCGCGATAGCACTGACCAGCGACCAACAGCTATATAATTCTTTGGCCTTCATTTTTCCAGCTTGTTTTTAGTACTTTTCCCAACTCTAAACTCCAAATTATCCCGACCAAATTGCTCCCATCAGTCCTAAAGCTTGGAGAATCCATCAAATTGTTGGAAAATCTTGTTCCTCGTCGTTGGGTAAAGTCCTTCTTCCCCAAAATTCATTTCTTCTCCATTGTTATAAACCTCAATTGTTGCTATTTCTCAAAGCTTGGAAATACCTTGAAGAATCTGCCCTCTTGAGCTTTGCATGATCATGGGTTCGTAGCTTTCACTTCCTTAGCTTTTCTTCTCGTTGTGGTAAGTATCTTTTGTTCAATTTCTGGATTTATTCCTTGAATTTCCATCTTTAATTCTTGACTTGAGCGGGATGTTTTGAGCCCCAATTGTTGTCCGTTTACGCTCAAATTTTGAGCATGTGCTCCCGAGATGGTAAGGAACACATTGATGTTTTTGTTTGGTTTAGGATTGCGGAGCCCACGAGCCCGTTTGTGACCCAAATTTTGACCCGGTAATGTTTATAGCATTATGAGTATCTTCAGTCTTGTATTAATGTGTAGATTATTGTGTTGATAGTAGTTTCACAATTTTAAAGCTTCCCAGAGCAGTTCGAGCTTGGACGACTCCATCCCTGTAGCTAGTCATCGGATGATAGGTAAGTTATGGCATTCCCTACCTAGACTAAACGTATATAGGCTATAACTGCATTAATTAGCATACTTGGGTGGGTTGTATTACGTTGGAAACCCAGACCTTGCCCGTCTTTTCTGTCAGTTTATTTCATACGTTGATTGTAGTAGTCGTGTAGTATTGTATATTACCCTTGTGGTCTTGTGTGGCCTTGTATTGACTCTGGAACATAGATAGTGGGTTATTTGGGAATGTTCGCGAGTCTCGGACATAGAGATATTATTCTAGGTTGGTTATGACTATTGTAGAGCTGTTGAGCCTGTGCAGGGCCGATAGGAAATATTTGTGAGTCATTTTGGGCTACTCTATTATTTGCGAGCATATCATACATGAAATGGTTTTTCCTACATGTTTTACTACTGATTTGGCTTCGGGCCTACTATAACTGATTTTCTAAACTTTGCATGGCCCCGAGGGCCCATTTTCGGTACATGACTTTGAAAGGGATTTTAAACTGACTTTTATGGAACCTCTCAAAGTAGAGAGGATATTACGATGATTTGATTACTAGTCTTCACTCTTATACTAGTCTCGGCTGGGCCATAGCGCTAGATATTATTTTCTACATATTTAGACCCAGATATGAGCCGGACACCTTGTTTAGGGATTTTGGTACTTGATTTTGGTTTTAGACCCGGATATACTCCGAGCACCCTCTATGAGGGTTATTGAGACATGACTACTTCTTTAGACCCGGATACACTCTGGGCACTCTTGATGAGGGTTATTAAGATTACTACTATTGATTTAGACTCGGATCGAATCCAGGCATGTACTACGAGATCTCGATAGTTGAGATGTATTGAGTTTCGTGTTAGTATATGGTCTATGAGTGGACATCTATGGACCCTATCGCTCTAGACCAAGTGCTACAGGCTGACGGTGACCGCATGGAGGGGATGTACGGCGTAGGAGATGTACTCGGGAGAGGTCCTTCTATGGATACCGCCTTTATTGGACCTTTGGGGCACCGGAGGGGGTAACATATGGCACTACGATCACACTTGGTTCCACATTCATCATATCATATCATCATGCATATTTCACTCAGATTCCACCCTTGTTTGCTGTGTGTTCACTGTACGCTACGGTTGTATGGCCGACCGAAGGGTTTTTTTTCAGTTGATTGCATTCCTTGGTTGAATCGGTGGCCGTTGGTATTGTAGGTAGATTATATTACTCCTGTTATTTTATAAAGCTAGTTGTGGTCCTTAGTTCTTGTGGATTGGTAAGTTTTAGCCTGTTGAGGCTCCGAGTTTTGGGCTTGAGTATTAAGGGGCTAGTGAGTCCTATATCATTGAGGCTACATTGTGTGTCCTCCTGAGCAGTTGTGGTTCATCGAGTATTGTTCCTTATGTTGATTCTGAGAAGAAACTCTTGGTTCTTATTGTTTAGTTATTCCATCCTAGGTTGTAAATTGTGAGAATGATCCCGGTTTTTGCTTATCTTGAGAGTTGGTATTTTAAGTATGTTTTCGCAATTTAATGGCTTCTAGTTGATTATGTTGGATTTCTTTCCTTCTTTTCTTTTTTACTTGAGGTTACCGGTATACCTCCATGTTCCTAACTCTCTCTCTTTTTGTTTGTACTCTTGTTGCAAGGATTCCAGGTGCGTTCTTCTTTCTTAAACCTGTGTTTTTGTGTTATGTATATCTTCTGTGCTAGCATTGTATGCTTATAACTCTTGATTGTCTATTCTCCATGCTAGTTCCTTGTGCTTTCTATATGGCTTCGGTGACTGCTTTCTTAATATCTACTATT
Source organism: Jaltomata sinuosa (assembly GCA_003996215.1). Classification (NCBI taxonomy): domain Eukaryota; kingdom Viridiplantae; phylum Streptophyta; class Magnoliopsida; order Solanales; family Solanaceae; genus Jaltomata; species Jaltomata sinuosa. The sequence continues at coordinate 181,006 of QJPP01007215.1, forward strand.
TACTATTTTTATATCTTATATGCGCTCAGTCAGCCGATGATGCCTACTGGGTACTCGTTGCTTATCAATTGGTGCTCATACTACACTTCTGTATCTTGTTGGTGCAGATATCATTTGAGCTTTTTCTATTGATCGAGTTGGACACTCATGCAGCTTTTATATATTCGAGACTAGGGTGAGCGCCTGATGGTTGGGGCTTAACCATATCTCATCTTTTGTACTATTACTCTTGTATATTCGGAGATAGTTGTACTTATCATTTTGTTACTTCTAGCACATTGATTCTATTAGAAGCTTCTGTACTATTGATACCAAGTCTTGGGGTTGGTATAGTTTCATTATATATATATTTAGGTTTTGCTTCTGCTTTGTCTATCTTTATATTTGTCTTCCACTTATTTCAACTTATTATGCGTATTTGGTTAGGTAGTAGCCCATTACTAACCGTTATGGGCTACAGGTATTGGTTCGCCTACTGGGGGTTATAGGTGCCATCATGACCTGAGAAATTGGGTCGTGACAGCTTGGTATCAGAGCCCTAATTTCACCGGTGTCATGGTACAGATGCAAGTGCCTGAGTAGAGTCTCACGAATCGGTACGATGACATCTGTATCCTATCTACGGGAGGCTACGGGGAATTGTTAGGAAAAGTTTCATCTTCTTGGCTCTTTATCATGCATTCCTGGCTTTATTGACTTCTAAACTTTGGTTGTTCCGTTCCTTCTCAAGATGCCTAAGATGAGTTTGACAGTGGGTGATGTCGAGGCTTCTGTGCATATTGCTTCAGTGCTTCCATCAGTTCCAGGATTTCAGAGTAAGAGTTTACCACCTCAGATAGGGGGTGTGGAATGAACCCAACCTCCGATTGGATTCATAGCTACCCCAGTTCTTCAGGACACCGTGGCTAGGACTCTAAGTCCTCTGGTGGGTGTTTCAGTACTCGGCTTTTCGAGCGGTGCTTCAACTAGGTTTGAGCTACCAGATCTTCAGCAGGGTTGTATGTCAGTATAGGAGTATGAGGCGATATTTCATGAGATTGTTAGGTGTACTACTAGGACTGTGCCTTCAGAGTTTGATAGGTTCAGATCTATGTTAGAGGTTTGATTTCACCGCTCTGTTTGGCTACCGAGCACTTGGTTACAGTTGGAATGACCTTCCTTCAGGTAGTGGATCATGCTTGGACTATTGAGGGTTTATGATGTGAGGCTTATAGAGGTAGTTCTAAGAAATGTCATATCCAGGACAGTTCCCGAGGTTCTCAGACTCAAGGTAAGGGATTCTCCACCATAGATAGGTTCCATTACTTCTTACCTACCCGGCTAGTTTCTGTTACTCCGTGGGTTTCAGAGGGTAGTGGTATAGGACATGTTGGGCTTAGTGGATATAGTACAGGTTAGATTCTTTGAGGTTTGCATTTCGAGTGTGTAGGCCATGGTGGCCGGTCACGTTCAACGAGATATTTCCGTCTAACTTTATTTAGTGGGGTTTGCTTTTAGTATGGTGAGCATGGGCACTTTGCTAGAAATTACCCCACGTTCACGTATCCCAGCCAGTCGGGGTGTTATGATTGTGGAGTGGTTGGTTACCTTTATAGAGCTTGTCCCTGGCATGGGATGGTTGAGCCTTCAGCTTCGACTACTCAGTCCAAAGTTGGAACCCGTCAGTTTAATGCCCCTCCTGGTGGGCCAGAGGTAGAGGTTCCTGATATCGTTGCTCCCGATAAGGCTCCCATTACCTTCAACTTATGATTGTACTGTTCGCACTGCGATTCCTTCCCTTCTATTATTTATTTGCTTATATGCCTACCTGCTACTTGTTTAGTTGTTTGACTACCTGAGTGTAGTGTTTATACGTTGTTTTCTTAGTAGTATATTCCTTAGTAGTGGATGGGGTGAGTTATTCTTGTGAGGTGTTTACCCAGAGTTGTTGCTCGTGGGTAGTTCTTGTTAGTCTCTTTTCTGGTTGGTTTTGCTTCTAGTACCATTATTTCTCTAGCCTTGTGTTGAGTCTTCCTTGTTGAGCAGTCCTAGATGGTTATTTCCTAGGCTGTTATCTAGCATTTGCTAGAAGTACTTGTGTTGGTTTGGTGTTACCGGTGGTTGTACCGAAGGTTGAGCTTTTGTCTTAAGTTGAGAGGTGTTGGTTTTTCTAGTGAGTATTGTCTGGCTTTTCTTTTCTCAGGTGATTAGAGTCGACCCTCTTAGTTTGGTTTGTTTAGGATATTGGCAGATATGTGGGTTGTTCCCATAGTCTCCTTCAGTTTTTTGTCCGGTTGGGTTGTTTTAATATTTCCCTAGTTCTAGTTGGAATGAATTTTGATCATAATTCTCTAGTTGGGCTTTTGATTGTGGCATCGTGGTTGAGTTTTGACTATTGAATTGTGGCTAAGTGTTGACAGTAAGAGATGTAGGAGCTAAGGGGACAGCTCCAGAGTCTTCTAAGATAGAATTTATGGAATTTAGTGTATCCTTGGAGAAGGGTTTCATTTGGTTTGCGAAGGGGGGGATGATGACTCCTTGTGTGTATGTACATATTCTAGTGGCGGACAGAAGTGGCGACTGAGAGTTTGCTTTGGCTTGTATATTAGTGACCTGCGTCGATCGAGTTCAGGTTGTGGTGTTATTTCCGTTGATAGATTCGAGGAAAGAATTCCTTCTAGTCTGAGACTGAGGTAGTGGTCACTCCAGTACTACCTTTGGGATCTTGTTGCATCGATATTGGCTTGCTTGTTATCTTCTTTAAGGGGAAACTAAGTTTCAGTAGCATCTGCAGATTGGGCAAATTGTGTAGTCATGGCCTAGTGGCTCCAGCTGTGTTAGTATTTTTCGATTGTGGATGAGTCTACTTATGATTTTAACAGAAGCATTGATTGGTAATCGGTGATAGGTTTCAGAATTATGGATTAGCAGACTACTCCAGATGGTTTGTGGTTGATTCTCTTCGGTTGCTTCTTCTTGGGTTAGAAGGTAATGAGTTTGAAGAACTTAGCTTCCCCATTTCAGTTGTGGAGTGGTAGTTGGCCTTAGACACCTAGTCCTTGGCTAACCTTTTAGTTAGGCTGGACATTCCAGATTTCAGCGGCATTCTAGATAGTACGAGATTCATTCTACAATGGTTGGACAAACTCAGCGGCGTAAGTTTGAGATTCAGCAGTGGTGTATGATATATGTGATCAGGTAGTGCGGGTTGACGCTGGCGAGGCAATGTTAAGTTCTAATGATACTTAGATACTAGTGGTCACCATTGGTTGCCTAAAGTTTGAAAGCTTGTTCAGTGGATTCTTCAAGGGTTGTCTTTTATGCGGGGTTCCAATGTTGGTTAGACTCCACCAGTGTGGACTAGTAGTTCGGTACAATGTATGCATCTGGATGGTTGGTTTGTGTACTGATGCAGTAGACGGAATGGTCGCTATCTATAGCTAGATAGCAACCATGAACCCCAGGCACCTTTTTCCTTTGCCTTCGGGGTGATTCACTTGCTATTCGTGGCATATTAGACTTCTTCCTAAGGTGAGATTAGTAAGTCAGTTTCAAATCCAAACGATATTCGAGTATTCGGAGTTGCAGCAGTACTTCTTAGAGTTTGGAGCTTAGTGATGGTTACGGACTTTGTGGTAGACTTACCACACTCCTCGCAGGGTCTTGGTTTTTCTTTGGGTCTATTGGGAAATTTGCCCTGGCTCATTCGCTTCTAGTTGATTCAAAGTTGACACGGTGCAGCGAAGTTGGGTTCATTCTAGAGTTTTGAAATTTCTCTGTCAACACAGGGTGTTCATACATGGATTTCCTAACCGAGGTGTGCAACTTCAGTAGAGTTAAGTTGGCAAGTTTTATGTTAGCAAAATTGTAGTTATTGGTCAGTCGAGGCAGGTAACTCCAATTTTCGATGATATGCTAAGGGTTGTTATCTTTAATGGCTAAGTCTAGTAGACTACACGCTGGTTTAGAAAGAGTTTGAGTAAAAAGAGTGACTTCATTTGTGGTAGAGTATAAGTGGGAACTATGGATTTTCGGTGTGTCAGTCGATGCTTTGAGAGTGGTTTGAGTGTTCAACTTACATGAAGCTTCCTGTTCGTGGTGCAAAAGGATTCAGTTCAGAATAAAAGGATTTTGAAGATCAGAGGATTCATGAGTTAAATTTTTGGGTGATGGATTTTCTGGTAAACCTGGTTGTGGTTTCAAGGATTCGAGTTTTGTGTGTTGGTCGCCTTGCTTCTATGGCTTCAGTGTTGTGTTGGTGCCCTCCAGTTGAAATTCTCGAGGTTCAGTTTGGGTTGGCAGACCCTTGGTGTTTTGGAGTTTGTGTTTGGATTCTGGCTTTGATAGTAATGAGTTTTAGGATTGGTTTCATTCGTTGGTTATGTTGGGTGTCGTCCAGTCGAAGAGGCTACCTGGGTTGTCCGAGAGAGTAGTGCGGGCTTTGTATCCACTATTCTTTTAATCTCTAGTCATTCCTTCTTTCCTGACTTTCAGGGATGAAAGTCTTTTTAGTAGCGGATGATGTAATGACCCTTTTGGTCATTTAAGCATGTTTGTCTTTCTTGTACCATTAAATCTTGCATGTAGCGGCCCCAAGTCATTTATGGCTTGCTAGGACTAGTAGTTTGGTGCTCGGGCCGTTTGTTTGGTATTTTTGGCCATTCCTTGTTTTAGAGATTTAGGCTTTTGAAATCATTGTCTTCAGTCAACATTCTTGGTGAACGTGCTCGGAATCGAATTTTGACTGTTTCGTGAGCTCCAGAGTGTGGACTTTGGTCTAGTGGGAACCTTGGTCTGGATCTGAGATCTTTTCAGCATGTAATTCACTCTCGTTCTGTGTTTTTAGGACAGTTGGGCTTGCCTGGTTGAATTTGGTCAACATTTGGAGAAGATGGCCTCGGATGGAAATTTTGTCAGCGTTGTAAGCTCCGGAATACCGAGTTTGTGTTAGTTAGTTAGTTGGTTTGGGTCCCGGGTGAGCCGAGCTCATTTTGGATGTTTGGTTGGTCTTAGTTAGTGTTGAATTGGGTCAACATTCCTCCAAGACGACCATGTATGGAAGTTTCATCTATTCCGTTGAGTCCAGAACGTCATTTCCACTCTAATAGCACTATTAGTTTTTGAGTATCGGGTTACGATTATGCTCGGAATACCCCGTAGAAGTTTTCGTTGTTGCTAGTTTTTCTACTTCTTGTGGCCTTCAGCGCAATAGCTCCCGGGCAGCGCGATCGCGCTAGCCTATGATTTTCCCTTCAGGGTGATCGTGATCCTTTAACGCAATTGCGTTAGTTTGTCACTCACCCTTCAGCGCGATAGCACTGACCAGCGACCAGCAGCTATATAATTCTTTGGCCTTCATTTTTCCAGCTTGTTTTTCGTACTTTTCCCAACTCTAAACTCCAAATTCTCCCCACCAAATTTCTCCCATCAGTTCTAAAGCTTGGAGAATCCATCAAATTGTTGGAAAATCTTGTTCCTCGTCATTGGGTAAAGTCGGTCTTCCTCAAAATTCATTTCTTCGCCATTGTTACAAACCTCCATTGTCGCTATTTCTCAAAGCTTGGAAATCCCTTGAAGAATCTGCCCTCTTAATCTCAACATGATCATGGGTTCGGAGCTTTCACTTCCTTAGCTTGTCTTCTCGTTGTGGTAAGTATCTTTTGTTTAATTTCTGGATTTATTCCTTTAATTTCCATCTTTAATTCTTGACTTGAGCAGGCTGTTTGAGCCCCAATTGTTGTCTATTTCTTCTCAAATTTTGAGCATGTGCTCCCGGGATGGTAAGGAACACATGGATGTTTTTGTTTCTGGTTTTGGGTTGTGGAGCCCACGGGCCCATTTGTGACCTGAATTTCAACCCTATTATGTTTATAGCATTATGGGTATCTTCAGTCTCGTATTAATGTGTAGATTATTGTGTTAATAATAGTTTCATGATTTGGAGCTTGTTGGAGCAGTTCGAGCTTGGACGACGCCATCCCCGCAGCTAGTCATCTGATGATAGGTAGGCTATGGCTTTTCCTACCTAGACTCTGCGTATATAGGCTATAATGCATTAATTAGCATCCTTGGGTGGGTTGTATTAGGTACCTTGCCCGTCTTTTTTATCCGTTTATTTCATACATTGATTGTAGTATTCGTGTAATATTGTATATTACCCTTGTGGTCCTGTGTGGCCTTGTATTGACTCTGGAACATAGATGGTGGGTTATTTGAGAATGTTCGCGAGTCCTGGACATAGAGATATTATTCTATGCAGGTTATGACTATTGTAGAGTTGTTGAGCCTGTGCAGGGTGGATAGGAAATGTTTGGGAGCCATTTTGGGCTACTCTATTGTTTGTGAGCATATCATACATGAAAAGGTTTTCCCTGCATGTTTTACTACTGATTTACGTTCGGGCCTACTATAATTGATTTTCTAAACTTTGTATGGCCCCAAGGGCCCATTTTCGGTACATGACTTTGAAAGGGCTTTTAAACTGACTTTTATGGAACCTCTTGGAGTAGGGATAGTATTACGATGATTTAATTACTGGTCTTCACTCTAATACTAGGCTCAACTGGGCCGTAGTGCTCGACATTATTTTCTACAGATTTAGACTCGGATATAAGCAGGCACCTGTTTAGGAATTTTGGTACTTGATTTTGGTTTTAGACTCGGATAGGCTCTGGGCACCCTCGATGAGGGTTATTGAGACATGACTATTGCTTTAGACCTGGATACACTCTGAGCACCCTTGATGAGGGTTATTAAGATTACTACTATTGATTTAGACTCGAATTGAATCCAAGCACGTACTACGAGATCCCAATTGTTGAGATATATTTAGTTTCGTATTAGTATGTGGTCTACGAGTAGACCTCCATGGACCCTACCACTCTGGACCAAGTGCTACATACTGATGGTGACTGGAGGGAGGGGATGTACAGCGTAAGAGAGGTACTCGAGAGAGGACCTTCCATGGATCCCGCCTTTATTGAACCTTTGGGGCACCGAAGGGGGTAACATACGGAACTGCGATCACACTTGGTTCCAAATTCATCATATCATATCATCATGCATATTTCACTCGGATTCCACCCTTGTTTGTTGTATGTTTAATGTACGCTCCGGTTGTATGGGCAGTCGAAGGGTTTTTTTTCACTTGATTGCGTTCCTCTGTTGTATGGGCGGACGTTGGGACTGTAGGTAGATTATATTACTCCTGTTATTTCATAGAGCTAGTTGTGGTCCTTTGTTCTTGTGGATTGGTAAGTTTTAGCCTGTTGAGGCTCAAAGTTTTGGGCTTGAGTATTGAGGGGCTAGTGATTCCTATATCGTTGAGGCTCTGTTATGTGTCCTCCTGAGCAGTTGTGGTTCATCGAGTATTGTTCCTTGTCTTTATTCTGAGGAGAAACTCTTGGTTCTTGTTGTTTAGTTATTCCATTCTAGGTTGTCAATTGTGAGAATGATCCCGGTTTTTGCTTATCTTGAGAGTTGGTATTTTAAGTATGTTTTCGCTATTTTATGGCTTCTAGTTGATTATGTTGGATTTCTTTATTTCTTTCCCTTTTTACTTGAGATTACTGGTATACCGCCATGTTCCTAACTCTCTCTCTCTCTCTCTTTATTTATACTTTTGTTGCAAGGATTCTAGGTGTGTTCTTCTTCCTTACACCTGTGTTTCTGTGTTATGTATATATTTTGTGCTAGCATTGTATGCTTATAACTCTTGATTGTCTATTCTCCGTGCTAGTTCCTTGTGCTTTCTCTATTGCTTCGATGACTGCTTTCTTGCTATCTACTATTTACTGTTTTTATATCTTATATGCACTTAGTCGGCTGATGATGCCTATTGGGTACCCGTTGCTTAGCAATTGGTGCTCATACTACACTTCTGCATCTTTTTGGTACAGATATTAGTTGATCTTTTGCCGTTGATCGCGTTGGAGACTCGTGCAGCTTTTGGATATTCGAGACTAGGGTGAGCGCCTGACGGTTGGGGCTTGACCACATCTCATTTTTGTACTGTTACTCTTGTATATTCGGAGACAGTTGTACTTATCATTTTGTTACTTCTAGCACTTGTATTCTATTAAAAGCTTTTGTACTATCGATACCCAATCTTGGGGTTGGTATAGTTTTATTATGTATATATTCAGGTTTTGCTTCCGCTTTGTCTATCTTTATATTTTGCTTCTGCTTATTTCTGCTTATTGTGCTTATTGGTTAAGTAGTAGCCCATTACTAATCATTCTGGGCTACAAGGATTGATTCGCCTAATGGGGGTTGTAGGTGTCATCATGACCTGAAAATTTGGATCATGACATGATGACTCCTAGATCAAATCATAAGAAATCAAGAGCACCTCATCTACCACTCGTGCTTGGCTCAGCCAGTGGTTACTACAGCTCCTAGAATGGATGCAGCATTGGGCACAGACAACTTTTTCTGACCAATGCTAGTTTCGATTATGACAGGGAATAAGCACGAGATGCTGACCAAGTTCCTCAAACTGAAACCTCCTACTATTCAGCGTACTGAGAACGAAGATGCTTATGAGTTCATATTGGACTATTATGACAGGCTTCACAAGTTGGGCATTGTGCACCAGCATGGAGTGGAGTTCATCACTTTTCAGCTGCAGGGTGATGCTAACCAATGGTAGAGGTCTCATATGGAATGTCGGCCATCGACCTTGCCTCCACTGACTTGGGAGAAGTTTCATGCTCTCTTCTTAGAGAAGTATGTACCTCACACTTTGAGAATCGCAAAAAGTATGAGTTCCTGGCTCTGGAGAAGGGTAGCATGTTGGTCTCTCCTTATGAGGCCAAGTTTCATGCCTTGTCCCGTTTTGCTACACAATTGTTGGGTACCGAAGAGTAGAGGGTTCGGTTATTTGTGAAGGGTGTGAACACTGATTTGCAAGTGTTGTCTGTAAACATAACTTCAGCAGGGAGAAGCTTCAATGAGGTCACAGATAATGTGAAGAAGTTAGAAGGGGTTAAGCAGGTCGGGCAGGATAAAGTGTTAGCCAAAAAGTCTTGGAATGAGGGGAATTTCAGTGGTTCATACTCTAGGGGACATAATCAGCAGGTGTACTCTGCCCGTCCTATTCAGTCAACTCTGCCAGGTTTTATAGGTGGTCATTCGGGAGCTAATCAGCAAATGCCAGCTCTTAGAGGCAAAGGAGCTTCTTACATATCTACCAGCAGGCCTACTCTTGATCGCGGTTATTTCCATTGTGGTGATCTGGGTCACTTTAAGAGGGAGTGCTATCACAAAAAAACTGGTAATTAGGCTCAGTAGCAGTCTAAGGCTGTGGTTCCAGCAGGTAGAGATGGTTATGCTAGAGGTCATCCTCAGGGTGGGTGAGGTAACTTTCAGGGAGGTCAGAGAGACAGAGGTAATGGCGGCGCAGGCAGTGGTGTGGTGCAGTCAGCCAAGGAAGTTGCATAGATAGATGACTGGGATCACTGCTATGCTTTTCCAGGGAGATCTGAGGCAGAGGCATCAGACACGGTGATCACAGGTATAATTCTTGTCTGTGATAGGATGGCTTTTGTACTATTTCACCCAGGATCTACTTACTCTTATATGTCCGTGAACTTTGCATTAGGTCTGGATTTGATATGTGATGTCCTTTATTACCTTATCTATGTGTCTACCCTGGTTGGAGAGTCGGTGATTGTGACTCAGTTTTACTGTACTTGTTCGGTGATGTTTGTGGGGTTGCAAAATTGGGTAGATTTGGTAATTCTGGACATGGTAGACTTCGATGTTATTTTGGGCATGACCTGGTTGTCTCTTTATTATGTTGTATTGAATTGTAATGCTAAGACTGTGGCCCTAGAAATTCCGAGTAAGGATAGACTAGAGTGGGAAGGTGTGTAGAGGCCTAAGCCGGCTAAGATCATAACGTTTCTTCGAGCTAGAAAATTAGTGGGGAGAGGATGTTTGGCCTTCTTGGCTCATCTCTAGGATGATAGTATGGAGTCCCCATCTATTGAGTCAGTTCTTATTGTGTCAGAGTGTTAGGAGGTGTTTCTGACAGATTTGCCCGGTATGCCTCCTGATAGGGACATTGATTTTTGTATTAACTTGGAGCCGGGCACTCGCCAAATTTCCATTCCTCCTTATCGCATGGCTCCGGCAGAGCTAAGGGAACTAAGACTCAGCTTCAGTAACTCTTAGACAAGGGTTTTATCCATCCCAGTGCTTTGCCTTGGGGTGCTCCGGTGCTGTTTGTGAAAAAGAAGGATGGTAGTATGCAAATGTGCATAGACTACCGACAGTTGAATAAGGTTACCATCCAAAATAAGTACCCTTTACCTCGTATAGATGATCTTTTTTACCCGTTACAAGGTGCATCTGTGTTCTTGAAATTGACTTAAGGTCAGGGTATCATCAGTTAAAGATTAGGCCAGAGGACATTTCTAAGACTGTTTTTCGGACTCGGTATGGACATTATGAGTTCCTAGTGATGTCATTTGGGTTGACAAATGCACCGACAGCGTTCATGAGCTTGATGAATTGGGTGTTTAAGTCATATTTTGATTTCATTCATCATCGCGTTTATAGATCATATTTTGATCTACTCCAAAAGTAGGGAAGAGCATGTTGAACATCTCCTTATTGTGTTGGATATGTTGAAGCACTAGAAACTGTATGCGAAGTTTTTCAAGTGTGAATTTTGGTTGACTTCAGTCGTTTTTCATGGGCGTGTGGTGTCAAAGAAGTGGGTGATGGTAGAATCCCAGAAGATTGAGGTAGTCAAGAATTGGGCCTAGCCTAGCTCTGTTATCGAGGTGAGGAGTTTTGTGGGGCTTGCAGGGTACTACCGCAGGTTTGTCAAGGATTTTGCGTCCATTGCTACTCACTTGACAAGGTTGACTTAGAAGGAGGTACTATTTGTATGGTCCAAAAAGTGTGAAGAGAGCTTCCAAAAGAACAAGACACTTCTTACCATGGCTCTTATTCTTTCATTATCAATTGAAAGTAAGGATTTCATTGTATATTGTGATGCTTCACATTCGGGTATCGGTGTCATGTTGATGCAGGACAAGAATGTGATAGCATATGCTTCTAGACAATTGAAGGTCCATGAAAAGAATTATCCAACCCATGACTTGGAGTTGGCAGCGGCGGTTTTTGCACTCAAAATTTGGAGACACTACCTCTACGGTGTCAAGTGTGAGGTATTCAATGATCATCGCAGTCTATAACATGTATTTACTCAGAAGGACTTGAATCTGAGATAGAGAAGGTGGATAGAGTTGTTGAAGGATTATGATGTGACCATCTAGTACCATCCGGGTAAGGCTAATGTGGTGGCAGATGCATTGAGCTGGAAGACCATCAGCATGGGCAGTTAGGCTTGTTTGGGGGTGTCCAAGAGACTATTGGCAAGGGAGATTCAGGCAATAGAATCTAGTTCCATGCACTTGGGTATCTTAAAATAGGGTGGAGTGTTGTCCAGTGTTGAGGTAAAATCCATATTCATAGAAGAAATAAAGGCCAAGCAATTTCAGGATGCACAGTTAAGCAAGCTTCGAAGCAGGGTAATATCCAGAGAGTCCAGGGACACCGTGTTAGACGCTGGCGGGGTGTTGAATTTCAAAGGAAGGATTTGTGTTCCTCGAGTTGATGACATAATTCAGAAGGTGTTGACAGAGGCTCATGGTTTGCGGTACTAAATTTATCCGGGCGTAACCAAGATGTACAGGAATTTGAGGCAACTTTATTGGTGGCCTGGGATAAAAAGGGACATAGCTGATTTCGTGTCCAAATGTCAGAACTGTCATCAGGTCAAATATGAGCACCAAAGGCCTGCAGGACTACTTGAGAGGATGCCCATTCCAGAGTGGAAATGGGAGAGGATAGCCATGGATTTTGTGGTGGGTCTTCCCAAGACCTTGGGAAAGTATGACTCTATTTGGGTCATTGTGGATAGGCTGACCAAGTTAGCTCATTTCATTCCAGTCTGAGTGGACTATAATTCATAGTAGTTGGATAAAATCTATGTGAAGTAGATCGTGAGACTGCATGGGGTACCACTATCCATCATTTCAGACAAGGGCATGTAGTTTACCTCTATGTTTTGGGGTAGGTTACATGAAGAGTTGGGCACTCAACTCACTTTTAGCACAACTCTCCATCCTCAGACTGACGGTCAGTCGGAGAGGACAATCCAAGTATTGAAAGACATGTTGAGAGTATGTGTGATTGACTTTAGAGGTTATTGGGACCAGTTCCTGCCATTGTGTGAGTTCTCATACAACAACAGCTACCACTCTAGTATCGACATGGAACCATTTGAGGCACTGTATAGGAGGGGTTATAGATCCCCTATAGGGTGGTTTGAGGTAGGTGATGTGAAACCTTTTGGCGTAGACTTGGTAAGGGAGGCGAAGGAAAAAGTAAGGGGCATTCAGACCAAGTTGCAGCGGCCCAGAGCAGGCAAAAGAAATACGCAGATCACAAGGTAAGAGACATAGATCTTTAGGTTGGTGAAAAAGTACTATTGAAAGTGTCACCAATGAAGGGGGCATGCATTTTGGCAAGAAGGGCAAGCTCAACCATTGGTTCATTGGCCTATTTGAGGTCCTCGAAAAGGTATGGTCAGTGGCTTATAGGTTAGCACTGCTGCCCAGTTTATATGGTGTCCATCCAGTATTCTATGTATCCATGTTGAAGCGGTACCATGGGGATGGAGATTACATTTTCAAATAAGATAAAGTAATTCTATACAAGGATCTTTGATATGAAGAGAAATCAGTTGTGATTCTTGATCGAGATGTCCGGAAGTTAAGGACAAAAGAAATCAAATCTGTGAAAGTTCAATGGAAGCATCATCCAGTTGACAAAGCCACTTGGGAAATCGAGAAGGACATGCGGGACAAGTACCCTCACTTGTTCGGGGATTCGGGTACTACACTTTCCCTCTTTTGTTCTCCATATTTTTAGGTTTGATCATTCGGGGATGAACGATGGGTAAAGTGGTATCTGTTGTAATGACCAGGTTTGTTATTATGGGTAAACCTTTCGTGCCAAGTTTAGAGTTAGAAAACTTTTGGATTTGGCAGTTAAAAATCTTGGACTAGGCTAGTCTCGAATAAAATCTGAGCAAGGCATGGTCTAGGGCAATCTGAGTGAGGATTAGGTAATGTGTCTTGTAGTGAGTTAGATTTTTCAATAGCTAAGGCATAGAGGAGTCTGAGAAACTTTTTGGAAGTTAATTTAGGTAAGTAGAACTCCCGAAATCGAGGTTGATGTGAAAGGATTATTCTAGAACATCGGGGATTCAAGGTGTGTTGTAAAATAGGCACTTTTCTGGGATTTTCCAAGTTTCTTCCCATGATGAGCGATATCACTGCGCCATAGCGATGACTACTATAGTAGTAAAATATCTGCTATAGCGAAAGTTAATGCCGGTCAGAATTGTTATAGTAGATGGTTTCACTACGGCGGTACTGCTATAGCGAAGCATGGACTGCTATAGCGGATGAGTCAGGATTTAATGCAGAAAACTTTCCCAAAATGTTCAGTTTTCATCAAGAATATTTTGGGAGAAGGGATAGGCAATTTTGGGCAAACTTACTTCATTTTTCACCATTTTTCATCCTAAAGGTAAGAATTCTACTCCCCTAACTCTGTACTATCTTCCCTATGGGGTAGAATTGCTAGTCTTGGACTTGGGGAAGGGTTGTGGCTAACCTAAGAATGGTAGAATCAGGGGAAAAGGGGGATTCTAGGTTGTTAAAATTCTTGGGTCTTGTATATTATTGGGTTATGATCACTTAGCCATAATTCTCTAAAAGTATTCGTAAAATGATGAACTTAGGTGAATTCATGGTAGGAAAGCCCAGGAATCGGTGAAGTGATCATAGTTTGGCCTGGGGATTGGGATTTTTCATAATTCGGGTATTTTAGGCCAGTAAATTGATAGTAGTTGTTGTATGTTTGTTGCTAGACCAAGAACAAGAAAAGGATTTGGAAAATGGGAAGGCTCTGGTTCAATAGAGCTTTGAGTTATTCGAGGTAAATGATGGATACTGATTTTCAATATGCATTATGTGTTCATGTACCTTTATTTAGTAACATATGAGTTGTGTTCTTAGGGAATGAGTTGTGAATGTCTAATTGTCTGGTTATCAGTCTTGTGAAATAAACTTGTTTGTTGCTTGTTAGTTTACAAGTATGTTTGTTCATTATTTGTGATTGATTGGACTTGGTATGACATTCGGTTGGCTCAGGTACCACGCTTGGTATGGGAATACTAACGGTTGGCTCGGGTACCATGCCTAGTATGAGAGTTCATAATGGTTGGATCGGGTACCATGCTTGGTATGGATTATTTTAATTGCATTGATATGTTCTTTAGATGGTTCCATGAGTAGACTGGGTTGTACTTCTTGACTGTGATTATTGCTTATGGTCCATGAGAGGCTAGGAGATTATATCTAATTATGAGGTTGGTCTTAGTGTAGGCTGGGATTGCATGTATAACACTTAGGCGATGTTAGGGGGATCCTTGGTGGGTCTGGGCCATGTAAAAAGTGTATATGTTGTTGTCTTTGAGTGTGGTCAATGGTTGCTTTTTGGTTCATGTGTTAATAATCTAAGGAAGAGACTTGTAGTCTAGTTATATTTGTTGGCTTATTCACATGTTTTATGTACCTTACTATATTTTGGTTTATTGTTCATATTCTGTTTATTGGAGATGGTCAATGATCCTACCAGTACATGGTGTTGTGTACTGATTCTGCACTTGGTTTTCTTTTGTGAGTACAGGCAATCTTTCGACGGCTGACACGCGACCTCACCTGTAGTCCCAGTATTTCCAAATCTCAAGGGTGAGCTACTTCAGTCGAGCTACCTTGTTGTCTTCTTTTAAGTTGTAGCCCAATTGTTTCGGGATTAAACTCTCTCTTATTTTATTTAGGGTTGCATCCCCGTATTCTAGACGATCAGTAGTATGTTTTGGTACGGTGACTTTCAGATTCTAGGGAGGATTTCATTTTCCACAGAATTTATGATTTTAGTGTTGAGATATTAAATTGCTAGTTTATTTATTTGCACTGGTTTTGAGCTGTTAGAATGGTTAAGTTCTGGGCCGATAATGGTTCGCTCACTCAGGGGTTGGGGTGGGTACCACTCACGGCGGGTTGGGTCGTGACATTGTCAATCTCATGCAATGAACTTGTCTTAAATACTTGTTGGCTTTATAAGTGTGGGTTGTGTTTCATATGATTGTGATTGTGTTATATCTGTGATATTTTGGTTGGCTCGGGTACCACGTCTGGTACAGATTATTGGTTGGCTCAGGTACCACACCTAGTATAGGATATCTATCGATTGGCTCGGGTATCATGCCTGGTACAAGTTCTACTATGGGTTGCTTGGGTATCACGCTTGGTACATGTTTGATTGTTCTTCTATGTATTGGTTTCATGAGTAAACTGGGTGATGTATTTATTACATATTGGTTTATGAGTGTCCGGATTGGTGTGTTTAAATGCTGGGATGGTTCTTGTGTAGACTGGGATTGCATTTGCATATAAAACACTGTAGACTATGTCCTAGGGATCCTTGGGTTGTCCGAGTTACTTAAAAGGTATTTTGAATCTTATATGGGTTGTTGTGGTGGTTCTTGTACATGTTTCTTGTGGTTGTTAAGTCAGGATTGATGACTAAGAGTCTTAATTCTATTCACTGACTTGGATTATACGTGTTTGTCCTGTCTTACTAAGTTATAGTTATATGTTCATATTTATGTTTGGAGTTGGCCAATGATCCTACCAGTACACTATTGTTCTTGTGTACTGATACTGCACTTGCTCTTATTTTGTTGAGTACAGGGCATATTCTAGCAGCTTCTGCGCGACCTCAATTGTGATACAGATGCTTTCTGAATCTAAGGACGAGTTGGTTCTTTAGGGCTACCATGGATTCATCCACTTGTTCTAGTCCATTGTTTGGACTAAAATTCTCTTTGTTTTGGGGTTGCATCCCCGTATTCTAGACTATCTTAAATATTTTAGTACATGACTTTCAGGTTCTAGGGGATTATTCCGCAGTGACTTGTTATTTACTTTTAGATGTGAATCTTGGCTTATTTAATGCAAACTAATTTTTAGCTGCTTAGTTTTATTTAAGTGTTGGTTTGGGTATTTGGTTCTTTCACCAGGGGTTTAGTGTTGGTACCACTCACGGTAGTTTAGGTCTTGACAACTGCATAATCAAGAATCACAAAATCAGCTAGAAGAAAGAATTTTCCTATCTGTACTAAAACATCATCTACAACTCTTATTGGCCTTTTTACAGCCTTGTCGGCCATCTGCGGTCATATGTTAGTAGGCCTTGGCATCCCTTATCCTATTTGCTTAAAGATTGAAAGTAATATCATATTAATACTAGCACCGTTATCACATAAAACTCTGGAAAAATCATGTGGCCCAATAGAATAATGTATCGTGACTGCTCTAGGATCTTTCCTCTTTTATGTTTAATCTAGTAAAATAATAATGCTAAATCAGTGAGTGACACTGACTACTTCATTCTTTCATTGATTTCCTCTTTGTCATTATGTCTTTGAAGCATTTTGCAAAGTCATGCATTTCTATAAAAGCATCCATGAATGAAATATTCAAGAACAGTTGCTTCAAGATATCAAGATACTTTAATACTTTGTGTCATGCCCCAAACTCTGAGAGGCGCGATTGGCACTTGGTGCCTCGCTTGATCGAGAAGACTAATAGAAACCAACCAAATAACACAACCCGCCATAAGTAGAGGGACGATGAGGCTCAAATGACACCTAGCATTCAAATATAAAAAGCAAAGAGAATGATAGAGTAGACCGACAAGGTCACTTTAAAACCACAGGTTGCATGGAAGACAATCCAATCGCACAAATATACACAAGGCTGCCATTTTTGGTAACGACCAAAGGCAATTTCCAATAAAGGAGATGAAAATGGTCATTTGCAAAATATTTATCCAACTTAGGCATCGGGGTCAAATCCCACAAGGATTGGAACTATATTAATCCAAATTTTGTGTATCAAGTCACACTAAGCATGCACATTGTCAAAGTTTTGCAATAAAGTAAATTGGGGGATGTGTGTAAATAAGCGATTTGAAACAAGAGTAATCAATAAGCAACGCTAACACAATTGATGAACAATCAAGTTTGGATAACTAGGGATGTACTTTTGATGGGGTATTCAATCATAATTGGGATTAATCACTCAACTTTGAATTGATTATGATATGGATAGCCTTGGTTTTTAGTATGCTAATTATTTCTAAACATCAAAGTATATTAACTTTGGTTTCTCTCGAACTCCAAAGCTGTAACAACAAAGCAACCAAATAGTTTAAATGGGTTGAGCTATCTCTAGACTCAATCCTTAGATGGGAGACCCCAAATCTTTATCATGAATTCTTACCCAAATTCAACTCTTTTTCTCAAGAAAGATCAAATTTAGAGAATTAAACCAAAGTTTGAAACCATTAATTTTGTAATTAAACTCAAAAAATTCAATAGATCCATATATAATAATCAATGCTAAGTATGAATAATTAATACCCAATCATAAACTCACCTACCCATCATCCACACACCCTTAGATAAGAAATTAGCTACTCATAACTTTAGGAAAAGAAATTATACCAATTGAGTAAGCTTCAATTCATTCCATAATGAATAATTTGATTAAATCCAAGCTTTTGTATTCAACAATGGAGTTTTTGCTTAAGGAAGAAGCAGAACTAAAAATTGTACTCTCTACTAAGTGTACTACAATTCTAGATCTAAATTTGGAAAATTCTATGAGAATAATTATTCACAAATCCCCAAAAAACATCATTGAAAATCCTCCAAACACGCTTGGAAATTCTGGTCGAAATTTCCCTTGGGATACTTGAGCTAGACCTGCGGCCGCAGGTTTTCATCCGCAGGTTTTCATCCGCATCTCACAGGTGATGTCAGTCGGTTACAGTGTATTGCCTCCATCTTGCATCTCACCTGTGTTTTGCAGGTGAGGACTTGCAGAGCGCAAGTCTCATGCATCCTTAAGGCAGTGAGTTGCTTTCTTTCTCGACTTGCAGCTCGGGCATTTGCTTTTGTTTCTTTCCATATTTGGATCCAAATTCGCGCTTATCTCCAAATCCTAAGAATTTATGCACATAAGAGAATAAAGGCATAAAATCCTTCTAAATAGCGTAAGATTGAGGCAATAATTCATGCTTAAAAGCTAAGTAAGTTGATAGATTACCAACTTATCAAACCCCCAAACTTAAACTATTACTTGTCCTCAAGCAAGACATTCACTATGCAAGGGAGTTACTCAAGCTTCAAAGATACAAGGATCATACTAAGACTACTATGACTCAAATCAAAATAAAACAAACAAAAACACTAGACTCAATTGGTTCCACTACAAGTTCAAGGAAACCACAACATTTCAAAATTCTTTTCATGAGATTTCACGTCTCCATTTAAAAGCGGGGAACTTTTTCACTTAAAATAAGATCAATTAGCATCTCAGGTCATTGACACTATACTTGCAAAGCTTGCCTCAAAATTCACTTTACATCTTGTCATATTCATTCCCCTCAATTGAGGTCATAATTTCACCATTTATCCCAAGGTTGTGATGCCACTCACAACAAGAAAGAATTTCACTCACAATCATGCATTTAATAATAATAGGGATCATAAGCTAGAAAAAAAATGCTCACTCTCTCAAAGAAGTTCAAGTGCACACACACAGAATTATATGCTTGTCCGTCATGTAGTTCGTCACTAATGTAGAGTTGCAAGGCTCGGAATCACTAAGGACTTGTGGGTAACTATGAAGGTTAGGGTTACGAGAAAGAAGTAATTTAGGATTAGTGACTATAACTTCCCTAATACTATGATTGGGCATTCAAATACATCGCTCATATCATTGATTTAACTTCACCTTATTTCTTCCTCTCACAACCTAAGTTTCTCCTAAAGCCATTTCTCCCAACACCTTTGTTTTACTGTTTTAGCATTCACAAGGCAAGATGTAGCACCACTCACTTCTTTATCATTCTTTCTTCCATCTTTTGATAGCTCTAAACAACTCACAAGATTAGAATTAGGTGCTACCTCACATTAAAGCTCATTTTCTCATTTAGGATATCATTGCACACACATCCAAACTTAGGCTTTTTCCTACTCAAACATCCCATTTTTTATCCACCACCTCCCACCCCCCCAAAAAAAAGCTTAGGCTTTTATCCTACATCTTCATTTATCAAGCAATTAGGGAGGTAGGTTGCCAAAAGTAGAGGATTCTAAAGGGTAAAGGTGTGTAACAAGGGTGCCAAGAAAAGGTTAAAGGCTCAAAGGGGTTTACTAGGATCAATTTTAAGGGAAGGAGATTTTTGGTGGAGTGACAATCCAAAGAGGGCCTAAGGTCATCTTCCAAGACAAGCGAACTCTAGGATTTTTCCTTGAATCACATTACGGGCAAGTTCTAGACGAAATATATACACAAGAACATACCAAAACCTTACCACACAAGGCATCACAAGCACTAGGAATTAATAGCTATTCTCAAGCCCAATTGAAATAAATTACTTTTGACAAGTTATTCTGAGTTTCATGCAATTCATTTGTGAACAAAAATCCAAACAAGGAATTTACAGATCATGACAAGAGAATGCTTGAACTTATTTTTCCCTCTTTTCTCAATTTTCAAAAATCAATTACCTAGAAATATTTTGGTGGTCTTGCTCAAAACAAGGGCAACACGGACTCAAAACAAACACTAAAACTGGCATTTTCTCTAAAGAAAGTTGCCTCTCAATCTATCATAGGGAATTGCCACCTGGTTTGACATAAAAACAAGAAAATAAAATTTTCTCCTTGGAAAAGAATTGTAGTATAAAGAGAACTCTCGGAGTTTATTACAACTACTATCAACAAAAGCGAATTAGAAATATACGCTTATGAATTATTTGATGAATGAGGCCCCATGAAGGCACTTAGCATGAATTTGTAAGGCACAAATATTAAGACAATCGACGTGTAAAACTGACCTGGCAATAGCACACTCACAATCATATGCTAGCATCAAAGATCAAGCCAGGCGAGGGCACTATATCATAATCCTAGCAAAATAAGCCCGGCAAGGGAGAAAATATCAAAATCATCCAAACATACCCAACAAGGGTTAAATAGAAAATCATCCAAAATGTGCTCGACAAGGGATAAAATAAAGAATATACAAACCAAGCCCGACATGGGCACCAAATTTCCCAATAATATACACCCCACACCCAATTAGATAAAATGCATTATCCCTAATACGTAGTATAACAATATTGAGGGGGAGGTACTCCCTGAGTGGCACTAATCATCAATATGGGGATTCCCACCAGTGAACTGAGTGGGATCTATCATGGAAGGATCTTTTAGCATTGAAGAGGACTAAAGGGTGAAACAATCTTCCATTTGTTTGTGGCATCATTATGAGGAACCTGAGAGCTTGAGCCAGCACCATCTCGGTGGGCATTATCTTCCACCTTAGACAATTGTATGGCCTATTGCATCTGCTGGGAGAAGGAAAGGTCTGATATCACCTCAACACCGATATGATCTTACTCTCATATCTCTTCAGTGTGTGCATTTACCTCCATATCCTCTGCTCAACACCAATCATCTAAAGGGCTATTTTCCTGTTAAGACGATGCCAAGGCAGCATCTAAGAATTTAAGGTCAGAACCCACTGGTGTTGCCTCTAATTTCATTCTATACACCTTCTCCCACAAGGAAACCACAGACCCCTCTAGTGTATCAATTCGAGCATATAATTTTCCTACACTATCAAGAACCAACTTTGTAGCCACTTTGATGGCATTTCGAATCAAAATAGGGACTTCTCCAGTGATCCCATATAATTATGCATTATTCAAGAGAGTTATCTTATGAGCTTATGGAGTTTACTTACTGAAGACGATTATGTGGATAAAAAGGCCTAGGAAGCAGGGAGTCAACTGTATCATTTCCCGACAGTGCGAGAGTATCAACATCCGAACTCGATTGGGTGATTGAACCACCAAGATCACCAGCCTCATCAAAATTGCCTAATATAAGAGCGAGCTTTCTCTTTTTAATTGTTGAGCTTATTTGTCCTATTTCTTTTCTAGATCAATGACCCTCTCAGCAAGAAATATTTTACCTAAAGGCCGTAGGCTAAGACATTTGGTGCAAAGGCAAAGGTAGCTGATGAGAACAGGAAAAGGCATGGATGTAGCCTGATGTCTAGCTTTCCGCTTCAATTGTATAGCTATTATTTCACCTACATTTATGTGAATATCTATCATGATGCCTATTATAAGAATAGCTGGCTCAATGGAGACGTGGTTATTGTTCTTTGATGGCATGATCCTTGCACAAACAAGGTCAAGCCACATCCTAAATTTGAACTTTAGACCTGGCAATATATCTCACCCTTAGTCCCAACCCAGAGAGGCTGCCCCTCAGCAATAATATCAGTCACCATAGCAAACTAATCTCCTTTTGTGGCATTCGCTCAGCATACTCTACCCCTGATGGTACTGGATGTCCTAAAAAATAGACTTAATAGTTGTAAGGGTGATGTCGATCTCTTTTCCACCACACTAAGATAGACGATAGACAAGGCATGTCTTTTATATGGCCCTTGTGCTTCAAAACATCTTGTCGCGTTTGGTATGAGGCATAGAATTCCTTCACCATTTCTGGAAAATATTATCCTGGTGCTACTGTGAAGGACAATCGTGTACATTGAACTACCTTATCATATTGGGTAGATCATCCCTAAGGGCTGCCAAGTTAAACTATTAATCCTCTGTGATCGCCTGCTTCTCACAAAAAGTGAGATAATAAGGCTTCATACCCATAATGCCAAACTGGAGTTGCTCCAAGATCTGCTCATCATTCTATACAGGTGGGGGGGGGGAATCTTGGGGGCTTTATATTTACTCTTACTTTTGCTCTTGCTTGTGGATGGTATTTAACGAGCATTTCTGTAGGGGTTGCTCCTTGAAGACATATTCCTTCACAATGATATAAGTGTCCAAGAACAAAAGAAAAAAATCTTTTTATATGTTTGCATATTTAAGCAAAAAGAGACAACTGAAAGGAATAAAGAAATGAAAAAGGAAAAGAAATGCACAGAGAAAGGGACAAAAAGGTTATTGCACATCACATTTGTGTCACCTGCGTGCCGCATATATGGACTTGTGACTCATAGGTGCAGTGCAGGTCTAAGACAGTAGCCTGCACATTCACTGGTCCTACCTGCATTATACTTGCATCTCGTAGGTGGAGACTTGCGAGCCGCAAGTGCCACGCAAGTGCTAGGTTGTGAAGGGTAACCTTCTACCTAGACTTATATTGCACCTACTGTTTGCAAGGTAGCACTGACATTCTGCAGGTGTTCCACAGTGTACTTCCACGCCCAAACTTTCATCAATTCAACACTTAAGTATATTTTTGACCAAAACCATGACCTAACGGGTACCCAGACTTCCCCAAATGCGTAGCCACAAAAGCACTACCACTTTTCACCTTTTATAAATAAACTTGACAATTTTCCTCAAGAAGGATGTTGCCCTATCTATCATTGGGAATCGTCAAGCTTCAGGCTCAACCAAATCATAAAGGCGCACAAGAATCACTCACTCTTAACCAAAGTGCTCACTGAATAATAGAACCTATCAATTTAATGTATGAACACAATGGTAATCATCTCATCACAAAATATCACAATTTCAATCAAAAACTCAATTCAATGATGTGTTGCTCTTAAGAATCACCCAATCTATCATAGGGTCAAATCATGCATCATGATTGAGTGGGGTTACTCAGACTTCACCTCTAACTAAAATTTCACATCAAGAATAAGCACAAACAACATGTATTACAATTTAGAACACAGTCACCATTTTTAACATAACTCATGATAACAAGAAACCCAAAATTGAACTTCACAAATCGAAAACTAAACACTTTGGGGACTAGGGATTTCAAATAGCATGCTTCACAAAAATTTACTCCTAATCAACAAAAATCATAACTTTAACTTAGAGGAGCATACCAAAATAGATTGAGAGTGGAGTGAGTGAGAAAAAATTAAAGCTTTGATTTTGTAAAAATGGTGATTCCAAAAGACTTTGCCATAGAAAAGAGCAGCGGTGGCGGTTGGCTCACTAGCAGAGAACATGATGGTGATGAAGGGAGCAAGGTGAAGGAAGATTCGAGAGTTGGAGATTGTTAATGAAGGTTTGATTGTGTATTAATGG
This sequence comes from Jaltomata sinuosa, assembly GCA_003996215.1. Lineage (NCBI taxonomy): Eukaryota > Viridiplantae > Streptophyta > Magnoliopsida > Solanales > Solanaceae > Jaltomata > Jaltomata sinuosa. Next base: position 204,295 of record QJPP01007215.1, read on the forward strand.
TGAAGAAGTGAGGGAAAATGGGTGTTAAGGTTTTACAAGAAGGAGAAAAGTCACGTGTCAGGGAGTTAGGTCAGGTTGGTCAATAGGTCCAGCCAAAATTTAAAAGGATGTACCTGCACTTGTGCAGCACTTGCAGCTGCAAGTGCTTACTTGTGAGCCGCAGGTTTAGAGAAGGTGATAATTTTTCAAATTTTCTGCCCAGATCCATTGGTTTGAACCCACGTTACACTTGTGGATCGTAGGTTACTGCCTGTGTTCTGCAAGTATAGCACAGACGCCACTTTTTTCACTTTTCTTTTCAGGTGTTCTGCCTAAGGCTTGCGCTCTACCTGCATACTGCAAGTTGGAGCTTGCAGTCCACTGGTGTGGCACAGGTCCACTCCAGTGACCTCATATGAACACTTTGTATTTTTTTCCAATCTTGTGCATTCCTACACACCAAAAACAACAAAAGCGAAGTAAAACAAAAATCAAAAACACTTGAGTTGCCTCCCAAGAAGTGCTTGATTTAACATCATAGCACAATGATAGTACCTTAAGGATCAATGAGTGTCCGGATCAATGCTAAGGATATTGGCACATTTCCATCCAAAGTTTCGGATGTATCTCCTCATAAGTATCACCAGCTCTTTTCTTTGCCAAGTATGCAACTCAATGGAGGTAGGGATTAGTAGAGTGTCATTAGGACCAATGTAAATATCCACCAAGCGTGGTGGCTTAAGCTTGCTAATATTCTCAAGGTCCATCTTCTCTTGCTCATCATACATCACAAGATGTTCAGTCGATACTTCCCTTATGAACTCTTATCCATAAGACATCTCAACCATCTCATCCCGTGTATCAATCATGGACACAACTCTATACTCATTCGGTAACTTCATTATTGGCAAACATTGAATGTGACCTCTTTATTGTCCACTCAGAACTTTAATTCTCCATATTTGACATCGACTAGTGCTCGGCCTATGGCTAAAAATGATCGCCCTAATATGATGGGCACCTCCAAGCCACGTCATAATCCAATACAATAAAATCCACTGGGAGGATGAACTTGTCGACCTATACCAAAACATCAAATAGTATGCCCATTGGGTGCTTGATTGATCTATCCACTATAAGCAACCTCATTGGAGTTGGCTAGGGAGTTCCCAAGCCCAATTTCTTGAAAATAATGAAGGGCACCAAATTGATGCTTGCCCTTAGGTCACACACAGCTTTGTTAAGTAGATACACACTGATGGTGCAAGAAATGGTAAAGGCTCTCGAGTCTTCTCATTTTGGACCCAAGTTGCTAGCCATGATTGCTCTACAATGATGTGACACCTCTATCGTGCCCACATCAATAACATTTTTCTTCCTCAACAACTCATTTATAAACTTTGCATACCTAGGTATTTGTAGCAAAGCTTTAACCAAAGGATGTTCACGGACAATTTGCTAAATAAATCAACAAACTTTTTTAATTGAGTTTCCTCTTTTTTTTTATCAATCTATGGGGATAATGAGGAGGGCACTTTGACATTGGAAATGGAGCATTCACATTATTGTCCATTTTTGCTCCTCGATATCGATCACAACTTGAGATAGGGGATCCATCTTCTCTTCGTCTGACTTTGGCATCTCTTCATCTACATCCACACTCACATCATTATTCAACCTAGGTGCAATAGGCTTCACTACCACCTTTGGAACCTCATCCATCTTCTTCTTGCTCACAACATTCTCAGGTTCATTAACCACACCATCTAGCATTCTTCCACTTTTAGTGAAAATTGTCATACACCAGCCATTATTCTTTGGATTGGGGAGAGTGTCACTAGGAAGTGTACCATTTTGCCTTGGGTTTGTTTGAACCGATAAATGATTTATTTGGGCTTCAAGGTGTTTAATGGAAGCTGAATGGGAACTCTCGGTCTGATTGAGGGTAAAAGTCTCACTTTTCAACTCCCAAACACCCAAATCTATAAATTCAACCATTTTCAACACCCATGCAAACATGTCCTTAATTTTGGAGCTTGCGAGGTCACTAACACCTATTTGTATGGGAGTTGCATCAGCTTTTGGAGGAGGAACATACGGATTATACCTATCTCCATCTCCATCATGATCCATATCTCTCCATGTAGTATCCCGGTCTCTTTCTCTCTCACGATCTCTCCAAGACATATCTCTATTTTTGCTCTAACCTTGATTCCCCTCCCGTGGTCGCCAAGGGCCTTGGTTGGCACCTTGATAACCCAAGTGAGAATCTGCCACTTGATTAGAAATATAATGATCTTTCTCATCAAACAAAACATAAGCATCATCCTTATAATAAGGTCTAGATCCTTGATCTCCAATAGCATTCACACTCTTCATTTCGGCTCCCATCACATATTTTACGAGCAACTCAATTTGTGTCATCATCTTTATCATAGTTTCTTCCCACTTTTCCTCGTTTTGTCGTATTTACTTTGACATAATTACGTAAGTGAAACCCGTTATTACCTCAATTTCTCGAGTATGACAAGCATAATTTTTTTTGGTCATCCTATTCAATAAGGTTTTGGCAAGTCCAAAAGTTTGGTCCATCAACAAACCCCTCGCCAAGTTGTTTGCCACAGACTTATTGATAGAGTAAGGATTGATAAAAGTTTTTAAGTAGGACCCTATCAGGAAGACCATGGGTCGAGCATTGTACATTGGAAAATCTTCTTCTTAAACCTTAGTCATGCCTCATGTAAGGCTTCCACAGCCAATTGTCAAAAGTTGGTTATCTCATCTCTCAATTAAAGCATTCTAGCGGGAGGGAAGAATCGACCTAAGAAGGCTTTGGTAAGCTCATTCCACGAGATAACAAAGCCTTGGGGAAGCTCCTCCAATCATTGTGTTGCTTCTCTCTTTAGGGAGAATGGGAACAATCTTAATCATATTGACTCTTGGCTGATGTTAGTAATATTAAATGGTTGGCAGATTTCAACAAAGTTTCTTATATGTCAATTGGTGTCTTCATTTGGGAAACCACCAAAGAGTCCTGTCATTTGCAATAGGTGTAGCATGGGACTAGTAATGTGAAAGACCACATTCCCTACCATTGAAGGTAGGCGAATGGCAGTAGCTACACCACCGTGACCCATAGGGTCATCATTATCTTTCATATGACCGTCCATGCTACCATGCCCATTAGTGTGACTCATGTTTTCTCCTATAAAATAGAAAAAATATACAAACAAGGTAAAAATAAATAAGGTGCAACACTAATGTGAATTAATACACAAAATAAGGAAATTAAAATTCAATCTCCGATAATAGTGCCATTTTTTGGTAACATCCAAAGGCACTCTCCAATGAAGGAGGTGGAAATGGTCATTTGCAAAATATCTATCCAACTTAGGAGTCGAGGTCGAATCCCACAAGGATTGGAACTAAACCAATCCAAATGTGTATCAAGTCACACTAAGTATGCACATTGTCAAAGATTTGCAATAAAGTAAATTAGAGAATGTGTGTAAACAAACGATTTGAAACAAGAGTAAGCAACAAGCAACTCTAACACAATTGATGAACAATCAAATTTGAAGAACTTGGGGTGTGCTTTTGATGGGGTGTTCAATCATAATTGGGATTAATCACTCAACTTTGAATTGATTACAATATGGATAGCCTTGGTTTTTAGTATGCTAATTTTTTCTCAACCTTAAAGCATATTTACTTTGGATTCTCTCGAACTCCAAAGCTTTAACAACAAACCAACCAAATAGCTTAAGTGGGTTGGGCTATCTCTAGACTCAACCCTTAGATGGGAGACCCCAAATCTTTACCATGAATTCTTACCCAAATTCAACCCTCTTTCTCAAGCAAGATCAAATTTTGAGAATTAAATCAATGTTTGCAATCATTAATTTTGTAATTAAAACTCGAAGAATTCAATAGATCCATATATAAGAATCAATGCTAAGCATGAATAATTAATACCCAATCATAAACTCACATACCCATCATGCACACACCCCTAGATAAGAAAATAGCTACTCATAACTTTAGGAAAAGAAATTATACCAATTGAGTAAGCTTCAATTCCTTCCATAATAAATAATTTGATTCAAATCCAAGCTTTTGTATTCAGCAATGGAGTTTTTGCTTAAGAAAGAAGAAGAAGAACTAAAAATTGTACTCTCTACTAAGTGTACTACAATTCTAGATCTAAATCTAGAAAATTCTATGTGAATAATTATTCACAAATCCCCAAAAAATGTCATTGAAAATCTCCCAAACACACTTGAAAATTCTGGATAAAATTTCCCTTGGGATACTTGTGCTAGACCTACGGCCACAGGTTTGCATCCGCGGCTAGCAAGTGCTGTCAGTCGATTTCAGTGTCTTGCCTCCATCTTGCATCTCACTTACGTTTTGCAGGTGAGGACTTGCCGAGCGCAAGTCTCATGCATCCTTGAGGCAGTGAGTTGCTTTCTTTCTCGACTTGTAGCTTGGGGTTTTGCTTTCATTTCTTTATATATTTGGCTCCAAATTCGCTCTTATCTCTAAATCTTAAGAATGTCTGCACATAAGATAATAAAGTCATAAAATCCTTCTAAAAAGCATAAGATTGAGGCAAAAATTCATGCTTAAGAGCTATGTAAGTTGGTAGATTACCAACTTATCAGCTAGTAATGCCAAAAACTGAAATACAACTGACAACAAGGCCACAACTGACTCATAACCCACAACTGACGTCTATAAACCTCTAAGATGAAAACCTTCTAACCCCTAGTCAAGATAGGATCACGACATACCCATCAGGTATAACAAGCTAAAGGAGACTCCAGACTCAGTAACTCTGGAATAAACAAAGCATACCAACTATCAGTTGAACTTGATCACACACAACGAGGAGTTATGTCTACATTATAACCTACAGACATGAATGCAACACCCCCAGACAATAGAGACATCAGTACAAAATAATGTTTGAGTATATAAGGCGACCAAATAACAAAAATAGCATACTTAAAAATGAAACCATAATATGACAAACTTAATCTGCATAGAATTAACATCTCATATAAATCACACCGCCTACATAGATCATATCCACTTCTCATGTCCCTAATGCAAATCACACAAATAATAAGCACTTCAACCATCAAAAAACAACCTAACCACCCCCTATAAGCTCAACAGGTGCCAACCAAAATCAAAGGATAATGAATGCAATGCAATGCATATGTTGGGAGGCGTGCCACTTTGATCTAATACACATGAGTAGGCGTACACCCTAATCCAATGCATATGGTATAGGTGAACATCCAGATCCTAGCCTCAAAGGCATAAAATATATGTGGTGTAGGTGTACACTTTGATCATGGTCCCAAGGGCATGAAATACATGTGGTGTAGGCGTACACTCCAATCCTATCCCCAAGGGCATGAAATTTAATATGCATCGTGGGTATGTATGTGGGCAAACAATAAGCAAATCATGTCACAACAACAATCTCAGCTATCCAGTAGTTTATAACAGAAATAGGTAAGTCACTATGCGGGCCAATAAGATCACTATGTCATCTAAAAGCACATAAATCACTATGCGGGTCGATAAGAACACCATGATGTAAGCATGCATTTTTAATTTTATATATTATCAATAAAGTTCCATAAGGTTGTTTTAATCTTAAGAGTAAAAAGAGGAGAGTAGGTGGCCTATTTGAAGCTAACAAGATTCTTAAGTTTATGCTCATAATTATCCATCAAGTAATTAGTCCTTTAATTTGCTATTCGAAGAACTTTAGGACTATAATTTAAGTTTTTACTCTTTGTTCCTGAGTTATGCATGGTAACAAAGTTGTACCTAAAGTGAAGCAAGGATAATGAATCATTGCAGTACCTTTAATCAAGAGAGGATATGCGATCTAAATAAGAATTTAATTCTTATACACAGGTAGTGGTAAAGACATGAATTTGTCTTAGAATATTTAAGAATTATTCAATAGATATATATGCATACTAAATAATATTTAACCTATCATAACTCTTCCTTATCAGAACCAATATCACGTTCATTTCGGCCATTACAAGAATTTGATAATTATGATAATATATACAACCACCTCCGATTTTCTAATTTGACTCGGGACTGATATCACCGCCTATGAGATTTTAATAAGAGTAACACCAAGAATAATTTAGAGACATCTAACAATTGACTTATCGATAGCATACTAGACCCGTAAATCCCAAACTTTTAGGAATCATGCCCAAAAAAAGGAATAACATTTACATACCTTGAATTCGAGCTTGAATAACTTGACATAGATAATTAATTATTTTTTTGGGATTAAATATAACAACAAAATATAATTCTTTCAACTAAACCTTCTTCTCGTATGTATATGTACTGTTAGACCTCTCTATAACGGGCCCTAGTTATAACGATACTTGACTATAGCAGCCTGATTTTCTCCAAAATTGATTTTCATGTTATATTTTACTTCTCTATGATGGCATTCTACCTATAATATCAATGATATTTATTATAGTGGTACACTCTTTATAAAATTACCTCTATATAACAGCATACTCAAATATCATATATATATATATGTGTGTGTGTGTGTATGTATTATTTAATATTCAATTAATATACCTATCGGTAATAATTAGCAACATCAAAATTCTAGAAAGGATCAACATCTTGCTCTATTTGATAGGTTGAGGATGTTATTGCATGATCTGTCTATCTAGATGGAGGATCACCCGAGATTATAATCTTGTCCATAACATCTGATATTATTCATATTATGTTGATAATCCCTAAAAAATACAAACAACATTACTACATGAGTAATAAATAAATGATACTAGACATCATCATCATCATCAACATCATCATCATCATCATCATAATAATAATAATAATAATAATAACAACAACAACAATAATGATAACAATAATAATAGACATTTACCACTCTCTATGATAGTTTGTTGATTTCGAATAACATCATAATTATTTGGTAAGTTTGATTCAAAACAGGACTTAATGCTTTCCTTGGTATTTGATCAGTAAGAATATCTCATAAATATTTATGTCAGGATAAGTACTAGCCTAAGTTGCAGGGACTTCAGCCTGAGTAGGAGGGACTTCACGACGAGTTCTAAGAATCTTATTGACATACATTTCAAGTATGTTTAGGTTGATTTGGTGTCAAGCCCCGAGGTTACCCCCTAGACGTAACACGGGACTTGGGACCACAAGTGCCTCAAGTTAACCCTTGATCATAGCATTCTCAAGCATAACAAAAGATAAGCGGAAGCATAATAGATAAATCTGAAATCACATAAATGGATAATCAAGTCAAATAGGGATACAAAATCCAGAAAGAGACTCAAAAGTTATCTATGTCTGAAAAGCCTCTACTCATGATATAAAGAGTTGTTAGGACAAGACCTTAGCTAACTCAAAGTGCAGAAAATAAAATAGCTAACACTCACTAATAACTTAACTAGTCCTCGACCTAAGAGGACTCACCAACAGCTGACAGAGAGTGGCTTGGGAGCTCTAGCCACGGGTCTGAGAAGGGACACCTGAATTTGCATCATCAAAGGATGCAACGCAAGATATGTGTTAGTACTATGGAATGTACCGAATACGTGAGAGATGCATGATCATGATAAAACATACTTAAAACATACTTAAAATGAACCTTTTCATAAAGAAATAACACAAGAGGATTATCAAGATATAAGACATAAACCATGAAGTATGGTTAAAATTCAAAGTATAATATCATATAACTTCATAGCTTAAAAATAATCATGTGGGAGTTTCTCTTAACTGGCATAAACTATGCTGAGCTACATGGAGTCCAGTGCCATTCACCCATACTGAAAAAGGTTGTCCTAACTGGCTAAAGTTAGAACCATATTCATAAGGATCCTGTCATAAGCCACGGAGGGCAACCTACAATGGCAACGTAGTTTTGGACTTGGGTTATCTAGAACCCTCATCACTCGGTGCTAAATACTACTCTCAATACATATAACATAAGGCTTACATTCATGTGACATATCTAGATGTCAAGCTTGTTCATAAACATGTTCATATCCCAGATCTTCATACTACTCACGAATCTTAGTTTAGAAAATGATTCATGAGCATTGATGGCACATCGGGTGTCTTGCATTGCATAATAATTCATAATTTGAAAACTTGCATGGCCTTAGTTCAATTTCATAATAACATATACTTTCATAAAACATAGGAACTAGGCATGCACTTGCTTGAAATTCATGAAATTCATGAAATCATGCCATCATTTTCCCCAATTTTCTTAAATCACTTCATGCATGTAGAATTCACCATAATTAACCTACAATTCATGAAATAGGAAGGGTTTTGGGCACAAGGGTGAAAGAAACTCATTATTGAATACCCACATACCTTGATTGAAACTAACCCACTAGAATTGAAAAGACTTAGGAGACTTGAACTTGGAGCTTGAGACTTGGAGCTTGGAGAAGAATTTTTCCTTTTTGGGAGAAGAATGAAGGTTTGAGAAGGAACTTAGGATAATCAGGGTGAAAACCCTACTTGAAATAGTCAAAACGACATCATTTAAGAGTTAAAAGGGTGGGGAAATGACTAAAATACCCCAGGGACATATTTAAGAAAAAACTGGGAAATGGTCGGTTTCAGGGATCACGGGTCAGTCCTACGGGTCGTCGTTTGAACCATGACCCATGGTTCCAACTCGTGGTTCCTCGCCAACCATTCAGACTGTAGAAGGCAATCCTACAGGTCAACAGGACGGACCCATAGGATGGATGCGGGTCGTCAAACTAAGTCGTGACACCTGGGGAACTTGTCACCCCCCTTACCTGGTTTCACGAGTCAACAGGACAAACTTGTTGTTTGAACCATGGTCCGTAGGACCAACTCATGGTCCCATACTAGAGGCTGAATCAATAGAAGGGAATCACGGTTCCATTCCACGATCCGTGGTTTGGACCCGTCATTCTTAGAACATGAAAAAAAATTGAGTTTCAGATTTAGATAGCTGGTTGGATTTCTGAGGTGTTACAATATCTCCCCCTTGGGATCATTCATCCTCGAATGAAGACTAAGCAAGGGAAACAGAAGAGAAAATAGCCCAACCAACAACAAAACATGGAAATCAAGGAATAAACATGAGACCTGAACTTTTCGACTTAAAACATGGTTAAATCAACTTCGAAAACATGAATGCATGCTAGGATCATGAGACTAACTGATGGAATAGGATCGGAGGAACATACTAAGGATGAAACTATTACCTCAAGCTGGAATGGAATCGGAAGGAAAGAGATGAGGCACTTGGCTTTCATGGTTGATTCAGCTTCCCAAGTAGCTCCTTCAACAAGTTGATTTCTCCAAAGAACTTTTACCAAAACGACTTCTTTGTTTCTCAACATCCAAATCTGACGATCAAGGATTTCTATGGGGACCTCCTCATAGGTGAGACTATCCTTCACACCCACATCCTTCAAAGGAACAATCAAGGTCGGATCACCAACACACTTCTTCAGTAAGGAAACATGGATAACTGGATGAACCGCTTCCAAATCTGATGGCAATTCCAACTCATAAGCAACCTTACCAACCTTCCTCAGAATCCGATAAGGACCTACAAAATGGGGACTAAGCTTTCCTTTCTTCCCGAATCTCATCACACCCTTCATGGGTGACACCTTTAGAAAAACCCAATCATCAACTTTAAATTCTAATTCCCTTCTTCTCACATCCGCGTATGATTTTTGTTGACTCTAAGCGGTCTTCAACCTCTCCCTAATAAGCTAAACTTTTTCCATAGTCTCATGAACCGAATCTGGACCAATCAAGGTTATCTCACCTACCTCAAACCAACCAATAGGAGATCTATATCTCCGACCATAAAGTGCCTTATAAGGAGCCATCTGGATGCTAGAGTGAAAGTTATTGTTGTAGGCAAACTCGATAAGAGGTAAGTGATCATCCCAATTACCTTTGAAATTAATCACGCAAGTTCTCAATATATCCTCCAAAGTCTGAATAGTAAGCTCTGCCTGTCCGTCTTCCTGAGGGTGAAAAGTTATGCAAAGCTTCACCTGAGTAACAAAACCTCTCTGAAATGATCTCCAAAACTGAGAAATAAACTGAGTACCTCTATCTGAAATAATGGACAAAGGAACACCATGCAAACGAACTATCTCCCGGATGTAGAGTTTGGCATAGTCGTCTGCTGAATCTGTAGTCTTAACAACCAAGAAATGGGATGATTTAGTCATCCGGTCGACAATCACCCAAATCGAATCATATTGCCTTCGAGTACGAGGCAAACCTGTAATAAAGTCCATATTGATCTCTTCCCATTTCAAAGTAGGAAGGTCAATATCCCAAATCATGCCACCCGGTCACTGGTGCTCTACCTTCACTTGCTGACAGTTAGGATACTTAGCCACAAAACCGGCTATGTCCCTCTTCATACCATTCCACCAATAGACTTCCCGTAGATCATGGTACATCTTGGTGGCACCGGGGTGGATGGAATATCTAGAATTATGAGTCTCAGTCAAAATCTGTTAGTGTAACCCATCTACATCTGGCACACATAGTCGACCTTGATAATGAAGTACACCATCTCCCCCTTGGGAGAACACCTCAACCCTTTACTGGTGGACTGCACCCTTAAGCTGAAGTAAAATGGGATCACTGTCTTGCTTTGCCTTCACTTCTGCTACCAAGAATTATTCGGAACCATTCTGAACAATAACACCACCTTCTGTTGAGTCCATAAGGCGAACTCCTAATCGAGCTAGCCTATGAACCTCCTTAACTAGTTCCTTTTTTCCTTCTTCGACTGAAGACACACTATCCATCGACAATCTACTAAGTGCATCCGCCACAACATTGGCCTTACCCAGATGGTAAAGCACACTCATGTCATAATCCTTAAGAAGATCAAGCCATCTTCTTTGTCATAAATTCAATTCCTTCTGAGTGAACACATATTGAAGACTCTTATGATCAGTGAATACATCCACATGCACACTATACAAGTAATGTCTCCAATCTTCAAGGCAAAGACCACGACTGCTAACTCAAGATCATGAGTAGGGTAGTTCTTCTCATGAATCTTAAGCTGTCTCGAAGCATAAGCAATCACTTTACCACGCTGCATTAAAACACAACCCAAACCAATCCTAGAAGCATCACAATACACAACAAAATCATCTAGGCCCTCGGGTAGAGCTAACACTGGAGTTGTGGTCAATCTAGTCTTTAATTCCTGAAAGTTCTTCTCACACAAATCAGACCACTGAAATTTTACCTTCTTCTGAGTCAATCGGGTCAAAGGGGCGGCAATAAAAGAAAATCCTTCCAAAAACCTCCTGTAGTAACCAGCCAAACCAAAAAGGTTTCTAATATCAGACGGGAAAGTGGGTCTAGGCCAGTTCTTTACTGCCTCTCTTTTGAGAATCAACCCGAATACCATCTTTAGTCACAATATGACCCAGAAAAGCAACAGACTACATCCAAAACTCACACTTGCTAAACTTAGCAAACAACTGTCAGTCCTTGAGAGTTTGCAACACAACTTTCAAATGGTCTGCATGCTCCTCCTCACTCTGAGAGTAGATGAGGATATCATCAATGAAAATAATCATAAACATATCTAGATACTGCTTGAACACATGGTTCATCAAATCCATAAAAGCTACATGAGCATTTGTTAGACCAAAATACATCACAACAAATTTATAATGACCATACCGAGTCCTGAAGGTCGTCTTTGGAATATCATACTCTCTAACACGAAGTTGATGATAACCGGATCTAAGGTCAATCTTGGAGAAGAAACTAGCACCTTGAAGTTGATCGAACAAGTCATCAATCCTAGGAATGGGATACTTATTCTTGATTGTGACCTTGTTCAACTGACGGTAGTCAATATACATTCTAAGGGAACCATCTTTCTTTCGCACGAATAAGACTGGAGCACCCCATGGAGAAATGCTAGGCCTGATGAAACCCTTATCAAGAAGATCCTTCAACTAATCATTTAACTCCTTAAATTCTGCAGGGTCTATTCTATAGGGAGGGATAGAGATAGGATTCGTATCTGAAAGAAGATTTATCCCAAAGCCAATTTCCTACTCTGGAAGGACTCCAGGTAAATCCTCGAGGAACACTTCTGGGAATTCATTCATAATGGGAACAAACTGAAGGGATGGGGTTTCAGACTTTGTGTCTATAACCCGAACCATATGATAAAGACACCCTTTAGAAATCATCTTCCTAGCCTTAAGATAAGATATAAAATGACCTTTCGAGAATGGGGGACTACCTTGCCATTCTAAGACGGGTTCATTTGGAAACTTGAAACTGACAACCTGAGTACGACAATGAATAGAAGCATAACAAGCATGCAATCAATCCATACCAAGAATAACATCAAAATCAGTCATCTCCAACTCTACTAAATCCGTTGAAGTGACTTTATGAAGGACTGAGATAGAGCAATTTTGGTAGATTCTTTTGGCTAAAACTGACTCACCAACAGGAGTAGAAACACAAAAGGGTTCTAAAAGTAATTCAGGACATCCTTCAAATTTGCATGCTATATAAGGGGTCACAAAAGATAAGGAGGCACAGGGGTCCAACAAAGCATACACATCAAAAGATAAGACTTTCAACATACCAGTAACAACATATGGGGAACCCTCCTGGTCCTAACGAGAGGATATAGCATAAAGGCAGTTCTGGCGCTGACCACCAGAACTAGAAGCTGTGCCCTGCTAGGCAGATGACCTCCTGGGGCTGCTGGAATAGACTGAGCCCCACTACCTCTTTGCCCCTTCTTAGCTGAAGGGCAGTCTATGATCATATGTCCAACTTGTCCACTCCCAAAGCATTCACCTGTGCCCAAATGACACTCTCTCAGGTAAGTCTTCCCACACTTGCTGCAAATGGGGTGGGAAGATCCCTTAGCAACACTCCCCTGAGACTGTGAATAGGAACTAGAACCTCTACCAGTCTGATCATGACAAGGCCTATGGGCCTGGGTAGGAGCACTAGCAGAAGAATGAATGGGTCCTGATGACTTCTTCTGGAACAAGGAGCAATATCTGCCACCGGACCTCTGATGACCAAAACCTGATCCCTCGGATCTAGCCCTCTTGTTCTCCCTAGACATCTCCCTAAGCATGTATCCCTCGATCTGGTGAGCATGGGTCATGAGTCTGGAAATATTCATATCACTCAACAGCATAGGAGATCTACACTCTTTTTTCACCAAATCTAAAACCCCATAGATAAACTTGCTCATCTGATCATGCGGGTCCGCTACCATAGAGGGGGCATACCTAGACAACTGAGTGAACTTCAAACTGTACTTTTGAATAGTCATAGACCCTTGTATCAAGTTCACAAACTCCTCAGTTTTTGCTTGCCTCAACTCTCGGGGAAAGAACCGGTCAAGGAAGTATCTCTCAAAACACTCCCAAGTCATAGGGACCTCGTCCCTAGCTCTAGATTCCTCCCATTGCGTGAACCAGATATGAGCCACATCTTTGAGTTAATAGGATGCCAACTCAACATAACCAACCCCAACTACTTGCATCACTTCAAAGATTTTCTTCACTTCATCAATAAAATTTAGCAAATCCTCTTTCACCTTCGAACCCCAAAACTCCGGCGGGTTCATACGGATAAAATCACAAACTCGAGTTGCTACCCCACCTTAAGGGTGGACGGGGGCAGTAGCCTGCTGATTGGCCAAAGCGGCCAAGGTCTGGGCTAGAAAATGGATGGCATTCCTGAATTCCTCATTCGTGACCTCGGGGGCCGGAATTTGAAGAGCAACATTCCGAGCAGCTCGGTGAGGCATAGGATGTCGAGGCATAATCTGAAACGTACAAGGTAAGGATTAAAGGAACATTAGAGTTAATCTCTATCACACGATATGATCATGAAAGAAGTGAAGTTTTCTAAGACATCTCATATTTTCCCTCTCATATGTGTGGTGCTCTTCACACACATGAAGGAGACTCTACCCAATGCGACTTTCAGACATCCTAGGACTCTTGAACCTGAGGCTCTGATACCAAGTTTGTCACGCCCCGAGGATACCCCCTAGACGTAACATGGGACTTGGGACCACAAGTGCCCCAAGCTAACCCTTGGTCATAGCATTCCCAAGCATAACAAATGATAAGCGGAAGCATAATAGATAAATCCGGAATCAAATAAATGGATAATAAAGTCAAATAGGGATACAAAATTCAGAAAGAGACTCAAAAGTTGCCTATATCTGAAAAGGCTCTACTCATGATATAAAGAGTTGTTAGGACAAGACCCTAGCTAACTCAAAGTGTGGAAAATAAAATAGATAACATTGACTAAGAACATAACTAGTCCTCGACCTAAGAGGACTCACCAACAGCTGACAGAGAGTGGTCTGGGAGCTCTAGCCACGGGTCTGAGAAGGGACACCTGAATCTGCATCATCAAAGAATGCAGCGCAAGATATGCATCAGTACTATAGAATGTACCGAATACGTGAGAGATGCATGATCATGATAAAACATACTTAAAACATACTTAAAGTGAACCTTTTCATAAAGAAATAACACAAGAGAATTATCAAGATATAATACATAAACCATGAAGTACGGTTAAAATTCAAAGTATGATATCATATAACTTCATAGCTTGAAAATAATCATATGGGAGTTTTTCTTAACCAACATAAACTATGCTGAGCTACATGGAGTCCAGTGTCATTAACCCACACTAAAAAAGGTTGTCCTAACTGGCCAAAGTTGGAACCATGTTCATAAGGATCCTGTCATAAGCCACGGAGGGCAACCTACAGTGGCAACGTAGTTTTGGACTTGGGTTATCTAGAATCCTAATCGCTCGATGCTAAATACTATTCCCAAAACATATAACATAAGGCTTACATTCATGTGACATATCTAGATGTCAAGCTTGTTCATACCCCGAATCTTCATACTACTCATGAATCTTGGTTTAGAAAATAATTCATGAGCATTGATGGCACATCGGGTGTCTTGCATTGCATAATAATTCATAACTTGAAAAATTGCATGGCCTTAGTTCAATTTCATAATAACATATACTTTCATAAAATATAGGAACTAGGTATGCACTTGCTTGAAATTCATGAAATCATGCCATCATTTTCCCTAATTTTCTTAAATCACTTCATGCATATAGGATTCACCATAATTAACCTTCAATTCATGAAATAGAAGTTCATATGTAAAAACCCATGCAAAATCATGCAATTTAATAGAATTTCCATAATAAAATTATGAGAAGGCAATTTATAGCAAAACCCATAAGAATTGGGTAAAAACCCTAAATTGAAAGTTCATGAAATCATAATTTGAAATTGAGGGTTTTGGGCACAAGGGTGAAAGGAACCCATTGTTGAATACCCACATACCTTGATTGAAGCTAACCCACTTGAATTGAAAAGACTTAGGAGACTTGAACTTTGAGCTTGAGACTTGGAGCTTGGAGAAGAACTTTTCCTTTTTGGGAGAAGAATGAAGGTTTGAGAAGGAACTTAGGCTAATGAGGGTGAAAACCCTACTTGAAATAGTCAAAATGACATCACTTAGGAGTTAAAAGAGTGGTGAAATGACTAAAATACCCCAGGGACATATTTAAGAAAAAGCTGGGAAATGGTCGGTTTCGAGGATGGTCAGTTCTTGGGTCATAGTTTGAACCACGACTCATGGTTCCAACTCGTGGTTCCTGGCCAACCATTCAGGCTGCAGAAGGCAATCCTATGATTCAATATGACGGACTCGTAGGATGGATGATGGGTCGTCAAACCAAGTCGTGACACCTGGGGAACTTGTCATCCCCCTGATTTGGTTCCACGAGTCGACAGGATAGACCCTTGGCTTGAACCACGGTCCATAGAACCAACTCGTGGTCCCAGACCAGAGGCTAAATCAACATAAGGGAATCACGATTCCATTTCATGACCCGCGGTTCAAACCACGGCCCGTGGTTTGGACCCGTCATTCCTGGAACATGAAATTTTTTTGAGTTTCAGACTTAGATAGCTGGTTTGATTTCTGAGGTGTTACATTTGGTCTCTAAAATCACTTAACAATTTTAGAAAATCAGTCAAAGAGTCATTGTTGTCAATATTTAATTCTTCATAATTAACTAAATCTTATGATAAAAAAGATATTGGGTATCTCCCTATTACAAATAGTTAATATATCGCATACTAACTTTCCTTCTTTTATAAATTAGAGAGAGTAATGTTGAGTAGTCTAGTGTAACTGAAAACTTAACATTGAATTATGATGGACAACTATACTGGATAATATTACTCTCATGACCGATCTCACTGTCCCATAACAATATAATCCTAATAATTTGAGGATTCAATATTATTCAAAAAAGGTTGAAAAATATTAAAAGGTAATTATGATAATAGATTAAGCAAAGTTCTTTAAAATATAGAAAATGGATGAACTTTTAGCTCATCGAAAGTCCATTTTAAATAGACTTTGGATGAGCTTTTGGACAAAAAATTTGATAAAAAAGGACAATATACCGTACTATGTTTCTCCACTATGCATCTTTAGGTAAAATCAAGAATAAATCGATTGAATAAGTATGACAGAGTCTGCCCTAATTTTATTGACTGATTGCATTATATGGTTCTGTGAACCTTAACGGTCGTTAAGGTCCAATCCATTAATGAAACACATATAACGCACAAATTAAGTGCACAATAGATAGAAAATATAAATTTTGATTTTATCTGTTACTTTGGTCGATTTCATCTTCTTTTTTTCACTTTATTTCGGTTCCAGACCCTACTCCAACATAGTCCTCACAATTTTCTTAATTTAATTTGGAAAAAGGGTCCAAAATATTTTTCTACTTTAATTTATTAGTTAACTATGTTCTTCGTTATACTATCGGGCTATTTATATCCTTATCGTTAATAAATTTATTATAAATTAAATTAGACAAACTTTCTCAAATCGGCCAAAATTACCTGATTTTAATTTAAATTACCTATTTATACCAATCACCTTTTTAAACTCAACTCACTAAATCAAATAACCAACCAATATTGAAAAGATTGAAAAAATTAGTCATTCACAACCACTGATGAAAGATTTCATACCAAATTAAACCTTGTATGACTAAAAAACTTTTAAAAATCTGAAAATTGGATTGAGGAATCAGTTGTTGGTTTCCAATCCATTTCGTGGATAGCCATTGAACTGGAGTTGGAGTTTGAAGTACCAGTTGTTGCCAATTTAAAAATAGAAAAAGAAAAAGCAGGCTCGAACTTAGACTCAAAAATTTGGAAGACACCGAGTCACGAATTGCGAAGGGGTACTATTTCAATATATGTTGTTGTTGATTTCAGTATGTTTTGTGGTTGTCTATTGATTTGGAAAGGAACAATTTGAAGAAGAAGATAGTCTGCCATTGAAGCTTAATCGAAGTTGGAGTTCGAAAAATTAAATTTTCACAAACGAACTCCATTTTGACTTAATATTATTGCAAAAGATCGAGAACATCTTGGAGAACTCATATTTAGAAATTTGGGATGATTTAGTGAAGAATTTAATATTTTTTTAGATAACCTTTATGTCACGCCCCGAGCCTACTCCCTGGACGTAACACGGGACTCGAGACCACCAGTGATCTCAAGCTAACCTTTTGGCATTAGCATGACTTAAAAACTGAAAATAAACATATAGGGTGGAAGCTTAACTGAAGTAATGAGCAGCTTAGTCTGTTACATAAATATAAGTCTAAATATGACAATCTGAAATTAGCTGAATATCTGACTCTATGTCTGAAAGGCTCTACTACTTATGAACAGTTGGAACAAGCCCCCAGCTAACTCTAAACACTAAAAACTGAATAAAAGAACTAAAACACTAAGATAAGGTTAAACTCCAAGTCCTCGAATAAGGAGGATTAACCAAGCTGGTTGGATGTGTTGCTGATCTACTAGCCACGAATCTGAGGGGCAGCTACTGAAACTACATCATAATAGAATGCAACACAAAGAGGTATGTGTTCAGTACTATGAAATGTACTTAGTATGTGAAATATGCAAAGGTCATGATAAAATATACTTGAATACATACTTAAAACTGAGAATATGCATAATTCGTGGTAAAACGTGCTTAAAACATACTCGAGGATGAAATTATATGATAATAGTAAAAAATTGAAATGTAATGACTCAATGCAATATCATAAGCTGAAAACATGTTTAGAATCATAAGTTATAGTAGTAAGTCTGGAATTTGAAAGCAAAGAGTCAAATACATTTAAAAGCTTGAAACCATTTCTGTGGGAGGTTCTCTAACCAACATAGACCATGTGAGCTGCATGAAATCTGATGTATCTGCCCCATCAGAGGACCCAATATACCTTGCCAGGCTATAAAGGTATAGATAGCGTGATCACTAGTTTTAATGCCCAACTGAGGAGCTAATAAACCTACAGGGGCACGAAGTTCTGGGACTTAGGGTACTCTCACCCCGTCCAACTCGATGCTAAGTACTACTCCCAAAACATAGATATAGCTCATATAAAACTTGTGACATATCTAATGCCAAAACTATTCATAGCTTAGGTATACATATCTAGATGCCAAACTTTTCATAAAATATAGGGACATATCTAATGTCATGCTATTCATACTTCATAATTCTTAAAAAAACAAATCATGGTCATTGTTCAAAATATACTTTTTACTAAAACTCATAATTTGAATAACTTTCATAAATACATGGGGTCATGTTATCTAAACATGCTAGTTTTGCTTGAAAACATGCAATTGGGTGAAATCATGCTAGAATTCATTCTCAATGCATGGGCTTTGAAAACACTTAATAAATCTCATATAAATAATGGGTAAGGGATTTAAAACCATAAATTGATGCTAAT
This sequence comes from Jaltomata sinuosa, assembly GCA_003996215.1. Classification (NCBI taxonomy): domain Eukaryota; kingdom Viridiplantae; phylum Streptophyta; class Magnoliopsida; order Solanales; family Solanaceae; genus Jaltomata; species Jaltomata sinuosa. The sequence continues at coordinate 223,267 of QJPP01007215.1, forward strand.
AAACTGAATTCATAATAATTTCACAATTTGGGAAAGAACCCTAATTTTATAAATCCACAAATCAAAGTAAAACTTGAGGGTTTTGGGCAGAAGGGTGAAAGCAATCCCTTATTGAATACCCACATACCTGAGTTGGAGCTTTCTTAATCTAGAACTTTGAGGGACGGAGACTTGAGGATGTAATTCTAGCTTGGAGCTTGGAGCTTGAAGGAATGGAGTTTCTTTCTTCCGTTAGAGCTTGAATGAGGGAATGAGGGAAGACTTAGGCTAATTGGGGATAAAACCCTACTTAACGTGTCCAAAATGACCTCACTTAGGAGTTAAAAGAGTGAGAAATTATCAAAATACCCCAGGGATTTAATTCAGAAAACTGCTTAAAAACCTTAGCTTTAGATTCCACAGACCGTAGATGGAACTACGATTTTTGGATTGAGGTCGTGGTTCTGAGCCATAAGACAAGCTGCAGGTCTGATTTCCACGGACAGGTTCTACGATTCATGAAAGCTTCCACGATCCGTAGAACCTGTTTGTGGTCCTCAGAGGAATAGGTTACCCTTAGTCTGAGTTTCACGAGTTGGTTCCACGATCTGTGGAACCATCCATGACTCGTGGACGCCGATCGTGGTTCTCAGACCTGAGGTGGGTCTGCAGGAGTGGTTTCACGGGTCCTTTCCATGACTCGTGGTTCAGTCCACAACTCATGATTTAGGCTCGTGATTCCTGGGAACTTTAAAATTTTTATAGTTTCTAAGTTTAAAAGCTGGTTCAAATTTCAGGGTGTTACAATATCTCCTCTTTATATTATTCGTCCTTAAATTAAGACTAAGTAAGGAAAACTAGAGAGAAAATAACATAGCAACCAACAGAACATGAAAACTGAAGAATAAGCATGACAACTAAGTTTTTAACTTAAAAACATGACTGAACTAACTTTGTAAAACAGGAATGCATGCTAGGGTCAGGAGAAAAACTGATGAAATAGGACCGGAGGGACATACTAAGGAGGAAAATATTACCTCACGTTGAAACTGGATCGGAAGGAAAAAGATGAGGGTACTTGGCCTTCATGGCTGCTTCTGCTTCCCAAGTAGCTCCCTCAAGTGAGCTTTATAAACTGAAGTAATAACATGGTAATTGACTTCTGACTGAAATATAAGCTGAGCTGGATTCATGAGACATGTATGCATACTATGAGCATAGGAACAATTGATGGGACAAGAAACTGAATATCTAACATGACGTCTGATCAGGATTAAAAGTATGGACTTAGATGAAACTCGTAAAGAACAAACAGATTTTAGAAATCGTAGTTAATTAAAAGGGACATCAAACTAAGAGAAGTAACTATACGAGAAAACCATTCTCTTCTAACTGAACTTACTGCCATGGACTGAACTGAACGTGGGGCCTACTGGCCTTAGGAATGATAACCGGCAGGTTTGAACTTATCTGATATGAGAGTCTAATATCTTGAAAGCTAAAGCTACCAAACATAAGATATGAGCATTCCGGGCAGGAAGTAAGAACAAGACTATTCCCGCCTTAACAAAATAGTCGACAACCTTTCAGCTAAGGAAAACCTTTCTAATTACACTAACTCCTCTGAATACCATACTTACCATAAGCAACTACAATTCTCACCAGCGCACATATAGATACTAAGTTCTGAGTCTAACTACCTGCTTTATCATGTTCAAGCCTATCTCGACTAAATCTCTTGCATCTAGAGTTACCTTCTAAGAATAGTATTTCTTCTTATCACAAGGATCAACTAACCTTGAGCTCATAATCAAAGGGTCACTAGTCGCACAAGTAGAGGTCCATATGTAATTCATCATGACATTCAAGCTTATAACTATGGTCACCTTATGGCTTTGTAGCTTACCCTTTACAAGACTTCTCCCCTCTCCCTTAGCATATTTAGGAGCTACAACTTCAAGAACTTCTACAGAGAGACCTACCAGAATTCCCCATCAAACTATTTCACATGAATAATCCTTACCTCGCAATTCATCCACACCTAGAAGCCAAGGTGGAACAAGTACACCAATAAGGAAAAGAAATATGCTACCTCCCATCTAGGCTACTACTAGGCTTCCTCCCCTAACACTTATAACAACAAAAGCCAGACTCACTGAAGGAAAAAAGTGGGAGCATGAGCGTCATAATGAAGGATTACTGATCGATCTTAACTTACACTTAGCGTGATCAAGCCACTCAAGGTGAGACTTGGGGAATCGAGTGCAAAAGGCATGAGTACTTCACATGCCGGGCACGTAAGGAATGAATAGTGAGGATCACCACCCCTAGTCATTAAAGGCAAAGGTCAGTAAGGCTTTAGAGCAAGGAAATCACAAGTGCGGACCATTTCAAGAAATTAGGTCTGAGCACATACATGACATAACATAATTTGATTAGTCATTAAGGCATGTCTGAAGACTGAACTGAGTAAATAGGACTGAGCATACTACGAGACATGAGTTTACATAAATAATGAGCCTCAGGGCGTAAAGCTGTATTTATAGAATCGTAGAGTAAGACTAGAATCGTTGTTTGAAGTAATCACTTGTCATTTTAGAAATTGAATATGGGCGTGAATCTGGGTGGAGTGCATAAATTTGAAATAGGACCATGATGCTTACAGATAAGGCATGAAAAAGGTGTTGTAGTGACAGAAGTATACTTAGGATGCTAGGATGGAAATAAGTCTCTGCTTTCCCCCCTAACTATGTTTAACACTCATTAGCATCACTACCTGAGCCTCAAAATCTAATTGATTCTACATCCCACCATTTCCCCTTTAGATTCATTCTATCTTTCTAAGTATGTGGACCTCTGGCCAATCTCTAAACGGTACTATGATCATTTTACCCTAACTGAACAGACACTACTCCAGAATCTAGCATGAATATCCACTTCCTTCTATAGTCTAAGGCTCTCCCTCACCTCAAAGTCTAGGCCTCAACCTTTCTATCTCATATAGGGGTTGTACATATCACATTTATTAACTTCCAATATATCCCCAGCAATGACATGTTAAGCTTATATGGTTCTAATCCCCACAGCTCTCTCTTTCTACTACCCATCATGATACTATACTCCTCTATCACTACTTTGTTCTAAGGTAAGACAACTCACAACCATTCAAGAATAGGGGTCGGGGGACTATGGATGCATAGATAAAGAAATATAGGTATGGAAATACTTGATTCAGCTTCTGGAGGAATACTCTGACCCAGCTGGCTAGGAAATGAAAGGAATCGATTTAGGAGCTAACCACCACTGTCGCCCTACTTAGCTGAGGCGCAAACCCTGATCCTATGGCCTAACTGACCACACTCAAAACACCGCTCTCTGCCAGTAAGGCACTCGCTTAGATGAAACTTACCGCAACTACTATAACATGGGTACCTCAAGGTCCTCTGAGCCCTACTATGACAAGACTAAGAATCGAGTGCAGGTGTGCTAACTAGAGATGGGGTTGGTCCGGATGACCTCTGCTAAAAATATGACCAGTTCCTACTACCAGTTTTCTGCTGGCTAGAGTCATGGTTCCAGGTTCTGGTTCTCTTGTTCTTCCTTTTTCTCTTCTTCAGTTTCTCTTTCTCATTCAACTTAGCTGTCATGGCTTGAGCCAACATATGGATGGTTTCACGAAACTCTGCATTCATAACCTTGTGGTCTGGAACATGAGGATTAACATTCTTCGTGGGGTTTCTTCGCGGAGATATTATCTAAAATGCATAAGGAACATATTAGAAGGATAAATAAAGTTAAACTCTATCACACAATATTGAATATGAAAGAAGTGAAGTTTTTCCTAAAATGTTTCGTAGCCTCTCCCTCATAAGTGTGGCACGCTTCCCACCCATGAAAAAGACTCTACTTAACGGGGATTTTAGACACCCTAGGACTCTTAAACTTGATACTCTGATACTAAGTTTGTCATACCCCGAGCCTACCCCCTGGACGTAACACGAGACCCAAGACCACCAGTGATCTCAAGCTAATCCTTTGGCATTAGCATGACTTAAAAACTGAACATAAACATATAAGGCGGAAGCTTAATTAAAGTAATGAGCAACTTAATCTGTTACATAAATATAAGTCTAAAAATGACAATCTGAAATAAGCTGAATATCTGACTTTATGTCTGAAAGCATCTACTACTAACGAGCTATTGGGACAAGACCGCAACTAACTCTAAACACTGAAAACTGAATAAAAGAGCTAAAACACTAAGATAAGGTTAAACCCCAAGTCCTCGAATGACGGGGACTAACCAAGCTTGTTGAATATGCTGCTGATCTACTAGCTACGAATTTGAGAGCGAGCTACTGAATCTACATCATGATAGGATGCAACACAAAGAGGTATGTGATCAGTACTATAAAATGTACTGAGTATGTGAGATATGCATAGGTCATGATAAAATATACTTGAATGCATGCTTAAAACTGAGAATATACATAATCCATGGTAAAACATGCTTAAAACATACTCGAGGCTGAAATCATATGATAATAGTAAATGTATGAAATGTAATGACTCAATGCAATATCATAAGCTGAAAACATGTTTAGAATCGAAACCATTTCTGTAGGAGATTCTCTAACCGATATAGACCATGTGAGCTACATGGAATCTGATGTATCCGCCTCATCGAGAGGACCCAATATACCTTGCCAGGGTATAAAGGCATAGATGGCGTGATCACTAGTTCTAATGCCCAACTGAGGAGCTAATAAACTTATGGGGGAACGTAGTTCTGGGACTTAGGGTACTCTCACCCCCTCCAACTCGGTGCTAAGTACTACTCCCAAAACATACAAATAGCTTATATAATACTTGTGACATATCTAATGCAAAAACTGTTCATAGCTTAGATAGACATATCTAGATGCCAAACCTTTCATAAAGCATAGGAACATATCTAATGTCATGTTATTCATACTTCATAATTCTTAATAAAAACAAAGCATGGTCATAGTTTAAAACATACTTTTTACTAAAACTCATAATTTGAAGAACTAGGCATGCAATTTTCATAAATACTTGGGGTCATGTTATCTAAACATGCCAATTTTGCTTGAAAACATGCAATTGGGTGAATTATGCTAGAATTCATTCTCAATGCATGAGCTTTTGAAAACACTTAAGGAATCTCATATAAATCATGGGCAAGGGATTTAAAACCATGAATTGATGCTAACAAACTGAATTCATAATAATTTCATAATTTGGGCAAGAACCCTAATTTCATAAATTCACAAATCAAACTAAAACTTGGGGATTTTGAGCATAAGAGTGGAAAGAATCCCTTATTAAATACTCACATACCTAAGTTGGAGCTTTCTTAATCTAGAACCTTGGGGGATGGAGACTTGAGGATGAAATCCTATCTTAGAGCTTGGATCTTGAAGGAATGGAGTTTCTTTCTTCCTTTAGAGCTTGAATGAGAGAATGAGGGAAGACTTAGGCTAATTGGAGATAAAACCATACTAAAAGTGTCCAAAATGACCTCACTTAGGAGTTAAAAGAGTGGAAAATTACCAAAATACCCTTGGGATTTAATTCATAAAACTGTTTAAAAATCTCGACTTCAGATTCCACAGTCCCTTTCCACAGATCGTAGATGGAACCACAGTTCGTGGATTGAGGTCGTGGTTTCTGAGCCACAAGACAAGCTGCAGGTCTAATTTCCACGAACAGGTTCCACGATCTGTGGAAGCTTCCACAATCCATAGAACCTATTCGTGGTCCTCAGAGGAATAGGCTACCTTCAGTCTGAGTTCCACGAGTTGGTTCCACGATCCATGGAACCATCCACGACTCGTGGATGCCGATTATGGTTCTCAAACCTGAGATGGGTCTGCAGGACTGGTTTCATGGGTCCTTTCCATGACTCGTGGTTTGGGCTCGTGATTCCTGGGAACTTCAAAATTTTCAGAATTTTTAAGTTTTAAAACTGGTTCGAATTTTGGGGTGTTACATTTCAACTGCAAATTCATTGATGAAGAAGAATAAGAATGCTAAATTTCACAAGCAACCACAATTTTCAAAAATTTGCCACATTATTTCGAAAGTAGCCATTTTTCCCAGTAATCAATTTCCAATCTTATGTAGAATATAGTCTTTTCATTCTTGTAATGTAATATAAACATTACATTGGCGACAATTACTCAAGTTTAGTCATATAAGATTTTAATTTGACTGAGGTGATTATATTTGAGTTTTATTTTGTATAGAATCTATGTAATCTATCCTTTGTGTTAACCGCAGATATAAGGAACTTAGTCTATGGAGTGTATCTCTCTCAAAATAACACTGCAATTAATCAACCCCACAGGGGCCTAGACAACTTTGGAGTACTCACGACAGGGTCAGTGTACAATCTCATTAAAAAACTACAATAAAAAAAAGAACGTAATACATATAGCTTCACATGGATATGGAACCTCAAATGTCTAAGAAAAATTAAATTCTTCCTTTGTCTTTGCTCGCACAATAGACAATCCACATGCCACTATCTGAACTCAATTGACATAGACATAAGTGGGGCTTGCTACTACTGTGAAATGCATGAAACCATAGACCACATCTTTGTCCATTGCAAAAAAGTCAGGAGATATTGGATGGAATTGGGAATCATTGATGATATAAAAATGCAACTAAGCCTAGGCATGCACTGGTTAGAAGCTATAAAAAACATCAAAAGCTTTAGGAAGGAAAACATAGACTCTTGGGAGCAGGCTATGCCTTTCTATGTACGGAATATATGGTTAACCCAAAATGATAATTATCATAACAAGCTCAATCTGAAAATCCAAACCAATACCCCTTACATAAGGACCATTGAATATATGATGCTAACGAGTAATAACCCCACCCCAACTCCCAACATACCATTTCATATCAAATGGAAGCCACTAGATAACATATATAAGCTAAATATCGATGGCTCCTCCATGGGGAATCCAGGGATTGGGGGAATTGGAGGAGTCATTAGAAACACCTGGGGTGATTGGGTAATAGGCTTCATGCCAAGTCTATGCCACACATCCAACACAAGAGCTGAGTTGTTAGCTCTGCTAAATGGTTTAAAACTTGCAGTGGCACGCGATCTCAGACCCCTAACCATAGCGTTGATTCAACAGAAATTATAAGAATGCTAAACTCTGGTAATCCTGTTTATAATTTGTTAATCTCTGAATACAGGCTTCTACTTCATCAGGAGAGTCCACCGATCCAACATAGCTACCATGAAGGAAATCAAGTGGTCGATGCTTTAGCTAAGGAAGGAACTTGCACTAGACACTATAATATTTTTGTTTCGTGGTCTGTTCCACCACCTTTTGTCAAAGGAAAACTATAAGCCGACAAGGATGGAACAAATTTTACTAGGCTCAAGCGGTCAAAGGCCACTTATGTAAATGTTTTGTATAATCACTCCCCTACTACCCCAAACACTATCAGAGGCGTTGGCCAGTTGCTTTGTAATGATGCATATTAATATATAATATAAGTATCCATTCCACTATAAAAAAGGTAACTAGTAAACGAAAATAGCGGGATGATTTTGACTAGAAAGTGAACTAGTACAAAGTTTCAACTCAAACTCAAATCACGAGCGTGTCAAGATGTGGTTGGATATTCGCATTATCGCACTGTGGAAATGCAAAGATTCAGAAACAAGGACAAGCAAGCACTTAATTCGGCTATTGCTTTTCTGTTTCAATTCACTTCTTTTTTCTTTTTCCTTATTTTTTTCCCCTTAACCTTCTAATCGCGAAAAGACCCTTTTTCTCTCTCTTACTCTTCCACACAGTAAACCCTCAAAAACTCAGTTTTCATTCACCAGTCGAATAGCTCAAGAGGTACAATCTTTTTCTCTTAATTCTTCTGTTTTCTTAAATTGCTCTTTGTGATACTATATGGGTGTTGTGTGAATCTTGAATTATTCTTGCTGTTTTCTTGATTCTGTAGATCCGCGTGCCTAATTTTGTTAGTCTTCGCTATTAGGGTTTCTTTAAATCATCGGTGATTCTTGAAATATAAAGTTGAAAGATTTGCTTCTTTTCTTGTACCCAGATTCTGTTACCATGGATGAGCAAGAAGGGGTAGCTTCAGTCACTAGTGTTTCAGAACCCACTGTGGGTGCTACTGTGCATGAAGGTGATGAAGCCCTTACAGAAAATTTAGGATGTGAGGGACAGGCTGATGAGCCTTATAATGAGGAAGATGATGGGGAGATAATGGTAGAGGTGGTAGGTTCTGATGTGTTTGTTGATGGGGTTTGTGGTGATAGTGATGAATTGGGGCAGGAGGGTTCCGGAACTTTGGATGAGCATAGAGATTTTCAATCAGGTGGAGCTGGTCAAGAGGATTATGGGAATACTGGAAACGGGGTTGAAGGTGTACTTGAAGCTGGCACTGAGATTGTTCCTGGGGTGCCAAGTGTAACAGCCTTTTCTGTTGTAGCGAAAGTCAAATTCAGTGTTACTGAGGAGGATGTTGTCAGGAGCACTGAATCTGCTGCGCGTGCTGATTTGGCTTCACTTGATGTTGCAGGGTCACCCAGGGGTGTTTCTGAGACAGTGGACAATGAGTCTGTTCGCAGGTTGCCGACTGAAGCAGCTGATAGAGTCTTAGAGCACGTTAGCCCCGAAGTTAGAGAGGAGGAGGCTGAGGGGAATGTTGTTAGGAGCACTGTATCTGTTGAAGGGAGTGCTCAATTGACATTGCAAAGACCGGGTCTTTCTGATGATGGGGTGTGGAATCCTGGAATTGAACCTCTGGTTGGATCATCTTCGCTTGTACTGCAAGACAGTTTAAATCTTGAAACTGAAGAGGCTAGCAATCTGAGATTGAATTCTTCTGAAAAAGATGAAAGTTCAGTCAGAGAGATAGCTGGCCAGGCTAGTGAAAAAGATATTTCTAGTCATGCAAGGGATCAGATATCAGATCATCCAGATGAAGGAGCTGTGTCAGGGGACAGTGGCATGGTACAAAAAACACATTCAGAAGTTGAAACCATGGAAACGGATGCCCATGATCAGGAGAGAGATACCTTGGGGGACAAGGATGAGAATTCACATCAGAATAGTGGAATGGTACAAACAAATGAATGTTCAGTCAGAGAGATAGTTGGCCAGGCCAGTGAAAAAGATATTTCTAGTCATGCAAGGGATCAGATATCAGATCATCCAGCTGAAGGAGCTGTGTCAGGGGACAGTGGTGTGGTACAAAAAACACATTCAGAAGTTGAAACCATGGAAACCGATGCCCATGATCAGGAAAGAGATGCCTTGGGGGACAAGGATGAGAATTCACATTCAGAAGTTGAACCCATGGAAACCGATGTCCGTGATCAGCAGAGAGATGACTTGGGCAACAAGGATGAGGTTCCCCATCAGGACAGTGGGTTGGTACAGAACAAACATTCAGAAGCTGAAACCATGGAAATCAATGTCCATGATAAGGAGACAGGTGGTGTGGGCAACAAGGATGAGAATTCACATCCTGATGTTGAACCAATGGAAACTGATGTTTATGATCAAGATGGTGGGTTGCTTAACAAGGATCAGAATAACAATTCAAATGCAGTGGTTGAACTTCTGGAGACAATTAACCATGGTGATGATCAAATAATTAACATGTGCCATCAGGTTCCTGCAGGTCATCATGATCTGGGTGCAGATATACGTGTGTCTCAAGATTCTGCTATCAATTGTGTGGATGAAATGGTTTCTTTGAGACCGAACAGTCAAATCCCTGAAGATAAGGGAGGAGATATTAAGCTAGTTAGTGGTGATTCAAGAATATCAGCTAAGCACACCCCAGTTGCACATGATCACTCCTTAGGCATCAATGGTAACAGTGTGCCATCGCACCCTGGGAATCAAGAACATAGCTTTGAGGGAAATTTGGCTGCAGAGAATGGAGTTATTGGTTCTTCCTGTGAAAAAGCAAACCATACTGAGGTTCGGGAAATAAAGGTTGATAACATGCATGAAGATATAAGCAATTTTACTTTATGTACACAGGCAGAAACTTCTCATATGGAAATCCAAACTAGCAATCATAAAGAGGTGTATTTGGAGGGTAGTGAGATCTCAAGTTGTAAAGTTCCAATAACCAGTGACAATGGGAGCTTAGGTGGTTCAGACGAGTTGCCAGATGTGCAGCCTAAGGTAGCAGGTGGAGTTAGTGAAGTTACTCATGATGATTTCCTGCTTCCTGTACAGGCTAGTGCTCATGATACCGGAAACCTTGATGAGATGGAAGTCGAGGGGGTTCGTCACGAGACAACTGACACTTTGACTTTTCCCATGAATGATGAAAGTCTGAATATAGTGGAGGTTGATGCCAGGTTGGAAAATGATGCAAGAATTGGACCCTTGGAAACTCCTGAACCAGCTTGCCGAAATGATGGAGCTAGTGTTGAAATGGACAAGGACGGGGATGCCCAGCTTGGAACTACCACAGTAAGCTTAAGTTGCACCGTGGGTAAAAAGATTTTGGAAGATGAAACAAGAGTGTCTCTCGAGACTATGGTTAGCACAAGAGATATGAACACTGGGGCTGAAACGAACAAAGTAACACACTTGCTGCCAGAAGGTTTGGATGGTGACATGTCACTGCAGCATGTTGAGAATGAGAGCTTATTGCTTTTTGATAGCTATGCTGGAAAAGAAGGCGATCCCCAGATGAGTGCAGTGTCATTAGCATGTCAGGATACTTCCAAAACCTCTGATTCTAATGCTGTTAATGTGAAGTCACCTTCTTTATTAAAAGAGAATGATTTCGAGGTTGAGGCTAAACACAAAGTGGAGGCTAAAGATGCTGCTCTTGGAGAAGGTCCTGCTCAAGGTGATGATCTGGCTCATGATACCATAGAAGGTGCTGTTTCAGGAATGCATTCAAATATTACCGAAGAATCTGAATCCTCTGTGAATCAAGAGGGTGTAGTGGAGAATGTGAATATGCTTGCTGTTGAGATGGATCTTGATGCTGGGAATGCAGCAACTGCCGATAAAATATTAAATGAAGAGAACAACTCTAATTTAGAGGGTGCTATAAAATCTCAGGCTGCTATAAATTCTGGTGCTGATGTCCCTCCTCCAGTTAGAGATCAAATTGTAGAAACTTGTATTTCTGATACCAGCACTGCCAAGATGAATCGCGTCAATGAGGAACAGGACTCTTTCAAGGCAACTGAGGGTCTGGTTACAGATGAGCAAGAGAAAGGCGAAGTTGAGAAGCTTCAATCTGGTGCTGTGCAGGAATCTCCAGAGCAAGACAAAGGAACTGAAGAAGTTGCATCCGAGACTAGCCACACTGTGATGTTGAATGAGAAGACTGTGAGCTTGTTGAATATGCATCCTGGTTATCTCATTCCACCAGAAAATGAGGGCAAGTACTCTATTTCTGATTTGGTCTGGGGGAAGGTTAGAAGCCATCCATGGTGGCCTGGACAGATATTTGATCCTTCTGATGCTTCAGAAAAGTCCATCAAGTACCACAAGAAAGACAGCTTTTTGGTAGCTTATTTTGGAGATCGTACTTTTGCTTGGAACGATGCATCTGTGTTGAGGCCATTCTGTTCTCATTTCTCCCAGATTGAGAAGCAAAGTAATTCAGAAACATTTCAAAACGCTATAAGCTGTGCTTTAGAAGAGGTTTCAAGACGGGTTGAACTTGGCCTTGCTTGCTCATGCACATCTGAAGATTCCTATGATGAGATTTCATGTCAGATTGTGGAGAACACTGGGATTCGTGAAGAATCAAGCAAAAGATATGGAGTGGACAAATCAACTGGAGTCACTTCCTTTGTACCTGATAAGCTTATGCACTATATGAAGGCATTAGCCCTATCACCAACTTGTCGGGCGAATAGATTGGATCTCACTATTGCTCAAGCTCAGTTAGTGGCCTTTTGTCACTTCAAGGGATATCGTCTGCCACCACAATTCTTGTTAAGTGGAGAATTACTAGAAAACGACGCCGACATTTCACATGTGGACAGTGCAATTGACGATAACGGTCATGCTTCAGAAGGCAGTGAGCAACATCCCACCAGTAAAGTCTCCGCTCACAAACGTAAGCACAGTTCAAAAGATAGCTTGCAGAATAAAATGAAAGAGCGAAGCTTGTCGGAGCTGATGGATAATACGGAATGTGAGTATTCTCCAGATGGTGAGGATGATTCGGATGAAAAAACATTCACTTCCAGCAAAAAGAGGAAGGCTGTTGATTCTCGTAGTGATGGATCAGACAAGAAAACAAGTGTTTATGCTGCTAAAGTATCAACCACGGCGTCTGTATCTCCTAAACCGTCCTTCCGTATTGGTGAATGCATTCAAAGAGTGGCCAGCCAATTAACTCGTTCAGCCTCACTTCTGAAGTGCAACAGTGATCAAAGTGGGGCTGATGGTCAATTACAGGACTCTCCAAAGGGAAAAGTTGTGATTCCAACTGAACTACCTTCTCCAAATGAGTTGCTCTCACAACTTCAGTTGGTGGCAGGGGATCCATTGAAAGGCTACAACTTCTTAAAAACCATCACCACTTTCTTTTCAGGTTTTAGAAATTCAGTTGCTGTGGGCCAGAATTCGCGGAGGCAAAACTCGTCGGTGGGAAGAGCTGGTGGTGGTCGTAAGAAAAGAGCTTCACAAACTGTAGCTGGTTTTGCTGAAGAATTTGAGTTCGATGATGTAAATGATTCTTATTGGACAGACAGGATTGTACAAAACTGCGGGGAGGAGCAGCCATTGCAGAATAGTCAGAGTGGGGAAGGAGAACATCAGCTCCCAGTTCATGATCCAGAGAAATCCAATAAACTGGGTCGTAGATCATACACTAGAAAACGAAAATCCAGTGCAGACTATGACATGACACCAGGTGTTCCTCCTGAGGACATTGAGAGGAGGAAGCATGAGCCAGCAGAACTCATTTTAATTTTTGCAGAGGGTGGTCCTCTTCCATCTGAAATGAACCTTAATAAAATGTTTAGGCGGTTTGGGCCATTGAAGGAATTAGAAACTGAAGTTCATCAGGAGTCTTCTCGTGCTAGGGTAGTCTTTAAAAGGGGTTCTGACGCAGAGGTTGCTCATAGTAGTGTAGGAAAGTTCAACATCTTTGGTTCACGGCAAGTGACGTATGAGCTCAGTTACACACCAGTTATCTCATTTAAGCCGATGCTCCTTACAATTACACCAGACCTGGAGGGAGCTATTTGATGCTACAGCTCCAAAATGATTGTAGCTTCAGGTAATTATTTGCGCATTGTAGATGCACTATTGAAAGCAATACATTTGAATGCTCATTTGTTTGTTCTAATTTGCATAATCTGGCAAGAAACAACTTCATTGTGGTCTTCCCTCTCTCCCCGTTCCTAAAGAGAGATTTTTTATGTGTTCTCTGTTATATACCAAGTTCAGAAATTCTGAAGAAGCTATAGAATATTTACTTGAAGAAATTAGTCGTACCCATATGGAGGGGGAAAGTCTTCAGTATCTAAATTGCCATCCTCTGTCCTGAATTTTGGGATATGGTATTTTCTCAAGTTGTAACGGCTTCCTTGCCATAAATTTTTAAGTACTCCCTCTTTTCAATTTTGTGTCTTAGTTTAATTGGATACTGAGTCTAAGAAGACTTTTGAATCTTGTGGTCTTAACCCAAGATATGTCTTATGTACAAATTCATCCTTTGAATATTGTTGTCTTAAACATGTCATGTGGTTGTTGAAACTAAAGAATTAAGTATAAAAAGTGACATTCTTTTCAAAACAGTCTAAAAAGGGGAAAGTAAGACAAATTGAAACAGAGGGAGTAATATTTTCACGAATAGAATTTCTTTCAATTCAAGTTCAAATTCTAACTGCATTTGGGAAAATTCAATTCTTTTTAGTTTGTCATGTTGCTTATTGATTCGTTATATTTTGGATGCTAGCTTCCTTTACGCTCAAGTGCCTTTGCTCAGGATCCTTTCTTCTGACTATTATTCTACTTTGTATTGTAGGTTAAAGAAGACATGATTATGCAGAGACGGCAAACAGTAATATCTTTCATTAGAAGAGTGCGTTGCTGGGCTAGCGGGTGACGAATCTTTTTGTAAAGAAAAAAACTTCATTTCTGTCTGTATTTTCTTCTCTCTTTCTATTTCCCAAGAGTTTTCCTTCCTGCTCCATTAGAAATGATGCATGTGTTGAGGCTTCTGATCATCTTGCCAGTTCCCTCTTGATCTTTCTGGATAAATGAAGATGAAATTTTTGGGGAGTCCTGGATAAAGTGTTACAAAATCTTTCAAGAAGCTTCATGAAAAGTTAAAATTACACAAGTGGGGGTGGGCTTAAGAGATGTCGCGCAAAAGGTGAAACAAAGAATTTGTGATCAATTTTCTTTATCTGGAACTACCTGATACTATAATTTAAGGGAACGAGAAAAACCAAGAATTACAAAATTGCCGGAGCGTGTCCTACGTTTCAATTGCCATCACATTTTGGGTTTATAAATTACTATGAACTGATACAAATATAAATGGAACTACTAGAGTAAATATGTTTGTAGGTTGTCAATTGGGCTCAATCAGCCAAGGCTGAATTCAAGTTAGTACTAATCAAACACTTAACTCAAACTACTCCAATAAATAACTAATGGGAAAATACATTATTCTACCTCCTGTATTTACCCAAAATGCGAGTTACACATTTTACTTTGGGAAACTTACATAAAACACACATATTTAGGAGCTAATTACTCTTTTTCTCACCACAATCCCGACGGGATACATCCCAAACCACTCGGATACATCCCAATCTCATCGGATACAATCCAAACCACTCGGATACATCGGCATCTCGCATTTATCAGAGAGGTTACAACATGTATCCGCATGTATCAGTGAGGTTACAACATGTATCCAATGGGTGGGATGTATCTGAGGTGAGGCGATGTATCCAGAGGTGAGGCGATGTATCCGACGGGTTTTTTGATTAACATGTGGTATATTAAGTAATTAAAATAAAGCAGTGAAAGAGTTAGTAAATATGGTAAGGAGGTATGTCTCTTTATGTAGTTTACCCTTTTAATAATTTCGCGAACGTTTTATTTTATGGGGGTGCAAAAATCTATTATACTGATAAATCAAACTAAAAAAGTTGTTGATTGTTGATTTATTGGTATCGGGTTATTAGGTTTACGTTTTAAATGATTTTGTAATATTTTGTATTGGATTCTGATCCGATTTTTAGTTTTTAGGTTCTAGTTAATGGTTAAATTGATACCCCAATAAAAACATATTAAAATTATTTCTTTTAATCTCAAATTATACAAAAGTGACTTTAGAGTTTAGATAGAAACCGATTCTTATTTTCTAAATTATATTTTTTTTTGGGTGAAAATCGTTTACAACCCCCAACTTTGCTTTAAAAATCAAACTTCCCCCTCAACTTTGAAAAATAATCATTCTCCCTCCCCCCTCCCCTCCTTATCATATGTAATGTCTATTTTATCCTTGATATTCATTTCTCCATTTATGTTAAAAAATATATTATATTATAAATAATATTTTATTTTTTAATCTAAGTACTTATAATTTTTTTATTTTAGTTCATTAATATTATAAGTAGAATAATTCTTTTATAAATTTATTGCAAAATTAAATGGTATTTTTTATAATTATTATTCTAATATCACATACATTAAATATATATGTATATATATGAATTTGAACTTGAAACTTCAAGATGAATTTTGAACCTCCTAAATCACTGAGCAAACCTCTAGTCTTGTATTAAATGGATTAAAAATCTATATATATACACTAAAATTAAAAAAAAAATCTTTTATATACAATATAATTTTTTATCGAGGGGATTCGGGTGAATACTCTTGCCCCCTCTTAAAAACGCTCCTGCATATTTCCTTTAACTTTCACTTATTTCTTATTCTCTACTGCCTATAATAGATAAACGAATTTTGATTGTCATTGATGAAATATTTTCTAATACTATAATTTAAAATTTATTTATAATATAAATAAATATTTTTAAAGATTTTTAAAAATAAAATATACTTTTATTTTTATTAATTATTTTCTTATTACATGATTCAAAATATATTTATAAATTTATTACATTATAGTTTTCATTATTATTAATAAAATTATTTTTAATTATGTTTCTTTATTTTATTATAGAACAACATTAGTTTTTATATTCAGTCAAATTTTTTTCTTTTCTTTTTTCAGCAAAAATAATATTTTAATAGATAATTTATTGCATAGATTAGAAAATAAAAATATTATAATTTTAAAGAAGTAAAAAAGAAAAAAAATAATGATTGATAATGTAAGGGTAGAATAGACATTTAGAAAAATAAATTAGAAAAAAAGGGGAGGGAATGATTATTTTTCAAAGTTGAGGGGGGAGTTTGATTTTTAAAGCAAAGTTGAAGGGTGTATTTTACACCCTATTTTTTTTCCAATTTTTGGAGTAAACTTTGGTTAGAACCCATTGTTGGGGGAGGGGGGCAGTCAAAATTGTCATTGTCCGTTCTAAATGAAAGGAATGAGATAGGCCGCTTGCACACGCTTCGAGTCTTCTTTTTGCTAATTCAATAGCAGTTTAGAAATTAGACTGAATAAGTCTTTGTGTGGTTAAGCCGGGATTAGGGTCAAAAGTTCTTCCATCTCCTGAGATAAGATCAGCCAGAGCCTATATGTCTTATTCCTTTGCTACAACTATCGGGTATTTATTAAAAAAATGCATTTACCTTTTCTTCCCCTTCCTTCGGCATCCCTAACTGAACAACAATTCTTCCCCCACATCAAATTCACTTGTCCCAACCTCGCTCCCTCCTTGAAGGCCTAAGGAAGAGCCAATGTGCAATTGATTCTCGAACAGTAAGAACTAAGATTGAGGCCCTTATTTTCTTCTATTTTTGCTGCATGCACTTATAACAAGAAATAACCATCAAGTGTTTGGTACAACATGTGCATTGTGGTGTATTCTTCTTTCTTTCCTTGATTTTTTGTTCTGTCATATTCCTAATAACTTATTCAATTACAACAAATCAGAGAGGGTCTAAAATATTAGAGGGTGGGCTTTTGGACACAGAAAAAAATAGAAGTGAATGGAGAGTGCTTTTCAACTAGAGTTGAAGGTGGAGTCATAATGGTTTTACTATTTCTTTTTCAACTGTTATTAATTTTGTCTGATATAATATTAACTGACCGTCTCCGAAATTAGATATTAACTCAATAATAATTAGAATTTTCTTCTTTCAGTACCCCACTCTTTTGAAAAAATAGGCTTCTGTGCAAATAATGGAGTGTAGAATGTGAAACAGGGACGGAGGTCCTATGATAGATAACAACAGACACACGCAAATTGACAGAAGGGGACCAACGTTTGTACTCCTCCATCGGGAGTCGTTCTTGAGAAAAGCAAATTAAAGAATGTCGTATTGAAACCCAGTAGGAGAGCCAGACAAATTTCGTCTCTAATATGTGACCTAAATAACTGAGCTCAACAACAATCATCTACTCGTTTCCATCCCTTGTTGTTTATACCAAAAGAAAAAACTAAGAATAATAAAAAGTTAGAAGTCATTGGTGATGAGAACCTAAAAAAAGTAAATGACTCGTAGTTCTACAATAACCAAAAGTTGATCACATTTTTTTTTTTTCCAGACCCTACTTATGTGATTACACTAAATATGTTGTTCTTGGTAAATCGAAAAATAAAATTATTAAGACAGAGAACATGCGAGAGTATGCTTGACACTCGCGTCAAGTACACAATAAATTGCAAATACCATATCTAGATATGTTAGCTTAAAAGTGAGATAAACTTTAAGGCTGATAATCTACACTATAAACAAAGAAGTAATATTTGAAAAACGAATATGTTTCAGTTGTTTGAACATCCGTGATCTTTTCAGTTGACAATTCAATTACTTTTGAAGATAAATGGATAGAGATGTGATGAATTAGTGGGATTGATGGATCTGGCCAATAAAATTGAGAAAGAAAGTAAAGAACTGATTGAAAAGTAGCTTATTCAAGAGTAATAACAATTAACAAGGTGGTTGAATAGTTTATTCAAGTGATTTTGATTGGTTAGAATTGAATCTCAGACCCGATGGTATGACTCATTTTGGCTTTCAAGTTAATATGTAATTGGCTTTATTTTGGTGCTTACATACACCTCACACTAGTGAAGACACTAACATCTTTTTTAATGAACACATCTGTAAATGATAACTTCTATTATTTATGCAAACTAATAAAATTCTTGACATCTTAAAATGGTTGGCTTTACAGGGTAGTAGCTTTGGACAATTTATTCCTATGAATATTTTTCCTCGTAAATGCTTTAAGGTGGTTCTGACTTTACAATGATAAGTTTCACTATAATTATTGTCCAGAAACAATCGATCGTACCTTATTTTTGTTCCATCTTTCTGATACATATGATTCTGGAATGTCATTTATGATGAATTTAAAGAATATCTTTGAAGTATTTTCATGTAAAACCTCATTAGTGGTTCTATTTTTTTTTTAATTTTCATAGCGGCTACGAGAAAAAAAAACTACAAGTTGTATAATTGAGATGCCGGACCTTGCAAGATATTCATTTTTTCTTGTGAAACTTACTATAAGCATGCTTCTTCAATTTAGGAAAAATTTCTCGAAATAATAATCTTTTGCTCTTTTAACTAATCTTTGACATTCAATTATGAAATTGAGGTGTCGGACCCTGCAAGATATTCATTTTTTTGTCTTTTGATTATGGTTACTCTTTTAAGAGTAATTAATTTGTGTAAATTATTCTAATCAACAATGACCTTTTCCTAACATTCAACTACTGAATTTCATCTTTAGATATATAAATAATGTATTAACTTTTTAAATATTTAAAATGTCAAATAATTAACTACTGCTACTATGAGAATATAATTTTATTTACGACTTGTATTTGTGCTAGGTCCATAGTGTTGTCTCCAACTCTTCTGCTGAAGTCTTCATCTGTGTGTTGTGCTAATTTTACTTAATAAAAATACGATAATCTATGTAAGTAATTTTCGTTAAGTATCTCTAAAAGGCTGAAACATAAGAAGAATTAGTATAATGATTTTCATATTTAAAGAATTATGTTATAATTTTTATATTTATTGTACTTTTCAATTACTAATCATTCCTTTGTATATAAGAATGCTAAAGTAAGACAAATATCAAAGTCAGCTTTGCATGGTATTGAGGTGGATATATTTTCCTGCTTTTTAAAATGATGTCTTGAAGGCTTTTAATAACACTTCCATACAAATTCATATGATATAATTATCTTTGCCGATTAAAGAAAATTTCTTTCGAATCTTAATTCAATGGTTAGTCCGCCTTAAAGGTGACTAGATTTTTCTTTGGAGTGAGAACCAATAAGAACTGCAAGTTATATAACTGAAATTAAATCTGATGAAGAGACCTTTAGGCTTGTATATCGGATCTAGACAAATTAGATGCTTTGTTTTTACGAGGCAACCTATGTCAATATCACATTTATCATACATTGGGTGAAAGTAAGTAAGTACACTAGGATCAAGTAATAATCATAACACAACATATATATAATTTATGTGATCTTATAACAATTAATTTATGTGATCTTACATAGTGATCATCTAGTCCTGAAGTTTAAGTATCTACTATACAAAGGACATTTTAAAAATTAAGGCTTAAATTTTTTTTAAGTTCGTTCATTTGCCTTAGGCGTACGTGTCATTCTTAATAGTAATTGGAGATCAATTTAAAGATGTGACTCTTTCAAAAACAGTGTGCTCAAAGAAGTAATGTTTTGATCTTGAATGCCCAAATTTTAAAAATGTGCTTGAAAAAATAGTGCTTTGATCCTGAATGCTTGAATTCTTAATATGAATATAAAACTTGTTGGTCTAAAGAAGTGAAGAGAGAGGCAGAACCAACAAAATAAAAGATTACAAAGTTCAAATTATACATAACCTTCGATGAAAAAAAGTTTGAATTTAGACTGCAAAATGACCGAAGCAAAGCCTTAAATTTGAAACATACCCTATCAAATACATGTATTGATAGTAAAAGTGCAAGTATTCTCTGCTTCTCAACCAACGCCTTTGACTTTTTTATTTTTAAATTAAAATTTTAATATTAAAAATTATATGAGATACCGTGCTTTGTAGTAAATAATATTGTCATACTATTTCTGAAAAAATTGTATTACAGTGATTTCATCCTAATTGCAATTTATGTATATTTATTTAATCAACAATGAATTTATTACATTTTATTTTAATTACTTTAGAAAGAAGAATTTTAACTTGCAAAATTAATTATTATATGACTTCAAGAGAAATAACGGAAATGTATACTAATAATTCAACAACTCCCAGCTAAAATAAAAAAGTTACTTTTATAAAATATAATTAACTAATAAAGAACTTATAACTTTGAAATTGAGTGTTGGATTGTGTTGCACACGACTTCTCTCATCTAATAATATTTTTAATGTCGAAAATATCTTATTCTCTGCTTCTCAAGCAACGTTTTTGACTTTTTTCATTTCTAAATTGAAATTATAATATTGATAATGTGAGACACCATGCTCTTTAATAAAAAAAAATCGTCATGTTATTCTTGAGAAATTTGTACTACAACGACTTTATTCTGATTATAATTCATACATATTATTTAATTAGCAATGAATTTATGACATTTCATTTTGATTACTTCACAAAGAAGAATTTGAACTTGCAAGATTTGTTATTATATGGCATCAAGAGGAATAACAAAAGTTTATACTAATATTTAATAACTCCCAGCTAAAATAAAAAAATTACGTTTATAAAAGATAATTAAATAATAAAATTGTTAATATAACTTTGAAATTGAGTATTGGATCATGTTATGCGCAACTTCCCTCATCTAATAATTTTTTTAATATCGAAAATACCCTTGAATAACCAAAAAGCTTCACTTATTTTAAATATATAATATATATATATATATATAGATAGATAAATAGATATTCTTGTAATTTTTCTAATGCTGAAAATGTCCTTGAACAAACAAAAAGCTTCACTTATTTGTCGGATATTTTTTGAATATTATTGTTTGTTTCTTTTGCCGATGTACTACGAAAAAATGACCTAAGTAGTTGACTTAAGAGTTTACATTGCTCTGTAAATTCTTCAATCCAAACTCCAAGCTTAATTTGATAACTAAAAAGCTCGTTGACTTTTCTTCATAAAGGAAAATCATTATGAAACCTTCATCTCGAGGTTAGTCTATCAATAATGAACCTATTAGAATTTAATACATGAATTCACATGCAAGAAATTTATCAAGTAAAGAAGCATTAAATGACTAATGACAACCAAGTGATTTTACGTCTAGGCATTATTATCACCATATTAATGTTGGACTCATCTTAAAGTTGTCAAGCAACCTGTATCCTTTCTTATCTGCAACATCAATATTTTCTCCCAACTTTATCGAATTACATGTCAAAAATTATAAAATTTAAAAGTATCTTATATCGACTGTAAAATGTATGCAGAAAGTAAGCAGCAGCTCCTGCTTTAGATGGACGGGTGGTGCTTAAAGAAGAGTTTGTATTTTTTTGCTTGCTTTTTCATGTTTATCATAGTGATAGCCCAGTAGGCCTAGTTGAAGAATAAAAAGTTAATTTTTCTACAATGTAAAAAAATTTATCTTCAATATAGAACTTTTGAAACAACACAAAAATTCACAAACATACTACTAACAATCTCTAAGGCCTACAACTGTTCAAACTTGTTGTACCTACTGAGAAATAGTAAGTCAAAAATTACTATTTTATTTCATGAAATTCAAAATATCTCTAAGCCATCGTTTTTATAATGCAAATATATATTATTGACATATATTATTTTCTTAGTACTAAATTCAAAGAAGAGAACGAAAAAAAATTGTTTTACCTTATTCAATCTTTCTTTTGCTAGTCGCATCTCTTGAAAAACCGCAAATGCTTTAGTTGATATAAAATTATGATTGAAAATTGTATTTACCTCATCCAGCCTTAGTTCTTAGTTTTGTTGGTATCTTCTGCAGAGAAAAAGGTTCAAAACTTTAATAAGTAAGCAATTCTGTCATATTCATCAGATAAAGTTGTACAAGCAATCACCATGGTGAAAACTAATCTTTATGAAATCTTAAGATTTCTTTCAATTTGAAAACTCTAAAGAGTTCTTAGAATCCTCCATTATTTTCACAACTCAAATATTTTGCAGTAACAAAAGAGATATGAAAACAAAAATTTCAAAAAAATGAAACCAAAGACAAAAGGAGAAAACAGTGTTTCAAGAGTTTGACATTCTCATTCGACTTTGTTTCAAGTTTTCATGACCGAGAGTCTTTCATGAACATTTCACCGAGAATTTTTATTTGCCGCCTCTAAGCTCTCATTGTCAAAAGTTGAATTGAATTATACAAATTTTAAAAAGTGAAAGATAACTTTCTTAAGTTAGGAGGAGGAATGTACAATCTGGAACTTCAATAGTTTGCCACACGTAATAATCCAACTTCTATTGCAAAGCAGCTTAGAAAATAAGCATACAAAATTAATTTTAAAATATATTTTTATGCAGTAAAGAACCTACCAGTATAGTACATTCTTCTGTATGATCTGATGCAGCTGAAGCATGCAACCCAGGGCTACTGTGAGCTTCATCTAAATTCTTTTGACCACCAAAATAAAGGTGTAAATCTCAAGTTGAAATATATATATATATATATATATATATAATATATATATATATATATATATATATATATATATATATATATATATATAGATGATGCAATAATACATAATATTTATAGAAAAATAAAAATAGGTGGAATCATATCTAAAATAAATAAATATTTGGACAATTTCATCACATTGTTTGTCCATATAATGTTCAGGTACGTGACCAAGTAAGACATATATATAACAAAGTAAGAAGTCATATTTTTATTTTTTAAATAATCTCAAATTTTAGATGATTAATCTAAATCTATGACATATTTAATGCTTTTGATTGAAGATACGATATTAACATGTGAAGTAAGATAACGGGAGAGACATAATTAATCAGATAACTAATAACAAATTGAGACTTGTTTGTGCCAAACAATGCTAAGAATGATATTCTAACTTAATTAAATTATGAAGAACGTCCTGTCATTTTTCTTTGGTGTTAAAGAGTTTCCAAAGTGCACCAACATCTCCAGTACGAATAAGAATTCAATAAAATCAAAAGTTAATATAAATAGACCAAAAAAAGATCAAAATCAGTGTATTCTATCCTCTCTTTGCCCCCATCTTCTCCTTTTTTGTATTGCATCTGCTATTTACTGGTCAAGACTTATGTGTATTACTTGAAAGAGCTGACTAGAGCTGAACAATTGTACCTAAATGTCGAAATATTAAATCAAAATACTAACCTTAGATACATTTCTTTCTATTATCGCTTCAAAATATTATAGCTCACCTTTATAATATAGCCCAACATTTGTTCTTGAATTATCTCACTACTGTCTTTATTTTTAACATTTTATACTATCTACAGAGGATAATTCATCATTTCATAACTGAATTTACAATTGAGAAGCACTTTTCATCTCTCAAATTGTGGAATGACAAATTTGTATGTTATAGAACACATGTTAAAAGAGAAGTTATTAAACAATAATTAATTTTGACATTTTATCAAACACCTTCAATACGTTAATGTACAAATTGAATATCCTTGCTCATATGCATGTAAAATCCAACAAGAAGTTACTCAAAGGCACAAAGAAACTACCAGATATCCATAAATAAATTTCCCTAGCAAAAATTAGGTGCAACGAAAAAAATAATTAGAGAAAAACTTAATAACGTTGGAGAATAAAGCACACACCTGAGATATTTCAGAACTCAAATTGAGAAATCTGAAATTTTCAAACTACATGTGCATGCATATGCAAGATTTCTCGATATAGCCAACAAGATGAGAAAAGAAAATTCAAATAAAACTCACAGAAAAAGTCAAAATCGAGACAAAGTAATTCCCGAGTTCAATGCACTTACCTGAAAAATTCTTAATTTGTCCGCCAACAAATAGTGCCCAAAAAAGAAAAAAATGATGTAGCAAAGCTCGCCTATGGAACAAGCTCACATTTAAAGAGAGAAGATCAAAATGAAAAAGAAGCATAAGCCAGAAAATAAAGCATTGTTATGACAGCATATTTAGGTATAATTGCACACGTGATATCTAAACTATAGGACACATATTTTAACATTTTAAAGGAAGGGACGTGATTTTTGATAATTTTACCCTTCTTTAGTACTTAAAACCTTCACTTATTAATTAGTAGAAAAAAATAAAAATAAAATAAAAATAATATTAAAAAAATATTGAATTATATAGTTATATATTACTACTTTTTCTAATGCTGAAAATGCCCTTGAACAACTAAAAAACTTCACTTATTACATAGTAATAGTTAGTTATTATATATAGCTAAAATAAATTATAATGATAAAATAATTAGGTAGTAAGGTAATCTATATCTATATCTATCTATACTATATTAAAAGTGTGAGGGACCTTATAATGTGATTTGAACTTTTTGTCCTTCATTAAAAGTCTCTCCTTTAGACAAAATCATCTTTTTACTATTTTCTTCAAATATTTAAAAATTCAAAATTCATTAAAACTTGATTATTAGACCTTACTTTATTTGAATTATATATATTAAAATTTGGTATTAAACCTTACCTTATTTGAATTATATACCTAAAATATTAGAATTAAAATCAATTAAATATTTAAAAACAAATTGTTAAAAAGTGGCCAAATTTTGACATAGGTATCAATGTCGGCTATGAAAATAGTTTGCTCCAAAATTTATCCTATTTTTCACAAATTAATTTCATTTGTAACTTTTTATCATAACATTTAGCATTTATAAATCAATTAAAATTTAACCTTATATTAAAAGAATTTCTATAATTCTATTTAAATAACATTTTGAATCAAAATTTACAAGAAACATAGCTTCTTCTACTTCTATTTTTTCTTCTTATTTTGGTTTTGATTCAAGTTGCCTTCTTGCATTCATTATTATCATTTTTTCTTCTGTAGTTAATAGCTTTAAAGATTATGTATGAATTATACATAATCAACAATTGAGAATGAATTCTCTCCTTTTATAATTTCTCGTATTTCTCTTTCAGTTAAAAAATTTTGATCGAAAAATTGAAAGAAATAAGCATGTTGCCGCCGAATGAAGTAACCAAAAAGTAAAGGTCTATCTCTTTTTTTTTTCTTTGTTTAATTGTGACTTAATTTTGATTGTGTTATTTAATTATATTTTGAAATATTATTCGTTCGTATTATAGTTAAAATCTTTAATTAAACTTATTAGTTCACTTTAAAATATAAGGTTATAATTAAGTGTTGAATCTTGATTTGTAGAGTTTTTATTGAATGATAAACCTCTAAATTTAGGGTTATAGTTAACTCTTTCAATTCGGGGCGTACGAATTAAGTTTGAAGGGGCATCAAGTATGTTATTTGTTATAAATCGAGTTTAATATATCTATCTATTTACCTACTATTATAAAAGTACGAATATAAATATTGATTGACAAAAATATCCTTCCAATATCTTTTGAGTATACCTCTCCGCTTGATATGCATTAAGATTTATATTCTATGATGAAGTTATTTACCAATAGGATTCATATTGTTCAAATGTTTATAAGACGTGTGTTTAGTATCAATAATAAAAAAAATTGTACTATATTATTACTCGAATTAACAAGAAAAAGAGGGTAGCGGTTGAATTTAAGAAAGAAAATAAATCATTTATTATTCAAATTATAAATAATTTTTATATATTTATTGCTTGATATATCAAACACATGTAACACATGTATACTAGATTAGTTTAACTTAAATATGCGACATACATAATACATATGTTACTTCCACATTCTCTATCACTCTCGTGCATGTTTATGATTTTTTTTGAGCCTAAAATTAGTTTAAAAAGTTAAGTATTAATTTGTTTGAGTTCTAAGTAAGTGAATGCCTTGAAAAACATTTTCAATGACACAAGAAAATTAAATCAACTAGGATTGAGCATGGGCTTAAGTTCCTAGGCTTTAAATAATATTATTAATATATATGCACACCTATGAGCATAAATCAAAGAAACAATATTGTATTTTAATTAACGTCAATTGTTATTTTCAATATTTTTGTATATATTTTATATTTATTAATGTGATGTACACGTGCAACGCACGTACATTATCACAATCCAAAACTAAAGGGTTGTGATGACACCTACCACACTCAATCATAGTAGGTAAGCCAAGCCAAACAATGCAATAATACAATAATAAGGGGAAAACAACACAAACGAAGAATATAAAGTCTCAACTACGATAAATAGATCCAAACGAAATACAATCTATCCCAGAAACTCAGAAGTCATAAGTACATGAGCAACTCTAACATGGTGTACAATATACAAAAATCCAAAACTGTCTAGGAAGTTAGAAAAGACATAAATAAATGATAGGGAAAGCCGAAAAAATCTCCGAGGACGGGAGCTCACCAAAGCTTTGAATCTGCAAAGTCCGCACGAATCAAGGTCCGTGATATTCGCTCATGCTAGGATCTGTATCAGAAGGATGCAGAAAAGTAGGAGTGAGTACGGTCTACTTGTACTCATTAGGCATCATAGTCCGACTGAGCTTAAAAAGTTACTATATCGAATAAAGAATACTATAATAACCCTGCACGCAAAAAAAAAAAAAAAAATCCCAGCAGTTCAACGATAATAATAAAATAGTGAAATTCAATCAAAGCAACAATCGAAATAAAAATACAATGCAATGATATGTGATGATATGTAATGGTCAATGCCTACCGGTATATACTTTTCGAGCATATATCGCTCAAGGATAGGATCCAGGGAGACTCGCGAGGTCTATATACAAAACAAGCCAGATCTTTGCCCACGACTTTGTTAGCCTGATCCTTACCCATGGCGAGATATAAATAATAACAAAACAAGCATTTTAAGTCATTCCTTTCAAAATCAGATTATTTCTTATTTCCATGAACCATGAGATGTATGCATATGCATAAGCACGATAAATGAATAAGAACCGATATAATCACTATACATGAAGTCTCAGGATCATGATCATATTATCATTATTGGCTATAATTTCAATACCAAACCAAAAGTCCACGTTTTTTGTCACCAAACAATATAAGTCTCTATCAAGTTCACCATCAAGGTCAACACAAACCCCGGCAGTGGCATCATAATAACACTATTCAACTTGAAAGTTATGTTAATTACTAATTTACCCCACCCATAACATGCTTTACACAGTACGTCCCTACCCAAGTCAAGTCTAAAGAATGTTAACCCATAACCTACCTCGAAGCTGAATCACAAATTCTACAAAGTCATACCTGAGTCTTCCAGCTAGGAAGAGCCTCTGAATGCAACCACTCTATTGAAAAATAAGTTCTACTTGTAAACATAAATTTAACAATACCCATAATGCTAAGGTTCTAAATTGGGTTCAAAAAGTCAACTCAAAAGTCAACTCAAAAGTCAACTCCGAGGTCAAAAGGGAAAAACAAGAATTTTATTGGAAAATTAGTCTACCCAAAGCTTAGGGAGTTTAAATGTAGAATTTCATCAATAACGGGATAAAAATTGAGCTTGAATTCATCAATTTGTCAAACTTCAACTTTACCGGGAAATTTTCAAGTTGGAAAACCAAGATTTGAAGGTGAAATCATAGAATAATTATTGGGGAAAGTGTAAAACTAGTATAGAAAGCTTACCCAATAGTTAAAGATCACAAAGGTGAAGTTTGGTTGAAAAGGGAGCAAGATTAAACTTTCAGTTTCAATCCCTTAATCTAGAATTGACCTAAAATTCGAGGTAATGTAGCAGAGAAAACATAAATCCAAGGTTTGGAAACTTACTCCTTTCCAAGACGGAAAAAATACACCAAAAAATACACAAAATAGAGCTCTAGAGGTCCAACAATGAAAGAAAGAAGTGACCAAACTGGAAAGAAAAAATTTGATTTATGCCATTGTAGCACGTTGAGCGCTATTGCGCTAAATCAGTGCGATCGCGCTCAAGACGATCAAATCCTTCAACGCTATCACGTTGTTAGAGTGCTATCGCACTGAATAACGCCCAAGACCTTCAGCGCTATCGCGCTACCTTAGCGCTATCGTGATGATCGGAATTTCCTTCAGCGCTATCGCGCTACATGAGGGTTATCACGCTACAAGAACGTGATCGCGCTCATACCAGATACCAACAAATTCAACAATTTCAAAAACTTATTTTTGACACCTAAAAATCATCCGAAACCCTATTGATAACGCCCAAACTACACCTCCAATTAGGAAGCGTAAGCGGTCGTAGTCAAATATAGAACCCAACAAAGGTTGGGGTCGATCCCACAGGGAATATGGTGCAAATTCAAGTAGTTAGTGAAGTATGTGACTAATAGTCAATAGTTTCCGGTAAATAAAAAGGGGGGGGGGAGGGGTTTGTGAACGAATTATAAGCAAAACAAACAATAATGTATGAGAAATAAATCAGTAGGAGAATGAACTAGGGAAGTGTTTACCATGGCGTTGGTAACAATGTCGATTCTAAGCTTAACCGGGTTCTTTCTATATGTGTGTCACGATGTGATTGAATTAATGGTATCGTCTAAACGTTTCTCAACCAAATAAACGAATTTACTTTTCAATTCTCTCGAACTTGAAAAGGTGTGCTTTTAGATTTCAATCCTAAACATCAAGTAGATTAATCTAGTTACAGCATTAATCATAAGACGAGAGTTGGTAGTCTCGAATCCTCGTCGTTAATCAAGTTTCCCGGTTTTAATCTCTTTACTCAAGCAAATTTAAACCTAGGCATGTTCTAATGTTTGCAACCACTAGAAAATGTTAAATAATGAATGATTAACAACGTGACAACATATATATTGAACCCGTAGCTACCCGAAATCTATATTGCTACTTTAGCCATGGCTCCCACAACCCTAGTTGTGGGAGGTTTAGTTAATCATGCTATAAAGAAAAGAGAAGAGAATTGTATTCATAATAAAGAGAAGGGATTCTTACAATATAGTGAAAACAATCTTCAATTATCCAAGAACAAGAAAAATCAAGATCCCAAGAACGAATCAAGAACACGAATTCAAAAAGAGAAAAACGTGTTTCTTGCTCTCAAAGTTTCGCTCAAAATCTCCTAAAACTATTGTAAAAAACGTGACTTGCATAATCATAAAATAAACCTAACATAGGGTATTTATAGGAGTCCAAGAAACACAATCCCAAACGCATTAGGACTCCAAGAAACCAAATCCCAAACACGGTAGGAATCCTAATCGCGGGCTGCCTTGGTGCGTCCAAGAAACACAATCTCAAACGCATTAGGAATCCAAGAAACCAAATCCCAAACACGGTAGGAATCCTAATCGCGGGCTGCCTTGGTGCGCTACTGCTTTGACGTGACGGTTTGGGCGACGGACCGTCACCACCTTGACGGCCCGTCACGGTGGCCGTCACCACTAGGCAGTGGTGCTGCCCCATCTTGACGGCTTGGGCTTGACGGTCCGTCACTCGCTTGACGGTCCGTCACTCGGACCGTCACTCTTATCCAGAACGTCTTTTTGCTCGTATTTCCTTCCGTTTCCATGTTTGTTCCTATTTCCTGAAAATACACCATAAACACATCAAAAACGACGACGGTTGCTTGAAAACGTACGATTGTTCTTAGTTAAAAGGAGTCAAAAGTGCCGTAAAATGGCGGCACATCAACACCCTCAACTTAAAACGTTCGCTTGTCCTCAAGCAACATGACATAAAAAAAACAATACGACGACTCAACTAAAAAACAAACTCGTGTCTATAGCAACTCATGGTCATTCAAACTCATCTTCAATTTTAAATCAAGCTCCCTTATAGCACATAAATATATGAAACGCTAACTTGCAAGGATCCAAACATGTCATTCCGATATAATAGAACATTCTACATACACACGCGCAGTTATCCTAACAATCAATAGACAATACAGAAATCTTGGTGCCCTCACCACAAAGAAATCCCACACACAAGATTTGGGACTAGGTAAGCGCTCACACTCACAAACGATTTCAAACAATGCACATGCGATACCATAGGCTTGCCCTTACTATTCTATTTCCAGTTCTTCAGAAAGCCGCTCAGGATCACTACAGGACTTGTTTGGCTTGTAATGAGGCTTCAGGTGCAGGTATGATACATTTAGGGGTTAGTGACTAAGCCCTCCTTGGAACCATTGACATCATATTACCACATAACTTTACTTTGTCCATCCTTGTTCACCTTTTTTATTTCCTTGTTTCTAGCTACAGATGCGGCCTCTTTATTTTGACAATTCTTTTTATTTCTTTTTCGATCTTTTTCATCTCTTTTTTTCTTTTTTTTTCTTAGGCACACACCCGAATTTTCACTCTATTCACAACCAATCTTCTCCATCCTCTTTTTCTTATCATTCACCTCTATAGTAGCCACCCTCAACTTAGGCTGATTGCCTTAAGTGAGGTGCACGATGTCCTAGGGAGGACCAGGGCCAAAACAGGGTTTACCTCTATAGTAGCCACCCTCAACTTAGGCTGATTGCCTGAGTTGAGGTGCACGATGTCCAAGGAAGGACCAGGGCCAAAATAGGGATTCAAAGTTAAACAGGAACGGTGACAGGTTATTGAAAGAACAAGGTCAATTATGGCTCAAACAGGGTTCAAAGGGACTATTTGCATTTGGACGGTCTTATAGGTTAAGTGGACTGCACACAAAAAGGGCCTATGATCCTTTCCTAAGCAACCAACTTCAAACTTAACAAAATAGACCGGGCAAGTTCTAGATGCATGCACAGAGTAAGAATTAATAACAATAATCTCACACACACTTGGCACCAAGAAACTATATCGCTACCAACTATCAAACAACCGCTCGGCTTAAGCATACTCATTCTAATCATAATCACACAATGACATTCAAGGATCCAGACAGTCAATCGTTTCAACATAAGTACAAAACCAGAAATTTTTTAAAGGGGCCTCGTTTTAGTCAAGAAAACGCCATGCTCATCACTATAGACACTAAAAAGAAATTTAAAAATAACAACCTAATAACAACCTAAACATGCCGGTTCTACTAGATAGCACACCGGAGGGAAAAGAAACACGGCAACAAAAACCCTCGGTGGTGACTCACAGGTTTCTCCACACCCTCAACTTAGACTCATGCATTGTCCCCAATGCATCCATATGAAAGCTAAAAACTGTGAGAGAAAGGAATACCTGTGAAGTCGATTGGACTCAGATTCTGGAATGATGTTGGAGACCGCCAGGGTCTCCAAAGCATGAGAACTCGATATCCTCATCATTCAGCATAATGTCGTCCTGCAGACTACCAGCATTCAGATTTTGTTGGGCCTGCAGTTCTGCAGCGAGCCTTGCTGCCTCTTGTTGTGCGGCCATATTCCGCCTTAATGTTCTAGCAAGCTCGGGATCGTAAGGTAATATTGATTCACCCGAGCGCCGGGTACTTGGCATGCACAACTCTGTACCCTGTTAAAAACAAAAACAACAAATAAACGTAAAAGCAGGAAAGTATGACTAAGAGTCAAATAAACACACCAGACTTAATAAACAACCGTATTCCCCGGTAACGGCGCCACTTTTTGATAACGCCCAAACTACACCTCCAATTAGGAAGCGTAAGCGGTCGTAGTCAAATATAGAACCCAACAAAGGTTGGGGTCGATCCCACAGGGAATATGGTGCAAATTCAAGTCGTTAGTGAAGTATGTGACTAATAGTCAATAGTTTCCGGTAAATAAAAGGGGGGGGGGTTTGTAAACGAATTGTAAACAAAACAAACAATAATGTATGAGAAATAAATCAGTAGGAGAATGAACTAGGGAAGTGTTTACCATGGCGTTGGTAACAATGTCGATTCTAAGCTTAACCGGGTTCTTTCTATATGTGTGTCACGATGTGATTGAATTAATGGTATCGTCTAAACGTTTCTCAACCAAATAGACAAATTTACTTTTCAATTCTCTCGAACTTGAAAAGGTGTGCTTTTAGATTTCAATCCTAAACATCAAGTAGATTAATCTAGTTACAGCATTAATCATAAGACGAGAGTTAGTAGTCTCGAATTCTCGTCGCTAATCAAGTTTCCCGATTTTAATCTCTTTACTCAAGCAAATTAAACCTAGGCATGATCTAATGTTTGCAACAACTAGAAAACGTTAAATAATGTGTGATTAACAATGTGACAACATATATAGTGAACCCGTCGCTACCCGGAATCTATCTTGCTACGTTTGCCATGGCTCCCATAACCCTAGTCGTGGGAGGTTTAGTTCCTCATGCTATTAAGAAAAGAGAAGAGAATAGTATTCATAATAAGGAGAAGAGATTCTTACAATATAATGAAAACCAATCTTCAATTATTTCAAGAACAAGAAAAACAAGATCCCTAGAACAATTCAAGAACACGATTTCAAGACAAAGAAACCGTGTTTCTTGCTCTCAAAGTTTCGCTCAAATCTCCTAAAACTATTATAAAAAACGTGATTTGCATCCTAATAAAATAAACCTAACATAGGTATTTATAGGAGTCCAAGAAACACAATCCCAAACGCATTAGGAATCCAAGAAACCAAATCCCAAACACGGTAGGAATCCTAATCGCGGGCTGCCTTGGTGCGTCCAAGAAACACAATCCCAAACGCATTAGGAATCTAAGAAACCAAATCCCAAACACGGTAGGAATCCTAATCGCGGGCTGCCTTGGTGCGCTACTGCTTTGACGTGACGGTTTGGGTGACGGACCGTCACCACCTTGACGGCCCGTCACGGTGGCCGTCACCACTAGGCAGTGGTGCTGCCCCATCTTGACGGCTTGACGGTCCGTCACTCGCTTGACGGTCCGTCACTCGGACCGTCACTCTTATCCAGAACGTCTTTTTGCTCGTATTTCCTTCCGTTTCCATGTTTGTTCCTATTTCCTGAAAATACACCATAAACACATCAAAAACGACGACGGTTGCTTGAAAACGTACGATTGTTCTTAGTTAAAAGGAGTCGAAAGTGCCGTAAAATGGCGGCACATCACCTATAGACATGAATTAATTATACAAATTGATCATAAAACACCTTCTGGACCTGATGGAATCGTCAAATTCACTAACATGGATTATTTTTAAAAAATATTAATCAAAGTCAATACTAGGTCTATAATAACCGGGTTCATCATTATGGGTAAACCTTTCGTGCCAATTTTAGAGTTAGAAAACTTCCAAGTTTGAGAGTTAAAAATTTTAGGCTAGGCTAGTCTCGGATGAAATCTGAGCAAGGTATGGTCTAGGATAATCCGGGTGAGGATTGAGTAAAGTGTCTTATAGTGAGCTAGATTTTCCATTAGCTAAGGCATAGAAGAGTCCAGGGGACTTTTCAGAAGTGAATTTGGGTAAGTAGAACTCCCAAAATTGAGGTTGACGTGAAGGGGTTATTTTGGAACATCGGGGATTCAAGGTGTATTGTAAAATGAAAACTTTTCTAGGATTTTTCTAGTTTCTGCCCGTGACAAGCGCTGTCACTGCGCCATCACGGTGACCTGTTATAGCGGTAAAATATCTACTATAGCAGAAGTCAATGTCAGTCAGCACCGCTATAGCGAAAGGTTCTGCTACAGCGGTATCGCTATAGCAGAGCGTTGACCGCCATAGCAGATGAGTCGAGATTTAATACAGAAAATATTCCCAAAATAGTCAATTTTTATCAAGAACATTTTGGGAGAAGGGCTAGGTGATGGGAAAACTTACTCCATTTTCCACCATTTTTTGTTCTAAAGGTAAGAATTATACTCCCCTAAATTCGTACGATCTTTTCTACGGGATAGAATTGCTAGTCTTGGACTTGAGAAAGGGTTGTGGCTAACCTAAGAATGGTGGAATCCAGGGAAAAAGGAGATCTAGAGTGTTAAAGTTCTTGGGTCTTGTGTATTATTGTTGGGTTATGATCACTTAGCCATAATTCTCTAAAAATATCCGTAAAAATGATGAACTTAGGTGAATTTATGGTGGGGTATCCCGGGAATGGATGGAATGATCATAGTTTGGCTTGGAGATTTGGGATTTTGCATAATCCGGGTATGTTAGGTCAGTGCATTGATTGTGGTTGTTGTATGTTTGTTGCTAGACCAAGAACAAGCAAGGGATTTAGAAAAAGGGAATGCTCCGGTTTAACAGAGCTTTGAGTAATTCGAGGTAGGTGATGCCTAATGATTCCCAATATGCATTATGTGTTCATGTACCATTACTTAGTAACATATGAGTTACATGCTTAGGAAATGAGTTATGAATGTCTAATTGTCTGATTATCAGTCTTGTGAAATGAACTTGTTTGTTGCTTGTTGGTTTACAAGTATGTTTGTTCATTGTTTGTGATTGATTGGACTTGGTGTGATATTTGATTGGCTCGGATACCACACCTGATACGAGAATATTAATGGTTAGCTCGGGTACCACGCTTGGTACAGAAATACCAACGGTTGGCTCGGGTACCACACCTGGTATGGAAATTCATAATGATTGACTCGGGTACTATGCTTGGTATGGGTTGTTTTAATTATATTATTGTGTTTTTTTGATGGTTCTATGAGTGAATCGGGTTATACATCTTGACTGTGATTATTGTATATGATCCATGAGAAGCCGGGTGATTATATCTAATTGTGAGATTGGTCTTAGTGTAGGCCGAAATTGCATGTCTAACACTTAGGTGATATTAGAGGATCCTTGGTGGGTCCGGGCTATGTAAAAAGGGCATATGTTGATGTCTTTGAGTGTGGTAATTGGTTGCTATTTGGTTCATGTGTTAATAAGCTAAGGAAGAGACTTGTAGTCTAGTTATATGGTTGGCTTGTTCACATATTTTCTGTACCTTACTATGTTTTGGTTTATTATTCATATTTTATTTATTGGAGTTGGCCGATGATTCTACCAGTACACGGTGTTGTGTATTGATTCTGCACTTGCTTTTCTTTTGTGAGTACAAGCAATCTTTCGACGGCTGAAGCGCGACCTCACTTATAGATTCGGCGAATTCAGAATTCAAGGGTGAGTTGTGTAATGACCCTTTCGATCATTCTCGTATTTACACTCTCCTTGTACTGTTAGAGCTTGCCTATAGTGGCCCCAAGTCACTTATGGCTTGCTAGGACAGGTAGTTTGGTGCCCTGACCGTTCGTTTTGGTCTTTATGGCCATTTTTCTATTTTAGAACTGAGTCTTAAGAGTTGAGTTATCAAAATCATGCGATAGTGATTTGCGATCGTATGACCTCAACTGACCTTGCAGAGGGATTCTGCTAAAAAATTGAAAATTTTATTAACATCACGCGTATTTGAAAATATTTGATTTAAAAGTTGAATTTGGTAAAAAATTATGTTTCTATTGCCTTCTTAAAATATTTTAAATATTTATGAAAAATTCTTCAATTGCGATATATTTGTGTATGTATTTATTTTAAAAGAGTTTTATAATTTAGTAATATTTTAATGGAGATAGTAAATTTAGTTATGTTAAAAATTTATTATTTTATGAAGTAGGCTTTATTCAAAATAATTTTCTATTAATTGTGATATATTCAAAATGTTATATATAGTTTACCACAAATTTATTTAATACCCGAGTGCATAAGTAATGGGATAAGAATTTTTATGGTGGCGACACCACAAGCTTCACATGGAGGATTGTGTTCTTGGTTGTAGTACTTCTGGGCATACTTCATTAGCTAGAAATGCCACCTATTATGCCTACTTTTAATTAGTATTTAATTAGCAAAGAGCAATTCATTTATTTAAAATTGCTATGAGAAGTTCTGCTTATATATATTTCATGAAAATTACTTTTTGGTTGGATTTTTCTTTAGAAAAATATGCCATCTATATACTACTTTTAGCATATTTCTATTCTTCCAAACGAAGAGATTTTGAAATAGCTCAATCGCATACGTATGTATACATATAGTCACGATTGAAGGAAGATTTTGGTGGAAAATATTTTTGACAATTTACTTGATCCTGAAAGAGAATCGATTATCTACGTCAAGTAATTCAAGTCCAAATTCTAGTTTGAGTTTATTTCGGAGCTTCTTGAAGCGGTTTGGCTTGGACATCATCGTTCTAGTAGCTTATCATCGGACGACAGGTAGGTTACGATTTAAATCTTTTAGACTTCGCATATATAAGGTATAATTGTACTAATTAGCATCCGTGGATTGGATTTATTAGATTGGTACCCCAGACCTTGTCCGCTTCTTCATGTCCGTTTTATTCTCGCTCCGTTGATTATAGTATTCATTGTAGTTGATAGTATCACCCTGGTGGTCCTGTGTACCCTTGTTTTTGACTCTAGACCATAACTGATGGGTTATTTGGGAATGTCCATGAGTCTCGGATATCGATATTGTTATTATAAAGCTGGTTATGCTTATTGTGGAGAGATTGGAGCCTGTGTCAGGCCAATAGGTTGATTGTGAGCCATTGGGCTACTGCATGTGTTTGAGAATTCCATTATCATGCATACAAAAGGTTTTTCACATGTTTTACTATAGTTTTGGCTTCGGGCTTACTATTGATTGTTTTCTAAACCTTGCATGGCTCCACGAGCCCATTTTCTATAAACATAGTTAATAAAGATTGAAATTGTTTTCATGGATCTTTTTGGGGTAAAAAGGAATTAAAAGGATGATTTTTTATCACTATTACATACTTATACTAGACTTGGCTGGGCCGTAGTTCTAGAATTATTTTTCTATTGATTTAAAATGGTACTAGACTCGGTTGGACCAAGCAACAGATTGGCTTTACTACTGTTTTAGACCTGGTTATGTCTGGGCACCCTTGATAGGGTTTTTTGAGACTTATTTCACTGATTTAGACCTGTATAGACTCCAAGCATGCATTCTCGAGATTTGGTTACTAGCCTGAATTCGGTTACATTCTGGAATGCTATATCGAGGCTTGAGTTTTAGTATGTGGTCTACGAGTAGACCTCCATAGACCTTGCCATTCTGGACCAAGAGCTACGGGCCGAGGGTGATCGGAGGAGGGGTGTATGGTAGAGTTGAGGTACTCGGGGGAATCCCTTCTAAGGATCCTGCCTCTATTGGGCCTTCTAGGTACTGGAGGGGGTAACATATGGAACTACCATTACTTGGTTCAGCATATCATATCATATCATGCATATTATGTTCGGACCCATCCTTTTTTGTTGTTTGCTCAGTGTACGCTCCGATAGTATGGGATGTCAGAGGGTTTGTTTTCACTTATATGTATTCCTCGGGTGTATGGGAGCCCGTGGGACTGTAGGTAGACTTTTATTTATTATTATTCTATCACGATATCGATCCTGATTATGGTGTTACTGAGCATGACTTGGTGTTAATCTTGTTTGCAAATGTGTTATCATTATTTTCCTTTCCTCTATCCCTTTTTACTTGAGGTTACCAGTATATCGCCTTCTCCTTTAACTCTCTTTATATATTGTTATTGCATGGACCCCAGGTGCGCTCCTTGTTCCTTGACCTGTGTTCTCTAATGTATAGTTCTATTAGCTAGCCTAGCATGATTGTGCTCCCCTTATATTCTTTCTGTGCTAGCTTCCATGTGATTGTTTGTTGTTTCTGTGACTACTTGTTTCCTTCCTGGTACATTATTACTTTTATATCTTATATGCGCTCAGTCGGACTATGATACCTAGTGGGTACCCATTGCTTGCAATTGGTACTCATACTAAACTTTTGCGTCTTTGGGTGCAGATCCGAGTGTAAGTTCTCGCTGCCGACCGTACTGCCTCGTGCGAGGTGTTTTTGGACTATCCAAGACTGAGGGTGAGCTCTTCTTGACAGGGGCTTAACTTTAGTTTGTCTTCTGTGTTATGTACTCCTTATCATTCAGAGACATATGTATATATTTTTTTTGGATCTTTTTATACTCTGTATACTTAGTTCCGGCTCTTATACCATGATACCAGGTCTTGGGGTTTGGTTTAGCTTCCATATATGTACATATATATACTCTTGTTGTCCCTTTCTTTACTTATTATCCCTTGCTTTCGCATATTTATACTGTTCTTCCGCTTGATTTGTTGACAGTAGCCCCTTATTAACCGTTTCGGGCTACGAGAATTTATCCGCCTACTGAGGGGTTATAGGTGCCATCATGATCAAGAAATTGAGTCGTATCATCTTGGTATCAGAGCCTAGGTTTCACCGGTGTCATCGATATAGGAGCCAATGTCTAGTAGAGTCCTGCGAATAGGGGCGGAGACGTCTGTACTCAATCTTCGGGAGGCTATAATGACATCTTAGGAAATATGACTCCCTTATTGCTTCGGTATCATGTGTAGTCCTTGAAAGTTTCTTGAAATCTCACTTTTTCTAGTTCATTCTTCCGTAGATGGTTCATATGAGAGCGTCGACATAAGGTGGAGACGAGCCTCTGACTCCAGCACCCTCGACACTAGCTAGGGGCCAGAAAAGTCGTAGAGATAGGGGTCGAGGACGTCCTCGAGCAGCGGCACCTGCTAGAGCTGCTAGAGTGGAGATAGAGCCCGAGCATGAGTATGAGCCAGAGTTAGTTCCTGAGCAGAAGCATGTGGACTAGGGGGCATCCCAGGCACCACCAGCTCCAGTACCAGCTCCAGCACCCGCTTCTGTGCCAGCTTCAGCCCCAGCTCCATCTTTGGATATTCGAGGTTTACTATTATAGATTTTGGGTATGATTGGAGAGCGGCCTTCTGAGGTAGCACAAACATCCGCTCTGGGGGAAGCCTTGGGTATACCGAGTTCAATAGCTCAGCTCCCCATGCCGAGGTTATTCCGATCCCATTAGTTGCACAACCTTTTTCCCCTCACCCAACTATGACAGAGATGAAGCAGAAGGCATTGGGTAGGTTCTTGAGATTGACACCTTCAAGGTTTGCTGGTACTTCTAGATAGGACCCACATGACTTTATTACTACTTGTGAGGATATGTTGCACCATTTGGGTTTACTCGAGACTCACAGTGTTGGATACACTACATATCAGTTGGAGGGCCCATCTAAGTTATGATGGAGGGCCCAGGTTGCTTGCAGGCCATCAACATCACCTCCGTTGATTTGGTTCGACTTTTAAAAGGCCTTTATGGCCAAGTTCTTTCACTAGAGCGACAGGGAGCATCGAAGAGAGGAGTTCACTAGACTTACATAAGGTTCTATGACTGTGTCAGAGTATGAGACCCGTTTCCATCAGCTTGCTATATTTGGGGAGATGATTATGCCTATCGAGCCTGATAGAGTCTATAGGTTTGTTTGGGGGCTATGGAAAGAGTTTAGAGAGCCAACAGAGATATTGGTTGCTAGTGGTCGTTCATTCCAGGCTATTACGGACTATTCCCGTATTGTAAAGGATTTGCATCATCATGATTCTGGGGCAAGAGATAAGAGGCCTCAATATCAGGGCAGCTATAGTGGTTCTTATCATAGTAGTAGAGGTTCAGGACGGTGGGGCCGAGGTTATCAGCCACAACAGCACCAGGGTCAGTCTAGTCGACTGGTTCATGCTTCGCTTCAGGCTTCTGGTAGTTCTCAGTTTTAGTAAGGACACAGTAGCCAGCAGGGTTATAGTGGTCAGATTCCGTGGGGTTCAGTTTCTGGGGCATCAGGGCATGGTGGCCACACGGGTTTAGCTGGGTCATCTCAACATCTTAGGCCGTCAAGGGCTTGCTTTGAGTGCGGAGTTATTGGGCACTTTGCTAGAGATTGTCCCCAGTGGGGTATACTTCAGCTAGCCATTCAGCCGGCTCAACCTATCTGTACAGTGCAGCCACTAGCTAGAAGAGGGTGGTGCTCAGGCTATAGGTGGTGCCCTGCGTGGAAGGATAGGTAGTAGGGATGGAGGTCAGTCAAGTGGTGGTCATAATCAGTTTTATGTTGTCCCTGGGTGACCGGAGGTAGAGGCCTTAAATCCTGTGATCACAGGTATAATTTCTGTTTGCTGTCACCTAGCTTTTTCATGGTTTGATCCTAAATCCACTTGTTCGTATGTATCTGCCTACTTCATGCCTAGTTTGGGGTTGACTAGTGAACCGTTAGCTGTGCCTATATCTGTTTCGACCCCAGTAGGAGATTCTTTAGTAGTGGATCAGATTTTGAGTGCTTGTATGATTTCTGTGGGTGATTTGGAGACTTGGGGTAATATGTTGATCCTAGATATGGTAAATTTCAATGTGATTCTGGGCATGGACTGGTTATCCCCTCACCATGGGATTTTGGATTGCTATGCTAAGATCATTACCATAGCTATGCCCGGCAAATACCCAGTTGTGTGGTAGGGTTCTGTCAGCCGTGCACCATCTGGGATCATCTCTTGTCTTCGAGCTAGGAAGCTAATCTCTTATGGGTGTTTAGCCTATCTAGAATATGTCCGAAATGCTAGTGCTGACACTTCTTCCCCTGAGTCTGTTCCTGTGGTTAGAGACTTTCTAGATGTGTTCCCTACCGACCTGCCAGGCCTTCCACCTGAGAGAGATATAGACTTCGCTATTGAGTCAGAGCCGGGCACCAGGCCCATTTACATCTCTCCTTATCGTATGACTCCAACTGAGTTAAGGAAGCTTAAGGAGAAACTCCAGGATTTATTAGCTAAGGGCTTCATTAGGCCGAGTGTGTCACCTTGGGGTGCTCCTGTTCTATTTGTGAAGAAGAAGGATGGGTCGATGCAGACGTGTATTGATTATCGGCAGCTGAATAGGGTAATTGTGAGGAATGGGTATCTGATGCTGCGCATAGATGATTTGTTTGATCAGCTTCAGGGTTTGTCCGTGTTTTTGAAGATAGATTTGAGGTCAGGCTACCACCAGTTGAGAGTTAGGGCAGAGGACATCCCTAAGACAACATTCAGGACATATTATGGCCACTATGATTTCCTGGTGATGTATTTTGGGTTGACTAATGGCCCCGCAACTTTTATGAACTTGATACACAGGGTGCTTGGCCCGTATTTGGACTCATTTGTGATAGTTTTTATAGATGACATCTTGGTATACTCACAGAGTAGAGATGAGCATGAGCAGCACTTGAGGATTATACTCCAGACTTTGAGAGATCATCGGCTTTATGCCAAGTCCTCAAAGTGTGAGTTTTGTCTTGAATCAGTTGCATTCCTAGGACACGTGGTGTCCAAGGATGGGATTAGAGTGGACCTGGGTAAGATTTCAGCGGTTTATGATTGGTCGGGACCTACTATTCCTATCAAGGTTCGCAACTTTGTTGGGTTAGCAGGGTACTACAAAAGGTTCATCGAGGGGTTTTCTTCCATACTAGCACCCTTGACTAGGATGACTAGGAAGGATGTCCCATTTCAGTGGTCGGATCAGTGTGAGGATAGCTTTCAGAGGCTTAAGGCCTTGTTGACTTCAACTCTAGTGTTGACTTTACCAGTTGAGGGTCAGAGTTTCTCGATATATTATGATGCTTCAGGGGTTGGTCTGGGTTGTGTATTAATGTAGCAGGGTCATGTGATAGCATATTCATCGAGACAGCTGAAGGTTCACGAGCGCAACTACCCCACTCATGACTTAGAGTTGGCGGCGGTAGTATTCGCGCTTAAGATTTGGAGGCACTACCTATATGGAGTTCACTGTGAGATCTTCACCGATCACCGTAGTCTTCAGTATATCACGAGTCAGCGAGATCTGAACTCGAGGCAGAGGAGATAGGTCAAGCTACTGAAGGACTATGAATTCACTATTCTGTATCACCCGGGAAAGGCAAACATGGTAGAGAATGCCTTGAGCCAGAAGGCGGTGAGTATGGGTAGCCTAGCTTTACTTTCAGTTTCAGAGCGACCGTTGGCCGTGGACATCCAGTCCTTGGCTAACCATTTGGTTAGGCTTGACTTGTCAGATCCTAGCAGGGTTCTCGCCAGTGTTGAGATTTGCTCTACCTTGATTGATCAGATTCAGAGCCATCACTTTGAGGATTAACAGTTGTGTGACCTCCATGATCAGGTTATTCAGAGTGAGGCTAACCGGGATACTATAGATTCAAATGGTGTTCAGAGGTTTGATAGTCGTTTATGTGTCCCGAGAGTTGGTGATTTGATTCAGCTGATTCTACGTGAGGTATATTATTCTAGATATTCCATCCATC
The DNA here is from genome assembly GCA_003996215.1 of Jaltomata sinuosa. NCBI lineage: Eukaryota > Viridiplantae > Streptophyta > Magnoliopsida > Solanales > Solanaceae > Jaltomata > Jaltomata sinuosa. The sequence goes on from QJPP01007215.1 coordinate 265,635, forward strand.
TTAGAGCAGCCAATATATATAGAGACTTGAGGTAGCTTTACTGGTGGAGTGGTATAAAGCGAGATATAGTGAAGTTTGTATCACAGTGCTTGAACTGTCAACAGGTGAAGTTCGATCATATGAGACCTGGTGGCTTGATGCAGCGACTTCCTATTCCTAAGTGGAAGTGGGAAGGGATTACTATGGATTTTGTAGTTGGGTTGCCATGTACTTCTCAGGGATTTGACTCTATTTGGGTGATTGGTTATAGGCTGACTAAGTCAGCGCATTTCTTGCTAGTTTAGACTTTCTACAGTGCAGAGAGGTTGGCTCAGATCAACCTTCATAAGATTGTTTGGTTGCATGGGGTCCCAGCTTCTATGATTTCAGACCATGACGCTAAGTTCACATCTCAGTTATGGAGAGCTATTCAGAGGGATTTAGGTACATAGGTTCAGCTTAGCACTGCATTCCACCCTCAGACAGATGGCCAGTCCGAGAGGACTATTCAGGTCCCGGAGGACATGCTTCGGGCCTGTGTTCTTGACTTTGGAGCCTCTTGGGATCAGTTTGTGCCTTTGGCTGAGTTTGCATATAATAATAGCTTCCATTCTAGCATCAGCGTGGCACCTTTTGAGGTGTTGTATGGTATGCGCTTCAGATCGCAGTTGGTTGGTTCGATGGTTTGGAGTCTAGGCCGCAGAGTATAGATTTGCTTCTAGATTCCTTAGACCGAGTTTGAGTGATTCAAGATAGACTTTGGGCAACTTAGAGCCAGCAAAAGAGTTACGCAGATCATAGGCTTCATGCCTTGGAGTTTAGTGTTGGTGACTTGCTGTTACTCCATGTATCGCCCATGAAGGGCGTGATGAGATTTTGTAGGCGGGGCAAGCTTAGCCCCAAGTATATTGGGTCGTTTGAGATTCTTCAGAGGGTTGGTAGTGTTTCTTACATGTTAGCTTTGCCTTCGATGTTTTCAGCTATGCACCCAGTTTTCCATGTATCAATGTTGCGGCGGTATGTTCCAAACGAGTCTCATGTACTACAATGGTATAAAGTTTAGTTGGATGAGAGTTTAGCCTTTGTTGAGGAGCCAGTATCTATCTTGGCCAGAGATGTCAGGAGATTGAGGTCCAGGGAGATTTCGATTGTTAAGGTTCAGTAGAGGCACCGTCCGGTTGAGGAGGCTACCTGGGAGACTGAGAGAGATATGCAGGCTCAATATCCGCAGTTGTTTGATCCTTCAGGTACTCCCTTATTCTTGACTTTCAAGGATGAAAGTCTTTTTTAGTAGTGGATGATGTAATGACCCTTTCGGTCATTCTCGCATTTACTCTCTCCTTGTACTGTTAGAGCTTGCCTATAGCGGTCCCAAGTCATTTATGGCTTGCTAGGACTAGTGGTTTGGTGCCCTGGCCATTCGTTTTGGTCTTTATGATCGTTTTCCTATTTTAGAACTAAGTCTTAAGAGTTGAGTTATCAAAATCGTGCGATAATGATTTGTGATCGTATGACCTCAACTGACCTTGTAGAGAGATTCTGCTAAAAATTTGAGAATTTTATTAACATCACGCGTATTTAAAAATATTTGATTTAAAAGTTGAATTTGGTAAAAAATTATATTTCTATTGCCTTCTTAAAATATTTTAAATATTTATGAAAAATTCTTCAATTGCGATATATTTGTGTATGTATTTATTTTAAAAGAGTTTTATAATTTAGTAATATTTTAATGAAGATAGTAAATTTAGTTATGTTAAAAATTTACTATTTTATGAAGTAGACTTTATTCGAAATAATTTTCTATTAATTGTGATATATTCAAAATGTTATATATAGTTTACCACAAATTTATTTAATACCCGACTACATAAGTAATGGGATAAGAATTTTTATGGTGGCGACACCACAACCTCCACGTGGAGGATAGTGGTCTTGGTTGTAGTACTTCTGGGCATACTTCATTAGCTAGAAATGCCACCTATTATGGCTACTTTTAATTAGTATTTAATTAGCAAAGAGAAATTCATTTTTTTAAAATTGCAATGACAAGTTCTTCTTATATATATGTCATGAAAATTACTTTTGGTTGGTTTTTCTTTAGAAAAATATGCCATCTATATACTACTTTCAGCATAGGCCTCAAGCTCAAAAGGAGTGTTATTTCCTTCTTTGACACCATCCCAAACATTGCAGATTTTGATGTTATCTTACTTTGAAAATTTAGAGAAGATTGAAGTGTTGGATTGTGATGTGTTAAAGTAGGAAAAAAGTGTGTTTGATGGTAAAAATGAAGATAGTTTTTGCTTAACAGTGAGTAAACAAGTTGGATGATTTCTATTCTTTCAAACGAAGAGTTCTTGAAATAGCTCAATCGCATACGTATGTATACATATAGTCACGATTGAAGGAAGATTTTGGTGGAAAATATTTTCTATGATTTACTTGATCCTGAAAAAGAATCGATTATCTACGTCAAGTTATTCAAGTCTAAATTCGAGTTTGAGTTCATCTCGAAGCTTCTCGAAGCGGTTTGGCTTGGACATCATCGTTCTAGCAGCTTGTCATCGGATGACAAGTAGGTTATGGTTTAAATCTTTTAGACTTCGCATATATAAGGTATAATTGTACTAATTAGCATCCTTGGGTTGGATTTATTAGCTTGGTACCCTAGACCTTGTCTGCTTCTTCATGTCCGTCTTATTCTTGCTTCGTTGATTGTAGTATTCGTTGTAGTTGCTAGTATCACCCTTGTGGTTCTGTGTGGCCTTGTCTTTTACTCTGGACCATAGCTGGTGGGTTATTTAGGAATATTCGTGAGTCCCGGACATCGATACCATTATTATAGAGCTGGTTATGCTTGTTGTAGAGCGATTGGAGCCTGTGCAGGACCGATAGGTTGATTCTGAGCCGTTGGGCTACTGCCTGTGTTTGAGCATGCTATTATTATGCATACAAAAGGTTTTTTTACATGATTTACTATAGTTTTGGCTTCGGGCTTACTATTGATGCTTTTCTAAATCTTGCATGTCTCCACGGGCCCGTTTTCGATAAAAATAGTTAATAAAGGTTGGAATTATTTTCATGGATCTTTTTGGGGTAAATGGAAATTAAGAGGATGATTTTTATCACTATTACATACTTATACTAGACTCGGCTGGGTCGTAGTTCTAGAATTGATTTTCTATTGATTTGAAATAGTACTAGACTTGATCGGACCAAGCAACAGATTGGCTTTACTACTGTTTTAGACCCGGTTATTTTCGAGCACCCTTGACAGGGTTCTTAGACTTATTTCACTGATTTAGACCTGAATAAACTCCAGGCATGCATTCTTAAGATTTGGTTACTAGCCTGAATCCGGTTGCATTCCGGACTGCTATATCAAGGCTTGAGGTTTAGTATGTGATCTACAAGTAGACCTCCATGTACCCTGCCATTTCGGACCAAGAGCTACGGGCCGAGGGTGTCCGGAGGAGGGGTGTACGGTGGAGTTGAGGTACTCAGGGGAATCCTGCCTCTATTGGGCCTTCTAGTTACCAGAGGGGGTAACATACAACACTACCATCACTTCATTCAGCATATCATATCATATCATGCATAATGTGTTCGTACCCACCCTTGTTTATTGTTTGCTTAGTGTACGCTCCGATAGTATGGGATACCGGAGGATTTGCTTTCACTTGTATGTGCTTCTCAGGTGTATGGGCTCCCATAAGACTGGAGGTAGACCTTTATTTATCATTATTCTATCGCGATATTGATCCTGATTATGGTGTTACTAAGCATGACTTGGTGTTAATCTTATTTTCAAATGTGTTATCATTATTTTCCTTTCCTCCGTCCTTTCTTACTTGAGGTTACCAGTATACCGCCTTCTCCTTTAACTCTCTTTATATATTGTTATTGCATGGACCTAGGTGCGCTCCTTCTCCCTTCACATGTGTTCTGTAATGTATAGTTCTATTATCTAGTCTAGCATGATTGTGCTCCCCTTGTATTCTTTCTGTGTTAGCTTCCATGTGCTTATTCGTTGTTTCTGTGACTACTTGATTCCTTCCTTCTACATTATTGCTTTTATATCTTATATACGCCCAGTCGGCCTATAATACCTACTGGGTATCCATTGCTTGCAATTGGTACTCATACTACACTTTCGCGTCTTTGGGTGCAGATCCAAGTGAAAGTTCTCACCACTGACCATGCTACCTCATGCACGGTGTTTTTAGACTATCCGAGATTGAGGGTGAGCTCTGCTCGATCGGGGCTTAGCTTTAGTTCATCTTCTATGTTATGTACTCCTTATCATTCAGAGTCATATGTATATAATTTTTTTTGGATCTTTTTGTACTCTGTATACTTTGTTCCGGCTCTTATACCATGATACCAGGTCTTGGGGTTTGGTTTAGCTTTCATATATGTACATATATATATACTCATGTTGTCCCTTCCTTTACTTATTTTCCCTTGCTTCTACATATTTATACTGTTCTTCCACTTGATTTGTTGACAGTATCCTGTTACTAACCGTTATGGGCTACGGGATTTGGTCCGCCTACTAGAGGGTTGTAGGTGTCATCATGACCACGAAATCAGATTGTGACAAGCTATTCTTCTGGGCTACCTTATTTTCATCCATGACTGGTTATAACCCACTTGTTTCGGGCTTAAACTTTCATTTTTCTTTTGGGGTTGCATCCCCGTATTCTAGACATTGGTAGAATGTTTTGGTACAGTGGCTTTCCGGTTCTATGAAGGATTTTTGTTTTTCACAGAAATTATGGTATTAGTGATGAGATATTGAATTGCTAGTTTATTTATTGCACTAGTTTTGAGGTGTTTGAATGGTTAAGTTCTGTGCCGATAATGGTTCGCTCGCCCGGGGGTTTGAGTGGGTGCCACTTGATGTGGAGTAGAAATACGCCACTTTCGATGCTTAATACTTAGGATTTTCGCAAGTTCTTTAGCATTTTATTTGTGGATTTGATGCTTTTGGTTAAGTGTGCAGGCAAATTGGATTCTTGAGCAAAATGTTGGAAACTAAGTAGAAACTGGAACATTACAGGGAAGACGGGGCAGTTGACGAGCCGTGCTTTCAAACCACAGGCCCATCTTGTGGACACATAATCCAAACTTCAGCTATTGTGCAAGGCAGGAATGATTGCACGACTGTGTTGACGGTCTGTCTTTTCAAAAGACGGGCCCGTCCTGTTGACACATCATCTAAAGTCCAGAAGAGGTGCTAAGTATAGAGGAAAAGACGACTCATAAGACGGTCCGTACTTTCCAAGTACGGGCCCATCCTGAGGACACGTAAATAGAGGTTCCGCAGAGGTGAAAAGTGGTAGCAGGAATGATGGATTGAAGAACGGACCGTACTTCCAAAAGACGGTCTGTCTTTGTGACTCCTTATCACTGAAGCAGAGTAGGTACCAAAGGAGGCCAAGAAACCATGAGTCCAAGGACGACCCGTTATTTAGAAGGATGACTCATGGTTTTAGCCGTCGTTCCCCAAGCCAGAAGTCATTGACCAGCAGGACCATGGTTGACCCCAAAAGACCACGGACCGTCATTCCAAACGACGGACCGTCCTCAGACCCATAGTCCCTGCCGAGCACAGTTTCCTAGTTTGTTTAGGACATGATTTCTTTTTGTCTATAAATACTTTTCCTTAGGTTTATTTTCGGGGTGTTCATGAATTATTTAAAGTTACTTTTTGGATATTTTGTTACTTTGATTTTGGTATTGATTTCGGAAACAAGTTCTTGGTATTGGAGTGTTCTTGAGATTGTTCTTCAAGATTCTGGTTTTCTTTATTTTTATTTGTAAGTATCTCTTGATGATTGCTCAAACGAAAATTAATTGCATGCTTATGAAAATTAATTGCATGCTTATGAACATGAGTAGCTAAATCCACAACTAGGGTTGTGGGAACCATGAAGGATTAACAAAGTAGACAAAGTACTTAGGTAATCTAGGGAGGTGTTTATGCATGTATTGTTATTCCCTTCATTTTGATTGCTTTTTAATGGTGTGCAATGTTAGAACTAGCCTTATCCTTACTTGCTGGACCAAGGAGGTAACGGTTGGGAAAAGGGTTGTTAACAACGAGATTTGAGGCTGTCAACCCTCATCTAATAGCTTGACCTTGTCCGAGAATAGCTAATCTGGATCAAGGGTAAGGGTTAGTAAAGCGACACCCGCAGCCGGATCAAGGCGTGTGGTGAAATTCACCTAGTTGCCGGACCAAGGAATTAGGTGAACCTAACTTACCGATTTTGCATGCTAAGCACCAAACTAGTTTACCAAGTACAAAAGCCTTACTAAGTTATAATCTCATTGGGAACACTACCCTAGGCACTTCTCTTATTGATAACAACTGTTGAAAATAATTTATGTTACTTGCTTACTTTTGATTTACAATAATTACTTGTTACTTTAACCCCCCCCCCCTGCGGGAAATAAACGACTAAAAGACTGAGTAAACACTATTGACCCTAGTCCTACCATATTCCCTGTGGGATCGACCTCAACCTTTAGTTGGGTTCTATATTTGAACAACGACCACTTTATACTTCTTTTAGAGGTGTAATTTGGGCGCATCAAATTTTGGCGCCATTGCCGGGGAATACGGTTTAGGATTAAGAGAGATTATGTTTAATTCACTATTAGTCCTTATTTCCTGATTTTACTTTTTCTGTTGTTTTTGTTTTGATATAGGTAGCACACTTGTGCATGCCAAGTACAAGGAGTCAAGGAAATCCCTTGATCCCTTACGATCCGGAGCTCTCCAAAACACTAAGAAATATGGCTAAGGATGGAGAGCATGAAACTCAAGAGCAGATTACAACTTGGTTACTAGCTGAAGCTGAGCAGAAAAAAAGGAAGAAGCAGCATGCTTAAAGGAAGGCGAAGATGCCCTTGCTGTCGAAGATGCTAAAATTACAAAAGATCGTGCAGCTCAAAATGCTTCAGACGAGCGAGCAAGGCAAGGAAGAGAACAGGGTGTCCAGGATGAGGCAGTACCTCGATGTGTGCCATATAATAGGGGCCGACAGATGCAGCAGCAAAGGCATGCCCCTCTGTAGTATGAGGTAGACGATTATGATGAGGAGGAATATGGAACCACTGGACCCATAGTGCTCCCATCACTGGCTGATGGGATGAAGTTTGATATCACTAGCGCCATGATCTAGCTGCTGAACCTAAAAGGACTTTATTCAGGGAAGCCCATGGAAGATGCAATCCTACATGTGAATAACTTTGTGAGCATTAGCAAATCGTACAACATGCAAGGAGTGGGGTAAGAGGCTATCAGCTAAGGCTATTCCCATTCTCGTTGACTGATGAGGCAATTGCATGGCTCTTAGAACTGCCTGACAATTCCATATACACTTGGTATGAGCTGAAGAGTCAGTTCCTGGAGCAGTTCTTTCCACCATCGAGGATGTTGCAGCTGAAATAGGAGATATACAACTTCAGGCAGCTACTTGCATAAGCACTATATGAGGCATGACTAAGGTTTAATAAGAAGTTGAAGCAAGTTCCGAGACACAGAATTCCTTCCGGGCATCTGATGGAGATATTCTATAAGGCCCTGAATGCAAATACTAAAGTTGTAGCTGATACTATGACTGGAGGTGCATTCATGGAAAACACATATCCAGAGGCTACAGAGATGCTAGATAGATAGGGTTGCAAAGAAAAATCAAGCACGGCATATGAGAGAGGCAGAAACGCCAGCAGGTACTTATGTAGTAGGCAAGTCTGTAGATCTGAATGAAATAGAAGACATTAAGCAGACACAGGCTAAGATGAACATGACACTGGGGTTGCTGGCAAAGAAATTCCTGGCTGAGGGAGTAGAGAAAGTTAAAGTCGTAGGTTCTCAAGGTAAAGCACCAAGGTCAGACGGTTACTCATCCGAAGAAGAAGTAAGTTATCTGAATGATCAAGGGACAGGTTTTTGGGCCTCTGGCCAAGGAAATCAAGATCGAAACAGAGATAGAGATGACTACTACAATCGGGCCGATTACAGAGATAGAGATAGAGATAGTGACTGGCAGAAGAAGGATGGGTACAAGAACGAGAGAAGTGGTCTCTATGTTCCTCCTACAACTCGTGAAGAGTGGGCTGGACAACCCACCATGAGAGAGCTGATCAACAAAGTGTTCCAAAAGGTTGACTCCACGGATGCGAGTATGAAGGAGATAAAAGATGAACTTTCAAGTATTAATCAGAAGGTGGAGTCCCACACTGTCGCCATCAAGTAGCTTGAGACATAGATGCATCAATTGTCAACCAACATGAATCCGCACCAAAAGGGTACTTTCCCAAGTGACACCATTCAAAATCCAAAGAACGATCGACAGGTTATGGCGGTGACTACTCAAAGCGGTAAGCATACTGTTTATCCTCCCATGCCTATTTCTATCTATGAGCCAGCCTAAGCTGAGAAGGATAATGCTGAGAAGGTAGTCGAGTCTGAAGAGAAAGATAGTGGTGAAGGGTCATCTGAAAAATAGCCTTCTAAAAAGAAGGAGAAGGGCAAAGAAGTTGCACCAGTCCTGAAACTCATGCCACTGCCTCCTCCACCTTACCTCCAGAGGTTGAAGAAGAAGGTTGAGGATGGAAAATTCCATAAGTTCATCTCCATGCTGAAGCAGCTGTCAGTCAATATCTCTTTGGTCGAAGCTTTGGAACAAATGCCTAGCTACACAAAATTCATGAAGTATTTGGTTATGAGGAAGAGGACAGTTATATTTGAACTAGTAAATAATTTTCACCACTCCAGTGAAATAGCATCCCATTTGATGGTACAGAAGAAGGAAGATCCTGGAGCCTTCACCATTCCGTGCACTATTGGAGCATTCTATTTCACCAAAGCTTTGTGTGATCTGGGTGCTAGTATAAATCTGATGCCGCTTGTAGTTTATAATTAGTTGGGCTTGGGAGCCCCCTCTCTGACTATAATGTGGTTACTTATGGCAGATCGCACGGTGAAGAGGCCTATGGGAATTCTGTATGATGTATTGGTAAAGGTTGACACATTTATTTTTCCTGCAGATTTTGTTATTCTGGATTGCGAGGTTGACTTCGAGATGCCCATCATCTTGGGGCAACCATTCTTAGCTACTGGGTGTGCTTTGGTTGACTTGGAAATAGGTCAGATAATGTTCAGGCTAAATGATGAGGAGGTGACTTTCAATGGGTAAAAGTCGATGAAGCACCATGATGATATGAGAGTGGTGTCAGTTATTGATGTTGTTGATGAGGACCAGCTGGTTGTACCTATTGAGAAGAGACTTTGTGTTGAAGCCCTTGCAGCAGTCATTATGAACTTTGAAGGTGATGACATTAATGAGTATGAAGAAATGGTTGCACCACTTACAGGGTTGGGATCATACACTTATGCACCAAAGAAACTAGACTTGGACCTGAAGAATAGGAAAACGCCACCTGCTCGCCCATCTATTGAGGAGCCTCCAGTCTTGGAGCTCAAAGCACTTCTAGCTCATCTTCGGTACGTATTCTTGCGAGCTATTGGGTGGACCATTGCAGACATTCTTGGGATTACGCATGGAATCTGTACTCACAAAATCCAACTCAAGCCTAATTGTGTTCCATCTATTGAGCATCAGCGTAGATTGAATCAACCTATGAAAGAAGTCGTCAAGAAGGAGATCATAAAGTGGCTGGATGCAGGTGTGGTTTACCCGATTTCTGACAAAAAGTGGGTGAACCTGGTTCAGTGCGTACCAAAGAAAGAAGGGATTATAGTGGTTCCTAATGCAAAGAATGAGATGATTCCGATGAGGCCAGTCACAGGTTGGCATATATGCATGGACTATAGGAAGTTGAATGCGTGGACTGAGAAGGACCACTTTCCAATGCCATTCATGGACCAGATGCTAGACCGTCTTGCAGGTAGAGGTTGGTACTATTTTCTTGATGGTTACTCGGGGTATAATCAGATCTCTATTGCCCCCGAAGACCAAGAGAAAACCACATTCACATGCCCATATGACATGTTTGACTTCAAGAGGATGTCATTCGGTCTTTGCAATGCACCAACAACTTTTCAGCGGTGTATGATGTCTATCATTTCGGACATGGTGGAGGACACTATAGAGGTATTTATGGATGACTTTTCGGTGTTAGGTGACTATTTTGAAGATTGTCTAGATCATCTGGGCTATGTGTTGAAGCGGTGTGAAGAGTGCAACCTAGTGCTGAATTGGGAAAAGTGTCACTTCATGGTCAAAGAGGGCATAATGCTTGGTCATCAAATTTTGAAGAAGGGTATAGAGGTTGATAAAGTGAAGATAGAGGTGATTGAAAAATTGCCTCCACCACTTTTTGTGAAGGGTATTCAGAGTTTCTTAGGGCATGCTGGCTTTTATAGGAGGTTTATCAAGGACTTCTCAAAAATTGCAAATCCATTGTGCAAGCTGCTGGAGAAAAAGGTAAAGTTTGTTTTTGATTATGCATGTCTGAAGGCATTCGAGTGCCTTAAAGAGAAGTTGGTTACAACTCCTATCATTATTGCTCCTGATCGGTCTCAACATTTTGAGGTTATGTGCGATGCTAGTGGAGTGGCGCTAGGAGCAGTCCTAGGCCAAAGGTGTGAAAAGATCCTCCATCCCATATACTACACTAGCAAAGCACTTAACCCGACTCAGAAAAACTATACAGTGACTGAACATGAGCTGCTTGTTATGGTCTTTACGTTTGAAAAATTCAAATCTTATTTGTTGGGAACCAAGGTGTTGGTGCATACTGACCATTCAGCTCTTCATTATCTTATGGCAAAGAAGGATACAAAACCTAGCTTGATAAGATGGGTGTTGCTGCTGTAAGAGTTTGACTTCGAAGTCAAAGACCGAAAGGGTACAGAAAATCAGGTGGCAGATCATTTGTCTAGGTTGGAAGAAGAAGCCATGTTGAAGCTGAATGATAGGTTAGAGATTGATGACTGGTTTCCTGATGAACAGGTATTGGCTGCTTCTCAAAATTTGATCCCATGGTTTGCAGACATTGCCTACTACTTGGCAAGCGATTTAGTGCCTGATGATATGTCCGTTCACCAAAGGAGGAAATTCATGTCGTATGTGAAGAAGTACTTTTGGGAAGAGCCATTCCTGTTTTGTGTGTTAACTGATACTATGATCCGGAGATGTGTGCCGGAAGCTGAGATGATGGAGATATTGGAAGTATGCCATTCATCCCCCGTGGGAGGTCATCATAGTGGTATCTAGACTGCCCATAAGATCCTGCAATGCGGCTATTATTGGCCGACTATTCATAAAGACGCCCATGAGTTTGCTAAGGCTTGCAGCAGATGTCAGAGGGAAGGAGGCATATCAAGGAGGAATGAGCTTCCTATGAATCTCATCCTTGTGATTGAGCTATTCGATGTTTGGGGCATTGACTTCATGGGTCCATTCGTGTTGTCTGATGGAAACCAGTATATATTGGTGGCTATTGACTATGTGTCTAAGTGGGTGGAGGCAGTTGCGCTTCCAAGCAATGAAGGTAAATGTGTCACCACATTTTTGAAAAAGAACATCTTCTCAAAGTTCGGTATGCCAAAAGCTATTATTAGTGATGGAGGCTCTCACTTTTCAACAAGTTGTTTCGTGTTTTTCTTGAAAATTATGGAGTGAGACACCGAGTTGCAACCCCTTATCATCCTCAGACAAGTGGGCAAGTGGAAGTTTCCAATAGAGAAATTAAGTCAATCCTGTCCTAGACTGTTAATGCTAATAGAAAGGATTGGTTGCGAAAGCTGGATGATGCTTTATGGGCGTACCGGACTGCATACAAGACTCCTATAGGCATGTCACCATATCAACTTGTGTTTTGTAAGGCATGCCATCTTACGGTTGAACTAGAGCACAAGGCCACGTGGGCTTTAAAGAAGCTGAACTTGGAGTGGGGTGCAGCATCATTGCAGAGGTTAGGATAGCTGAATGAGTTAGATGAATTCTGTCTGAACGCATATGAAAGTTCAGCTCTGTACAAGGAGAAGATGAAGCTGTATCATGACCAGAAGATAGAGAAGAGGGATTTTCAGCCGGGTGACTTGGTCCTGCTTTTCAACTCTAGACTTCGCTTGTTTCTTGGCAAGTTGAAGTCCAAGTGGATTGGACCCTTCAAGGTGGTACAAGTTTTTCCTCATGGGGCTATTGAACTTGAAAACCTTCAGGGAAAATGGTTCAAGGCAAACGGGCAGTGGATAAAAGCTTATTTCGGCACAGCAGCGGAGATTAAGACCATTGAAGCTTAGAGCATATATGAGTTTGTCCCACCTAACTACCTAAGGAGCTTGATGAAGTCTGAGTAATCAAGCAGCCTGCGTCATGCCGCGACATTAAATCAGTCAACCCATGAAATTGTACTTTACTTTTTGTTAGTTATAGTTTTAGTGATTGTAGGGTGTTTTGGTGAAGTTTGAGTAGCCAAAACACTTGCGTAGTGCCACGACATTAAATAAAGCGCTGCTTGGGAGGCAACTCAAGGCTAACATTTATTGTTTGTGCAGATGAAGAGAAGAAGTACACCAATGCAGCAACTACCAGAAATCACGACTTAGTGTATAGACCGTCCTTCAAAAGGATGGGACGTCAATCAAGTCGTGGTTCTTGGGAGTAAAACAGGTCTCAGATGAGGAACGACGTGCCATCAGGATAGGCCCGTGGTTTAATCCACGATCCATCGATGGATCTGACGTCCCTAGCAGCTGATGAGTTTGAAAACAACAGACCACGAGTCCAACAATGAGCCATCATTCAGAAGATGGACCGTCGTTTGGACTCGTATGTCCCAGGTACAGTAATAGCAGTTAGGTCGGCCCAATTTTAAATTTTGAGAACCCGACCCAGCTTCTACCCACTTCTTCTCTTCTAAGGATAGTAACCACCATTTTCAAAAAAAGAAAAGATCAAATTACTCCCTCCTTCACCCCTAATCCAACTCAAACTCCCAAAACTAATCCCCCAAAGCAATTTGTCACAACTCTTGCACGCACAAGGTCGGTCACACTGCACTCCTAACACATGAACAAGACTAGGATCATCAAAGGTAAGTTTTTCTTGTGTCATTCTTGTTATTCAAGAAACACCATCAATAGGGTATTGGTTTAGATCAAAAATTTCATTTGGAAACCCTAAATAACTGTGTGATGCATCTTTATGGTGGGGTGTCTTTAATTTTGAATTAATGTGGGAGTTTGTTATTGTGAAAACTGATTTAATATTGTATAAACGAAGTAGGAGGGAGTCTTTATCATAAAATATGGCTACCCAGTAATTACGGGTCCATCTACGGACTGTATTCCATCTATACGGATCGTAGATTGACTCGTAATTTCACCTTGTGCTTATAATCTCTAAATTCAAACGACAAGTCAACAGGACGGACCGTAGTTCTAAACTACGGCCCGTCGTTGGACTCGTAATCACTGAAAAGAAAATAAGGAAATTACTGAAGTCTGAAACTGAAAGACGACTCACAGGACGGACCCGTCGTTCCAAATGCCGAACCATCTTTTGAGCCGTCATCCCTGTACTGTAAACAATGCTGAAATTATTTTTCTTCTGTTTCTTTTTGTGATCATGCTTTGTACTAATAAGGTCTACCCCGCAGGTACCATGCCTGCTAAAAGCATACCAAAGAAGACCACAGCCAAAGACTCAGAGGCCCTAATCCAAAAATGTAGACAAATCCGAGATGAGGCCACTGAGTTGGAGGAGAGTGGTTCAGAAGAAGTCTATGAGATAGATTCTGACCCGGAGGCCATTCCCAGGACCACGAGGCAGAAAGCTAAAGTCCAATTAAAAACCACTCCTCCCAGTCTAAAGAGGGAGAGGGTGAGTCTAGTGCAACCCCGGAAGCAAGTGGGTCCAAAGGGTTGGAGTCTGGAGAAGCTTCAGGATCTGGTAGCAAACAGGAAGATGGGTCAGGCTCAAACTCCGAAAGTTCTAGCCCAAGCGACAGAGGGGTTGCTATTAGGTCCGGTAAAGAAGCTCCGACCACTGCATAATAATATGTTGATGAGGTTGTTCCCGTAGATCCACCCTCCTTCAGATGCAAGAATACCAGAGTATGGGATTAGGTTCGCGGGGCTATTGAGGGGGCTCTACCATGAGGGTCAGGCACTAAATGACAAAGGGCACTTTCGGTGGAGTATTCACGAGGGAGTTGAGATCCGCTCAACTGGTTTAGATGATATGGCAGACGTCAAGACTTTATATGATCACTACGGCTTTCAGTGGATGAGCCGGCCGGGTGGTCCATACAACCCGGTAATTGTCCGTGAGTTCTATGCTGCCTATGTAGGTACTTTGATGAACAAGTGTAAGAAAGAGAAGAATCAAAGGTCAGAGCCAGCCCTTCAGAGAGTACAAGTTCGGGGGGTACAGGTTGACATCTCAGAGCGCACTATCCAGCGCTTTATCTATGTCCCGAACTTTGTAGCTCCAGCCTCCCAGCTAGACTTGGATGCCCGGATGGAGCAGGTTAGACAAAAGAAGATACCTTATCATTGGATTGCCTCACTTATCACAGATGGCAATCCATCTTGGTTGACAATGAATATAACAAAGATCGGCAAGGCTTCCCTGAGTGTAGCCGGAAACTTTTGGTGGGCGGTGGTCAGACACTGGTTGGTACCGACGATAGCAGACAACACTCTTACTTCTGACTGGGCTATTTTAGTTGCTGTGATCATGGCCTGATATGATATTATTATTGCCTGCAGTATTGCAGAAGAGATCAGAGAGCGGGCATTGCGGCTGTCCACCACCATTCCTTTTCCATGCTTGATCACTCAGTTGTGTCAGGCAACTGAAGTGCCTGAGATACCGGGCATTGACCGCACCGTACATGCTTCCAACTTTCAGGATATAGCCTTGATTTGAGACACCACCAACCCAGTGGCACGGGCTAGATCTTTTAGTACAGCAACTGACTTTCCCTAGCCTATTGGTGATTTGCCACTGGATGCATTGGTAGTCTTTCATGAGCAGACTAGACCGGCTTCCTGACCATCGACATCAGCAACTGGCCCATCTTCATCGGCTCAGTCTGGGCCATCCAGCATCCAGGGTCATTCACATGTCTTCACCAGCGAGGTATTTAGCAAGGTCACCAAAGCGTCCTTCCATGCAGAGGAGCAGATAAAGCAGTTTTTAACTTCAGTGAAACCGTTGATCTGACGTGAGATAGTAGATACCATGGTTCCAGTCCAAAAGTCGATTGATAATCTGAGTGGCAGACTGGACACCATTGAGATTCGGGTAAATGATAGGTTGCAGAACTTGACCATACCAGACCTCACAGCCATTCTCACCGAGCTTGTAAAGGTCCAGGCTGATGTAGATGAGATCCAGAGGAGACAAGTGCCAGATATACAGCTATCGCCGGTTGAGACCGCGGATGAGGAGTTTATTGACTTATTGGCACCCTCTCTACCTAGTGAGCCGGTTGTAGACCTTGCACCTGTAAAGAAAAGGAAGCAAAAGGACAAGAATGTTGTAGGTGATGATGCCCCGCTGAGTCCTAAATCTCAGAAGAAGAAAGAGGAAAGAGTTGTGAAGAAGGCAAGAAAAGAGTTAGAGAAAACAAAAAAATTATCCTTAGCAGAGCATCAGATAGAGGTTGATGGCTTGGGCCGAGGTGGCTCAGGGAGTGGTACTGTACCTTCTTTAGACCCCAGTGTGGGAGTGGTTGATGTTGGAGCTACTCGGGCAGCTGTTACTGTTGATGAGAGGACTGCGGAGGTAGTCTCATTTGTTGGACAGACTACTACGGGCACCGATTCTGAGGGCCCGAAGGATGCGACACCAGACACCGGCGCTTAGGCGCCACAGGTATGTTCTCGCCCCCCTATGTCTTGTATTGTTATAAGTGCATTGAGGGAAATGCGCATCTCTTTTTGGTGGGGTGGGGGAAGTATGGGGTGTTCGCTATTTTGATGGGTCTCTTGG
Source organism: Jaltomata sinuosa (assembly GCA_003996215.1). Classification (NCBI taxonomy): domain Eukaryota; kingdom Viridiplantae; phylum Streptophyta; class Magnoliopsida; order Solanales; family Solanaceae; genus Jaltomata; species Jaltomata sinuosa. The sequence goes on from QJPP01007215.1 coordinate 281,603, forward strand.
CGAAGTCTGAGTAGTCGAGAAACCCGCGTTGTGCCACGGCATAAAATCAGGCGCTGCATGGGAGGCAACCCATGAGGGTACTCACAAGGTACCTGAATCCTTAGGGTTTTCTTGCATGTGTTCTTTCCCTAAGGACTTTTATTCCTGTTGAACCGGCACGTTTAGTATAGGTTGTATGTAGTAAAAGAAGAAAAGGAACTTAGCGCAGTCTGTAATATGATTTTGAAACTGGATTTTTGATAAAAAAAAAATGGAGATCCCCTCCAAATTTTGTGCGACATGATTGTATTTGTACTTGATAGACTAACCGCTATGGATATTTGTATCTGACATTAGGATTTAATCGAATTGGTGAATGGCTTAAGCTAGAGCATGTACCTGATAGTGAGCATGTAATCTTTGACTCTGTGCCATGTGTGTGTGATATTTATTTGTTTGGCTCTTGCCTTGTGTGCCAATCTAGAACTTGCCCAGTTAGTCTTGCCTAGGTCGTAGGATAGTTGGTTAGGAAAGGATCATAGGCCATCTTTGAATTAGTCCACTCTATCCCAAATGACCGACCAAATGATGTAAATACTCTTTTTGATCCCTGATTTTGAGCCTAAATTGACCCATTTTGTTGTTAGCCTATTCACCTTCCCCATTTATTTATGAACATTTAGTTTGGCCCTGGTCCCTCCTTGGACATCGTGTACCTCAACTCAGGAAAATCGCCTAAGTTAAGGGTGGCTACTGTAGAGGTGAGTGAAGAGCAGGGGTATGAAAGTAAAAATTTAGTAATGAAAAGGAGAAATAATGGGTGTGACATGCTTGTTAAAAAAATAGTTGAGTTTGAACCAAGCCGCACCCGTCACTTGTTGAAAAATAAAAGGGAGAAAAAGGAGGAAAGGAATAGAATTGGTCTGATAAGTGGAAGAAAAATAGCGTAGTGTCAAGGAGGGCTTAGTCACTATTTTTCATATCTACCATACCCATACCCAAGCCTACGTTACAAGCCAAGTAAAGTCCTATAGTGATCCTAACCAAATTGTCTGAAAGCCGAGGCGTAAAAAATAAGGGCAAGCCTATGGTATTGTGCACACATTGCTTGAACATCTATTGTGAGTGTGAGTGACTTTGTTCAGTCCCTGAAATCTTGATTATATTATTGTGCGAGTGGGACTTCTTTGTGGTGAGGGCACTAGAGCAACTTTGACTGCTAACTATTAGTATAAGTCTCGTATGTGTATGCTACATCGTCTGTCGATAGTGTAATGTCACCCATGGATCCTCTTGTGCTGTCTTGATAGTTAGAATGCATGCACTAGTTTTGTATTGAAAAGGGAGGGGGACACTTGTTATGAGCGAAATTGCTAAATCATATGACTGCCGTGGTTCCTAGTTTTCTTTTGCTATAGCTTCGTTGTAGAATTTTTGTTTTTGTGTCACTTGAGGACAAGCAACGGTCTTAAGTTGAGGGTGTTGATGTGGAGTAGAAATACGCCACTTTCGACGCTTAATACTTAGGATTTTCGCAAGTTCTTTAGCATTTTATTTGTGGATTTGATGCTTTTGGTTAAGTGTGCAGGCAAATTGGATCCTAGAGTAAAATGTTGGAAACTAAGTAGAAACTGGAACATTACAGGGAAGACAAGGCAGTTGACGGGCCATGCTTTCAAACCACGGGCCTGTCCTGTGGACACGTAATCCAAACTTTAGATATTGTGCAAGGTAGGAATGATTGCACGACTGTGTTGATGGTCCGTCCTTTCAAAAGATGGGCCCGTCCTGTTGACACGTCATCTAAAGTCCAGATGAGGTGCTAAGTGTGGAGGAAAAGATGACTCAAAATACGGTCCATACTTTCCAAGTACGGGCCCATCCTGAGGACACGTAAACAGAGGTTCCACAAAGGTGAAAAGAGGTAGCAAGAATGATGGATTGAAAAATGGATCGTACTTCCAAAAGACAGTTCGTCTCTCTGACTCATCATCACTGAAACAGAGAAGGTACCAAAGGAGGCCAAGAAACCACGAGTCCAAGGACGAGTCATCATTCAGAAGTATGACTCGTGGTTCTAACCATCATTCCCCAAGCCAGGAATCATTGACCAGCAGGACCACGGTTGACCCCAGAAGACCACGGACCGTCGTTCCAAATGATGGACCATCCTCACACCCGTAATCCCTGCCGAGCCCAGTTTCCTAGTTTGTTTAGGATAGGATTTCTTTTTGTCTATAAATACTTTCCCTTAGGTTTTATTTTCAGGGTGTTCAAGAATTATTTCAAGTTACTTTTCGAATATTTTGTTACTTTGATTTTGGTATTGATTTCGGACACAAGTTCTTGGTATTGGAGTGTTCTTGAGATTGTTCTTCAAGATTCTGGTTTTCTTTATTTTTATTTGTAAGTATCTCTTGATGATTGCTCAAACGAACATTAATTTCATGCTTATGAACATGAGTAGCTAAATCCATAACTAGGGTTGTGGGAACCATGAAGGATTAACAAAGTAGGCAAAGTACTTAGGTAATCTAGGGAGGTGTTTATGCATGTATTGTTCTTCCCTTCGTTTTGATTGCTTTTTAATGGTGCGCAACGTTAGAACTCCCTTTATCCTTACTTGCCGGACCAAGGAGGTAACGGATGGGAAAAGGGTTATTATCAATGAGATTTGAGGCTATCAACCCTCATCTAATAGCTTGACCTTGTTCGGGAATAGCTAATCTGGGATCAAGGGTAAGGGTTAGTAAAGCAACACCCCGGCCGGACCAAGGCGTGTAGTGAAATTCACCTATTTGCCGGACCAAGGAATTAGGTGAACCTAACTTATTGATTTTGTATGCTAAGCACCAAAATAGTTTACCAAGTACAAAAGCCTTACTAAGTTATGATCTCATGGAGAACACTACCCTAGGCACTTCTCTTATTGATAGCAACTGTTGAAAATAATCTCTGTTACTTGCTTACTTTTGATTTACAATAATTACTTGTTACTTTAACCCCCCCCCCCACTTGCGGGAAATAAATGACTAAAAGACTGAGTAAACACTATTGACCCTAGTCCTACCATATTCCCTGTGGAATCGACCTCAACCTTTAGTTGGGTTCTATATTTGAACAGCGACCGTTTTATACTTCTTTTGGAGGTGTAATTTGAGCGGGCGCATCACCACTCACGGTGGGTTGGGTCGTGACAAAGATGGTATCAGAGCCCTAGGTTCATTGATCTTATCGTACCAAAACGAGTCTAGTAGAGTCTTGTGGAATGGTACGAAGAAGTCTGTACTTTTCTTCGAGAGGCTATAGGACTTTAAAAAACTATCTCTTCTTCCTTCCTTCGTGCTATAACTTTATTCTAATTGGTATCTGGTGATACAAATTGGTATCTAACTCTTTCACTCTTATGTCCGCAGACTGTTAATACGAGGAACAATGGAGCGAGACCAGCGAGCCCCACTGTCAGAGGTAGAGGAAGGGGAAGGGGCAGGGGCTGAGGTAGAGCAACACCAGCTAGGGGTGGAGCTCAAGAAGCTACATGAGCACATGAGGTGACCCCTCCCCCACCCCAAGATCAGGTTGAAAAGAAAGTCGAGATTACTATTGAGGAGGGTGTGGAGCAGGAAGAGACGGCACCGGCTAGAGGTGCAGGCCTTCCCCCAATCTCGCCCAAAGCATTTCAGCAGGTGTGGTCCTTTTTGAGTGGACTGGTTGGTGTGGGAGCCAACCCCGCGGGTATTATAGATCAGGCTCTGGGCCTTAAACCAGCGATTACTACAGCTCCTAGGATGGATGCAGTGTCAGGCACAGACTACTTCTTTAGACCAATGCTAGGTTCGATTATGACAGGGAATGACCACGAGATGCTGACCAAGTTCATCAAGATGAAACCTCCTAAGTTTCAGGGTACTGAGAAGGAAGATGCTTATGAGTTCATATTGGACTGTTATGAGAGGCTGCACAAGCTGGTCATTGTGCAATAACATGGGGTCAAGTTCATTACTTTTCAGCTGCAGGGTGATGCTAAGCAATGGTGGAGGTCTCATGTGGAATGTCGGCCATCGACCTTGCCTCCAATGACTTGGGAGCAGCTCCATGCTCTCTTCTTAGAGAAGTATGTACCTCATACTTTGAGAGATCGCAAAAAGGATGAGTTACTGGCTCTGGAACAAGGTAGCATGTCAGTCTCCGCTTATGAGGCCAAGTTTTATGCCTTGTCTCATTTTGCTACACAGTTGTTGGGCACTGAAGATAAAAGGGTTTGGTTGTTTGTGAAGGGTATGAACACTGATTTGCAAGTATTGTCTGTACACATGACTTTAGCAGGGAAAAGCTTCAACAAGGTCACCGATTATGTGAAGAAGTTAGAAGGGGTTAAGCAGGTCGGGCAGGCTAAAGTGTTATACAAGAAGTCCCAAAATTAGGGGAATTTTAGTGGTTCGTACTCTAGGGTCCACAACCAGCAGGTGTACTCTGCCCGTCCCATTCAGTCAACTCTTCCAGCCACTACAGGTGGTCGTTCAGGAGCTAATCAGCAGTCGTCAGCTCCTAGAGGCCAGGGAGCTTCTTACATATCTACCAGCAGGCCTACACTTGATCGCGATTGTTTCTATTGTGGTGATCCGGGCCACTTTAAGAGGGAGTGCCCTCACATACAGACGGGTAATCAGGCTCAGCAGCAGTCCAAGTTTGTGGTTCCAGTGGGTAGATATGGTTATGCTAGAGGTCATCCACAGGGTGGGCGAGGTAAATTTTAGGGAGGTCGGGGAGATAGAGGTAATGGCAGCACGGGCATGGGTGCAGCGCAGCCAACCAAGGAGGTTGCTCGGGTTAATGACCGGTCTCTTTTCTATGCTTTTCCAGGGAGATCTGATATGGAGGCATCAGATGCGATAATCACATGTATAATTCTTGTCTATAATAGGATAGCTTCTGTACCTTTTGACGTAGGATCTACTTAATCTTATGTGTATGTGAACTTTGCATTGGGTCTGGATTTGATATGTGATGTCCTTAATTCCCCTGTCCATGTGTCTACCCCGGTTGGAGAGTCAGTGATTGTGACTCATGCTTACCGTACTTATTTGGTGATGTTTGTGGGGTTGCAAACTTGGGTAGATTTGGTAATTCTGGATATGGTAGACTTCGATGTTATTTTGGGCATGACCTGGTTGTCTCCTTATCATGATGTATTGAATTGTAATGCTAAGACTGTGGCTTTAGAAATTCTGGGTAAGGATAGATTAGAGTGGGAAGGTGTGTATAGGCCTAAGCCGGCTAAGATCATATCGTTTGTTCGGAATAGAAAACTAGTGGGGAGAGGATGTTTGGACTTTTTGGCTCATCTTTGAGATGATAGTGTGGAGTCCCCATCTATTAAGTTAGTTCCAATTGTGTCAGAGTTTCAAGAGGTATTTTTGCCGGATTTTCCTGGTATGCCTCCGGACAGGGACATTGAGTTTTGTCTTGACTTGGAGCCGGGCACTCACCCAATTTCTATTCCTTTTTATCACATGGCTCCAACAGAGTTAAGGGAACTTAAGACTCAGCTTCAGAAACTCTTAGACAAGGGTTTTATCCATCCCAGTGCTTCGCCTTGGGGTGCTTCGGTATTGTTTGTGAAAAAGAAAGATGGTAGTATGCGAATGTGCATAGACTGCCGACAGTTGAATAAGGTTACCATCTAGAATAAGTACCCTTTACCCCATATAGATGATACTTTTTACTAGTTACAGGGTGCATTTATGTTCTCAAAAATTGACTTAAGATTAGGTTATCATCAGTTAAAGATTAGGCCCGAGGATATTCCTAAGATTGCTTTTCGGACTCGATATGGGCATTACGAGTTTCTAGTTATGTCATTTGAGTTGATAAATGCGTTGGCAGCATTCATGAGTTTGATGAATGGGGTGTTTAAGTCTTATTTGGATTCGTTCATCATCGTGTCTATAGATGATATTCTAATCTTCTCTAAAAGTAGGGAAGCGCATGCTTAACATCTCTGTATTGTGTTGAATATTTTGAAGCACCAAAAACTGTATGCGAAGTTTTAAGTGTGAATTTTGGTTGACTTTAGTCACCTTCTTAGGGCATGTGGTGTCAGAAAAGGGGGTGATGGTAGATCCCCAGAAGATTGAGGCAGTTAAGAATTGGGCCCGGCCTAGCTCTGTGACCAAGGTTAGGAGTTTTGTGGGGCTTGCAGGGTACTATCACAGGTTTGTCAAGGATTTTTCATCCATTGCTACTCACTTGACAAGGTTGACTCAGAAAGAGGTACCGTTTGTGTGGTCCAACAAGTGTGAGGAAAGCTTCCAAAATCTTAAGACTCTTCTTACCACGGCTCCCATCCTTTCATTATCGGTTTAAGGTAAGGATTTTATCATATATTATGATGCTTCACATTCGGGCTTGGGTGTTGTGTTGATGCAGGACAGGAATGTGATAGCATATGCTTCAAGGCAGTTGAAGGTTCATGAGAAGAATTATCCAACCTATGACTTGGAGTTGGAAGTGGTGGTCTTTGCACTCAAAATTTGGAGACACTACCTCTATGGTGTCAAGTTTGAGGTGTTCACTGATTATCATAGTCTGCAATATGTATTTACTCAAAAGGACTTGAATTTGAGACAGAGGAGGTAGATGGAGTTATTGAAGGATTATGATGTGACCATCCAGTACCATCCGGGTAAGGCTAATGTGGTGGCAGACGCGTTGAGCCAGAAGACCATCAACATAGACAATTTGGCTTGTTTGGAGGTGTCCAAATGGCCATTGGCAAGGGAGATTCAGGATTTGGAATCAAAGTTTGTGCAGCTGGGCATCTCAGAACAAGGTGGAGTATTGGCCAGTGTTGAGGTCAAATCCACATTCATAGAGGAGATAAATGCCAAGCAGTTTCAGGATTCACAGTTGAGCAAGCTTCGAAGCAAGGTAGTATTCGGAGAGTCCAGGGATGCCACGTTGGACTCTGGCGGGTTGTTGAATTTCAGAGGAAGGATTTATTTGCCTCGAGGTGATGACATAATTCAGAAGGTGTTGACAGAGGCTCATGGTTTGCGGTACTCAATTCATCCGGGCATAACCAAGATGTACAGGAATTTGAGGCAACTTTATTGGTGCCCTGGGATAAAAAAGGACATAGATGATTTCGTGTACAAATGTCAAAACTGTCAGCAGGTCAAATACGAGCATTAAAGGCCTGCAGGATTACTTCAGAGGATGCCCATTCCCGAGTGGAAGTGGGAGAGGATAGCCATGGATTTTGTGGTGGGTCTACCCAAGACCTTGGGAAAGTATGACTCTATTTGGGTTATTGTGGACAGGCTGACCAAGTCAGCTTATTTCATTCCAGTCAGAGTGGATTATAATTCACAGCAGTTAGCTAACATCTATGTGAAGGAGATCGTGAGACTGCATGGGGTACCACTGTCCATCATTTCAGACAGGGGCGTGCAGTTTACCTCTAAGTTTTGGGGTAGGTTACATGAAGAGTTGGGCACTCAACTCATGTTCAACACAGCTTTCCATCCTCAGACTGATGGTCAGTCGGAGAGGACAATCCAAGTATTGGAAGACATGTTGAGAGCATGTGTGATTGACTTTAGAGGTCATTGGGACCAGTTTTTGTCGTTGTGTGAGTTCTCATACAATAACAACTACCACTCCAGTATCGATATGGCACCATTTGAGGCGTTGTATGGGAGGGGTTATAGGTCCCCTATAGGGTGGTTTGAGGCAGGTGACATGAAGCCTTTGGGCGTAGACTTGGTAAGGGAAGCGCAGGAAAAAGTAAGGGGCATCCAGACCAAGTCACTCGCGGCCCAGAGTAGGCAGAAGGAATACGCGGATCGCAAGGTAAGAGACATGAAATTTCAGGTTGGTGAGCAAGTACTATTGAAAGTGTCACCAATGAATGGGGTCATGCATTTTGGTAAGAAGGGAAAGCTCAGCCCTCGGTTCATCGGTCCATTTGAGGTTCTCAAAATGGTAGGGCTAGTGGCTTATACGTTAGCACTACCGCCTAGTTTATTCGGTGTTCATCCAGTATTCCATGTATCCATGTTGAAACAGTATCATGGGGATGGATATTACATTATCAAATGGGATGAAGTATTGCTAGACAAGGATCTTCGATATGAAGAGGAAGGAACCAGTTCCGATTCTTGATTGGGATGTCGAAAGTTGAGGACAAAAGAGATCAAATTGGTGAAAGTTCAATGGAAGCATCATCCGGTTGAGGAAGCCACTTGAGAAACCGAGAAAGACATGTAGGGGAAGTACCCTCACTTGTTCGAGGACTCAGTTACTACACTTTCCCTCTTTTAGTCTCCCTATTTTCCGGATTGATCATTTGAGGATGAACGATGGAAAAATTGGTATCTGTTATAACAACTATTGACACCCAATTTTAGCCTGACATTTCTAAATTAATATTTTTTAATCTTTTATTTATTGAATTGCACAAAATATAATTTTTTTTTAATGTTAACACAATTTGTTGATAATTATTCTCATTTTTGAAAATATTGATATTTTTATCTATTTTTTATCATTTTAGTTAATTTTAATTATCATTATTTTTTATCACATTTTTTTATAGCCCGTGTTTTTTCAACAATGGTTTTGCCACCTAGATGGTTTAGGATTTTAAAGTTTTCTATAAAGTGTCTCATACATACTACACACTCCTTGGTGGTGGAATATTTCTAAATTTGGTAAAAACATCCCAAAATAGCTTTACCCCATTTTTCGGTGAACACTCCACCACCCACCAGAATTTGCCACCTCCACTCTTCACCGTAGCTCCACCAACAGCCACCCATAACCACTCTTCTCAACTCCGATGCTACACCATCACAAACCCCACTGTTCTCCACCGGAACACCACTTAAACGTCCATCAATCACAACACCACACCACCACCAGACTCACATACCACCATCGCTCCAAACACACTACCACCACAGCTCCTCTTTCACTCCCTCTGTCCATTATCCACCAACAAACACACCCACAAATCACCATCGCCTCCGCCAGTGACACAACTAAACTAGTAACCACCCAACGCCTCCCCTTTCCCTTTCCCAGCAAACTCTAAAGAGCTCTCGATGATGCCACCACAACGACAACACAAACCGTCATTCCACTACCATACATCTACAACCAGAAAAACCAGAACTCTAACAGTCATGAGACGTCATCTGCGGCAACAAAACCCAAATGGTAACATCACTGCCAACTCGTACTTTCTCTTTCCCTTATCATTTTACGATTATTGTTATGTTTTTATATCTTTCTGAAAATGTGTTTTTTTATTGCTATTTTTGTGTGCTAATTATGTGATTAGTGTGTTTTTCTAGTGTGATAACCTTGTCGTTATTTTCCTTCTCGTAATTAATCATTTCACAATTGTTTATCATTGGATTTGACCGGTTTGATATTCTTCCAGTGACTTTCACAAATTGGGATTGCATCCCTTGGACAGTGACTATTTTAGTGTTATTTTGAGTTGGGTTTTAATTAATATGGCTTTTTGTTGTTTTTAGTGTTATTATAAATTGGATTTTAATTGGGAAAATAGCTCAAGACACACCTAAACTATGGCTGAAATTGTTGTTACACACTCTAACTTTGTGGGGGTCCTATGACCCCCTGAACTATTTTATAGTGTAATATTGTGGGTATTATTAGCATAGATGGACATGAAAGTGAACACACGTATAAGCAGCAACTTCAAAATAGTAGATTGAAAGTAAAAATCACATGAAATTGGAATAATTTGTGTTATTTGATCAATAATCATGAAGATAAAGTTAGAGAGTTTTAAGAAAATTCTAGGGTTAATGGAAGATAAATTAACATTAATGAGAACTGACCCCTATTTTTGATAGCGTGTGAAAGAACTTACTTTAGTTTGAGTGATTTAGTGGTCAAGCTAAGCTGATAATACCCTAAATATTACACTATAAAATAGTCTAGGGGGGTCATAGGACCTCCGCAAAGTTAGAGTGTGTAACAACAATTCCGACCATAGTTTATGTGTATTTTGAGACATTTTCCCATTTTAATTAGTACGATACTTTTTTATTTAAATGGCCAATGAAAGAATCTCTCCATCAGATTTTCGAGGCCTCCCCATAATAAAAGACGGATGTTATTTTGAGTTTGATTTTTTCATATCGAATATCAATTTACTTGGTCAATGAAAAAAAATCTCCGTTGGATTTTTGAGGCCTCCCCATAATAAAAGACGGATGTTATTTTGAGTTCGATTATTTTATATCGAATATCAATTTATTGGCCGATGAAGAAATTTCCGTCGATTTCCAAGGCCTCCAATGTATATAAGACGGGTTTATTATTAATTATTATTTATTTAATTTTTTTGATTAATTTTTGTTCATTGTTAACACTTTTACTAAGTGTGTTTACAGGTACACGAAAATGCTTTTCGAAGAAGATATTCAAATTAAAATTCGAAGATGTTGTAATATTCTTTATTGTATTTATTCATTTTTTAGCTAACGATAGGCAAATATTAGGCCATTTTGTAAAAGCTTTTCCTTATATTCTTCGAGTTTTGGAGAGTCATTTTCTCTATCTCTAAAGAATCGAGACATCCACTTTTTCTCCTCCTCAATTGAAAAAATAAGTTCAGTCGGGAACCACCGTTGCGGATTCTGAAGGATGCCTAACCCCTTCTCTTTGGAATAACTTGAACCCTTACCTAGAATAACTGCTTTCGTAGACTAAAATTTATTCAATTATTAATAAGGTCTCCTAATTATCCTAAAATTAGGTGGCGACTCTCTCTCTCACTCTTTCTCTAAATTATTTTTTAAATAAATTTTTTAATTAATTATTTGTTGAGAGTCTCGAAGGTGTGCCCTATCGGATATAACAGAATGGCAACTTTGCTGGGGATTAAAAGGTTTAACCATTATGAATTCATTTTTTCAATTGAGGAGTTTTTACTTTTTTACAAGTTTTGCTCATTGTTTAATTAATTATTTATTTTCACCTTGTATATTTTGTTGGTTATTTGTAATTTGTATATTCTTTACTTTACTTAATTATTCATTCATTCGTTATTTGTTTAATTATATTATTATTGTTGCATTTTCATGGCATCTTCCGCCTCTCTTGGCAAAGCATTAGATTGTATTAGGGGTAAAAAGACGATTACGCAAGTATTTACGGTCGTTCTTAACAAAAAACACAATTTTCAAAATAGACGAGTGAAGTAGTTAACCCGCGGTCGGTTAACGGTCACTTGTTGTTTTAGCCTGCGGTTGTTCGCTCGGGTTCTCTGTCATTTTCAATAAACCAACTCTAGTCTACCTAGCGTAGAGCGAAGCCAAATCCTTCAATTAAGCATTGACCTAAGTTGACCCGATACTCAAACGGTGTTGGGTCCATTAGTGAGATCACCTTGTGTCCAAATAGGCCCACGGCCTGAAAGGACAATCATCCAACTATTTGTTTGTTGGAATTTGAAGAACGTGTATATCGAGTTGTACGAACCATTATCCATTGGGATTGGAAATTTGTTATTTTTATAGATGGTTTCTTTTATTGTAATCAAAAGAAGATTTTCATTCGAAAGAGCTCAGAGATGTTAAGAAATTCAAGATTGAAGATCTTTCAAATTGGGTTAGTTTAGGTTATACCCCGGCGTGGGACTGATATCTATTTGTACATCCCTCCTACATTTTGTATCCCCGTTTAATTTATTCATAAATATGTATAAATACATTTTTTGGGGGATAATGGAGCGTTTCACAAACGACATACACATCCTTCAATCGTTAGGCCCACCTTTGGCTTAAAATGTTACATGTATATTAGGATGCGTTATGCATTATTTATGTGCTAAATGCTACTTAATTTGTTCTGTTCATACTTATTTGATGTTTGGGTACATATTTTTCTGTAGATATGATTATTTATTCCAAAGGTTGGAACTACGTTTGACCTGATTCCTGGCTCAATGGGATACATAGGCGCCACACTGGCTCGGTCATATTCTCCGTAAGCTTTCCAATTATTTGCAATGGAAACTGGGGCAGAATTTTTGAGAAGGTCTCAAAAATTCTACAGAAGATGGTGTTTGCTACAAGATTGAATACACAGAGTTGTTGAAGTCGAAACTGGGGCAAAATTTTTGAGGAAGATCCTCAAAAATTCCACCAGAACAGCAGAGAGAGCAACATCTAATGTTGAACTCCATGAAGCTTCAAACAGACAAATCAGGAGAGCTTTTGATTGAGTTGTGACACTCCTCCATTTTATTTTATTTTCATTACTATCATGTTTTCTTTCATTCTTCTTTGCATTATTTTTTGTGCATATATCTGTCATTCTTTCAAATATGATTCATTTTATGTCATATCTGTATGAACTATGCATACCTGATTCTCATTCCTCGGGGTGAGATACGTAGGCAGCCCTTTTCGGGTTCGGTATCCCTTATTTAAAAAAAACCTTTTAAGAATCACATCTTTGACTTGGTTGGTGCCAACACGATTAGAAATGTGCAAAATAATTGATTGAGAATGTTGACTTCAGGTGAACCATAGATTCTTTTGGTTCCTCTTAGTCGTATCTTTGTGACACTAGAAAGTATTCTCTTGCATGCATCAAAGATAAGAATAAAATCAACCTCATTGTTCATGTGCATTGTGTGGTGAGCTTTTAGATTAAATTCAATTGCATTGCATTGTTGATCTAGAACTTGGCTGAAATGTTTGTTGAGGCAAAATCTTGAGTAATATTTGGTTTGATAAATGATCGTAGGCTTTTTTTGATTCGTTTGTGCCTTCATTGCCTACCAAATGACATTAATCCTTAGCACGTCCCCCTTTGAGCCTGAAAGCCTTTTCTTTGGACAATCACATTTTAGCCTATACCCTTTTGAGTGCTTACATGCACTATCCCTCTCTTGGCCCGAGCTCCTTGAGCGCAAGATGTGCAAATTACATAAGAAGATTCAAGTTTGAAGCTGTCAAAAGCAAAAGATGTTGCATCCCTGAAAGTCAAGGATACAAAATGACTTCAAAAGAAAACAAGGGAGTCAAAAATTCTCCACAAGGGCAAGACAAGGAAAAATAATAAAGAAAAACACTCCAAAAATAATGGAGAAGTTAAAGAAAGAAGAAAACGTTAGGAAAAAGGAGAGAAGACTCCGACAAGCAAAAATTCAAAAAAAGGGACAACAAAAAGTTCAAGTGCCAAAAGTGCATTAAAAGCACAAATTTAGTTCAATGCTCAAGGAGGGTTTAAGTCACCTTTATCCTAAATGAATATCCTACCTGTCTCTAAGTATACATTACAAGCCGATTACAAGTCCTACGTGATCTCATTTCAAATGTTCTCACATTAGTGGAGACTTACATGAGGGCCAAACATGTGGCATCACAATTGCATGCATTAAACTTTTTTTAGAGTGTGAGTGTTCTTTGAAAATGTTCTCAAATCAAAATACTTCAAATGTGTGCAAATGAGGACTTTCTTTGTGGTGAGGGTACTTGAAACATGAGGATAGGTATAGTTCTAAACCTTTGTTTGAATCAAGACAAACAAATCTTGTTGATACTTAGGTATGTTTGAGGTACCACTTGAATCTGTTGGAATTACCTCGGAGTTAATCTATGTTAAAAGAGAAGCAAATGAGAATTTGTTTACTCAATGCTAAATATTGGTGCCAGCTGCAATCAACACTTGATTCTCTCTTCACATGCTTCTTTGTTCAAAATGAAATTGGGGCAAGCATCCAATTTTCTAGTTCATGCCAAAGTGACATTTTATTTTCCTATGTTATTGTTTATTTGTTAAGCTGATATGTTGAGTTGTTACCTTGTCAAATTGACACATTTTTTATAATTGGATCATTATTCCATTTAAAATGACACATTTTTTAAAATTGGTTCTCATCCCATTAAAAATGACACATTTTTTAAAATTGGATTGTCATCCCATTCAAAATGACACATTTTTTAAGTTGGATCGTCACTTCTATATTTGTGATGTGTTATGTTAGATCGTTACCTTTTTCATTGTGACATATTGCATTTGCTACTAATAAGTTTTGGGCAGATGATTATGAGATGTTTGGTTGTCACCTCATTCAAAGTGACATATCAAATTCAAGTTGGGTCGTCCGTCTTTCAATGAGACATGTTAGGTGGTCACCTCGTTCAAAGTGACATATCATATTTAAATTGGGTCGTTCCCCTTTCAATGAGACATGTTGGGTGGTCACCTCATTCAAAGTGACATATCAAATTCAAGTTAGGTCATCCATCTTTCAACGATACATGTTGGGTTGTCACCTTGTTCAAAGTGACATATCAAATGTAAGTTGGGTCGTTCGCCTTTCAATGAGACATGTTGGGTTGTCACCTCGTTCAAAGTGACAAATTAAATTTAATTTGGGTCGTCCGCCTTTCAATGAGACACGTTGGGTTGTCACCTCATTCAAAGTGACATATCAAATTCAAGTTGGGTCGTCCGCCTGTCAATGAGACATGTTGGGTTGTCACCTCGTTCAAAGTGACATATCAAATTCAAGTTTAGTTGTCCGCCTTTCAATGAGACAAAATGGGTTGTTTGTCTTTCAAAGTTCAAGATTGGGTTGTCCGTCTTTCAATGAGATAAAAATGGATTGTTCGTTGTTCAAAGAACAAGATTGGGTTGTCCGCCTTTCAAAGAGACAAGATTAGGTCGTCCGCCTTTCAACGATACAGGTACAAAACTTTGTATCCCCGTCGTCTCACAATTTGACACTGGTGATTTTGGAAAATAATGTCAAAGGTATATGATTATTTTCGTCCTAGAATATTTTTTCCTCGTTTATCATCTTCCTTTTAAAAATAATTCAACCTCGCCAGCAGACATAGAGTATATTCAAAACTCTATCAAAGTTGGCATCATTGTGTGCATATGTCATTCTTTTTCTTTGTCTAGCCAAAATTGGCTACACGTCAACATCTTCGTTCAAAAATTCTTTCATCATCTCTAAACAAAGAAGGGCAGTTGTTGACACCCAATTTTGGCCTGATATTTTTAAATTAATATTTTTTAATCTTTTATTTATTGAATTGCATAGAATATAATTTTTCACATTTTTTTAATGTTAACACAATTTGTTGATAATTATTCTTATTTTTGAAAATATTGAGATTTTTATCTATTTTTATCATTTTAGTTAATTTTAATTATCATTATTTTTTATCACATTTATTTGCATATAAACGAATATTATTTCATTTTCATCAAATCGTCAGTTGTCTTTGTTCAAGCACATTTTTTTTAAATATTATTAAATATATTTATTTGTTTTTAACACAGTCTGTTAATACATAAGTCAGAAGAGATATTCTTTACATAGATAAATTAAATAGCACATGATTTTAGGTAAACCATAGTTTTGAGCACACGGTTTTTTATAGCCAATGGTTTTTCAACAAATGGTTTTGCCACCTAGATGGTTTAGGATTTTAAAGTTTTCTATAAAGTGTCTCATACATACTACACACTCCTTGGTGGTGGAATATTTCTAAATTTGACAAAAACATCCCAAAATAGCTTTACCCCATTTTCCGGTGAACACTCCACCACCCACCAAAATCTGCCACCTCCACTCTTCACCGTAGCTCCACCAACAACCACCCTTAACCACTCCTCTCAACTCCGATGCTACACCACCACAAACCCCATTGTTCTCCACCGGAACACCACCCAAACGTCCATCAATCACAACACCACACCACCACCAGACACACATACCACCATCGCTCCAAACACACTACCACCACAGCTCCTCTTTCACTCCCTCTGTCCATTATCCACCAACAAACACACCCACAAATCACCACCGCCTCCGCCAGTGACAAAACTAAACTAGTAACCACCCAACGCCTCCCCTTTCCCTTTCCCAGCAAACTCTAAAGAGCTCTCGATGATGCCACCACAACGATAACACAAACCATCATTCCACCACCATACATCTACAACCAGCAAAACCAGAACTCTGACAGTCATGAGACGTCATCTGCGACAACAAAACCCAAATGCTAACATTACTGCCAGCTCGCACTTTCTCTTTCCCTTATCATTTTACGATTATTGTTATGTATCTATATCTTTCTGCAAGTGTGTTTTTTAATTGCTATTTTTGTGGGCTAATTATGTGATTAGTGTATTTTTCTAGTGTGATAACTTTGTCGTTATTTTCCTTCTCGTATTTAATCATTTCACAATTGTTTATCATTGGATTTGACCGGTTTGATATTCTTCCAGTGACTTTCACAAATTGGGATTGCATCCCTTGGACAGTGACTATTTTAGTGTTATTTTGAGTTGGGTTTTAATTAATATGGCTTTTTTTATTTTTAGTGTTATTATAAATTGGATTTAATTAGTACGACACTTTGTTATTTAAATGGCCAATGAAAGAATCTCTCCATCAGATTTTCGAGGCCTCCCCATAATAAAAGACGGATATTATTTTGAGTTTGATTTTTTCATATCGAATATCAATTTACTTGGCCAATGAAAAAATCTCTCCGTCGGATTTTCGAGGCCTCCCTATAATAAAAGACGGATGTTATTTTGAGTTTGATTATTTTCTATCGAATATCAATTTATTGGTCGATGAAGAAATTTTTGTCGATTTCCAAGGCCTCCAATGTATATAAGACGGGTTTATTCTTAGTTATTATTTATTTAATTTTTTTGATTAATTTTTGTTCATTGTTAACACTTTTACTAAGTGTGTTTACAGGTACACGGAAATGCTTTCCGAAGAAGATATTCGAATTAAAATTCCAAGATGTTATAATATTTTTTATTGTATTTATTCATTTTTTAGCTAACGATAGGCAAATATTAGGCTGTTTCGTAAAAGCTTTTCCTTATATTCTTCGAGTTTTGGAAAGTCATTTTCTCTAACTCTAAAGAATCGAGACATCCACTTTATCTCCTCCTCAATTGAAAAAATGAGTTCAGCCGGGAACCACCGTTGTGGATTCTAAAGGATGCCTAAATCCTTTCCTTCGGAATAACTTGAACCCTTACCTAGAATAACTGGTTTCGTAAGCTAAAATTTGTTCAATTATTAATAAGGTTTCCTAATTATCCTAAAATTAGGTGTCGACTCTCTTTCTTTCTCTTTTCAAATCATTTTTTAAATTAATTTTTTAAATAATTAATTATTTTTTGAGAGTCCCGATGTTGTGTCCTATCTCAGATATAACAACATCCAGGTTCATTTTTACGGGTAAACCTTTCGTGCCAATTTTACAGTTAGAAAACTTCCGAGTTTGGGAGTTGAAAATTTTGGGCTAGGCTAGTCTCAGATGAAATCTCAGCAAGGTATGGTCTAGGGCAATTTGAGTGAGAATTGGGTAATGTGTCTTGTAGTGAGCTAGATTTTCCATTAGCTAAGGCATAGAGGAGTCCAGAGAACTTTTCAAAAGTGAATTTGGGTAAGTAGAACTCCCGGAATTGAGGTTGACGTGAACGGGTTATTTCAAAACGTCAGGGATTCAAGGTGTGTTGTAAAATGGGAACATTTTGGGATTTTCTGAGTTTCTTCCCGTGATGAGCACTGTCACTATGCCGTAGCGGTGACCCCTATAGTAGTAAAATATCCGCTATAGCAGAAGTCAATATCAATTAACACCGCTATAGTGGATGATTCTGCTACCGCAGTACCGCTATAGCAGAGCGTGGACCGCCATAGCAGATGAGTAAGGATTTAATGTAGAAAAGTTCCCCAAAACAGTTAGTTTTCATCAAGAATATTTTGGGAAAACTTACTTCGTTTTCCACCATTTTTCATCCTAAAAGTAAGAATTCTACTCCCCTAACTCCGTACTATCTTTCCTACATGGTAGAATTTCTAGGCTTGGACTTGGGGAAAGGTTGTGGCTAACCTAAGAATGGTAGAATCCAAGAAAAAAGAGGATTCTAGGGTGTTAAAGTTCTTGGGTCTTGTGTATTATTGTTAGGTTCTGATTACTTAGCCATAATTCTCTAAAGATATCCATAAAAATAATGAACTTAGGTAAATTTATGGTGGGGGAGCCCAGGAATGGGTGGAATGATCATAGTTTGGCCTGGAGATTTGGGATATTGCATAATCCGACTATTTTAGGCCAGTGCATTGATTGTGGTTGTTGTATGTTTGTTGCTAGACCAAGAACAAGCAAAGGATTTGGAAAATGGGAAGGCTCAAGCTCAATAGAGATTTGAGTATTCGAGGTAGGTGATGGCTACTGATTCCCAATATTCTTATGTGTTCATGTACCATTACTTAGTAACGTATGAGTTACATGCTTAGGGAATGAGTTGTGAATGTCTAATTGTCCGGTTATCAGTCTTGTGAAATGAACTTATTTGTTGCTTGTTGGTTTACAAGTATGTTTGTTTATTATTTGTGATTGATTGGAATTGGTGTGACATTCAATTGGCTCGGGTACCACGCCTGGTACGAAAATACTAACGGTTGGCTTAGGTATTATGCCTGGTATGGGAATACTAATGGTTGGCTCGGGTACCACGCCTGATATAGGAATTCATAATGGTTGGCTCGAGTACCACGCCTAGTACAGGTTGTTTTAATTGCATTGTTATGTTCTTTCGATGGTTCCATGAGTGGACCGGGTTTGTACATCTTGACTGTAATTATTGCATATGGTCTATGAGAGGCCGAGTGATTATATCTAATTGTGAGGTTGGTCTTAGTGTAGGGCGGGATTGCATGTCTAACACTTAGGTGATGTTAGGGGGATCCTTGGTGGGTCCGAGCTATGTAAAAAGGGTATATGTTGATGTCTTTGAGTGTGGTCATTGGTTGCTATTTGGTTCATGTGTTAATAAGCTAAGGAAGAGACTTGTAGTCTAGTTATATGGTTGACTGGTTCACATGTTTTCTGTACCTTACTATGTTTTAGTTTATTGATCATATTCTGTTTATTGGAGCTGGCCGATGATCCTACCAGTACACGGTGTTGTGTACTGATTTTGCACTTGCTTTTCTTTTGCTAGTACAGGCAATCTTCCAGCGGCTAAAGTGCGACCTCACTTGTAGATTTGGCGAATTCAGGATTCAAGGGTGAGCTGTTCTTCCGGGCTACCTTGTTTTCGTCCATGATTGATTATAGCCCACTTGTTTTGGGCTTAAACTTTCATTTTTCTTTTGGGGTTGCATCCCCGTATTCTAGACGTTGGTAGAATGTTTTGGTACGATGACTTTCAGGTTCTTGGGAGGATTTTGTTTTTCCGCAGAAATTATGGTATTAGTGATGAGATATTGAATTGCTAGTTTATTTATTGCACTAGTTTTGAGCTGTTAGAATGGTTAAGTTCTAGGCCGATAATGGTTTGCTCGCCTGGGGGTTTGGGTGGGTGCCACTCACGGTGAGTTGGGTCGTGACAAGGCATAATTCTCAACTTCCCATTCAATGACTCAAAATGCATCCAAAAGACTCGTGACTCCAACCAACATTGCTACTAGCCTAAAAATGGCATTCCGGAGCTAATAGAACTAACAGAATTTTCATACGACACTCCAAACTCTAAATGTTGACCAAAGTCAACTCTATCAACTTTAAAGCCTTCCAAAATAAAAAAGAACTCCCTTAAAGACCAACTAAAAACTTCAATGACCGTACCACCCACTCCCGCGGACCGCAAATACCAAAATACAACTATGGAGAGGGGGAAAATAGTCAAAATGCAAGAAAATCTAGAAATCACTATGTGAATTATTACATTATCCACCACTAAAATACACTTTTGTCCTCAAATGAAAAGGCAAGAAAGGTACCTGAACTGCCAAAAAGTTAGGGATATATGCTCTGCATGTCATACCCTATCTCCCAAGTGGTCTCTTCAATCGGTTGATGCTTCCACTGAACCTTCACTGATGCTATCTCCTTGGACCTTAACTTCCTAGTCTGCCTATCCAAAATAGATATAGGCTCCTCCTCAAAAGTCAGATTCTGATCCAAATCCACTGAATCCCAACTAATCACATGAGAACCATCATAATGGTACTTCTTCAACATCGAAACATGAAAAACACGGTGGACAACTAAAAGACTCAAAAACAAGGTCAACTCATAAGCTACCTCCCTAATGCACCGAAGAATCTCAAAAGGGCCAATAAACCTCGAACTAAGCTTATCCTTCTTCCCAAACCTCATCACACTCTTCATGGGGGATACTTTTAACAAAACCTGCTCACCAACCATGAACTCAAGGTCGTGAACCCCCCTATTAGCATAACTCTTTTGCCTACTCTGGGCTGCCAAGAGTCGGTCCTGAATTAACATTACACTATCCAAAGAATCCTGCAATAAGTCTGTACCCCAAGGCCTAAACTCAAAGGAATCAGACTAACCCATCAGAGTTCTACACTTCTTCCCATACAAAGCCTCAAATGGTGCCATCTGAATGCTGGAATGATAGCTGTTATTGTAGGAAAAGTCCACCAAAGGCAAGAACTAGTCCCAATGAACACAAAAGTCAATCACACAAGCTCGAAGCATATCCTCTAAAATATGAATAGTTTGCTCTGACTGACCATCTATTTGGGAGTGAAAAGTTGTACCCATCTCTAACTGAGTACCCAACTCGCGCTGCATAAAAAACTCTAAAAGTGATATTTGAACTGAGTGCCCCTATCTGAAATAATGGAAATGGGTACACCATGCAACTAAACTATCTCTCAAATATAGATCTTTGCCAACTTCTCCACATTGTAGGTCACATTTTCTGGAACAAAATGGGCTGATTTGATCAATCTATCCACAATCACCCAAATGGAGTCAAACTTTTCCAAGGTCTGAGGCAACCCAACCAGGAAGTCCATAGTGATACACTCCTACTTCCACTCAGGTATAGGAATCCTCTAAGTAATACCACCCAGCCTTTGATTCTTATATTTCACTTGTTGATAATTCAAACACTTAGCCATAAACTCCACAATGTCCATTTTCATTCTACACCACCAATAGTGTTTCTTCAGGTCATGATACAACATGGCTGCCCTCGGATGAATTGAATACCTCAAATTGTGAGCCTCCTCCATAATCAATCTAGTCAATTCACCCACTCTAGGAACACAAATCCAACCCTTGATCCTCAAAATACCCTCTGGATCAAGAATCGCTTCCTTAGCTTCACCACTCAACACCTTATCCTAAAACATGCACAACTTTCCATCCTCAAACTGACTACCCTTTATCTGATCCAATAACAAAGACCGTGCCTCAATACAAGCAAGCACCCTACCAATCTCATAAATATCAAGTCTAATGAAGCTATTAGCTAAAAGCTAAACATCCATCTCCAAAGATCGCTCCTCGGCCACTAACATAGCAAGACTACCCATACTAGCTGCCTTCCTACTCAAAGGCATCTGTCACTACATTAGCCTTGCTGGGGTGATAGAGAATAGTCATATCATAGTCTTTCAACAACTCCAACCACCTACGCTATCTCAAATTCAAATCCTTCTGGTTGAAGATATACTGAAGGCTATGGTGATCGGTGTACACCTCACATTAAACTCCATACAAATAATACTGACACAACTTCAAAACAAACATTACCACTGCCAGCTCCAAGTCATGAGTGGGGTAGTTCTTCTTATGGGTATTCAACTGTCTCGAAGCATAAGCTACCACCTTCCATTTTTGCATGACCAAACCACCAAAGCCAACTCCCAAAGCATCACAATACATAGTCAAAACCTCACATTCTATAGGTTAGGTCAAGATGGGTGCTGAAGTAAACAAAGCCTTGAGATTTTGAAAGCTCTCCTCACACTCATCGGACCACTAAAAATAACATTCTTCTGGGTCAACTGATCTTGGGCATATTTATGCACCCAAATGTCATATTTTACCCATATTTTAGATAAGTTTGAGAACAAATTACCATGTATATGTGTACTTTGCAATATGTTTGGTGTAAATGAGCTAATGTACATGATTATTAGTGTTTCATGAGAAAATAAGACATGAGTAGAAGCTAGAAGACAAAGGATAAGCAAGACACGATTGACTGGACAAGGATTAAGCTGAAATAGAGCTCAAGAAGAGGGCCATGCGCCGCATGGCCTGGGGTCATATGTTGAGCCCTGTGCCGCATGGACAGTGGCCTTGCCTTGACCCTGGCATTGCGTGACACACCACAAAGGACCACTAGAATATGCTCCGCATTGACTTGGCATTGAAGGCCTCTAAGCCTTGCATTGGGCCATGCGTTGTAACCTTGTGCAAGATGGGTATTGTGTTCTAAAAGTAAAGAAGTATCTAGGGGCATACGAGTAATTTTATCATACATCTACAAATGCCCCAAGGAAGTTTTTCATAAGAACTATGCATTATTTTGAAGGAGAAAAGAGAGCACAAGGGTTTTGACTAGGGTTCTTCATCTTGTAACTCAACTAATCATTACTTTGGTATGATTAACAATTATTTTGGTACTTTTTTTCCGATTATGAGTAGCTAAACACGCTTGTTCTGGGGTTACAGCTAGAACATGATTGAGTAATATTTTATTTGAATCAAAGAAACCTTATTTTGCATTTGATTTCTCTTGTATTCTTATGCTTACTATTTTAGTGTCTAGTCAATATTAGAATAAATCGATAATTCTTGCATGAACTGACCATGGGAATGTGAGAATAGGACAAAGAACACAGGGAATAAGATTACTTCTGGCGTAAGTTAGGGTTGATTTGCAACTAGGATAGTGATATACCTAGTTTTCCTTATTCGATTTTTAAACGGAATGAAAACATTCATGCATTTGAATTAAAAACTCTTATCCCTGCTCAATGATGTAGTTGTTAGACTAGTCTAAATAGGTGATTTAGAGGATGACCATTTCCAAATCATACTATTAACCCCAAAATCAGTAATCAGAGAAATAAATTTCTTTGAGATGAGTAAATGTTATTCATGATTGTGGTAAATGCGTAGCCCTAGAATTCTCTTTGATATTGTTAACCACCTTTGCTCGACTCGTTATTGCTTTACTTTATTATTTTGCAACAAGTAGAACATTATACTTTTATAAATGTTATTCATAAACCACTATGCTTGTCTGAAATATTAGTAGAAATTTAGTTAGGTAAATTGCTAAGCACATATTCCTCGTGGGTTCGATATCCGACTTGAAAGAGCTACTATATTACTTGCACGACCACGTACACTTGCATGTGTATTTGGGTGCAACAAGTTTTTAGTATCATTACCAGGAACTTAAGCAATTAGTGGTTTGTTTAAATTTTATTTTTAATAATATTATACAAGTGTTGAAAACTTGATCTTAGAGGCTACTTTTGCAGGTTCAATTTGTTCTTCAAGCTGGTAAGAAAGAGAGAATTAGTATAGCCATATTTAGATCCTGAATGAGCATTTCATCAACAGCGAAGAACAACTGCGCTTCAATATCAAATTCAATAGATTCAGGTGGCTGATTAGGTAGAAGTTGATCCTAAAGAGATGGCAGTAGCAAGGTCAATTCGCAAGGTGGCTATCCCACTCGCTAATAATTTCACCTCCAACATCCGCAGACCAGCTGTAGGAGGTCGATTCGAGCTTAAATAGAATATGGTGCAACTATTGCACACTAACAGACAGTTCATAGGGCTATCTCATGAGGATCCACAGCAGTACTTGCAGAATTTTCTTGATATTAGCGACACATATATTCCCGCAGGAGTCTCTTCTGGCTATGTGAGACTCGTACTTTTCCCTTTCTCTCTATTAGAGAAAGCAAAGAGGTGGTTGAAGGTTGAACCACCTAATTCCATCACCACCTAGGATGATTTGGCAAGGAAGTTCTTGATCTATTTCTTTCCATCTAGAAAAACTGCAAAGATGAGGAGTGAGATCTTGAGCTTCAGACAAAAGGATGGTGAAAATCTATATCAAGCCTGGGAAAGGTTCAAGTCCATGCTTCGTGATTGCCCTTACCACCACCAGACAAATGAGGTTCTGGTGCATACTTTTATAGAGGGGCTTAAACCTAATACACAGATTCTTCTGGATTCAGCAGCTGGTGGACAAGCTTAAGAAAAGACATATGATGAGTTGTATACACTACTAAATCGCACATCACAGGGAAATCTAGAATGGAATACAGATGTTTTGAGGAGCACCACAAAGAAGACTGCAGGGTTATTAGAAATGGATCAGTCAACATCCATAGCAGCACAGATGTCATCATTGCAAAATCAGATGAACAGTCAATTTAGCAACCTGAATTAAGGACAGTAGTAGGCTCCTGTGAATATGGTGCAGCAAACTCAGACTTGGTGTGAGATATGTGGTAATGGTGATCACTCAGCCGATGCATGTGGGGTGAATCCAGAGTCAGTAAACTTTGTGGGTAATGCTCAATGCCAAAGAAATCAAAACTTTGGGAACACTTATAACCCAGTCTGGCAAAATCACCCAAACTTCTCATGGAGCAGAAATCAGGGGCAAAATGTGAATCAAAATCAGTATAAGAACCAAGTGGGAAATCAAAATCTCTAACAACAAACACAGGGTGGTAGCTCTAATGCCATATCTAGCAATATTGAGGAGATGTTGAAGAAAATCATGGCTAACCACGCACAGATGGTTGCGGATATAAAAATTAGCAATTAGCCACAAAGACCTTAGAGGTTCAGATGGGACAACTTGCTGGAGGACAAAACACTAGACCTCAAGCAGGTCTACCAAGTGATACTAATCATAATCCCAAGCAGCTTAATGTGGTTTCCACTCAAAGTGGTAGACAATTGGAGGAGTTAGAGACCAAGAAAGTAACTCCCAGGACTGTGGTAAGAGATGAAAAGCAACTGAGACTGAGAACGATGCAAACAATAAAAAGAATGTAACAAGTGTGAATCCACCTCCCCATTCCCACAAAGGTTGAGAAATCAAAAGGAGGAAGCGTGTTTTCAAAAGTTTATTGATTTGTTAAAACAGGTGCAAATTAATCTTCATCTTGTTGATGTTCTTTAGGGAATTTTAAGGTATGCAAAGTACATAAAAGATATTGTGGCAAACAAAAATAGGCTGATGGAGTATGCTACAGTTACACTTAATGAAGAGTGCACATCCCGAATTCAAAATAGACTGCCAACAAAGCTAAAAGATCTGGGGAGTTTCACCATCCAGATCACAATTGGGCAGTCTATCAATACCCCGAGATTGTGTG
This sequence comes from Jaltomata sinuosa, assembly GCA_003996215.1. Classification (NCBI taxonomy): domain Eukaryota; kingdom Viridiplantae; phylum Streptophyta; class Magnoliopsida; order Solanales; family Solanaceae; genus Jaltomata; species Jaltomata sinuosa. The sequence goes on from QJPP01007215.1 coordinate 306,812, forward strand.
ACCTTGGGGCCAGCATTAATTTGATGCCCACTTTGCTGTTCAAAAAGATAGGGTTGGGAAGTCCACGTCCTACCACAGTTATTTTACAGCTAGCTAATTGTTCACTTGCAAGACCTAATGGGGTAGTTAAGGATGTGCTAGTACAAGTGGGGTCACTCATTTTCCATGTGGATTTCATTATATTGGACTTTGATGCAGATTCGGAAGTCCCATTTTTTTGGGGCATCCATTTTTGGCTACTGGCTGTTCTTTGATAGATGTAGTTGCAGGGAAGCTCACCATGCGGGCACATGACAAAGTTGAAGTGTTTGATGTCTACAAGCCATAAAGTTGCCGGCTATCTATGAGGAGTTATTTGCAATCGTAGTGATTGATCTTGAGTCGGAGATCCCACTAATCACTTCTAAGGATCCTTTAGAGAGAGCTCTAGTCAGGGATGATATTTTTGGAGATGCAGATGCCCATGAGATAATGCAGATTCTAAACATAGCCAACATATTCATCCGCACAGGAGATTTTGAGCCTCTCAATAGACCTCTGGGGCCACCACCCAAACCATCTATTATGGAAGCTCCAAAACTAGAGATGAAAACGTTTCCATCACACGTAAAGTATGCTTACTTGGGGGATAATGACACCTTACTAGTGATTCTTTTAGCAAGTTTGACTGAGGCACAGGTTGGAGGAGCTTTAGCTATTTTGAAACGAAGGAAAAAGGCGATTGGTTGGCAGATGTTTGATATTTAGGGAACAAGCCCTGCATATTGCATGCATAAAATTTTCATGGAGGAAGGGCACAGACCAAGTATTCAACATCAGCGGAGACTGAATCCAGTGATGAAAGATGTGGTACAGAAAGAAGTGATCAAGTGGCTAGATGCAGACACTATTTATCCCATTTCAGATAGTAAGTGGGTCAGTCTAGTCCAATGCATTCCTAAAAAGGGAGGCATAATGATGATTACTAATGACATGAATGAATTGATTCTGAATCGCACAGTCACAGGTTGGAGAATTTGCATGGACTACTACAAGCTCAATGAAGCCACTCGAAAGGACCACTACCCAATTCCCTTCATTGATCAGATGCTAGACAGGCTTGCAGGGTAGGAGTACTATTGCTTCTTAGATGGGTATTCAAGATACAACCAGATAGCCATTTCTCCATAAGATCAGGAGAAAATGACATTTACATGTCTATATAACACCTATACTTTCAAGAACATGCCATTCAGGATATGCAATGCACCCACCACTTTCCAGTGTTGCATGATGGCTATATTCTATGACATGGTAGAGGACTTCATAGAGGTATTTATGGATGATTTTTCTGTATTTGGTAACTCTTTTGAAATTTTTCTGCAGAATCTTGATAGGGTGCTTGCTCATTATGAGGAAACAAACTTGGTACTTAATTTGGAGAAGTGCCACTTTTTGGTCAGATAAGGCATTGTTCTAGGCCATAAAGTATCAAGAAAAGGTTTGGAAGTTGATCGTGCTAAGATCCAGTTTATAGAGAAGCTGCCACCACCTGTGTCTGTGAAGGGCGTGCACAGTTTTCTGGGGCATATAGGATTTTAAAGGCAGTTTATTAAGGACTTTTCCAAAATCTCAAGACCAATGTGCAAACTACTTGAGAAAGAGGAAAAGTTTTAGTTTTGTGATGACTGCGTGAAAGCCTTTGCGGCTCTAAAGAGAAAGTTGATTGAAGCACCAATATTGATTTCTCCCGACTGGGAGTTGCCTTTTGAGTTGATATGTGATGCTAGCGATGTGGCTGTGGGAGGAGTGTTGGGCCAGCAAAAGTAGAAGATCTTCCATTTGATTTATTACGTAATAAAACTCTTGATGAAGCTCAAGCTAATTATATTGTTACAAAGAAGGAGATATTGGCTCTGGTATACGCATTTGATAAGTTTTGGTCATACCTGGTTGGTACCAAAGTGGTCGTTCATACAGATCATGTAGCTATTCGATACTTGTTCAATAAGAAGGATGCCAAACCTCAGCTGATTAGATGGATCTTATTGCCACAAGAATTTGATCGTGAAATAAAAGATCGGAAGGGGTCGGAAAATCAAGTAGTTGATCATTTATCTAGGTTAGAGAGTTGGTTCACACGTTCCAGAAGATGGAAAAATTCGAGAAGAATTTCCTGATGAATAACTCTTGGCACTAAGCATTACAGATCTACCTTGGTATACAAATATCATAAACTTGATTGTGAGTGGAGTGTATCCCCCTAAGTCCACTAGTCAGCATAGAAAGAGGCTTTACTATGAGTCTTAATTCTAACATGGGATGAGACTTACTTATTTAAACAAGGCCCTGATCGAGTAATCAGAAGGTGCATTCCAGAATGAACCAAAGTAGGTGTTGAGCAGTTGTCATTCATATCCCTATGTAGGCCATCATGGTGGTGAGCGTACAACTCAAAAGGTATTACAGTTCGGTTTCTTTTGGCCCACCTTATTCAAAGATGCGGCCATATTTGCAAAAGAGTGTGACCAATGTCAGTGCATGGGTACTATTTCCAGAAGGCATGAGATGCCTTTGAACAACATTTTAGAGGTGGAGATCTTTAATGTGTGGGGAATAGACTTCATGGGTCCTTTTTCTCCGTCATATGGTAACTGGTACATCCTTGTTGTAGTAGATTATGTATTGAAGTGGGTGGAAGCAGCAACACTCCCCACTAATGACTCAAAGGTGGTAATGAAGTTTGTTAAGAAGAATATATTCACAAGATTTGGGATACCGATAGCTATTATTAGTGATGGAGGGTCATATTTTGTCAACAACTGGTTCAGAAATCTATTGTTTAAGTATGGGGTGAGACACAAGGTTACCACAACCTATCATCCCCAAACTAGTGTCCAAGTTGAGGTCTCGAATCGTGAGGTGAAGTAGATTTTTCAAAAGACAGTCAATACGCAGTGAAAGGATTGGTCTATCAAGCTGGATAATGCATTATGGGCATATAGAACTGCATACAAGACACCTATTGGGACATAACCTTACCGACTAGTCTTTGGGAAGGTGTGTCACCTACTTATAGAGTTGGAGCACCAAGCCTATTGGGCTTTAAAGAAGTTGAATCTTGATTCATATTTGGTGAGCCAGAAATGAGTGCTACAGTTGCACAAACTCGAGAAGTTCATATTGCACGCCTATGAGAATGCAAAGTTGTACAAGGAGAATACTAAGAGGTGGCATGATAAGAATATTTTATCTCGCACATTTGAGTCCGGACAGAAGGTATTGGTGTTTAATTCAAGGTTGAAGTTGTTCGTCGAAAAGCTCAAATCGAAATGGTATGGACCGTTCGAAGTAGTAAGGATGACTGCGAATGGGGAGGTTGAACTTATGGACAAAGAGAAAGGCAAGACATTCTTAGAAAATGGCCAAAGAGTGAAACATTATTGGGACAAAGACGAAGATCGGCAAAAGACATTCGTAGCACTATTGGATGAGTGATTGTTAGCTAGGTAGTGTTGTGATGTTAAATCAGGCGCTACATGAGAGGCAACCCATGAATGTAATGTAATAGTGTAGGATATTTTTTTATTTTAATCAAAAATAAGAAAAAAATATGAGAAGAATACAAAAAAAATAGATGAGTCAAGCCACGACCAAAATTATGGTGTTTGGTGGGAGGCAACCCACCCTTCTAATGTTTTTTTACTTGTTTTATAGGGGTTTTTAGGTGTGAAGAAACTGAGGGAAGTTGGGAATATCCCAAGGGATGAAAAAATGAGGTTAAGGTAACTATGCTAAGCATAAAAGACCCATGCGTCGCACAACATGGGGTTATGCATTGGCTCCTGTGCCGCACGGCCAGTGACCACGCGTTGAGCCCTGACAGGCTGGACCAACCATAGGGGTCCACTGGTCTGGATATGTGTTGGCCTGGGGTTGCGAGCCTCTAGGCTCTACATTAGGCCATGCACCACGACCCCCTTTTTTTGGTCAATTTTTCTTAAAATTAACCGGGTCAACCCAACCCGGTAGACTAATTTAAATACCCCCATAAGTTTTTAGCCCCTATTTTCTACCCTAAGCATCGCCGACTATAACACCCCAGAATTTGATCCAGCTTTCAAACTTAGAAAATCTGAGAATTTTTAACTTTCCAAGAATTACAGGTTCAAACCACGGACCGTAGTTTGAACCATGGGTCGTGGAATGGAGTCGTGGTTTATTTTCTGCAGGATTAGAATCTGGTCTGAGAATCACGAGTGGGTTCTACGTATTGTAGTTCATTCTATGGTTCATCCTGTCCACTCATGGAATCATATCAGAGGACTGACAAATCCCCTGAGAACCACGGATTGGTCTTCGGACCGTAGGTTGAACTACGGTCCATCCTGTTTACTGGTAGTATCTTTTCTGTAGCTGGAATTTTGGTCCAGGAACCACGAGTGGAAACCATGAGTCGTGATTAATTCTACGGCTCATGGAATGCACCCATGATCCCCGAAGCCAAACTTTTTGTAGCTTTTTCCTAATTAAATCCTAGGGGTATTTTTGTAATTATCCACCCTTTTAAATCTTAAGTGAGGTTGTTTTGATCATTTTTAGTAGGGTTTAATTCTCTAATAGCCTAAACTCTTCTCATTCTAAGCAATTTTATTCCGAAAGGAGAAAGAACTCCTTCAATCTCCAAGTCTCAAGCTCCAAGTTCAAGCCTCCATTATCAAGCTAGCTTCAATAAGGTATGTGGATATTCAATAAGGGATTCCTTTCACCCTTATACCCAAAACCCCATGGTTTACTTCGATTTATAAAACTATGAAATTAGCGTTCCTACCCAAATTGGGGAATAGTTATGGGTTTTGTTTTAAAGTATCAATTCATAATTTCCCATTCATTGCCCATGTTTTAATTATGATTCCTTGCATAATTTCAAAGGCTCATATGTTGATGATGAATTTTAGCATGATCTCATTTATTTGCATATTTTTAAGCAAAATTGGCATGTTTAGATAACATGGCCTCTACTATCATGAAATTGCATGCCTAATTCTTCAAGTTATGAATTTAGAAAGAAAAGTATGTTTTGAATTATGGCTATGCTAAGTCTTGAGGATTTTGAAGTATGAATTATATGACATAGATATATCTCTATGTTTTATGAAAGGTTTGGCATCTAAATATGTCTACCTAAGCTATGTGAATTGCATGGTGTTAGATATACCCTTATGCTTTTCAAACAGATTTGGCATTAGATATGTAACAAGTATAAGTTGAGCTATAAGTATATTTTGGGAGTAGTATTGAGCACCGAGTTGGATTAGGTTTAGCGTACCCCTTGTATATCCCAAAACTACATTCCACCATAGGTTCTTTAAGTCCCCTCAGTGGGCATCAGATACCGTGATCACACTAGTTATGACTTTATACCCTGGCAAGGTATATTGGGTCCTCTCGATGGGGTGGATACATCGGATTCCATGTAGCTCACATGGTCTATGTCGGTTAGAGAACCTCCCACAGAAACAGTTTCAGTTATTTAAATGCATTGACTCCTTGCTTTCAGATTTCAGAAGTTCTATTATCACTTATGGTTTTTAAGTGTATTTTGCCTATGATATTGCATTGAGTCCTTTGCACTCTAGATTTTACTATCATAGTAGGATTTCAGTTTTAAAGTATGTATAGCATGTTTACTTCAGATTTTATATATCTCACATACTCAGTACATCCTATAGTACTGACGCATATCTTGTGTTGCATCCTCTTGATGATGCAGATTTAGGTTCGGGTCCTTAGAGTCGTGGCTAGACATTAGCCGGTGTCCCAGTTCCGAGTGGTGAGCCCTCATACTTCGAGGACTAGTATCAGTTGTCTATCTTTATGGTTTATGTTTAGTACTTGAAGTTAGTTGGGGTCTTGTCCCAGTAACTCATTATTCAGTTTAGAGGCTTTCAGACATAGTAGAAATTTTGTATTTGGGTTTCAGATTCTGTTATGTTATGTTTGAGCTTTTGATGACTCAGTCTATTTATCTCTTCAGTTTGATGGTTCCGTTAAGTTTATCTATGTTTGTTTAAGTCATGCTTTATACAAGGGTTAACTTGGGGCACTTGCGATCCCGAGTCTCGTATTACACCTAGGGGGTAGCCTCGGGGCATGACACCGACTCTCTTGCTTTTCCTCCTATATCGCGATGCAACCTCCTTCTCTTTCAAGAACAAGGTAAGTTTTGTTTTTGTTCTTTGGCTTTTCTTTGTAAAATAGTGTTTGAGGATTCATATTTCCTTTGTCTTTGGTCAAGAAATTTGAATTTTGGGGTTGAATTTCCCTTTAATTCTTGATTCATTTGCTTAATGCTCTATCCCTCCTTGTAAACATAGGTTTTGAACTAGATTCTTGTGAGTTTCATGGTGGTGCAAGTGGGAACTCTAGGGGGTTCATTGTTACTCCATTGTAATAATGTCAAGTAATAAGTTTTAAACCTTATGTTTGAGTTTTATTGTGAAAACACCTTGCTTTGAGAAATTGTTGGCTCAAGAGTGAAGCTTACATGAAAAATATGGCTAAATTGTAGTGGGTTGGTTGGAAAACATGAGTTAATGATCGCTTGCCCTAAAAAATTGTGCAAATTGTATAAATGGGCATGGGAGTTAATGGGTGGTTGTGTTGGGGATATCTTGTCATTGTTCTAGGCGAATTAAATGTGAATAACCATTGGAACGTAAATATTGTGGGATTGCAAGTGAGATATGAACAATGTAAACTAGTCAATGATGGTTAGTAAGAGAAGTCTGAGTACTTGAAAATGGAGACTAGTTGTGGTATGCTAACAAATTAAGTGTGGGGTGATTTCGATTACCTCTTAACTTGATTGTGGTTAGCCTTTAGGAGGCTCTAAATAATGATTATGTTGATGAAATTTTTATAGGAATCATGGCACCCAAACCAAGCAAGGGAAGAGGAATTGCCTCTAGCTCTCAGCAAGGGAAAAAATGGAGCCGCACAGGGCATTCCACGAGTGCAGCCTGAGCTTCCCAAGAAGCCTTCCAGAGTGAGCTGCATAGGTTTGGATTCAAGTGGGTTGAAAAGGATGGTGTACAATGGTACAAGGATAACAAAGAGAACCACTACCAACCGACCGAGAGGATTGACAAAGAAAGTCTAGGAGCCAACTATCCATGTATCCTTACAAGGATACAACAGCTGCAAATGGAGTTCATTTTCGATGACATGGGTGAGTGCAACTTGGATTTGGTTTGGGAGTTCTTTGCAAAATAGTTCCCGAAGACTCAGGGTAATGAGGTCAAGGTTCGTGGGCAAATTGTGACACTAGATGTTGCATCACTAAACACTTTCCTTCATACACCAGATGTTAATCACACTAGGCTGAAGGAGTTGTACATCCGGCCATCATATTGGGATATCCGCCGTAATATTTGTAGACCACGATCCATGGCTAAAGGGAACACCATAAGGAGAAAGGAAACCACAGAACCTTTCCCTATGCTCACCTGAACAAAGAAGCAAGAATTAAGTTGCGACTTATTGGTGCTTGTTTGATCCCGGGAACCTACGTCACTTATATCACTCATGATCGGGTATGTTTGGTTTATGATTTGATGACTAATATCCCTGTTAATGTTGGTGCAGTACTTAGGTCCTCTATGCGGTAGGCCTGGTTTCACAAGGGCTATAAGTCCAATTTTAGTGGCCTTGTGATGCGATTCTTAATGGATCTTGGGGTTTTGGAGGACCCAGTGGATTATAAGCCTCTGAGAAATATGAGAGGAGTCGATGTCACTAAAGTGAAGGAACATAATTCTTCTCATGGGCCAGTTCTTACCACAGAAGAGAGGAATGCCCATGATGATAGATTCTCTTGTCACCTCTGTGGGATTACCAAGCTGACATTGATGTGTGGAGAACGACCACCCACTGAAGATGAGTTGCAACAACTAGACACGGATTACCCTCTAAATGATCATGCCAAGGCTATGTGTCGCATTGGACCAGCTTTTCGTGAGCAGGTAGATGATGATGTTCCCACTGATGATAAGCATTTTCTAATTGATTCTGATATTGAGGTGGATTCTGACAAGGACTCCGAGGCAGGATATCTTAGTCCCAATTTGGATGAGGAGGATTATTAGACCCTGGGGAGTTCTTTTGCCCTATCTTTTTGCTTGTTCTTACAGTTTGTTTGCACTGGGGACAGTGCTAAATATTAAGTGTGGGTGGGAGAAAGGTTTATTTTGATGGATATTATAGTGATGTGATGACATTCGGATAATTGTGGTTTATAATAGTTAGTAATCCATACCTTGTTCTGGTTTATAATAGTTAGTAATCCATACTTTGTTCACTCCTATGATTTGGTAGTAGTATTGGTGTCTATTAGTAGATGTTTTGTTTGGCTTCCTCGGCTTTTGTTTTTGATGCTTTTCCTGAGGATAGTCCCTTTGAACTGAATAGGAATTTTTTACGTTGATAACAGTAATAGTTAGATGCCTTTTCCCTATGATGGATGGATGATGACCGTCTTAAGGGAAAATTAGTCATAAGCAGTGAGTAGAAGGTAAAACCCATTTATGTTGGGCCACATGACTGCATGATGCAAGTTGGGTTTAATGTAAAAGCATGTTGTAATGAATTGAATGACTATTTTTGAGACACTTAGGCTCATTTAAGTGACTCTTGTATGATTTTAGCTTAATTTGAATTCTTTCTATTGCTTGATTAAGAATCTATAGGGAGCCGTCTTGATTTGAACATGTGTCATGTGTGTGTGAGATTTTTGCTATACTTCATGCTTTCATAGTAGTGTTTAGAACTTTCTCAGTGTGTTTACAAAGTGATATAAAGAGTGTTAAGTTTGAGAAAGGATAGAGGCATTTCTTTGACAGACATGTTTTATCCCTTACATTATCTACCCATAATGCATGATCTTAGTTAGCCCCTTTTGAGCCTTTAGCCTATTCCTTGGTAGCCTCATATGTAGCTTTTTCCCTTCTTTCAATAGACCATAATTTGATTTAATAACTCCTAAGAACTTTAGTTGAAAAATGAAGTTGATAAGGAGTGGAAAAGAGAAAAAGAGAAAAGGAGAGAAATTGAAGCCTCTAGTAATAGTTATTGGTGTGTGAAAAAAAATATAAGTTTGCGTTGTTAATAGGGAGACAAATAAAAAGAGCTGAAGTGCCCTAAAAAGATAAAAAAAAACTCCCTACTAAAAGATATAGAGGTTAACTCACATAGAGGGGCAAGACAAAATAGAGTTGTAAGGGGGATGAAAATAGGTGGTTGAAGAATGAGCTAAAATGAAGATTGTGATGTATTAAACCGCTTTGGAAAGTTAATCACTATTTTTACCCAAAATAGTTCCTACCCATCCCATAGACTACACTATAACCCTTAAAGTCCTACTTGATCTTGAGCTTTGATATTCAAATATTAGTGGAGTACTGCACTAAGGGAAAGCCTATGGGTCATCTTGTGTTGTATGTGAATTCTTTGTGAGAGGGAGCATAATTCCATTCTAACACCCACTCCTGGGTTAAATTGCATGTTGGTGAGCGATTGTGGGTGATTTTTTTGTTATGAGGGCGCATGTTTAATGAAGGATAGGTGATTTATATGATTTAGTGTTCAAGTAATATGCATAAATTTGCTAATATTATTGAGTCAATTCTTGAGGCTAGGAGGTTTTGAGGAGTCATTTATGTGATCGAAGTTGCAAGGTGACATGCTTGTTGTAGAGCTTGCTATTCATGATTAGTTGTGAGGATTCCAATTAGTCATTACATGCGGTAGAACTTAAGTGTCTTGTTTCTATTAATGAGGTCAAAGTCTTCTTTGATGAACTTGAGTGTAAGGAATTGTTCGAAGACGATCAAAGTTTTAAGTGTGGGGTGGTGATCTTAGACATATTTATGCACCCAAATACCACATTTTACCCATATTTTAGCTAAGTTTGAGAATAAATTACCTTGTATATGTGTACTTTGCAATATGTTTGGTGTAAATGAGATAATGTACATGATTAGTAGTGTTTCAGGAGCAAAGGATACATGCAGAAAAGCTAGAAGACAAAGGATAAGCAAGACACAATTGACTGGATAAGGATCAAGCTGAAATAGAGCTCCAGAAGAGGGTCGTGCACTGCACAGCCAGGGGTCATGCATTGAGCCCTGCGCCGCATGGCCAGTGGCCTCGCGTTGACCCTGCATCGTGTGACACACTACAGAGGCCCACTAGAATCTACTCCATATTGGCCTGGCATCGTAGGCCTTGCATTGGGCCATGCGTCGCAACCCTGTGCAAGACGGGTATTGTGTTCTAAAAATAAAGAAGTATCTAGGGGAGTAGGAGTAATTTCACCATATATCTATAAATGCCCCAAAGACGTTTTTCATAAGAACTATGCATTATATTGAAGGAGAATAGAGAGCACAAAGGTTTTGACTAGGGTTCTTCATCTTGTAACTCAACTACTTATTACTTTAGTATGATTAACAATTGTTTTGGTATTTTTGATCCGATTATGAGTAGCTAAACACCCTTGTTTTGGGGTTACGGCTAGAACATGATTGAATAGTATTTTATTTGAATCAAAGAAACCTTATTTCGCATTTGATTGCTCTTGTGTTCTTATGCTTACTATTTTTGTGTCTGGCCAATATTAGAATAAATCGGTAATTTTTGTGTGAACGGACCATGGGAACGTGAGAATAGGACGAAGAACACGGGTAATAAGATCACTTCTGGCATAAGTTAGGGTTGATTTGCACCTAGGATAGAGATACACCTAGTTTGCCTTATTCAATTTTTAAACGGGATGAAAACCTTAATTCATTTGAATTAGAAACTCACATCCCCGCTCAACGACGTAGTTGTGAGACTAGTTTAAGTAGATGATGTAGAGGATGACCATTTCCGAATCATATTATTAACCCTGAAATCAGTAATCGGAGAAATAAAGTTCTTTGAGATGACTAAATGTTATTCATGATTGTGATAAATGTAGTAGCCCTGGAATTCTCTTTGATATTATTAACAACCTTTGCTCGATTCATTATTTCTTTACTTTATTATTTTGCAACAAGTAGAACATTATACTTTTATAAATTTTCTTGATAAACCAGAACGCTTGTCTAAAATATTATTAGAAACTGAGTTAGGTAAATTGCTAAGCGCATAGTCCCTGTGGGTTTGATATCCGGCTTGAAAGAGCTACTATATTGCTTGCACGATCACGTACACTTGCGTGGCGTTTGGATGCAACATCAACTTGGTCAAAGGAGTTGCAATAGAAGAGAAGCCCTTTACAAACCGTCTGTAGTAACCAGCCAACCCAACAAAACTCCTAATCTCAGTAGGTGAAGTAGGCCTAGACCAATCTCGAACTGCCTCAATCTTGTCGGATCGACCATAATACCATCCTTAGACATAACATGCCTCAAAAATGCCACAGAACTAAGCCAAAACTCACACTTTGAGAATTTAACATGCAACTTCTCATTCCTTAATCTCTGGAGTACAATCCTCAAATGATTCACATGATCCACCTCATTCTTGGAATACGCCAAGATGTCATTAATGAATACAATCACAAAGGAATCAAGATATAGTCGAAACACCCCATTCATCAACTCTATAAATGCTACCAGGGCGTTAGTCAAACCAAAAGACATCACCAAAAACTCATAATGACCATACTGGGTCCTAAAAGATGTCTTAAGGATATCCGAAACCCTAATCCTCAACTAGTGGTACCCATACCTCAAGTCAATCTTCAAAAATACCAAAGCCCTGTGAAGCTAACCAAACAAATCATCAATGCATGGAAGAGGATACTTATTCTTAATGGTTACCTTGTTCAACTGTCAATAATCAATATACATACACATAGACCCATCCTTTTTCTTCACAAACAACATCGGGGCACCCCCAAGGAGAAACACTAGGTCTTATGAAACCTTTACCCAACGAGTCTTGAAGTTGATCCTTAATTCCTTCAATTCTGTTGGAGCCATCCTAAAGGAGGGATGGAAATAGGCATGTTGCCTGGCTCCAAATCAATAGCAAAATCAATGTCCCTGTTCGGAGGGACACCTGAAAAATCCATAGGGAACACATCCTAAAACTCTCTCACCACCCTCACAGACTCCAAATAAGGTGAGTTAGCACTAGTATCACATACATACACCAAATAGGAAAGGCACCCCTTCTTAACCACCCGCTGAGCCTGGAGGAAAGAAATAACACTCTTAGGATACGAACCTTGAGTACCCTTCCACTCTAACCTAAGAATACTTAGCATCACCAATGTAATAGTCTTGGCTCGATAATCCACGAGATCATATTACGGAGAGAGCCAATCCATACCCAAAATAACATCAAAATCAACCATACTAAGGATAATCAAGTCTACCCAGGTATCATACCCCAAAAAAGTCACAACACAGGATTGGTACACCCAATTCACCACTAAAGAATAACCTACGGGAGTAGATACACGAATAGGAATAACAAGGGACTCATACATTATGTCAAAACCCAAAGAAAAATATGCGAACACATATAAATAAGTAGAACCAAGGTTAAATAATATTGAAGCAGGTCAATGGAAAACTGGGATAATACCTATAATAACTATATCAGAGGCCTCCACCTCGGGTCTACCCAAGAATGCATAACACTGACATGTTCACCTCCAGACTGAGCAACTCCACGACCACCCTCACGAGCCACTGGGGCTCCACCCCTGGCCCCTCAAGGTCTACCTCTACCACTTTGTGCACCTCCCCTAGAATGTGGTGTTGGTGCCTGATACGCCTGTGTTTGAGAATCCTATTGCGCCCTGTGCCTAGGGAACCATCTAGCAATATATCCTAGCTCTCCACATTTAAAGCATACGCTACTTGAAAATGATTGATGGGGAGGTTCGAATAAGCTATAATGCCCACCGCGACCTGAATGCCTAGAATGAGACTCTCTGACTATTTGACTCAAACTCTGACCACCTGAAGTATCGAATCTCATATGACCACTGTCAAAACCCTACAATGTTGCGTGAACTGGTCTACCCTGTTGATAACGTTGATCCCTACTTAAGAAGTCTCTGCATTGAGATAAAGACTAACTAAAATCACCCTATCTGTGAAACCTCTTGTCGCTACCCTCTTGGGCTCCGTGATGAATACTCCCAATCCTCCTAGCATGGTCAACTATCTGCATAAAAGTGCCCCCAGTAGTCACCAACTTTGTTATAGCTAGCTGAAGAGAAGTAGTCAACCCCTTCACAAACTTCCTAACCCGCTCTCTCTCTATCAAAATACTCATCAAGGCATGCCTAGAATGGGCATGGAAATGAGCCTCATACTCGGTGACGGACATGGAACCCTGCTCCAATGCATCAAATTCATCTCTCAACCTCTCTCTCAAACTGTGAGGTACATACTTCTCAAAAAAAATCTCAGAAAACCACACCCAAGTCAAACAAGGTAAACCTACTAGCCTACAACCAAGATACGACCTCCACCACTGCTTTGTTTCCCCTATACCTGAAAAGTAGTGTAATCCACTCCATGAGACTCAACCAAACAGAGGTTATGCAAACTCTCCTGTTAGCTAACCAAAAACTCATAAGCATCCTCCTCAGGTGCACCACTGAACTTGGAAGGACCCAATTTCATGAACTTATCAAACATTTTCTGCTCATCCACTGTCATAACTGGTCTAGGCACAACTGATGGAGCAACAAGTCTGACATGTATGGCATCAATATGGAGAGCCATAACAGCAGCAGGTTATGCCCTTGGAGTTTGAAAACCCTGAACATGTACCCCCTCTGGAGGATGAACCCTATCTCTAGTCGGTGATCCATTAGGTGTGACAATTAACTCAAAGTCAAATCATGGTATCATGTAGCACGGGAGTATCAATAAAACCTTGAGGAACTTGGGCTGGTCTGACACCCTCCGACTGATGGGTTGTATCCTCAAACTCAACCTCTGGCTCAGGGGAAGCTTCCCTGGCATGTCCTCTAGATGGAGTTGCCCCACGAGCTCTACATCTGCCTCTACCATAGCCGCGAACCCTACCTCGACCCCTAGCTAGCGCCCCAATAGTGGGTGCTGGCTCATCACTCTCGATAGCACCAGATTGCGTCATCACTATTTGCGAGAGAATTGAAACATAAATTTAGTAATCAAGGAATGAACAAGTCGCACGATAAGCATTTAAAGATTAGAATTTTCCTAAGACTTTCTCATAGCCACCCAAAAATAGATATGGACGTCAACATACCGACCGCGAGACTCTACTAGACACTTGCTTTTGTACTCATGAGACCAATGAACTTAGTGCTCTGATACCAATTTGTTATAACCCAAAACTAAAGGATTGTGATGGCACCTATCCCACCCAACTGTGGTAGGTAAGCCAAGCCAAACAACGCAATAATACAATAATAAGGGGAAAACAACACAAACGAAGAATATAAAATCTCAACTACAATAAATAGATCCAAATGAAATACAATCTATCCTAGAAATTCAGAAGTCATAAGTACATGAGCGACTCTAACATGGTATCAAAAATACCAAAATCCAAATTGTCTAGGAAGTGAGAAAAGATAGAAATAAATGATAGAGAAAGCCGAAAAAGTCTTCGAGGAGGAAGCTCACTAAAGCTTCAAATTTGCAAAGTTTGCACAAATCAAGGTCCATGTTGTCCGCTCATGCTAGGATCTACATCAGAAAGATACAGAAAAGTAGGGGTGAGCATGGTCCACTTGTACTCAGTAGGCATCTTATGCCAGCTGAACTTCAGCAGTTACTATATCGAATAAAAAATACTAAAATAATCATGTATGCAGAAAAAAAATCCCAGCAGTTTAATGATAATAATAACATAGTGAAATTCAATCAAAGCAACAATCAAAATGAAAATGCAATGCAACGATATAGGATAATATGCAATGGTCAATGCCTACTGGTATATACCTTCCAAGCATATACCACTCCAGGATAGGACTCATGGGGGACTCATGAGGTTCATATACAAAATAAGCTGGATCTTTGCCCACGGCGAGATATAAATAATAACAAAACAAGACTTTCAAGCTATTCCATTCAAAATCAGATCATTTTTTATTTTCATGAACCATGAGATTTATGCATATGCATGAGCACGATAAATGAATAAGAACTGACATAACCACCGTACATGAAGTCTCATGATCATGATCATATTGTCATTATTTTAATACCAAACCTAGAGTCTACTTTCTTTGTCACCAAACAATATAAGTCTCTATCAAGTTCACCATCAAGATCCACACAAGCCTCCACACGGGCATCATAATAACACGATTCAACTCAAAAGCTACATTAATTACTAATTCACTTCACCTATAGTATGTTTTACATGGTAAGTCTCTACCCAAGCCAAGTCTAAAGAAAGTAAAGTCATAACCTACCCCGAAGCCGAACTGCAAACTCTACAAAATCACACTTGAGCCTTCCCTTTACGAAGAGCCTCCAAATGCAACCACTCTATCAAAAAATGAGTTTTATGCATAAACATAAATTCAACAATACCCATTATGTTAAGGTTTTAAATCGGGTCTAAAAATTCAATCCAAAAGTCAACCCTGAGGCCGAAAGGGCAAAACCAAAATTTTATTAGAAAATTAGTCTACCCAAAGCTTAGGGATTTTAGATTTAAAATTTCATAAAAAATGGGATAAAAATTGAGCTTGAAATCGTCAATTTGTCAAACTTTAACTTTACCAAAAAAATCTCAAATTTTCAAGTTGGAAAATCAAGATTTGAAGGTGAAACCATAGAATAATTATTGGGGAAAGTGTAAAACTAGTATAGAAAGCTTACCCAATAGTTAAAGATCACAAAGGTGAAGTTTGGTTGAAAATGAAACAAGATTAAACTTTCAATTTCAATCTCTTAATCTAGAATTGTCCTGATTAAACTTCCAATTTCAATCCCTTAATCTAGAATTGACCTAAAATTCGAGGTAAAATAGCGTAGAAAACACAATCCAAGGTCTGGAAACTTACTCCTTTCCAAAAAAAAAATACACCAAAAATCACTCAAAATGGAGCTCTAGAGGTCCAATAATGGAAGAAAGAAGTGACCAAAACAGAAAGAAAAAATCTTATTTATGTCATTGTAGAACGTTGAGCGTTATCGCACTAAATCGATGCGAGCACGAGGTGGCCAAATCCTTTAACGCTATCACGTTGAATAGCGCCCAAGACCTTTAGCACTATCTCACTGATCAAAATTTTCTTCAACACGATCGTGCTCATACCAGATACAAGTAAATTTAGCAATTTTAAAAACTTATTTTTGACACCCAAAATTCATCTGGAACCCTGTATACATGAACCAATAGTGGAAATTGATCATAAAATACCTTCCGGGCCTGATGAAATCATCAAATTTACCAACAGAGATCGTTTTCAAAGAATATTGACCAAAATTAACCCTAGACCATAATTCTCAACTTTTCAACCAATGACTCAAGAGGCATTCGAAGGCCTCGGGACCCAAACCAATATTTCTACTAGCCTAAAAATGGCATTCCGAAGCTAACCGAACTGACAGAATTCTCATACGACACTCTAAACTATAAATATTGACCAAAGTCAACTCTATCAACTTCAAAGCATTTCAAAATGAAAAACTCCCTTAAAGACCAACCAAACACTTCGGGGACTGTGCCACCCACTCTCGCAGACCATAAATACCAAAATACCACTACGGGGAGGGGAAAAACAGGCAAAATGCAAGAAAATCCAAAAATCACTATAAGGGTCATTACATACACTAAACTAGTTATATTAAAAGTGTGAAGGACCTTATAATGTGACTTCATTAAAAAACTCCACAATAGATAAAATAGTCATTTACTATTTTTCTTTTGTGATAATTGATTTTAAAATATAAAAATATTCAATTAATGATAATTGATTTTAGGTGATTTTGTTGTCCATTTATAATTATAAGAATATTCAATTAATGGTAATTGACTTTTGGTGTTTTTGTCCATTTATAATTCTAAAGTTACGTAATTCAAGGGATTTTACTATATATAGATTTTAAACTTTTGGTAGAATCTTGAAAAAATTTAGTAAGGTTTATTAGAACGTAACTACTTAATTTATTGGGTTGGGATCCCCTCCAGTAGAGGATCATCTAGTAATTCTCAATGCACTTCTTTAATGAAACCACGTATCCTTCCAAAAAATTAATGGTCTAGATTGTCACTTTGGTTTTCTACCAGTGTCCACTTCAACAATGTATTTTCTTTCTTTCACTAAACGTATAACTTTGTTTCAATTCCTCAGTTCACTTTTACTTGTTCATTTTAATTTGTACGTCTTTTAAGAAAAAATAACTATAAGTATTTTATCACAATACTCATATTAATAGATGTATAATGTTAAGTCTTGAAAATTAATTTAGAGAAAAAATAATTAAAATTGAGAGTAAAACATAAAAATAAAAATATATTTTTTCTTGATATGCTAAAAGTGATAAATAAAAAAATAGAGGAAGCATCTATCCAAATTCACATTCCCAAGTTCTTTATCTTCATCTGCAATGGAGCTTTGAAAAGCAACTTCCCAACCCAAACTTTTAATCTTGGAAGAGTACAATATGATAGTGAAGAAGCAAGGTAAAAAATGAAGTCTTTAAAATGTTGGTTGGAAAAACAAGGTGACAGAGAATAAACAAGCGGATAACAATCTGAACCATTGATTTTTTGGGAGGACACGTGGCTTCATTGAAGGAGTGGATTGAGAATTACTGGAGGATTCTTTACTGGAGGGGATCCAAACCCTAATTTATTGATATGTAAGTTTAAAACGTAACTAATATATATTAAACACTAATAATTTATATTCTAAAAAAACCAAATTTTCCTATAGTCCCAAAACGAGGAGAGGAGAGAAAATAAAAATTAGGGTTATTGAAGGGAGGGGGGTTGAAGGATTTTGTATGTTTGGAGAGTAATGAAAAATTACGTGGCTCCTGTTAACGTTAGAGGAGGATTTCTGCATGAGTATTTGTTTAACACACGCCAATTAGAGGCAAAACAGGATTATGTCATAATTTTTTAATTTTTGTTGTGTTTATAGTTGACTCTCATACTTAGTGTTCTTCTCTTTTTATGTTTTCTTCTTATTTTGGTTTTTGATTCAAGTCGTTTTCCTTTCTTTAATCTTTTTAATTAATAGTTTTAAAATTGTACATGAAGTATATATAATTAACAATTGACAATGAATTCTCCACTTTTGATAATTTCTTGTGTTTCTCTTTCAGTTGAAAATTTTTGATTGATACTTTAGACAAAAAAAATCAAAAATTTGTCTCATTGCCTTTTTTTTCTTTATTTTGCTTAATGGTGATTTAGTGTTCATTATGTTGTTTAACTATAGTTTGATATATTATTTGTTAGTATTATAGTTAAATCTTTAATTAAACTTATTTGTTAAATTTGAAGTATAACATTATAGTTAAGTGTTAAATTTTGATATATAGAGCTTTTATTACAGATAAATAGATATAATATTTTACTCTAAACTTATATGGTTCAACTTATCAACCTTTATGCTTTTAGGTTGAACTCATCGCACTTTTGCAATTACGGGTAAATTGAACCCGTGAGTTTATGTTGCATCTACCTCTGATGTGATGTATTACTGTTTCTAAGGGAGAAGGGTATACAAGTAGTGAGGGAGGCTTGGTTGAGTGATAGTATAGAAAAGGAACAAGCGCAACCTCTAGATGCATACGATATCGCCAATGACATTGTTGTAGAAGGTAGAGGTATTCCTCTTGATAAGATGGATCCAAGTGCAGAGGCACTTGAAACCGTAACAGCCTAGGTATACTTCTCCCTTTTCTCATTTGCTACTATTTATATGTATTCTATATTTTTTATTATAAAAATACAAATAAAAATATTGGCTGACAAAAATATCTTTTAAATATTAAACGATTTTTATACCCTTTAAAAACTAAATTATTTTTTAATGAAATAATTTCATATGTTGGAAACTTGTATTTTCAATATTAACAATAGAATTAGGATATTTCCAAAGTACATATATGTGTTTCTCTTCGCGTATGATATAACTTTTTATCTTAAAGAGAAATATACGTAAAATTAAAGAGGAACATATCTGTAAGTACATTTTTTATCTTAAAAATTTTATATTATTTTTTAAAATTTTATACTTAATAATATAATCTACACACAATAATTTGTTCTTTTTATATACATTTATTATTAATTAACGTGATACACACGTGCAACACACGTACATTAAATTAGTTATATTATAAGTGTGAAGGACCTTATAATGTGATTTGAATTTTTTGCCCTTTATTTTAAGGCTTTGCAATAGACAAAATTATCTTTTTACTATTTTTCTAAAATAATTATCATTTAATTATTATTCTAATATTTGAGATTTTAAAATTAATTAAAATTATAGATATTAAATTTTTACTTATTTGTAATAGGTAAGAACTCCTAATATTTGGTACTTTAAAATTGACTAAAATTTACTTCTTAAATTTTTTCTTATTTAAACTATATTAAAAGTCCTAATATTTAAGACTTTAAAATATAGGTAAGAGTTGCTTCCTCATACTTGTTATTTAACTATTTTTTTTATTTGAATTATATGATATACTATATTTATAAGTAAACAAAGATACGTTTGAGGTTCGGGAAAAAAGTCTTTTAAAAAAAATTGCACTGTGTGTTCTCTTTACATTTAGGAGTCTTTTTCTAAAAAAAATTAAACTTTTTATATATTAATACTTGAAATCCATGTTATTTCAATACTGATAAGTAAATTATTAAAAAAAATAAAAATCTTTCATACTTTGGTAACTCTTCCTTGAAGTAAAAGGTTTTAGACTTTTATAAATTGAAAATCATTCTTTTCTAAAATAATACAATAACACTCATAGTGTAGTCTTCAAATAAGTTTTGTTTTGAGGTATTCTCCTAATAATTTTTATTTTTTATTTATTATATCAATTATATGTAGGTTAATTGACCAAATTAATTTACTATATTATGAGTTTTTTCTATAATTTCTTTTTGTTATCATCGTTTAAGATTATTTTTTAACTTTTGCACGACGTTTATTATTTTGATCTCAATATCATGCTTATAATTTGAGTTCAATCGTATTCTAAAGGTACATCAAGAGCTTGGACTCACTGGACGACGCAATTTACCTGAACATCATCATGCTTCTTTTCAAAATTCAAAAGAGATGAACAAGAGTATAATAAAAAAGAAGAGGGGGTGAACAAGAAACCTTTGTGTAGCTCTAATCAAATTCACTTTATATTATTAATTTACTGTCCAACTTGTAGATATAGGTCATGCAATATGTTAAAAAAATAAATTATTTTCTTATTTATGGTATGTTTCTTCTTCTTCTTTTTGTTATTGAATGTGTAATTCTATCTGTGAAAGATGTTTTACTAGAAATATTCTTGTTATTACTTCGAATTATATTTTTCAAAAAGTAGATCGCGCTCTAATAGCTTCGAATAAATTCAATATGTGCATTAAGATACGAAGGTTTTTTATTCCACAATAACAAAAGCACTTTTTTATTTTTTTCATATACTAGGAAATTTTGAAAAAGAAAATGTTTCATACTAATTAACGAATTCAGGTTCATAACCATAGGTTCCAATGCACAAATTATTGTAGCACTTAATTACCAATGAAGTCCTATCTATTAATAGTATTATTTATATTTAATGTATTTCACTTAAAAAGAATTTCAATATTAAGAAATAGAAAATTTCAAAATATACTTTTACGTTCCTCTTAATTTAAGGTAGAACTTTTTAAGAAATGTAAAATTAAAGAATATATCTTTAAATATATTTTTATCTTAAAAATTTTACATTGTTTTTTAAGTGTTGTATTTAATAATATAACATACACACAATAATTTATTTATATATATATATATATATATATATATTTATTACTCCTTTCGTTTTATTTTATGTGGCACTCTTTCTTTTTTAGTCCGTTTCAAAAAAATGTTATTTTACTATAATTAAAAATAATTTAATTTTAAAAGTATTCTTTTATACTTAATAAAATAATTTATAACTACACAAATATCTAAGAATTAATTTAAACCATAAATTTTAAAAAAAATTCTTAAACACTATATCAAATCAAATAATGTGATATAAAATAAAACAAAGGGAATATTAATTAAGGGTACGTACACTAAACTAGTAATAAGTAAAACGCATTACAAACTTGTATTGATCGAAAAAAGTGTAGGTTGGTAAAGAAAGACACATAAGCGCAGCTATAGGAGCCCACGTGTTGAAGTGCTTCCACGTGTGTGCTTAAGCCCTTATTAGCCGACACACATATTGTATGTCATGTATTTATCATCATATCTCCTCTACTCCTTCATTCACTTCTTCTTAATTCTTAATTCCTAATTTTAGAAAAGAGTACAGAAAATGGGTTCTGAAACATTTCTTGAAGTCATCCTTGCTATCATCCTTCCTCCTGTTGGTGTTTTCCTCCGTTATGGCTGTGGTGTAAGTTTTCTTTTTCCCCTAATTAAACAACTACTTCTTTTTAGATCAGTACGTACAAGCTCAAACTAATTATCCCCATAAATTGGTTTAAAAAAAATACATATACAATTGGAAGATTATGGATTGCATGTGACTAATTTGCAGGAATAATTGACATCCTTCAAAATAAGATTTTGTTTCAAGTACAATACAGAATGAACGCCTTAAAAAATTGGTTAATTTGAGTATTTAAAGAAAAAGTATTCCAGACGAGATGGTCTGATCTCTTGCTTCTTTCTTATAAGAAAATGATTTACATGTGCTTGGATATTTCATTTTCATTTATATATTTTCTTAATTCCTTGTGCATAGCATTTTAGGAGATCTAGTGACTGAAAATAGCAATTCTCATATATTATTATTTTTGGGAAAAATAATGCAGGTGGAGTTCTGGATCTGTGTGTTGCTGACAATTCTGGGATACATACCGGGCATTATTTATGCACTTTATGTGTTAGTTGGATAGTACAACACTTTTAAACTGTAAATGCCTCCTTATCTTTGTGTATCATTCTCCAACAAATACTCTTTTTCTTTCTTATTATTCTACCTCTTTTTTTTTCTCCATGTATACACTTGGTTTTTCAATGTAATACTCTGTGATGGTACGATCGACTACGTTTTCTCTCTGAAACATAGGGATCAGGTTGGGGATAAACAAGAAAATTTCGTGGAGGACTAGGTACAAAATTATAAATAGTTTTGCGGCTGTAAATCAACCGACTAAAATGAAAAATCGAGCAAATGTGTACGTGATTATAAATTAATGAGTAAAATGAAAATGAGAAGTTTTGAATTTCTTTTCTTTTTATGTTATCTTCTTTCCGAAGTACGCATCTTTCTTTTTTTTTTTTTTTTTTTTTTTTTTGAGATGGACAAAAAGAGTGTTAAAGATATAAATTGAGAAATATTAGTACAGGGAGTACTAGTTAACTTTGCCGTTTCCATTTAAATTTTACACGTGTAATAAATTTAAAATAAAATCCTCTGGTAAAAAATGTTAATTATATCTTGAAATTTTTCTTGGTATACTTTAGGAGATTCATAACTTTTATTGGTTTAGGAAGTTCATTGTTCTAATAGATTTGAAAAGGGAAAATATAGCCTCTTAGGATTGCAGGGAATTTTTTTTATAGGTTTGAGATTACTTGCTATCTATAAATAGGATTAGAATTTTTGAGAATTGTAAACTTCTCTTGTGGTGGAATTTTTTTTTTATTTATGCTTGGAGAATTAGGTTTAGTCGAATCTTGTTAAATTTTTGTGTTATTTTTTTCTTTATGTGTGATTGTGTGTTAGTTAATTCATGATATTTGTGCAATAATTAATATCCGAGTGAAGTTGAGGTTTTCAACACATAGTTGAGGGTTATGATGTCTCCATCATCTTCAACAAAGGATGAAGTAGAAAAATTTAATGCGAGATTTAGTTTCAGATTATGAAAGATTAGAATGAAATCGTTTTTAGTACTATAAGGGCTATGGAAGGCAATTGAGGAGGTTCTTTAAGAGGACATCAAATAATCAGAGAAGGCAGATCTTAAAAAAAAGCTTTGAGTGAAGCTGGAAGATCTGTTTGGGAATTTCACTCCGGTGAAATCCGGTCTCTCCGGTGACTGTTGCTAATCGTTTTTCCTTTTGATTAATATATTTTTAAAATAATTTGTTTGTTCTATATGATTATTGTGTTCAAGTCTTTTGTTCATCATCTAGTCTATTTTTTAACTCTCTTTTGCTGGACTCCTTACGTGTTGGTTTCTTATGGTTGTTCTATTGTTTTGATTTCTTTTGCTATTACTTCCTTCATTTTAAAAAAAAATAATTTACTTTTTCTTTAATTCGTTTAAAAAAAAATAATTTAAAAAGCAACTTTATAATTTTAATTTTTCATATGGCATATTAAAGACCACATGATAAAAGAGTATTTTGATATATTTGACATATTTTTAATTCAAAATCACAAGATTCAAAAGTCTTCTTTATTTTTTTATTTTTTTAAATTTCATGTTAAATTAAAATAAGTTGTTTTTTTTTAAACGAAGGGAGTATTTATTTTCGTTATTTTGTGGTGTTCAACTTTTTTTTGATGATTTTGTCTTTGTTATATTGCTCTGTTTGTAATATTACAAGTTGCCTGGGAATTATTTTTTGACTGTTCTCTTTTTTTTTGTTAGTTTGTTGAGATTTTTACAAGTATCAATTTAATTGGTCAATAAAAAAAAATTTGCTACATTTTTGAGGTCTTTACATAATAAAAGATGAATTTTATTTTAAGTTTGATATTTCATCTTGAATATTAATTTAATTGATTGATGAAGAAATTTTTGTCAATTTTTAAGGCCTTTAATGTTACATAAGATGGAATTTATTTTTAGTTATTATTTTCTTAATTTATTTTTTAATATTTATTCATTACTAACACTTTTACTGAGTATTACATGTATTTAGAATTGCTTTTCGAAGAAATCATTCAAATTAAGACTGGAAGATATTTTAAATTTTTTATTTATAATATTTATTTTGGCTAGTGATAGGTAACTATTAGGTCATCTTTTAAAATTTTTAACGAATGATAGGTAAATATTAGATCGTCTCTTAAAAGTTTTTTTAAAATTTTTAGAATTTTGAAGAGTCGTTTTCTCTAACTCTAAAAAAGCAGGACACATGATTTTATCTCTTCCTTAATTGAAAAAAAGAGTTCAATCGGAATCTATCATTATGGATTTTAAAGATCTATCATTATGAATTTCAAAGAATGTCTAACCTTTTTTTTTTTGAGATAATTTAAATTTGTAGATCAAATTTATTTTTTAATTAAAAGATTTCTTAATTTTTTTAAAATTAAATGGCGAATCTTTTTAATTTTTTTTTTAAAATAATTATTTTTTGAGTCTTCAAGTTGCATTTTATTGAAAAATAGGATGTGGCAAATGAAACTTTGAGCAACATTTGCTCCCGTATTATGAATTTAATATTCTTGACTTTTTGATCTGCATATTCTTTTTGTCTATTCTGAGCTGTTAAGACTTCTCTCGAATGAATTTTACTTTTTTTAAGGACTCTCTCAATAAATTAGTATCCCAAGATCCCACCTAAAATGCATCAAATCAATTAATAGGAAATTTATATATTCTCATATACAATGTCATAAATGAGGTCATATCGATGCTTGAATAATAACTATTATTATATACAAACTCAGTATATGACAAGAACTAGTTCAATGACCAGCAAAGTTTATCACACACATTTGAAGCATGTTTTCACAAACTTGAATCGTTCGCTTAAATGTCTATCAAAATTTGAGGGTGAAAAATCGTACTAAGGTTCAATTTAATGCCAACTCAACCTGTAATATTTTTCAAAAGTTAGAAGTAAACTGAGTATTTCTATCAAAAATAACGGAAATTGAAACTCCATACAAATAGATTACCTCATTGATATAAATCTTGGTTAACTTCTTCGCATTGTAAGTCACCTGAACTGAAATAAAGTGTGCAAACTTAATCAATCGATCAAATATCAAATAGAATTAAACTTACCCAATATTTTTAAAAGACCAACATAAAAAATCATTGCAAACTTTTCCTATTTTCATTCTGGAATGCGCATTCTTTAAGTGTTTTTATAAATTTTTGGTGTTCATATTTAACATGTTGACAATTTAGACATTGAACGATAAAATTAATGATATCACAATTCATCTTGCCTATTAATAATATTATCTCAGATCATGATATATTTTGGTGACGTCAGAATGTACAAAATATCTCAAATTATGAGCCTTTGCAAGAATAGTCTTGATTAAATTATTAATATGAAAACACATACACGTTTTTTAATTCTCAACACCCTCATCATTAATCATGACTTCTTTAACTCTCTTTTTAAGATCTTATCACGAATTTTACACAACTTAACATTTAAACTGTTAGCCTTAATCTGCTCTAGCAAAGAAGATTTTTCCTCAACACAAGCCTACACTCCACCAGACTTAGCTAAGTCAAGTTTCATAAAATTGTTAGTCAAATTTTGAATCTCTCTAGTCAACAGACGTCTTATAGCCTCCAAACTGTCCAAGCTACCTTTATTCTTAAGCTTTCTGCTTAGCTATCAGTTATCACATTTGTCTTATTCAGATAATATAAGATAATGATATCATAATTTTTGAACAGCTTCATCCATTGACAGTATTTTAAATTTAAATTTTTCTGCGTAAACACATATTATAAGTTATAGTGATCAGTGAATACCTCACACAAACACCATAAAAATAATGCTTTCAAATTTTAAGAACAAATATCATTACTGTCAACTCTAAATCATGTGCGGAATAATTTTTCTCATGCACCTTCAATTACCTAAAAGCATATACAATGACTTTCTTATCCTGCATTAAAACAATACTCAAATTAAAATATGAAGCATCACAACACGAAATCATAAAAATTTGAGGTATGGAATACTAGTTTTCCGGTGAGAGAAAACAGCACAAGAGCCAAAGATCACCAGATGTTTCTGAAGTCGTTCATTACCCAAAACAAAAGGTAACTCCAGTCTAGAGAACTCTAGTGTAGTACAGTAGCATAGAGGTTTTTCGTATATTTCGTCTAAAGCTTCTAGAGCACCGGTTTCAAAGAGGATGCTAAGTTTCTCGAAGAAAGGTGGCCATGGAAAAGAAGGTCAATTTTTTGCTCCTTATTCGTGAGTTGCTCATCTATGTGAAACTTCAGTGACCAACTAGAACATGCTCCCTTCAGTGATATACTGGAGGAAGGTGAGGATGATGTCAAGGCTTTATCCCTAGCGTTAAGGTCTCTATCAAGTCCGCATGGCCCTTATGGGTTGGGCCACACACGTGCTACAATGGCAATTATAATGGGAAGTAAGGCTGTAAAGCGGAGCAAATTCGAAAAGATTGTCTCAATTTGGATTGTTCTCTGCAACTCGAGAACATGAAGTTGGAATCGCTAGTAATCGCGGATCAGTATGCCGCGATGAATATGTACTCGGGCCCTGTACACACTGTCCGTCACACCTTGAAAATTAATTTCGCCTGAAGCATCAGACCAATGATCACCCATGACTTCTGTAACATGCTAATGCCACTAAGGCCTTTACTTGACCTAATATAAGTGAGAGTGTGATATTTTTCGTGAATTATACTTGACCTGATATTAGTGTTATTAACCGATTAAGTAGATATACTCATAATCTCAGCAGTGAACACTAGAACGATTTACATTGCTTACTAAGGTATTTGAAAGGTGATGTGAATTGGTACTTATATTTTAGTATTTTTTTTGTTATTTTAGAAGATTTTTATGATGCAAAATTGAATAATTGATAGTGATAAAATTAGCTTCATTAATGCCTATGTATTTACTTTGAGTGCATATATTATTTCATGAAAGTTTTTTAAATAAATTAGTATATCATATTTTATGTACCATGAAATCTGAATGCATTGCTCACAAGTTGACAAGGTAAAAAATTAATTGACTGAGAATTTTTTTAACAACTGTATCGTTATTGGAAAGGTAATCTTCATCAATCTATTTACATTGTGATTCATAGACAGTAATTAGAAATGTCAAAATAATAAATAAAATAAAAAATATATATTCACATTAGACATGTAAATAGTTATTAAAATGTGATATTATTTTCTTAATATATAAGGATTGAAAGATATCTAATAAATACTTTAATCAAGAATTTGATAAGAAAAATGATTCTTGAAACACTGAGGGGGGGATGAGGGTTAAAGCTCAAAGTTGTGGTAGTATGAAAATATCTATTTGTTATTAAACAAAGTCATATAAGCTATCAATATACATTATATTTTCTATCCCTATAGTATAAGATAGTGTTTTATAAAGTTGAACTTATTTTTTTCTTAATAATTTCATAGCTTTAAAGTGGTCTGTCTGGAATAAATTTGACGAAATCACTTATGCGAGTTTAAAGGTGTGACTACCTTTTATGAAAGACTTGAGTCATTTTTCAAGAACACTCACAAAATACAAGGTGTGTATATGATCATACAAACACTTTGTTAGTATCGTAGAATTTGCATAAAATTACTGATATAATATGTGTTGAGGGGGTCTCAACTTATCTCCATCTAGTTCAAGAGTACTTCACTTTATAAATATTTGTTGTTGTCACATTTTTCTATGTGTCAATTCAAATTCAAAAATATTGATACTTAAATACACGTTCATTTCTTTTACTCAAAAATTATATTTATTCTTTATTTTTGCATTACTGAGAAATTTGTTAACATTATTCTTTTAATGCAAAGAGTAAATAACATTTGTAACTCTCCACAATCAATGTGTGTAATATTTCTGAATCGTAAGTATATGTAAAGTGTAGGAGTGGCAAATAAATGAATTTAGTTGAATTTTAATGGGTTGAAATAATTTGAGTAAAAATGACTAATTATCCAATTCGTTCATATTTATGTGGGTAAATATAATTTGGATAATTAATGAACATATTGAATATGAGTTTACCCATATTTCACCTATATTGATTGAAGAATTTAAAAAATTATATAATTTTTTTTTATTCACCCCCAATCGCCTAATTTATTTTAATTTTTTTTAACCCCACTCCTATCTTCATAATCAATTTTTAAAATTTTTTGTCCCATCTTCACCCTCCACCCCCACCCTATTCCCCTATCTCCACCTCCACCCCCACCCTATTCCCCTATCTCCACCTCCACCTACTCATCTTCAATTTTTTTTTTATGTTTTCTAAAAAAAAATTGAGTTATTTTTCTATTCTAAACCTTGACCCCTCCTCCACCTCCACCTCCACCCCCTACTCTTTATTTTTTTTTATGTTTTCCAACTAAAAAAAATTATTCTATTTTATCTTACAAAAATTATTCTATTTTTTAAAAATTAAGTAATCTTTTTTAGCTCCACACCCTTCAGCCTACAACCTCCTTCCCCCTCCCCTTCCACCTCCACCATTACCATCACCACCACTACCACCACCCCAGCTCATCCATAATTTTTTTTTATGTTTCTTTAAAAAAAAAATTAGTTTTCTACCCTATCACCCCACTCACCCACCCTACCTTAATTATTTTTATGTTTTCTAAAAAAAAAAAATTATATTTTTCAAAAAAAATAAATCTACCCTCAACCCTCTGCCTCTATCCACCCAGACTTTTTTTTTTGTTTTTTCAAAAAAAAAATATTATGTTTTCTAATTTATTTATTTTTTATATTTTTTAAGTTTTTTTATTTTTTTACCTTAACCTCCTCCATCTCCACCTCCACACCTAATTGTTTTTTATATTTTTCAAAAAAAAAAAGTAATTTTTTTCCTCCCCAGATCGATTCTTTGGGATCCTTCCTTTCTTCAAACGGAACGAAAAGAGATAGAATCAGATCGATTCTCGAAATGCCTTTCTGGATATTTCTTACTGTCCCAGTTATTCACGGAATGTGAGAAGAAGATGATTAATCATCTGTTTCCCACCCCCACTTCTGCTTCCACCCATTTATCTCTAATCTTTTTTTTATGTTTCCCCCAAAATTATTCATATTTCTTAAAAATTAAATTTTTATTCAAAAAATTAGAGATTTTAAGTAAAATTGAGTGATCTATTATAGATTATATGGTACCTATATCTTAGAAAAAACTAAACAAAATAAATCAAAATTTAAAAATATTTACCAAATTACCCTCCATTAAAATTAATTACAATTATTACCCACAAGGATTAAAATATTTATCCGACTACTCAATTTCATTTCTACAACAGCTTTCACATCACATTTACTGTCACATCATGTGCCTCAACTACTTTTCCTTCTTTCCCACTGTTTCACTTATTTTATTTATGATTTCCTTTTGTCTTTTTTATCTTTATTTTTTTCTTCTTGATTACATTTTTCTTTTATTACTCTCTCCGTTTCAAAATCAGTGATCTATTTTGACTTGGCACAAAATTTAAAAAATATAGAAGACTTTTGAATCTTGTGGTCTTAAATCAAAGATATGTCAAATGTAATAAAATGCCCTTTAATCATGTGGTCCTAAATATGCCATGTGAAAAATTAAAATTAAAGAGTTACTAAAAAGGGAAAGGGTCATTCTTTTTTAAACGGACTAAAAAGGAAAGTAGGTCAAACAAATTGAAACAAAGGGAGTGTTTTTTTTGTTATTTTTCTTTTTAAAGATAAAAAATAAAAATAAAATACAAAGATAAAAATATTATATAACTATTTTTAAATTAATAAAAAAAGTATAAAAAATAATAAATAAATTACAACAAGAAATAATTATTTTCTCTTTACATATTTTTCCTTTTAAAAGATATAAAAAATAAAAATATGAACTTACTATTTATAGATTAATAAAAAAATAACTAGACAATAATAAGTGATAATTAAGAAAAATACTAAAGTTTACTAGCATATTCATTAAAATTAAATTAATGAAAATATATTTTTATATTTTTTTAACTTTTGCAAATAAAAATAAAACTTGCATTTAAAATATGATTCAATTTTTTGTAACTAGTTTTACAAGAATTACTCGTAACTTGCTAAAATTGATATGTAAATTAAAATATCAAAATTAAGCATAAATTTTGTGATACCATGTCAGTATATGATATATACCACGTGGATATCATAGAGAACTGAGAAATGTTGAACCTGACCTGAATGATATCATGTCGGTATATAAATATACTATGATTGTATCACGAAGAACTGAGAAATGTCTCACTAAAGAACTGAAACATACATCAATGATACCATGCCAGTATATATATATATGCTGTAATAGTATCATGGATGCTTGAGTAATCTCATCAAAGGTATGAAGCAAACCTCAATGAAAATACTACTCAGTCACTCTTTGATACCATTAGAGTATATTATACTTTTAGGGTATCAAGGAGAAAAAAACAATCCTTTAATGACGACACTGCTCAGTTACTCTTTGATACCACTAGAATATACTCATATATTGTAATATAATGTGATGGTATCAAAGAGGAAGAAACAGTCTTTCAGTGAAAACACTGCCCAGTTACTCTTTGATACCATCAAATCAGAGTATGCTAGACTTTGATGTATCAATGAGGAATAAACAGTCCTTCAGTGAAGACATTGCTCAGTTACTCTTTGATACCACCAGAATATATATTCATATACTGTAATATATTGTGATGGTATCAAAGAGGAAGAAGCATTCTTTGAGTGAAAACACCGATCAATTACTATTTGATACCATCAGAGTATATTATACTTTGATAGTATCAAGGAGGAAGAAACAGTCTTTCAATGAAGACAATATCTTGTGATGGTATTATGAAAGGCTGAGGAGTGTCTCATTGAATGATTGAAACAGTCCTCCATGATACCATCATAGTATATCTATATACTGACATGGTATCATAGAGGACTGCTTTAATCCTTTAATGAGATACTTTTCAGTCCTTCATGATACCATGTCAGTACATAATCTGATGGTATCATCGAAGATTGGAGTAAACCTAAATGAAATTAGCAGGGAATTTTTTTTAAAAAAAAAAAGAGCAAAAAAAGTGAGTGAAATTAAATTATGGAGAAAAAATAAAAGAAAAAAAGAATTAAAGAAAATTAAATTAAAAACTAGAAAAAAAAATGAAAAAAAAGAAAAGAAAACAGAAAAAGCCAAAATTGAGTATGAAATAAGATTATGCTGAAAGAAATTTAAAAAAAATGATTTGAGAAAAAAATAAATGAACGAAAAAGGAGAAAAAAGATAAAGAATAAAGGAAAAAGAAAAAGAGAAAAGAAAGTAGAGAAATAAAAAAAAAATATTTATCATATCAATTATTTTTTTTATAATATATATTTAAATAATAAGGAAAAACGCAAAAAACCTATCAATAAAATAACGGGAACAATCAATAAATAGATTAAAAAATAAATAGAAATTAAAAAATAAAAACACAAAAATAAAGAAGTCAAAATTAATTATGATGAAAGAAGAAAATAGAAAATAACATGATTTGAGAACAAAATAAATGAATCATAAATGATAAAATAGAAAGAAAAAAAAAAGAACAAGAAAAGTAAAAAAGAAAGAACAAATGAAAAGGAAAAGAACCAAAAAAAATGTTAAATCTTCCCAAAATAAAACAAAAAGACGAAATACAAAAGACAAAATGAGTGGAGGATGATGTCAATGCTGACGTCAGCCAGAAAAAAAAAAGAAATACATGTCATTTTAGAATTAAAAAGCGGCATGAGTAATGGGGCATTTGAAAATAAATATTTTGCTTTTTTATGGGATACGTGGTTTTTTTTTCATATTTTTTTTCATTTTGTCCATATTTTTATGGGTTTTTAATATAGGTTGAATCCCATATTTACCCAATTAAAATAGGGTAAACAACAAAAAATTCATTAGTATAGGAGCTAATTACTCTCTCAAATACTAGTGTTCAAAATTATACTTTCTACCACTAAAAAAAATGTTTGGATACATTGTTTTATCATGCATGTCCATGTATCTCAGATACCTTGTAACTAATTTTGGTAACTGAAGATATTCTTGGTAACAAAATTTCTTAATATAAGGCAAAAAAGGGATTAATGAAGACATGTATCTTGATAAGTAATTTGATTAATTTCATATCATTAATGAAGACATGTATCTTGATAAGTAATTTGATTAATTTCATATCTATACTCTTTAAAATAATAAATTTATTAATTTGATATATCTGTTATTAATTTTATACCGTGTATATATTCAAATACATGTATCTGATACCAAAGATGCACGAATACATTCATCAAATTTCATCTAGTGTATTTGTTTATATGTATCTAATATAAATTTTATGTATCTGTTTATATGTATCTAATATTTATTTCATGTATCTATTTATATGTATTCATTATTGATTTGATATATCCAGTATCAATTTTATACATTATATTCAAAATATATGTATGTGTAGTATCAAAGTTGCCCTGCTAAAACTTTTGACACATGTATTTGTGCGTAGATATGTACTTAGAAGAAGAAGAAGAAAAAAAATACAGTATCCAGTATCAATTTCATCTAAAATTCAGTATTAATTTGATGTATCGTGTATTAATATCATATATGTATCCAAAAATATATGTACTTAGTATTAAAGTTATTCCGTTAAAATTTAATACATGTATCTGTACATATATACATGCTTAGAAGAAGAAAAAGAACAAGAAGAAACACAGATACATCTTCATCAAAGTAAAACAACAAAAAAAATAACAGCTCCAAATTCCTCTACACCCTTGAACCAACAGAGTTTCCCACCTTCTCATAGGGATTGAGTCGACCGAATCTTCTCCTTGTCAAACATCACTGGAGACCCGCTAGCAAGACCACCACTTGTAGGGGGGAGATTTGCAGCGAAGAAATATGAACAAAAGATTGAACAAAAAAATTGAATATGAAAACCCCCACCCAAATCACCGAAGTGCTTTACCCTTAAGGTATATGAATAAAAAATTGAATATACAAGTGGTAGTGGAGATGAAGAGTAAAACGTGATTTAGGGTTAAAAAAAATTGAATAGATGCGACGTATTTGTAGGGAGAGTTACGACTGGTTGAGGAGTGGATGTATCTAGTACAAAAGTGGTATGAAATTATGAAAAAGTGGGATATTATGTAATTAATTTAAAGTAGTGAGAGAATAAGTAGATATGGTAAGAATGTTTGGTTAATTATGTAGTTTACCCATTAAAATATGAGTAATCTAATTTATTAAATATGAATTAAATGAACTCATTTCATTAATATGAGCTGAAATTGTCAGCCCCAGTAAAGTGGGAGATTGGGTTAATTCTTCATGAATGTTTCATATTCACTCAAATGACGATTTCTTAATTTATAACTTCGTTAATGAAAAGATATTAGCTTTTCAAGAAACTTGAAGTTACTTCTCTTTATGACAATTTTGTTATTAAAGCAAGAGTAATATTTCATTACGTCATTTGTGAACTAAACACAGAAAACAAATGCTCTCTCCTTCATCAATTCTCTACCTCATTGTCTTTCTTTCTTTGTATTCTTCTGGGCATTTATATTCATGCAACACCAAACTTTCAACCATGAGTGCACGTGTTTGAAAGAGTTGTGAAACCTTGGAGATTGTCCGGCCTTAACGATTTACATCGGAGTTACCAAAATCGTTTTCAAGATGATGACTTGCCATGACAGAGTGTTTGTGACAATTCACTTACTATTTTAAGTTCCAATTCAATATTAATATTGTATTATTTTTTCCAGCACTGCACAATGCAGTTTAATTAGCTGACAAATGACGCCAACAATTGCAGTTACTGCTGATATTCGTTGCATTTTTACTTATAACATGGGCATTACTCGAATCAAGTTAAATGTAGATCCTTGTTTCTTTTGATCAAATAAGTCGTCGGCTCCTTAATTACCAAAACCTACGAACAACCAAAAATGGAGATGGTGACCATAAAAACATGAAAACTTTATGTTGACTGAAGTATTCTTACAACAACTAAAGCCTCAATTCCAGGTAAGTTAAAAGCAGCTATATGAATCCTCATTGTCCCTGTCGTCATACACTGATAATTCATCATAAATTTACTAGCTTTATGCCGAGTATCAGCCTTCCACAACCCTCCACTATTATTTAGGCTTAGGACCAGCAATCATGTGTGGACAGAGTTGATTGAGTATTCTGATATAGTTCTTTTAATAATGAAAGATGGATAGAAAATCTCATATAAAGATTTTGTCGAGCTGCATTTACAAATATGAAGCAATTACCAAGGCATAGGGTTATTGCCAAGTGTAAGGTAAATGATGCGGCT
The DNA here is from genome assembly GCA_003996215.1 of Jaltomata sinuosa. Classification (NCBI taxonomy): domain Eukaryota; kingdom Viridiplantae; phylum Streptophyta; class Magnoliopsida; order Solanales; family Solanaceae; genus Jaltomata; species Jaltomata sinuosa. The sequence continues at coordinate 341,332 of QJPP01007215.1, forward strand.
ATTTACGATTGTTGACAGCACAAGCAAAAGCCAGAAAGCAGTGATAGTCAGTCCTTACTTACGCTACATATATACTGGCAATGCTCTAAACAGCATGACTATCCCCCAGCCTATCGTTCACATTCAAAACGATTTTCCTAATCATCCAGTAGGAAAACCACACCATTCTTCTTGATGAAGTCATGCGTTGTGTGATCAACCACCTGCACATGATGTACAATAGGTCAACAAATCCACACAAGAATTGATGCATTCATTGAATAGAACTGATATAAAAACAAAAAATCACCAAATGAGGTTTTATGGACCAGCACCACCTTGGCAATGTTAGTCAGCATGGTCGGAGCCACCTTAGGCGAAGGGTGGTCCGGTGCACACCCTTCGTCGGAAAATTATGTGGTGTAAAAAGGTTTAATGTTACCTATTATAAGTGTATATTTAATTTTGAACACCCTTAACACAACTGAGAAGAAAATTTGCACTCTTCGCCAAATTGCTGGAGCCACTATTAGTCAGTCCTCGACTTGATGGTGTCCGTTTACAGATTGCATAGCTTATTTAGTGTTAATGACTTAATTACCGTTAGACCTAGCATAAGATATCTAAACATATTTCTGTAGCCATAAAAGTTAAGGGAAGAAAACAGTACCCCTTCACGAAACGTTGAAACTTTTAACTAAGGCTATTCACACTTCAACACTCTACCAGAACAATCAGAGAGTTCAACTGTTCAAGTTTCACAATCATATATCAACAAAATATTTTTACCAGCTTAACCCAAAAAATGGAATTTGGCTCTAATGGGAGAAGGCCAGAAGGGTAAGGGAGTGTTGCAGCCCCAAAATATATAAATGAAAATGTATCCCCAAAAAACTAACAAGCTTATAGATGAGTCTCATTACATTTCACCTCGTGGTAATGCAGCTAGAATATATTGTTACTATTTAATCAGAATATGATATGAATACAAATTAGTTGTCAGTCACATCCCATTAAATGTGAAATGGTTCCCAACAATGAGAGAGGAAGAGGATGCTGATTCCCATCCCTCCATACGCCAGTATTGCTTGTCTACGTCTGTCATAGAGGGTCTTGTTTCAGAAGCCTTCCATCTTCTGGAGGATTTTCTTTTCTAAAAGTTTTGGTTCATTAAAGCTACATACTGGCTTAAATCATTTGTTATCAACAGAAGACTCTAGGATTAAAAATAAAGAGCCAATAATAACGATATTAACGTTTCCAAGCAATGAAAGGCGATCGTTCTGCTGGTTAGCCTAAAACAACATTTCCACGATGCTTGTAATCAAAATTCATAGATGTGAATAACTCAACTATAATAGAAGAAACAAAAGATTCTTACATTAGTATTATTCAACTCTAGATTGTAGAAGTCCATCTTATCATCTGTAAATAATGGCCCAGCATGCCATTTACCATGATTCAGCTTTATAAACTTTGGACCCGAAATTCTGAAAGCCTGCACTTCTTCAACAGCAGGAGGCACATAAAAGTGCCCACAATGTGACTGCACAATATCAACACCCTTGATATCAGTTGGATCCACAATAGATGGTTTAGCAACTCCAAGATACCAGACATTGCCTCCAATAGATCCAAGACATTGGGTCACATTGGCATGATGTGTTATCTTAGAAAATCTGAGCGACCTATCTTTAAGCTGCATAATGTAAAACCTGACAGAAAATACCAAGCAATTCACTTAACTATCTCAGTAAGTAATCTAGCAAACAAATACTAGGATTGTTCTTTTAAAACAACTGTTAGCTAGAATAATGAACTCAAAAAAAGAAATAGAAAAACTAGAGGTGAAATAAACTCAATGAAATAACAAATCCTTGAAAAAACTAAATTCAAATTCAAGGATGTAAAGTCTTTAATATTTATCCCATAGTTTAATGGTTCCTTCGAGCACATAATTTAAAAGGTTTCCCATTGAGCAACCTCTAGTTCTGCATTTATGTAAGAAATTGGAAAGGCATAGCTCTCCTCCATAACCTATATATCAAGCTTTCTGGTTTTACGCTCACTTCTCATGAAAAACTATCTGAAATTCTGTGTTTTGATCTCTGCTTGGATGGTTGAACATGGATCTTTATTTTATTTTTAATTTTTTTGGTGGACTGTTCACTCTAGTATACATTTTGATTTATCTTACTAAGAGAAAATAGTCGAATAAACAAAGGATTTACATGACTATTCGAACTGAACATGATCCAAGACTGCATAATTATGCTTTCCAATCTATAATCTATTTGTATGAAAATGGGTTCAATTGAAAGTGGTCAAATCAACAATGGTTTTTATTAAGAAGAACATCAAATGTTATCTGAGTTCTAAACCAAGAAGCTGACCTGGGAATGCCACGACTCAAGTCAAGGTGAGCATCACGAGGACCAAATTCTTCCCCATCTGGGGACGCCTCAATTATCTGACCAAACACTTTAAAAGTTTCTGGGGTTGCTTCAATCGGTTTCAGATTCACGACTGACGTGTTAACCCCACAGATTCCATTGATATAGAAAACGAATGGTGACGCCGAGTAGGCAATAGAGGAAAGGAACTACAACTTTTATCGGCGAGTCAAACAGGAACAGATGAAACTTGTGTGACTACTGCCTGTGGCCTAACAGATGCCGAATATATCAATGGCTTCAATTTCAGTATCACTCCTCCACTCCACTTCCACGATTTCTTCTTCTTTATTTTTAAAGGAATACAACTTGGGGACATGATTCAAATATATCATTCTTTCATTTTTGGGCTCTAAAATATCCTTCACATCTACCTTTGTTCTCTAAAATACCATTTTCATCTATCTTTGAACTCTATTTTGCCTTTTCCCTTAACATACATTTTAGAAAAAATGATTAGTATTTACATTTAATATGTAACAATATTTTATTGATTGAAATTTTAATTAATCAAACCTATTAACCCACAAAGCCAATTTGGATCCTGGATTTAGCTCCTCTTCATTTCTCATCTCCATTTTTCTCAAGTTATTATTTAGATTAGAGACATATGTCATAAATTTAAATTAATGACTGAGATTTTGTAAATTAAAAATAAGCCTTAACTATAAAATAATTAATTACTTTTATATATTTACTTTTAAAATATTATTTTACTCTCACAATTTTAATTGTACAAGATATATTTCCTAGATGTAAAAAATATTCTTACTGCCTTGAGTAAATTTGTCCTGCATCATTTTTACTTTTATTTTTTTGCTACTATTTTTTTCACTCAAATTATTATTAGCCTAATTTTAGATGCAGAAAAGGAATTTCAATTGGGTTTGTGGGTTAATAGATTTTGAATATTAAAATTTTAACCAATAAAATACTGTGACATATTAAATGAAAATCCTAATAATTTTTTCTAAAAGGTCTTTTAAGGAAAAGGACAAAATAGGGCCCAAAGTTGGATGAGAAGGGTATTTTAGAACCCAAATATGAATGAAAAGAGCATGTCAGAGCCCAAAGGTGAAAAGGGAGGGATATATTCGTACTATTTTCAATACTTGAAGGGTAATTTAGGCCCATCTCCATTTTTTTAATAATGAAGGACTATGTTATTTCTTTGGAGAAAAAAATTTAGATTTGGTAACTTTGAAACAAGTTAATTTTCCCTTCCTAGAAATATTACCTTGAAAGGTCTCCTTCCTGCCTGTGGACCATTTGGAAAAACAGAAATAATAATCTGTTTAACCAAAAAAATGACTCTCCCTCCCATGATCCTACTTTAAAGTTGTCGAATTCTTCCACCTAAGTGGAAGAAACAACACTCAAACCCTCCTCTCTCCTTTCTACATTAAACGGATCCCTCCCCTAAGAGGATCTTTCAAGTTTAACTTTAATGGCTCTAGCCTTGATAATCTTGGAATGGGGAGGGGGAGGGGGATAAGGGGTGTCATTAGAAAGGAGAATGGTGATCGGGTGCTAGGATACACTTGAGGATTTTTCTTAGCCACTAACAATCACATGGAGCTGCTAGCGCTTCATGAAGGCCTCAGATTAGTTGAGGACCACAACCTTTTTCCCATAGAAATCAACATTGATTCTAAAGAAGTTATTTTGATGCTCAAACATGGGAACCTTCATTATGATGCTAATATTAATGATTGCAGGTTAAGGCTAAGGACGCTGGGAAGGTCGATGGTGCAACATAGCTACAAAGAACAAAACTGGGTGACAGATGCTCTTGCAAAAGAAGGAGCTAAAATGGAAATCCTTGACAGGATGACAGTTTTTGTAGTTCCTCCGATGTTTACCTGTGAAGCTGTTTGGGCAGACATATTAGGAATTACTTTTGAAAGAATAATCAATCCGTGTAATGCTACTAATTCTGGGCATGACCCAGACCGTTCTTTTGTTGTGGATCCTGGCTAAAGGAGCCAAACTAATTACTTTTGTCCTTTAGTTATATATAATATCCATTCCAACCAAAAATAAAAGTTAATTATTCCTTATAAACAATTAAAGGATTTCATTCATTGTAATTAAATCCTCAAGAAAAACAATAAGTTTTTTTATCCTCTTTATTTTTCTCTATAATATTTTTCTTTTTTGATTATTATTTTATAAAACGTTATAAGTACGAGATTCTGCCTTTGAAAACTTAGTTTGCAAAGATTTGAGATAAAGAAAATTAAAGTTTCTTTTCGAAAGATGTATAACCTAGCCAGAGAATGGTATTCCTATGGTGATATTGTTTCTCTCAATATTCAGCTAAATAAGAATGAAGTGAATATGATTTCACGATGATAAAAGATGAATATTTTTTTTATATTTATATGTTTACTAATAACAATATTGATTTTGTCTACGGCTTCGAGGAATGACTTAATTGATTCATTTGGTAGTTCACGCCTCAAATTTATTTCAGAAGAACAATATTGTGAAAATAGATGATGACATTAGTTTCATATTCATTAATGGGTAAGAATGAGAATTTGCAACAAATATATGATCTCTAGAATTGATAATGTTTTTATAGGCTCGTTATAATTACAACTGAAAATATATTAAGAAATTATCTACGTTATATGCATATCTTGATTTGCTTTCGAAGTAGCAATACGTTAAAAGAGGTTTTATGCTATCATAATTTAATTTGATTGGGGCAGGTTTAGATGATTATGTTCTATTCCCGAAGAATGAGAACTTTTGATAAGTGTTACAAATACAGATGCAACCCTTGAAGTGAATGTGATAATACTTAGTAAACTTTTATAAATATGGATGTGCTCTTTGTTGTGAAGATATCAGGACTCACCTCTAGAAAAGGTAGATAAGAATAATTGAGAACAAATATTTAAAAATTTACATTCGAAGTAGTAAATTTAAAATTTACTTGCAAAGTAGTAAAATCTAAAAATGTACTCCTGAAGTAGTAAATATTCATAAATTTACCTCCAAAATAATCACTCATCAAAAATAAGTTGTACGCGTAAAGACGAGTTCAACGATACCCATATTACTAAGGTTCTAATCCGGGTTCAAAAGTTAACTCAAAAGTCAAACCTAAGCCTACAAGGACAAAAACCAGAATTTTATTAAAAAATTAATTTACCTAAAGATTAATAAGTTCAAATATGAAATCTTATCGAAAAATAGAGTTAAAATCAAGCTTGAAATCATCAATTTATCAAACTTTAACTTTACCAGAAAAATCTCAAAATTCCAAGTTGAAAAATCAATATTTGAAGGTAAAATCATGAAATAATCATTGAAAAATGTATAAAAGTAGCATAAGAAGCCTACCCAATGAAGAAATGTAATGACCCTTCTGGCCATCTCCGCGTTTTCTCTTTCTTTGTACTATTAGAGCTTGCCTGTAGTGGCCCCAAATCATTTATGGCTTGCTAGGACTGGTGGTTCAGTGCCCGGACCGTTCGTTAGGTCATTATGACCATTTTCCTATTTTAGAGCTTTAACTTAGGAAATCATTGACTTTAGTCAACATTCTTAGCAAGCATGCTCGGAATCGAATTCCGATAGTTTTGTTAGCTCCGTATCATGGATTTTGGTCTAGTAGGACCTTTAGCCGAGGCCTGAAGGCTTTCTGTTTGGTTTTATCTCACTTTATGAGATTTCAGGCAAGTTAAACTTGGTAGTTTGACATTTTTCAACATTAGGAGAAGACGGCCTCAAATGGAATTTCTGTCACCGTTGTTAGCTCCGAAATATGGACTTTGGGCTAGAGGAACCTTTGGTTCGAGTCCTGAGGCTTCCGAACTCATTTTGAGCCTTTGGGTTCTGTTTTGAAAAAGTTGGATATTTGAGCATGGGGCCCACTTTTCATTAAATCCACCTTTGTTGGGAATTTTTTTGATTCTATTGATTCTGGAATGCCATTTTTAGTTGAGTAACTTGCATTCACGGGATCCTGAATGAATCCCGAGGGTCCATCCGATGGCATTTATAGTTGCCAAAGTTGCTAGATGCTGGTGGCTGTTGTAGCACCAACCAAGCCTTCGCCCATACGGTGGGCAGGCTGCGTGCACGTAGAAGGCGCCATCCAGCCCCTCCTTCCTTGCCCTTTTCATGTGCGACAGCTCAACTGCGTGCGTGCAGTGGCCAGCCCGCGTGCACGCTAGCTTGCCGCCTAGCCAAGCCTCCGCCTGCCCTTGGCGTGCGCAAGGCCTGGCCGCGTGCGCACAGGCCAACGACTGGTAGTTTATATTTACTCTCCAATGTTTTCATCCTCATTTAAACCTCTTTCCTCCATTGTTCTAGAGAGCCAAGCTCCAATTGCTCTTTAGGATCATCCATAAGCGTTGGGGTGATTAATTTCACACCCGTGATCGAGTTTTCGTCTTAAATTTTAAGTTTCCCTTTCCATTAATTCCGTGAATTCTTCATTTAATTCCGTCTGTGCTCTTGAGAGTTTAGGGCTGTTTTGGGCCCCTTCTTTGTCCATTTTCTGCTAAATTTTTGAGCATGTGTTAGTGGTAACGTTGGGAACCTCGTGGTAACTTTCATTTCCAATTTTGGGTTATGGATCCTATGGGCCCGCTTTTGACATGAATTTCAACCCAGTAGATTATTAGCATTATGGGTATTGTTGGCTTTATTTTGACGAGTAGAGTATGTTTTTGATAGTTTGATTGCTATTCGGGGCTTCTCAGAGCAGTTCGGGCTTGTACGACATCTTTCCAGCAGCTGTTCGTTGGATGTCAGGTAGGTTACGACTTACCTACCTTAGATTTTGCTTATATAGAATATAATTGTACTATTTATCATCTTTGGGTTGGGTTTATTAGGTTGGCACCCCAGACCTTCTCCTCTTTCCTTCTGTCCGTCTTATTTTCTACGTTTTGCTTTAGTATTTGAGCTAGTTTGGTAGCATTACCCCTTGAGGCCCTGTGTAGACTTTGCTTATGCCTTTGGACCATAGATGGTGGAATACTTGGGAAATTTTTGTGAGTCCCAGATATCGATTTGCGATCATGAGCTGGTTATCTATAATGTAGAGCGGATTGAGCTTGTGCAGGGCCGATAGGTTGATTGTTGGTTGTTGAGCCATTGGTTGAATTTGATCATATCATCATTATCACGCAAAGAGTTTTCTGCAATGATTTACTACTACTACATGGCTACGGGCCTGACTATCACCAGTTTTTCTAAACTATGCATAGCCCCGAGGGCCCGTTTTCAGTTATAAATGGCTATGAATTGATTTAAACTGGTTTTATGGATCTTCTTGGAGTAAAAGAGATTATATGATGATTTTTACTACTGATTTTGAACTGATACTAGGCTTGGCTGGGCCTTAGTGCTAGGCATGATTTTATTACTGATTTTAGACCCGGATGGATTTTGGGCACACATATTGAGATATTGAGAGTTCGTATGTGGTCTCAGAGACCTCCATGGACCTTGCCAATCTGGACTAGGGGATATAGGATGAGAGTGCCGGAGGAGGGGTATACAGGGGAGTAGAGGTATACGGGGAAAGCCTTTCATAGGTCCTACCTGCTGGGCCTACGAGCACCGAAGGAGGTGCATATGGTACCACTGGCATGGCATATCACATCATTCATTGTTTGCACGGTTCCACCCTTGTTTGCTATTTTCTGAGTGTATGCTCCAGCAGTATGGGATGCCAGAGGATTTGTTTTCACCTTTATGTATTCCTCAGGTATATGGGTGCATGTTGGGATTGTAGGTAAATTAGTTTTACTCATTCTTATTATAATCCCTTGTTGGTTTACTTTCCGATCATCCTTACCTTATGGATTGTATTATTAGAATGTTTATGGTTATTTGCTTTCCTTCTCTTCCGTTATTTGAGGTTACCGGTACACCACCTTGTTCATTAAACTCATTGTATATATTGTTGTTGCAAGGATTCATGTGCGTTCTCTACTCTTTCACCTGTGTTCTGTGATATATCTTTTGTGGCTAGCATAACTTACTTGGATTCTTTTATGCCTTCTTCCTGTTGCTAGCTTCCGTGTACTTATCTCTGTTTGCTCTTGTGACCCTTTCCTTATTATATGCTTTATAATGCTTTTATATTTTATATATGCTCAGTAGGCCTATGATGACTATTGGCCGTTGCTTTGCAATTGGTGCTCATACTACACTTCTGCATCTTCCTGGTGCAGATCCTAGTATGAGCTATCGCTATTGACGCAGAGACTCGTGCGATGCTTCTGGACATCCGAGGCATAGGGTGAGCTCCTGGCGACCGGGGCTTATCTATATCTCTTCTTTTTGGCAGTTGACTCTTTTGTATCTTTAGAGGCAGTTGTATATTGTATTTTTGTACTCTCTTGTACTCTGTATATTTAGTAGTGGCTCCTGTACTTTTTATACCAGGTCGTGGAATGGTGTAGCTCATGTATATATTTCTAGATTGCTTCCTTCCATTTTGCTTCTTTATCTTGCTTCCGCTTATTATGCTTCTCATGCATGCTTTCTCAGCTAGTAGCCCATTACTAACCGTTCAGGGATACAAGGATTGGTTTGCCTACAGGGGGGTGGTAGGTGCCATCCTGACCTGAGAAATTGAGTCGTGACAAGAAAATCTCAAAAATCCCCTTTAAAATCTCCCAAAATCGAGCCCCTGAGCTCCATTATTGAGGTAGGAAAGAAAAATGGAATGGAAAAGGAAAGACCACTAGTTTAACACCAGTGATCTTGCACCGGCAGGAAAAAGAGTCACAGTTGCAACATCCCACGTGCGATAACACTTTCGCAGACCCTGAAGTCACTTGCCATGCCTGACCTCGCAAGCATGGCTCAATGATAGTAGGGGCGAGTACACCATTGCAGGCAAAATCCCACAGGAGTGGGTAGCTATGCCAGGCTCGACTCCGCAAAAGCGAAGGGAACATCAGTGGTTCGGTTCCACAGCAGCAGGAAAGTTTCTGCAGGAGCGGACCTCCTATCCGAGACAAACTTCATAGAAACAGTGCCTTGGCCGCAGGTGCGACATCATGGGTGCAGGCCAAGGGCTGCTAGTGCCACGCACCAGACACCAACAACATCAAAGACTTTTAAAACTTAGAATCAACCCTCAGTATTCACCTAAAATTCCATGAAAACAAACCAAATATGCTACTAGATTAAAATTGATATTATGGACTCAATAGAATATTCAGATTCACTAACGGAGGTCATTATCAATGAATGTTGACCCAAGTCAACTTTAGGCCAAAACTTCCAACTTTCCAACCAATGACTCAAAATGCATTTGAATGCCTTGGGTCCCTAACCAATAGTGCTACTAGCCTAAAAATGGCATTGAGGAGCTAACAAAATTGACAGAATTCTCATACGATGTCTAAATCTCTAAATATTGACCAAAGTTAACAATATCAACTTCAAAACCTTTTAAAATGAAAAACTCACATAGAACCCAACTAAACCCCTCATGAATCATGAAACCCACTTCCCCAGACCACAATACCATGAAACAACTATGAGAAAGGGAAAAACAGTCAAAATACATAAAAATTCAAAAGTTACTACATGAGTTATTACATTATTCACCACTAAAACACACGTTCGTCCTAGAATGTAAGAGTAAGAAAGGTACCTGAACTGTCAAAAAGTTGGGGATATCTACTCAGCATGACTAATTCTGTTTCCCATGTAGCCTCTTTAATCGGATGATGCTTCTACTGAACTTTCACTGATGCTATCTCCTTGGACTTGAACTTCCTAGTCTGCCAATCTAGAATAGCTATAAGCTTCTCCTCAAAAGTCAGATTTTAATCTAAATCCATCGAATCTCAACTAATCACATGAGAACCATCAGAATGATACTTCTTCAGCATCGAAACATGAAAAACTAGATGCACAACTGAAAGACTCGAAGGTAAGTCCAACTCACAGGCCACCTCCTCAACATGCCAAAGAATCTCAAAAGGACCAATAAATCTCAAACTAAGCTTGCCCTTCTTCCTAAACTTCATCACACCCCTCATGGGTGATACCTTTAACAGAACCCACTCACCAACCATGAACTCTAAGTCACAAACTCTCCAATCAGTGTAACTCTTTTTCCTACTCTAGGTTGTCAAAAGCTAATCCTAAATCAATATCACCCTATCCATAGAATCCCTCAAAAAATCCGTATCCTAAGGTTTAGCCTCAAAAGAATCAAACCAACCAACTGAATATTTACACTCCCCCCATATAAAGACTCAAATGGTGCTATCTAAATGCTAGAATGATAACTGTTGTTACAGGAAAGCTTCACCAAGGACAAAATTGGTCCCAATAACCATTAAAATCAATCACACAAGCTCTACGCATATCCTCAATACCTGAATAGTCTGGTCTGACTAACCATCCATCTGTGAGTGAAAAGTTATACTAATCTCTAATTGGGTACCCAACTCTCACTGTATATAACTCTAAAAGTGAGATATGAACTGAGTACCCCTATCAAAAATGATGAAAATAGGCACACCATGCAACCAAACTATCTCGCGAATGTAGATCTTTGCTAACTTCTCTGCATTGTAGGTTACCTTCACTGGAACAAAATAGGCTGATTTGGTCAATCTATCCATATTCACCTAAATGGAATCAAACTTTCCCAAGGTCTGAGGCAACTTAATTATGAAATCTATAGTGATATGATCCAACTTTCACTCAGGTTTAAGCATCTTTTGAGTTACATTACCTCATTTCTGGTGCTCATACTTCACTTACTGGCAATTCAATCACTTAGCCATAAACTCCACAATGTCCCTTTTCATCCTACACCACCAATAATCGTTCTTCAGGTCATGATACATCTTGGCTGCCCATGGATGAATAGAATAACTCAAACTGTGAGCCTCTTCCATGATCAATCTAGTTATGTCACCCCTCCCTTAATCCTCAAAACATCCTCCGAATCAAGAATTGCCTAATCTGCCTATGCTTAATCTGTTCCCACACCAAAGATCCGTCCTCAACACGAGAAAGAAATCTACTAGGATCAGAAATATCAAGTCTTGTGAAGCTATTGGCCAAACACTGAACATCCAGTTTCAAAGGTCACTTTTCAGCCACCGACATAGCAAGACTACCCATACTCACTGCCTTCCTACTCAAAGTGTTCGCCACTATATTAGCCTTGCCCGAATGATAGAGAATAATTATGTCATAGTCCTTTAACAACTCTAACCACCTACGCTATCTCAAATTTAAATCCTTTTTGTTGAAGATATACTATAGGCTATGATGATCGGTGAACACCTCACAATGAACTCCATATTAAAACAAATAGTACCACTACAAACTCTAAATCATGAGTAGGGAAGTTCTTCTCGTGGGTCGTTAACTTTCTCAAAGCATAATCTATCACCTTTCCCTTCTGCATCAAAACACCAGCAAGGCCAACTCCCAAAGTGTAATAACCTATTTTTTCATTATTAAAATTTCCACGGTAAAAACATAAGAATTTAAAATTTTGCCAATATATATTTTGTTAGAGATGATAACCATTTGTGTTTAATAGTCGAACAAATACAGTAAAAAAAAAGTGGGGCCGACCAATTATGTCCATGGTAATGGCCCTTCGCTCGCTATAGTGAGCTCACTGCAGCGAGGATACGTCCGTTGCAACAAAGCTCACAAAAAGAGAATCCTGGATTTTAATGATTTCTAAGTTCAGCTCTCTTAAAACAAAGGGATTCTCTCCTAAAAAAAACCCTAGGGTTAATTCCAAGGTAGAAAACAAAAAATAGAGAGCAAAGACTCTCAAAGAAGTGTGGTTCTATCATCCTCCTCAAAGATTCTCTGTCAGAAACTCTGGATCGAGAGTAAGGAGCAAGGTTTAATGTCACTCCCCGGGGTTACCCCCTAGACGTAACACGGGACTCGAGACTACAAGTGCCCCAAGCTAACCCTTGGTCATAGCATTCTCAAGTATAACAAAAGGTAAGCAGAAGCATAATAGATAAATTCGAAATCACATAAATGGATAATCCAAGTCAAATGGAGATACAAAGCCCATAAAGATATTCAAAGCTGTCTATGTCTGAAAAGCCTCTACTCAATATAAAGAGTTGCTAGGACAAGATCCTAGCTAACTCGAAGTGCAGAATGAAAAGATAACACAAGCTAAAAACATAACTAGTCCTCGACCTAAGAGGACTCACCAACAACTATCTGGGAGTGGCTGGGAAACTCTAGCCATGAATCTGAGGAGGTACACCTGAATCTGCATCATCAAAGGATGCATCACAAGATATGCGTCAGTACTATAGGATGTACCGAGTATGCGGGGTATGCATAAAATATGAAAACATGCTTAAAACATAATTAAAATTTAAGTTCATGCATAATCAAAGATGTCATAGGTATATATCATAATTTGAGTAATAAGCATGAGTTCGTAGTCAAAACCTCAACATAAGATATCATAACGCTTAGAAAACTTGAAATCATTCATACGGGAGTTTCTTATAACCGACATTATACCATGTGAGCTACATGGAATCTAACTATATAACCCTAGTTAGCAAAGCTGACTTGAACCCTACCAAGGAACAAGTCACCATCCCTAACTATATAACCCTAGTTGGCAAAGCTGCCCTAATGCCCGCTAAGACACAGGACACCATTATCAAGATGTGGATCCACTCTCATAAGCCCATAGGGCACTTCATTTCATAACCTATCCTGGCAACGTAGTTTCTGGACTTGGGTAATCGAACCCTCGTCGCTTGGTGCTAAATACTACTCCCAAAACATGTACATATAGCTCATAATTTCATAGTGGCACAATCTCATGCCAACTCTTATTTGAAAAGCATGAAAACACATCGGGCATCATGTAATTCTCATATCATAAGTTCATAAAGCTTAGCATAGCCATAATTCAAACATACTTTTCTTTCTTAAATCATACTTGAAGAATTAGACATGCAATTTCATAAATACATAATGACATGTTATCTAAACATGTAAACTTTCACTTGAAATCATGCAATTCAATGAAATCATGCTAGAATTCAACTTTAATGCACGGGCTTTGGAAACCAATTAAGAAGTCTTAATAAAATCATAAATAAACCATAAGGAACCATGAATTGATGCATAAAGCCAATTTTATAAGTTTTCCCCAATGTAAATCAAAACCCTAATTTCACAAGTTCATAATTCAAAATAAGAATTGGGATTTTGGGCACAAGGGTGAAAGGAACCAATTGCTAAATACCCACTTACCTTGGTTGGAGCTAACCCACTTGGATTGAAAAGACTTAGGAGACTTGAACTTGAAGCTTGAGACCTTGAGCTAGAAAGAGCTCTTTTTCCTTTTTGGGGAGGTGAATGAAGGATTTAGAAGAGACTTGAGATACTAAGGGTGAAAACCCTTCTTGAAATAGTCAAAACGACCTCACTTAGGAGTTAAAAGGGTGAGTAATGACTAAAATACCCCTTAGAAATAATTTAGAAAAGCTGTTAAAAAAATTGACTTCTAGTGACCAAAGGTGGATTTCACGGACCGTAGAACAAACCACGGTTCGTGGTTTCCATCCGTGGTTTCTGGCCAAACCAACACGCTTCAGAAACTTTTCTACGGGTCAACAGGACAGACCCGTAGAACAAATAATGGGTCGTCATTTAGAGTCATCATTGCTGGGGACTTAGCTGATCTCTGGATCGAACCATGAGTCAAAATGACGATCCGTCATTCAAACGACGGGCCGTAGAAGTGAGTCGTGAAACCTGAGGGACTTACCACTCCCCTGATCTGTGTTCCACGAGTGGACAGGACAGACCCGTGGTTTGAACCACGGTCCGTAGAACCAACTCGTGGTTCTAGACCAGAGACTGAATCAATAAGAAGGGATTCACAGTTCCATTCCATGACCCGTGGTTCAAACCACGGTTTGTGGTTTGGACCCGTCGTCACTGAAACATGACATTTTTATAGAGATTTTAACTTAGATAGCTGGTTTTATTTCTGGGGTGTTACAATATCTCCCCTTGGGATCATTCATCCTTGAATGAAGACTAAACAAGGGAAAACTGAAGAGAAAATAGCCCAACCAGTAACAGAATATGGAAATCAAAGAGTAAGCATAAAAACTGAACTTTTCAACTTGAAACATGATAAATTAACTTCATAAAACATGGATGCATGCTAGAATCATAAGAGGAACTGGTGGAATAGAATTGGAGGGACATACTAAGGAGGAAACTAGTACCTCAAGCTGGAGCTGAATCAGAAGGAAAGAGATGAGGATATTTGACCTTCATGGCCTCTTCTGCTTCCCAAGTATCACCCTCTACAAGATGATTCCTCCAAAGGACTCACCTGAGTGACTTCTTTGTTCCTCAACCTCCGAATCTGATGATCAAGGATCTCCAAGGGAACCTCGTCATAGGTGAGACTATCCTTCACACCCACATCCTCCAAAGGAACAATCAAGCACGGATCACCAACACACTTCTTAAACAAGGAAACATGGAAAATGGGGTAAACCGCTTCTAACTCTGATGGCAAATCCAACTCATAATCAACCTTACCAAACTTCCTCAGAATCCGAGAAGGACCTACAAAACAGGGACTAAGCTTCCCCTTCTTTCCAAATCTCATCACACCCTTCATGGGTGACACCTTTAGGAAAACCCAATCATCAACTTCAAATTCTAACTCCCTTCTCCTCACATCCGCATAAGATTTCTGTTGAATCTGGCGGTCTTCAACCTTTCCCTAATAAACTAAACCTTCTCTATAGTCTAATGAACCGAATCTGGATCAATCAAGGGTGCCTCACCTAGCTTAAACCAACCAATAAGAGACCTATATCTCCGGCCATAAAGTGCCTCATATGGAGCCATCTGGATGTTAGAGTGAAAGATGTTGTTGTAGGCAAACTCGATAAGAGGTAAGTGATCATCCCAATTACCTTTGAAGTCAATCACACACGCTCTCAACATATCCTCCAAAGTCTGAATAGTGCACTCTGCCTGACCGTCTGTCTATGGTTGAAAAGCTGTGCTAAGCTTCACCTGAGTACCAAGACCTTTCTGAAACGATCTCCAAAACTGAGATGTAAACTAAGGACCTCTATCAGAAATGATGGACAAGGGAATACCATGCAGTTGAACTATCTCCCGAATATAGAGTCTAGCATAGTCGTCTGCTGAATCAGTAGTCCTAACAGCCAAGAAGTGGGATGACTTGGTCATCTGATCGACAATTACCCAAATGGAATCATGTTGCCTTCGAGTACGAGGCAAAGCAGTAATAAAGTCTATATTGATTGCTTCTTATCTCTAAGTGGGAAAGTCAATATCTTGAATCATGCCACCCGACCTCTGATGCTCCACCTTTACTTGTTGACAGTTGGGACACTTAGCCACAAACCCAACTATGTCCCTCTTCATAACATTCCACCAAAAGACTTCCTGTAGATCACGGTACATCTTAGTAGCACCCGGATGGATGGAATATCTAGAACTGTGAGCCTCAGTCAGAATCTACTGTCTTAATCCATCCACATCTGGCACACATAAGCGACCTTGATAATGAAGCACACCATCTCCCCCTTGGTAGAAAACCTCCACCCGCTGTTGATGAACTGCACCCTTAAGATGAAGCAAATGGAATCCTTGTCTTGCTTTGCCTTCACCTCTGCTACCAAAGATGATTCAACACCATTTTGTACAATCACACCACCTTCTGTCGAGTCCATAAGGCAGACTCCCAACGGAGCAAGCCTGTGAACCTCTTTAACCAATTCTTTCTTCCCATCATCAACAGAAGACACATTTCCCATGGACAGTCTACTCAAAGCATCCGCCATGACATTGGCCTAACTCGGATGGTAAAGCACACTCATATCATAATCCTTAAGGAGCTCAAGCCACCTCCTTTGTCTAAAATTCAATTCCTTTTGAGTGAACACATACTGAAGACTCTTATGATCGATGAATACATCCACATGCACACTATACAAGTAATGTCTCCAGATCTTCAAAGAAAAGACCACGGCTGCCAACTCAAGATCATGAGTAGGATAGTTCTTCTCATGGGTCTTAAGCTGTCTCGAAGCATAAGCAATCATCTTACCATTTTGCATCAAAACACAACCCAAACCAATCCTAGAAGCATCACAATACACAACAAAATCATCTAGGCCCTCGAGTATAGCTAACCCTGGAGCGGTGGTCAATCTAGTCTTCAGCTCTTGAAAGTTCTTCTCACACAAGTCAGACCACTGAAATTTTACCTTCTTTTGAGTCAATCGAGTCAAAGGGGCAGCAATGGAAGAAAATCCTTTCACAAACCTTCTGTAGTAACCAGCCAAATCCAAAACACTCCTAATATCAGATGGAGAAGTAGGTCTAGGCTAGCTCTTCACTGCCTCGATATTTTAGGAATCAACCTGAATACCATCTTTAGTCATAATATGACCCAGAAAAGCAACAGACTGCATCCAAAACTCACACTTGCTAAACTTAGCAAATAACTGCCGGTCGTTGAGAGTTTGCAACAAAACCCTCAAATGGTCCGCATGCTCCTCCTCACTCCGAGAGTAGATGAGAATATCATCAATGAAAACAATCATAAACATATCCAGTTATTATTTGAACACATGGTTCATCAAATCCATAAAGGCTGTAGGAGCATTTGTTAGACCAAAAGACATAACAACAAACTCATAATGACCATATCGATTCCTGAAGGCTGTCTTCAGAATATCACACTCTCTAACATGAAGCTGATGATAATCGAATCTAAGGTCGATTTTGGAGAAGAAGCTAGCACCCGGAAGCTAATCGAACAAGTCGTTTATCCTAGGAATGGGATATTTATTCTTGATTGTGACCTTGTTCAGTTGACGGTAATCAATACATATTCTAAGGGATCCATCTTTCTTTCGAACAAATAAAACTTGGGCACCCCATGGAAAAATGCTAGGCCTGATGAAACCATTATCAAGAAGATCTTTCAACTCTTTGAGTTCCGCAAGAGCCACTCTAGAGGGAGGAATAGATATATGATTCATATCTGGGAAAAGATCTATCCCAAAGTATGTCTCCTGCTCGGGAAGGACTCCGGACAAATCATCGGGAAATAATTCTGGGAATTTATTCACAACAGGAACAAACTGAAGGGATGGGGTTTCGGACTCCGTGTCTATAACCCGCACTATGTGATAAACATACCCCTTTGAAATCATCTTCCTAGCCTTAAGATAAGATATGAAGTGGCTTTTCGAGGAAGGAGGGCTACCTTGCCATTCTAAAATGGGTTCATTAGGAAACTTGAAACTGACAACCCGAGTACGACAATTAACAGAAGCATAACATGCATACAAAAAGACATCAAAATCAGTCATCTCCAACTCTACTAGATCTACTGAAGTGACTCTATGAAGGACTGAGATAGGGTAATTTTGGTAGATTCTTTTGGCTAAAGACTGACTCACCAACAGGAGTAGAAACACAAAAGGGTTCTAAAAGTAATTCAGGACATACTTCAAATTTGCATGCTATATAAGGGGTCACAAAAGATAAGGAGGCACCGGGGTCTAACAAAGCATACACATCAAAAGAGAAGACTTTCAAAATACCAGTGACAACATTTGGAGAACTCTCTTGATCCTTATGGGAGAACAAAGCATAAAGACGGTTCTGGTGCTGACCACCAGAGCTAGAAACTGTGCCCTGCTGGGCTGGTCTACCTCCTGAAGCTACTGGAGCGGACTGAGCCCTACTACCTCCCTTCCCCTTCTTAGCTAAAGGGAAATCTCTAACACGGTGTACAACCTGACCACAACCAAAGCAACTACCTGAACCAGCCAAACACTCACCATAATGACTTTTCCCACACTTAACACAAGCTGCGTAGGAAGGTCCCTTAGCAACACTACTCTGAGACTGGGAATGGGAACCAGATCCTGTACCACCCTAATCATCACAAGGCCTCTAGGCCTGGGTAGGAGCACTAGAAGAAGAATGAACGGGGCTTGATGACTTTTTCTGGAACGAGGAGCGATGTCCACCTTCGGACCTCTGATGGCTAAATCCCGAACCCTCAGATCTAGCTCTCTTGTTCTCCCTTGCCATCTCCCTAAGCTTGTCACCCTCAATCTGATGTGCATGAGTCATGAGTCGGGAAATGTTTATGTCACTCAACAACAAGGTAGACATACACTCTTTCTTCACCACATCAGAAACCCCATAAATGAACTTGCTCATTTGATCATGCTGGTCCGCTACCATGGAGGGAGCATATCTAGACAACTGAGTGAACTTCAGACTATACTCTTGAACTGACATCAACCCCTGTCTCAAGTTCATGAATTCCTCCACCTTTGCTTACCTCAACTCTCGGGGAAAGAACCTATCAAGGAAGGCCCTCTCAAAATATTCCCATTTCGTGGGGACCGCGTCCCTCACCCTAGCCTTTTTCCATTGCGTGAACCAAATATGAGCTACATCCTTGAGTTGATAGGATACAAGCTCAACACAATTAACCCCAACCACTTGCATAACTTCAAAGATATTCTTCACTTTATCAATAAAGTTGAGCGGGTCCTCACTCACTTTCGCACCCCAAAATTCAGGTGGGTTCATTCGGATGAAGTCATGAACTCAGGCCGCTACCCCACCTTGAGGGTGGACCGAGGCAGGAGCCGACTGATTGCCTGAGTGGCCAAAGTCTGGGCTAGTAAGTGGATAGCATTTCTGAACTCCTCATTAATGACATCAGGGACCGAAATGGGAGGAACAACATTCCGAGTGGCTCGGGGAGGCAAGCACGTCAAGGAGGCATAATGTGAAATGTACAAAATAGGGATTAGAGAAACATTAGAGTTAAGCTCTATCGCACGATGTGATCATGAAAGAAGTGAAGTTTTCTAAGATATCTCATAGCTTCCCTCTCATATGTGTGGCGCACTTCACACACATGAAAAGGACTCTACTCGATGCGGCTTTCAGACATCCTAGGACTCTTGAACCTGAGGTTCTGATACCAAGTTTGTCATGTCCCAGGGTTACCCTCTAGACGTAACACAAGACTCGGGACCACAAGTGCCCCAAGCTAACCCTTGGTCATAACATTCTCAAGAATAACAAAAGGTAAGCGGAAGCATAATAGATAAATCCAAAATCATATAAATATATAATACAAGTCAAATGGAGATACAAAGCCTAGAAAGAGACTCAAAGCTATCTATGTCTGAAAAGCCTCTACTCAACATAAAGAGTTGCTAGGACAAGACCCTCGCTAACTCAAAGTGCGGAATGAAAAGCTAACGCAAGCTAAAAACATAACTAGTCCTCGACCTAAGAGGACTCACCAACAGCTTTCTGGGAGTGGCCGAGAAATTCTAGCCACAAATCTGAGGAGGTACACCTGATTCTGCATCATCAAAGGATGCAGCGCAAGATATGCGTCAGTACTATAGGATGTACCGAGTATGCGGGATATGCATAAAATATGAAAACATGCTTAAAACATATTTAAAATTTGAGTTCATACATAATCGAAGATGTCATAGGTACATATCATAATTTGAGTAATAAGCATGAGTTCGTAGTTAAAACCTCAATATAAGATATCATAAAGCTTAGAAAACTTGAAATCATTCATAAGGGAGTTTCTTATAACCGACATTAGACCATGTGAGATATATGGAATCTAACTATATAACCCTAGTTAGAAAAACTAACTTGAACTCTGTCAAGGAACAAGTCACCATCCCCAACTATATAACCCTAGTTGGCAAAGCTACCCTAATGCCCGCTAAGACACATAACACCATTATCAAGATGTGGATCCACTCTCATAAGCCCATAGGGCACTTCATTTCATAACCTATGCTGGCAACATAGTTTCTGGACTTGGGTAATCGAACCCTCATTATTTGGTGCTAAATACTACTCCCAAAACATATACATATAGCTCATAATTTTATAGTGGCACAATTTCATGCCAACTCTTGTTTGAAAAGCATGAAAAACACATCGGGCATCATGCAATTCTCATATCATAAGTTCATGAAGCTTAGCATAGCCATAATTCAAACATACTTTTCTTTCTTAAATCATACTTGAAGAATTAGGCATGCAATTTCATAATACATAATAACATGTTATCTAAACATGTAAACTTTCACTTGAAATCATGCAATTCAATGGAATCATGTTAGAATTCAACTTTAGCGTATGGGCTTTGGAAACCAATTAAGGAGTCTTAATAAAATCATAAATAAACCATAAGGAACCATGAATTGATGCATAAAGTCAATTTCATAAGTTTTCCCCAATTTAAATTAAAATCCTAATTTTACAAGTTCATAACTCAAAATAAGAATTGGGGTTTTGGGCACAAGGGTGAAAGAAACCCATTGTTAAATACCCACATACCTTGGTTGGAACTAACCCACTTGGATTGAAAAGGTTTAGGAGACTTGAACTTGAAGCTTGAGACCTTGAACTAGAGAGAGCTCTTTTTCCTTTTTGGGGAGGTGAATGAGGATTTAGAAGAGACTTCGGATAATAAGGGTGAAAACCCTTCTTGAAATAGTCAAAACGGCCTCACTTAGGAGTTAAAAGGGTGGGTAATGACTAAAATACCCCTGGGAAATAAGTTAGAAAAGGTGTTAAAAAAATTGACTTCCAATGACCATGGGTGGATTTCACGGTCCGTAGAACAAACCACGGTTCGTGGTTTCCATCCGTGGTTTCTGGCCAAACCAACAAGCTACAGAAGCATTTCTATGGGTCAACAGGATGGACCTGTAGAACAAATGATGGGTCATCGTTTAGAGTCATCATTGCTGGGGACTTAGCTGATCTCTGGATCAAACCACGAGTCAAAATGACGGTCCATCATTCAAACAATGGGTCGTAGACGTGAGTCGTGAAACCTGAGGGACTTGCCACTCCTCTGATCTGTGTTCCACGAGTGGACAAGATGGACCCATGGTGTAAACCATGGTTCGTAGAACCAACTCGTGGTTCCAGACTAGAGATTGAATCAATAAGAAGTGATTTACAGTTCTATTCCACGACCCGTGGTTCAAACCACGATCCGTGGTTTGGACCCATCATCCCTGAAAAATGACATTTTTATGAGATTTTAACTTAGATAGCTGGTTTTATTTCCGGGATGTTACAATATCTCCCTCTTGGGATCATTCATCCTCGAATGAAGATTAAACAATGGAAAACAGAAGAGAAAACAGTCCAACCAGTAACAGAACATGGAAATCAAAGAGTAAACATAAAAACTGAACTTTTCAACTTGAAATATGATAAACTAACTTCGTAAAACATGGATGCATGCTAGAATCATAAGAGGAACTGGTGGAATAGAATCAGAGGGACATACTAAGGAGGAAACTAGTACCTCAAGCTGGAACTGAATCAGAAGGAAAGAGATGAGGATATTTAACCTTCATGGCCTCTTTCGCTTCCCAAGTAGCACCCTCTACAAGCTGATTCCTCCGAAGGACTTTCACCGAAGTGACTTCTTTGTTTCTCAACCTCCGAATCTGATGATCAAGGATCTCTACAGGAACCTCCTCATAAGTGAGACTATCCTTCACACCCACATCCTCCAAAGGGACAATCAAGCTCAGATCACCAACCCACTTCTTCAACAAGGAAACATGGAAAACGGGGTGAACCGCTTCTAACTCTGATGGCAAATCCAACTCATAAGCAACCTTACCAAACTTCCTCAGAATCTGATAAGGACCTACAAAATGGGGACTAAGTTTCCCCTTCTTGCGAAATCTCATCACACCCTTCATGGGTGACACCTTTAGGAAAACCCAATCATCAACTTCAAATTCTAACTCCCTTCTCCTTACATCCGCATAAGATTTCTGTTGAATCTGGCGGTCTTCAACCTTTCCCTAATAAACTAAACCTTCTCTATAGTCTAATGAACTTAATCTGGATCAATCAAGGTTGCCTCACCTAGCTTAAACCAACCAATAAGAGACCTATATCTCCGGCCATAAAGTGCCTCATATGGAGCCATCTGGATGCTAGAGTGAAAGCTGTTGTTGTAGGCAAACTTAATAAGAGGTAAGTGATCATCCCAATTACCTTTGAAGTCAATCACACACGCTCTCAACATATCCTCCAAAGTCTGAATAGTGCACTCTGCCTGACCGTCTGTCTACGGTTGAGAAGCTGTGCTAAGCTTCACCTGAGTACCAAGACCTTTCTGAAACGATCTCCAAAACTGAGATGTAAACTAAGGACCTCTATCAGAAATGATGGACAAGGGAATACCATGCAGTTGAACTATCTCCCGAATATAGAGTCTAGCATAGTCGTCTGCTGAATCAGTAGTCCTAACAGCCAAGAAGTGGGATGACTTGGTCATCCGATCGATAATTACCCAAATGGAATCATGTTGCCTTCGAGTACGAGGCAAACCAGTAATAAAGTCTATATTGATTGCTTCCCATCTCCAAGTGGGAAAGTCAATATCTTGAATCATGCCACCCGACCTCTGATGCTCCACCTTTACTTGTTGACAGTTGGGACACTTAGCCATAAACCCAACTATGTCCCTCTTCATAACATTCCACCAAAAGACTTCCTGTAGATCACGGTACATCTTAGTAGCACCCGGATGGATGGAATATCTAGAACTGTGAGCCTCAGTCAGAATCTACTGTCTTAATCCATCCACATCTGGCACACATAAGCGACCTTGATAATGAAGCACACCATCTCCCCCTAGGGAGAAAACCTCCACCCGCTGCTGATGAACTGCACCCTTAAGCTGAAGTAAAATAGGATCCTTGTCTTGATTTGCCTTCACCTCTGCTACCAAAGATGATTCAGCATCATTTTGTACAATCACACCACCGTCTGTCGAGTCCATAAGGCGTACTCCCAACCGAGAAGACTGTGAGCCTCTTTAACCAATTCTTTCTTCCCATCATCAATGGAAGACACACTTCCCATGGACAGTCTACTCAAAGTATCCGCCATGACATTGGTCTTACCCGGATGGTAAAGCACACTCATATCATAATCCTTAAGGAGCTCAAGCCATCTCCTTTGTCATAAATTCAATTCCTTTTGAGTGAACACATACTGAAGACTCTTATGATCGGTGAATACATCCACATGCACACCATACAAGTAATGTCTCTAGATCTTTAAAGAAAAGATCACGGCTGCCAACTCAAGATCATGAGTAAGATAGTTCTTCTATGGGTCTTAAGCTGTCTCAAAGTATAAACAATCACCTTACCACGCTATATCAAAACACAACATAAACTAAACCTAGAAGCATCACAATACACAACAAGATCATCTAGGCCCTCGTGTAGAGCTAATACTGGAGCGATGGTCAATCTAGTCTTCAGTTCCTGAAAGTTCTTCTCACACAAGTCGGACCACTAAAATTTTACCTTCTTATGAGTCAATCGGGTCAAAGGGGCAGCAATGGAAGAACATCCTTCCACAAACCTTCTGCAGTAACCAACCAAACCCAAAAAGCTCCTAATATAAGACAGAGAAGTAGGTCTAGGCCAGCTCTTCACTGCCTTGATCTTTTGGGAATCAACCCGAATACCATATTTAGTCAAAATATGACCCAAAAAAGCAATAGACTGCATCCAAAACTAATACTTGCTAAACTTAGCAAATAACTGCCGGTCCTTGAGAGTTTGCAACACAACCCTCAAATGGTCCGCATGCTCCCCCTCACTCTGAGAGTAGATGAGGATATCATCAATAAAAATTATCACAAACATATCCAAGTATTGTTTGAACACACGGTTCACCAAATCCATAAAGGCTGCAGGAGCATTAGTTAGACCAAAATACATAACAACAAACTCATAATGACCATACCAAGTCCTGAAGGCTGTCTTCAGAATATCACACTCTCTAATACAATGCTGATGATAACCGAATCTAAGGTCGATTTTGGAGAAGAAGCTAGCACCCTGAAGCTGATCGAACAAGTCGTCAATACAAGGAATAGGATACTTATTCTTGATTGTGACCTTGTTCAATTGACGGTAATCAATACACATTCTAAGGGAACCATCTTTCTTTCGAACAAACAAAACTGGGGCACCCCATGGAGAAATGCTAGGCCTGATGAAACCTTTATCAAGAAGATCCTTCAACTAATCTTTCAACTCTTTGAGTTCCGTGAGAGCCATTCTATAGGGAGGAATAGAGATAGGATTCGTATTTGGGAGAAGATCTATCCCAAAGTCTGTCTCTCGCTTGGGAGGGACTTCGGGCAAATCATTGGGAAACACTTCTGGGAATTCATTCACAACAGGAACAGACTAAAGGGATGGGGTTTCGGACTTCCTGTCTATAACCCACACTATGTGATAAACATACCCCTTTGAAATCATCATCCTAGCCTTAAGATAAGATATGAAGCGACCTTTCGAGGAAGGAGGGCTACCTTTCCATTCTAAAACGGGTTCATTAGGAAACTTGAAACTAACAACCCGAGGATGACAATTAATAGAAGCATAACATGCATACAACATGACATCAAAATCAGTCATCTCCAACTCTACTAGATCCATTGAAGTGACTCTATGAAGGATAGAGATAGGGAAATTTTGGTAGATTCTTCTGGCTAAGACTGACTCACCAACAGGAGTAGAAACACAAAAGGGTTCTAAAAGTAATTCAGGACATACTTCAAATTTGCATGCTATATAAGGGGTCACAAAAGATAAGGAGGCACCGGGGTCTAACAAAGCATACACATCAAAAGAGAAGACTTTCAAAATACCAGTGACAACATCTGGAGAACTCTCTTGATCCTTATGGGAGAACAAAGCATAAAGACGGTTCTGGTGCTGACCACCAGAGCTAGAAACTGTGCCCTGCTGGGCTGGTCTACCTCCTGAAGCTACTGGAGCGGACTGAGCCCTACTACCTCCCTTCCCCTTCTTAGCTAAAGGGAAATCTCTAAAACGGTGTACAGCCTGACCACAACCAAAGCAACTACCTGAACCAGCCAAACACTCACCATAATGACTTTTCCCACACTTAACACAAGCTGCGTAGGAAGGTCCCTTAGCAACACTACTCTGAGACTGGGAATAGGAACTAGATCCTCTACCACCCTGATCATAATGAGGCCTCTGGGACTGGGTAGGAGCACTAGCAGAAGAATGAACGGGGCCTGATGACTTCTTTTGGAACGAGGAGCGATGTCCACCTCTGGAACTCTGATGGCTAAATCCCGAACCCTTAGATTATATCTCTTGTTCTCCTTTGCCATATTTCTAAGGTTGTCACCCTCAATTTGATGGGCATGAGTCATGAGTCGGGAAATGTTCATGTCACTTAACAACAAGGCAGACCTACACTCTTTCTTCACCACATCAGAAACCTCATAAACGAACTTGCTCATTTGATCATGCGGGTCCACTACCATAGAGGGAGCATATCTAGACAACTGAGTGAAATTTAGACTATACTCTTGAACCGACATCGACCCCTATCTCAAGTTCACGAATTCCTCCACCTTTGCTAACCTCAACTCTCGGGAAAAAACCTATCAAGGAAGGCCCTTTCAAAACATTCCCATGTCATGGGGACTGGGTCCCTCACCCTAGACTTTTTCCATTGCGTGAACCAAATATGAGCTACATCCTTGAGTTGATAGGATACAAGCTCAACACAATCAACCCCAACCACTTACATAACTTCAAAGATCTTCTTCACTTCATCAATAAACTTGAGTGGGTCCTCACTCACTTTCAAACCCTAAAATTTAGGTGGGTTCATTCGGATGAAGTCACGAACTCGGGCCGCTACCCCACCTTGAGAGTGGACTAGGGCAGGAGTCAGCTGGTTGGATTGAGTGGCCAAATTCTGGGCTAGCAAATGGATGGTATTTCTGAACTCCTCATTCGTGACATTGGGGACCAGAACGGGAGAAACAACATTTTGAGCAACTCGATGAGGCATAGCACGTCGAGGAGGCATAATCTAAAATGTACAAAATAGGGATTAGAGGAACATTAGAATTAAGATCTATCGCATGATGTGATCATGAAAGAAGTAAAGTTTTCTAAGACATCTCATAGCTTCCCTCTCATATGTGTGGCGCGCTTCACATACAGAAAAGGACTCTACTCGATGCAGCTTTCAGACATCCTAGGACTCGTGAACCTGAAGCGCTGATACCAAGTTTGTCTCGCCATGGGGTTACCCCCTAGACGTAACACAGGACTCGAGACTACAAGTGCCCTAAGCTAACCCTTAGTCATAGCATTCTCAAGTATAACAAAAGGTAAGTAGAAGCATAATAGATAAATTCAAAATCACATAAATGGATAATCCAAGTCAAATGGAGATACAAAGCCCATAAAGAGATTCAAAGCTGTCTATGTCTGAAAAGCCTCTACTCAACATAAAGAGTTGCTAGGACAAGACCCTAGCTAACTCGAAGTGCAGAATGAAAAGCTAACACAAGCTAAAAACATAACTAGTCCTCGACCTAAGAGGACTCACAAAAAATAGCTGTCTGGGAGTGGGTGGGAAACTCTAGCCATGAATCTGAGGAGGTACACCTGAATCTGCATCATCAAAGGATGCATCACAAGATATGCGTCAGTACTATAGGATGTACCGAGTATGCGGGATATGCATAAAATATAAAAATATGCTTAAAACATAATTAAAATTTAAGTTCATGCATAATCGAAGATGTCATAGGTACATATCATAATTTGAGTAATAAGCATGAGTTCGTAGTCAAAACCTCAACATAAGATATCATAACGCTTAGAAAATTTGAAATCATTCATACGAGAGTTTCTTATAATCGACATTAGACCATGTGAGCTACATGGAATCTAACTATATAACCATAGTTAGCAAATCTGACTTGAACCCTGTCAAGGAACAAGTCACCATCCCCAACTATATAAACCTAGTTGGCAAAGCTGCCCTAATGCCCGCTAAGACACAGGACACCATTATCAAGATATGGATCCACTCTCATAAGCCCATAGGGCACTTTATTTCATAACCTATCCTGGCAACGTAGTTTCTGGACTTGGGTAATCGAACCCTCGTCGCTCGGTGCTAAATACTACTCCCAAAACATGTATATATAGCTCATAATTTCATAGTGGCACAATCTCATGCATACTCTTGTCTGAAAAGCATGAAAACACATCGGGCATTATGCAATTCTCATATCATAAGTTCATGAAGCTTAGCATAGCCATAATTCAAACATACTTTTCTTTCTTAATTCATACTTGAAGAATTAGGTATGCAATTTCATAAATACATAATGACATGTTATCTAAACATGTAAACGTTCACTTGAAATCATGCAATTCAATGGAATCATGCTAGAATTCAACTCTAATGCATGGGCTTTGGAAACCAATTAAGGAGTCTTAATAAAATCATAGATAAACCACAAGGAACCATGAATTGATGCATAAAGCCAATTTCATAAGTTTTCCCCAATTTAAATCAAAACCCTAATTTCACAAGTTCATAACTCAAAATAAAAATTGGGGTTTTGGGCATAAGGGTGAAAGGAACACATTGCTAAATACCCACATACCTTAGTTGGAGCTAACCCACTTGAATTGAAAAGACTTAGGAGACTTGAACTTGAAGCTTGAGACTTTGAGCTAGAGAGAGCTCTTTTTCCTTTTTGGGGAGGTGAATGAAGGATTTAGAAGAGACTTCGGATAATAAGGGTAAAAACCCTTCTTGAAATAGTCAAAACGACCTCACTTAGCAGTTAAAAGGGTGGGTAATGACTAAAATACCCCTGAGAAATAATTTAGAAAAGCTGTTAAGAAAATTGACTTCTAGTGACTACGGGTGGATTTCATGGACCGTAGAACAAACCACGGTTTGTGGTTTCCATTCGTGGTTTTTGGCCAAACCAACATGCTGCAGAAGCATTTCTACGGGTCAATAGGACGGACCCGTAGAACAAACGACAGGTCGTCATTTAGAGTCATCGTTGTTGGGGACTTAGTTGATCTCTAGATCAAACCACGAGTCAAAATGACAGTCCATCATTCAAACGATGGGCCATATAAGTGAGTTGTGAAACCTGAGGGACTTGCCACTCCTCTGATTTGTGTTCCACGAGTGGACAGGACAGACCCGTGGTTTGAACCACGATCCGTAAAACCAACTCATGGTTCCAGACCAGAGACTGAATCCATAAGAAGGGATTCATGCTTCCATCCCACGAACCGTGGTTCGAACCACGGTCCATGGTTTGAACCACGGTCCATGGTTTGGACCCATCTTCCCTGAAACATGATATTTTTCTGAGATTTTAACTTAGATAGCTGGTTTTATTTTTGGGGTGTTAAATTTAATGCACCCTACAATAGTAGATTGGTGTCAAGATAGGTTATGATTTAATGAGTAGTAGAGTTTTATTAGCAAATTGCATATCCTATATAGAATTAACGGGATACAATATGATTACGCTTATGAGCATGGTGCTTGAATGGACATTGCTTAGAAGTATGTAAAAGAACTGTATGTGTGAATATATATATATATATATATATATATATGATCTTTATTGTGTGATATTAGTTTGGATGATAGTAATGGGAATAGAGGGAGAGAGACTCATGCTAATGCAACTATTAACTCGGACTAATAAAATTAAGGGTTAGAATAAACCTCAAAATTGATATACCTGTTGTGTGTGTTATTGATGGTGTGATTACTTTGAGGTGAGTTATCCTCGTGGTTTGATATGAAGTGTGAAGAAGTGTCATAATGTAGATGTCCTAAGAGGAAACATGAGTAGATGAACAAAGAATGAGCCACAGTAAAAAGTGAAATGGCTTAGGGGTTGCGTTGTATATCGAGTGTCGACAACTGCCTAATAAAAGGCTAATGATGTGGTATTCATGATTATGATAATAATGTTGAGGACGGGTCATCACATCCAGAAACGGGAGTAATGGTCCTTGGTATGACAATGTCACTAGTTAATCAAGATGAACTAGTGATGTTTCTATGTGGAGTGAGACTTAATATAGTCTCTCGTACGTGTTATTGAATTGTAAGCATGTTTATTTGTCTTCGAACATAATACATGATGAAATATGTGTTTGGCTTGACAATGCTTGCATAAATAAGCTTATAATTGTTTGAAGCTTGTCTTTAAATGACTTATGATTATGAAGTGCACTTATTATAATTTGTGTACTTATTGGTAATATTCTGAGAGATAGTTGAGTATGAGAACATACTAAGATATATTGAGAGAATGAAGAATATACATACTATTCTATTGTTGAGTAACTCGAGTGCGATGTGATCTTACGGATGAGTGGTTATTTCGTGCAGGGGATACCATACTGATAAGCTACATGGACCCGAGGTTGTCCCCTACAGGTCATGATTAGTTGGGCAGGAATAAGACCCTTTAGCATGTGTGTACAGATTGAGTGGTTATTGGAGGAGTGATGAGGTATCAAGACTATATAGCCACTAGAATTGTATAGAGATGAATCCATTTGTGATGTGATTGTATTATATTTGTTAAGTTATTTGATGACTTTTAGGTCCATTTCGGTGACTTACATGTCTTTGCTCATTGACATTGATATGTTCAGACTTGGGTGATTTATCTGGTTGATATGACTATTTGACTGTCTGAGATTAGATGTATGTGTTGTTGTGCTTATTTGTTGGGATGGTTTGGGATGTGGATGAAAAATCCTTAAGGGATGATGAGAGTTTGAGAACAAATTTTATGATAACTAAACAACTGAGAGTGTCAATGGGTGTGTGTAGTGATGATAATATTGGCACTAATAATGGGGGTAATACTTGATACATTTTTGAGTGGAACAAAATGTCTAGAAATAATTTCTAGGGTTTAATTGGAACTAAGAAAAGGAATTCTAATCTTATGGACTTGTTAGGATTAAAAGTTTAAAGTGGAAAATGACGGGGTAAGAAATGGTGATGTGATGATATTATGCACTTATTGGATTATTTATACCTTGTGTAAAGTTGTGGTATGAGATTATCTATTGCTTTCATTGATTTCTATATATGTGTTACATGAACTAATCTTAGTCGGGCAATCATACCTACCAGTACTTGTGGTGTACTGATACTACTCTTGCTACACTCTTTTGTGGGGTGTAGGTGTGTACAGGTTGATTGAAGTTCCTTAATTGCAGTGATGGTTATTCAACATCAACTTCTGTGTATCTTATTTCTCAGGTGAAAATTGTGTCTTTTATTTTATTATTCTTATTCATTATTAGTTCGCTCTTGTACATGTCTAGACTAGGTCCTCGGGAATGATTGTGTTTTGAGGGACAAATGACTTGTATGATTTTCGAAGAATATAAATTTTGATTATGAGTTTTATTTGATTAGTCATTATAATGATGTTATTTTTTAAAAAAATTCTGCATTAATAATGATTGGATAGTAAGGGCTCCTATCGAGTTAGAATCGAGTAGGTGCCCGCATGATCCCGTACATTGGGTCATGACATGAAGCATCACAATACACGGTAAAACCTTCACCTTTCACAGAGGTAAGGTCAAGATATGTGCCAAAGTCAACAAAGCCTTAAGCTTTTGACAACTCTCCTCACACTCATCGGACCACTGAAAAGCAACATTTGGCCGAGTCAGCTTGGTCAAAAGAGCTGCAATAGAATAGAAACCCCGTATGAAACGTCTATAATAACTAGCCAACCCAACAAAACTTCTAATCTCAGTAGGTGAAGTAGGCCTAGTCCAATCCTGAACCACCTCAATCTTGGTGGGATCGACCATAATACAATCCTTGGACACAACATGTGCCAAAAAAAACACAGAACTACCAAAACTCACACTTAGAGAACTTAGCATACAACTTCTCATCCCTCAATCTCTGGAGTACAATCCTCAAATGCTTTACATAATGCGTCTTACTCTTGGAGTACACCACGTTGTAATCAATGAATACAATCACAAAGAAATCAAGATACGGTCAGAATACCTCATTCATCAACTCCATAAATGCCACTGGGGCATTATATGCCACCAGGGCATTATTCAACTCACTGAACATCACCAAGAACTCATAATGACTATACCAGCATCTGAAATCTATCTTAGAAATATTTGAAGCCCTAATCCTCAACTGATGGTACCCCGACCTCAAGTCAATCTTTGAAAATGCTGAAGCACCCTGAAGCTGATCAAACAAGTCATCAATGTACAAAAGAGGATACTTGTTCTTAATGGTCACCTTGTTTAACTGTCGATAATCAATACACATACACATAGACCCATCTTTCTTTTTCATAAATAACACTGGAGAACCCAAAGGAGAAATACTAGGTCTAATGAAACCTTTACTCAATAAATACTGAAGCTGGTCCTTCAACTCTGCTAGAGCCATCTTATAAGGAGGAATAGAAATAGTTTTGGTGCTCGAATCTAAATCAATAGCAAAATCAATATCCCTATTACGAGAAACGCCTTAAAGGTCCATAGGGAACACATCCCGAAACTTCCTCACCACTCTTACTGATTCCAATGGAGGCGAGTCAACACTATTATCATGCACATAAGCCAAATAAGAAAGGCACCCATTTTCAACCATCTAATGAGCTCAAAGACAAGAAATAACATTCTTAGGATATGAACTCGGAGTACTTTCCCACTCTAGCCTCAGCACAACTGGTATAACCAAAGTAACAATCTTAGCTCGACAGTCCACTATAGCATGATATGGATAGAGCCAATCCATACCCAAAATGACATCAAAATCTACCATATTTAGGATAATCAAGTCTATAAGGTATTATACCATAAAAGAGTCACAACACAGGATTGGTACACTTGATCCATCACTAAAGAATCACCTACCATGATAGCGACACAAATGGGCATGGCAAGGGACTCACACATCATGTCAAAACTCAAAGAAAAATATACATACACATATGAATATGTGGAACCATGGTCAAATAATACTAAAGTAGGCCAATGGAAAACAAGGATGATATCTGTAATAACTACATTTGAGGCTTTAGCCTAGGTCTACCTAGGAATGAATAATAATGACCACGTCTGCCCCAGACTAAGTAACTCCAAGAGCCGTCTAGGCTCTACCCCTAGTACCTTGAGAACCACCTTTACCACTCTATATACCTCCTCTAGCTGGTGGGGCTGGTGCCCATTAAGTTTGCATCTGAGAACTCTACTGTGAATGATCCTTCCCATACCTAGAGTATTCCCTAGCATAGAGCCCAAACTCTCCACAATCAAAACACCCATGAACTGCGGTAGGCTGATGGGATGGCCTAGATGAACTAGAATGTCCACCACAACCAAAATACCCAGAATGAGACCCTATGACCATCTGTCCCAAACTTGGACCACTTAAAGTACCAAAACCTGAATATGCGCCATCAGAACCCTACAATGCTGCATGAAAAATCCTACTATGCTAAAATTAAGAACCTCTGCTTGAGAAATCCCTTCCTCAGGATGAAGATCCACTAAAACCACCTTATCTTTAAAACCTATTTTTGCTACTCTCCTAGTGTCTGGAATGAATACCTTTAATCCTCCTGGCGTGATCAATTATCTACTGAAAAGTGCCCCCGATAGTCGCCAACTATGTTGTATCCAATGAAGAGAAGTATTCAAACCCTTTATGAACTTCCTAACCCGCTCTCCCTCTATCAAAATACTCATCAAGGCATGCCTAGACATGGCTTAGAAGCAAACCTTGTACTCGGTAGACAGTAGGACCCAATCACACAAACCTATCAAACATCTTCTACTTATCAACTGTCTTCACAGATCTAGGCACAACCGGTGGAGTAACAAGTTTGTCTGGTAAATCATTAATGCGTAGGGCCATAACAATAGGTTATGCCCCAAGAGTTTGAAAACCCTAGACCATACTCTCTCAAGAGGCTGGACATCATTTCTCGTCTATGATCCATCAGGAGTGACAGGTCAAGCTCCTATCTGAGACATACCCTCCAAATTAATCAAGAGTTGAACCATGGTATTTTACAGTATGAGAGTAGTAATAAAACCATAAAGAACCTAGGCTAGCCCCACACCCTCAGGCTAATAGGCTGTATCATCATATCAACCTCTGGCTCAGGGGATATCATCTTGGAATATCCCCTACCTGGAGATGCCTTATGAGCTCTACCTCTACCTATTCTATAGTAGTGACCCGTGCCTCGACCCTTAACTGAGGCCCCAATAGTGGGTGCTGTCTCATCACCTTCAGTAGAACCTGATCGTTTCTTCACCATCAACTGAAAAAGTGAAACATAAGCTTAGAAATCAAGGAGTGACCAAGTTGCATGATAAGGAATCAAAGATAAATCAACTCATTTACTGTCATGATCAATACAAGGGCATCACAATATCATAATTCCTCTCAATAAAAGACCCCACATGGGTATTACAATAACACAAATCAACTCAATTTCTAATATAATTGGTAAGTCAACTCCCATAGCATGCCTTACATGATAAGTACCCACCCAAGTAAAGTCTGAAAGAAGTTAAGCCATAACCTACATCGAAGCCGAGCAATAAACTCTACAAGGTCACACTTGAGCTTTTACTTTATGAATAGCCTTCGAACACAACCACTCTATCAAAAATAAGTTCTATGCATAAAGATGAGTCCAATGATACCCATATTAATAAGGTTCTAATTCAGGTCCAAAAAGTCAAACCCGAGCCCATAAAGGAAAAAAATAGAATTTTATTGAAAAATCAATTTACCCAAGGATTAAGGAGTCCTAATATGAAATCTCATAAAAAAAACATAGTTAAAATCAAGCCTGATATCATTAAGTTATCAAACTTTAACTTTATCGAGAAAATCCAAAAATTCCAAGTTGAAAAACCAAGATTTAAAGGTGAAATCATGAAATAATCATTGGAAAATATATAAAAGTAGAACAAGAAGCTTACCTAATAAAGAAATCTCAAAAATCTCCTTTGAAATTGCCCAAAATTGAGTCACCAAGCACTAAAAATGAGGTATGAAAGAAAAATTGAAATGAAAAGGAAAAACCACTGGTTTAACACCAACAAGCTCGCAACACGGGAAAATGGGTCACAATTGCAATATCACACATGCGGTAACATTTTCTGCAGGCGCGAAAGACCATTGCCATACCTACCTCTGCAGGTGCGGATTAGCAATTGCAGGGGTGAGTCCGCCACGATGGACAAAATCCCACAGGAGCAAACCTCCATCTCCTGGCTGACCTTTGCACAAGTTATACCTTGGGAACAAGCATGACATTACCGGTGGGGGCCAAGGGCTACTAGTGTAATGCACCAGGCGCTAGCAATATCAAAGACTTTTAAGAACATAGAATCGACCCTTAAAACTCACTCAGAACCCCACGAACACAAACCAAATATACTAATAAACTAAAATTAATATTCCATACTCAATGGAATCGTGTGATCAACCAACAAAAGTTGTTATCAATGAATGTTGACCTAAGTCAACTCTAGGACAAAACTTTCAACTTTCCAATTAATGACTTAAAACGCATCAAAATACCTCGAGACCTGAACCAACATTGATACTAGCCCAAAAATAGCATTCCAAAGCTAACAAAACTGACAAATTTTTTATATAACATCTAAATCTTCAAATTTGATCAACGTCAACTATATCAACTTCAAAATCTTCCAAAATGAAAAACTTGCATAGAACTCAACCTAACCCCTCAGGAACCATACCACCCACTTCTGAAGACCACAAATAACATAAAATAACTATGAAAAGGGGAAAAATAGTCAAAACACATAAAATCCAAAAATCACTACAAGAGTTGTTACAATTTGACATTTACAAAATTACTTGCTCAAAATACCTAAGTTAAGCCAACTTCCTGATTATATAATCAAGAGAAGTATCTTGATAATGATTGTATATCTAAGCTGGTTAAATAATTACTTATGAGATAAAACTTTATGTGTTGGTTTAAATGTAATGACCTGTTCTGTCGTTATAGTAAATTTAAGGCATAAGTACCCATCTAAAAAATTACATAAGATAAGAGTTGATAAAATCTTAGGCTAGGGTGAGTTTTAATGAAAGTCTGGTGTTATGTGCTTAGGTGGAAAGTCCTAATTTGTGGTGCAACATTTGATATTTTGGTGTCCATTTATGGATAGTCGAGAAGTGTAGGATCCCATAGAAAGTTTTGGGATGGAAATCGGGTTCACAGAACTCTGGTTATGGTAGTTGCTGCATCGGGGTTAATTCGTGATGTCTAGAATTTAAAGTATTTTGTGAAATAGGGAGTTTTGGGGCAAGTTCCAAGGTTCTAATTTTTGCATACCAGCGTAGCAAATGAACTCTTATCATAGCGAGTCCACTTTAGCGGTATGGTTCTCGCCATAATAGTCATGAGAAACCATCAGGGACTACCGTAGCAATTTGAGTCCCGCCATAGTAGTACGTATGGGGAAATAGGCTGCCATAGTGAGTGACGGGGCAGTTTAACTGACTTAAGTACATTTTCAGAGTTTATTTCCCATAACTCCCGAGCCTCATTTGAAGAGGATTATGCGGAAATTTTCCCACTCGAGTAGGCAATTTTCCTTTGTTAAGGTGAGTAATTTCTCCTTCTTATCATTGTTTAATTCCTTATTGATTATAAAATCATAGGAATGAAGAATTATAATAGAATTCTTGGGTTGGATCCCTAAAAGCATAAAAGGGTGGAGACACCCCTATGGGTAGGTATAATTTCACCTAGAATTGATCTTAGGAGGTTATTTAATGATTGCTAGTATAAAATTGATAGTTTTAAACATGATTAGGACTAATGGAGAACCTTGAGTTCTATAAAAAGTATGACCTTTAAGTATAAAAAGGCTAAAAAGGGGAAAATTGATAAGAAACCTCTTGAATATTGATTATATGATTATTGTGGGACTAATAGTGAGTAAATAACCCTTGGGGAGTGCTGCAGACCTTGAATAAGGGTAGAATAATTGGGTATAATTCCCAATGCATAAAATGAAGACTAAATGATTAATTACTCTTGTATTTGTTGTTTATAGACTTTGAACTCTCTGAAGCATTGAGAAAGGGTAAGGCTACTACTAAGTACCTTATGGTTGAGAATTTTATAGTCAAGGTAGGTTATAATTTACATTGGAGTTGAGACTTATTTTAGTGCATTTATCTGTTAGAATTTTATAACTTGTGGATTAGTCTTCAAACATGTCTAAATCATGAATATTTTCATGTTGTGCTTGAATAAATAAGCTGTATATACATGAAACTCAATAAAGAACTCAAAATGATTAAGTGTATGTGTAATTAGTACATTGTGATATATCCTAAGAAATAGACTTGGAACCATATGTTCACTATTGTTAGTTGGAGTGGGTACCATAAGCCAATATAGTTATTGTTGTTGACTATTGTTAGTTAGAGTGGGTACCACAAGATGGTATAGATTTGATATTATCTCTTGTTATGGATTGGGTACCACGAGTAGGTACGTTACATGTATCCTGATACGTCCCCTGCAGGTCATGGCTAGTTAGATAAGAATAAGACCCTTTAGCATATGTGTACAACCTTTTTATATTGATTTTTACCTATGGTTAGATATGGTGAGTTGGAACTGTAAACTGAGATGTGACTAATGGTATTGAGTATATTTGGTAAGGTTAGGTGGACATAGGTTCAATATGATGTAACTATTGAAAGTGCTTATTCTTACATTATTATGGTAATACTTCAATGACTTATGTGAATTGTTACAAATGTTGATAACTTGACTTGAGATAATTATCTGTTGACAGAAATATATGCTAAGTGCTGAAGTGCCTTTTACTTTTTATTTGGTTTGACTGTATAGTTGTTCTAAACTGAGTCGGAATATGATACCTACCAATACATAGTAGTTTGTATTGATACTAGCTTGTACACTTATTTTGTTGAGTGCAGACCGTGTTTCAGAAGGTCAGATGCTACCTCACTTTTATCTAGGCTGTAGACTCCGATCCAAGGGTGAGCACTGTATCTCAAGCTACCGTGAATCCTCTCTTGGTCATTGTCCTTCCTTTGAATGATGAAATTATCTTTTAGTATTTTCAATTTTGGATATCTTAGACATTGTCTACTTGTTAGAGTTTTTGTATGATAACTTTCAGTTCTTGGGGAATGTAATAGTTAGTCAATTTATTCCATACTTTAATTATATCCGTTTTCAACTATTATTCAGGTTTACAGTTGTTTTTCCATATTATCTCTATTAAGGTTTGGGATAGATAGTTTTTCCATCGGAGGGTTAGTGTAGGTGCCACTCAAATCCATTTGGGTCGTGACAAAGTTAGTATCATAGCCCCGAGATTGTTGATCTTATTATATAAGATTGTGTCTGGTAGAGTTTTGCGAAATAGTACAAAGACCTCCATATGTTTCTTTGAGAGGCTAAAAGATATTAAGAAAACTCAACTTCTTCTTTCCTTCATGCTATTACTTGATTCCAATTTGTATCTAGTGATCTAAATTGGTTTTTAACTCTTTCACTCTTATTCTTGTAGATAGCGAGAACACGTGCTTTAGAAGCAAGAGCAGCGGCGCCTGAACCAGTCATTGAGCTGCGGTTCATGGTAGGGGTTAGGCAAGAGGAGAACGAGATATAGAAAGGAGGGAAGCTCCAACTAGGGGCATATCTCAGGCCATAACACCAGTTTGGGAAAGGTCAGTGTCTTCTCCATCCCACACGATCTTCCCGAGGTTGTAGAGAATGAAGCAGTACTGGTTTAGAATAATGAGGCAACACCAATTCAGGAAACTGAAGCTCCGACTTAGATATCATCAACCATGATTGAGAAGGTCCTGAGTTTTCTAAGTGGGCTGGTAGGGACTATAACCACATATACAGTTCCCACTATATAACATTCGAGGGTGTAGCATGCTGCTGCTGTAGGTCCTAGGATGGATGCAGCTTCTAAGATAAGTATTTTTCCACGACCAGTGATAGGTCTGATAATGACCGGCGGTGAACATGATCTTTTCTAATTTTTTTTTCAAAATGAAGCCTCCAATATTCAATGGTTTAGAATCTGAGGATGCGTATGAATTCATCATTGATTGCCATGAGCAACTGCACATGATGTGTATAGTTGAAAGGTATGGGGTTGAGTTTGTGACTTTTTAGTTACAAGGTGATGCAAAAATATGGTGGAGAGCTTTGGTGGAGTGTAGGCCTACTAGGCCACTCACAATGACTTGGAGTTAGTTTTATACGATATTCCCAGAGAAGTACATTCTGCATACTATGCGAGACAA
Source organism: Jaltomata sinuosa (assembly GCA_003996215.1). NCBI lineage: Eukaryota > Viridiplantae > Streptophyta > Magnoliopsida > Solanales > Solanaceae > Jaltomata > Jaltomata sinuosa. Next base: position 380,133 of record QJPP01007215.1, read on the forward strand.
GTGGAGAGATGAGTTTGCTAATATTGTGCAGGGTAATCTATTAGTTGTGGCCTATGAGCCTCAGTTCCATTCACTTACACGGTATTCTACACAATTGATGAATACTGAAGAGGAATTGATTCACTGTTTCATGAAAGGGTTGAAATATGAATGCTGAAGGCAGGAAAACCTAATGATGTTCTCCTAATCTGTTCACTAGCAACATCTAATGACTAGCAAATAAACTGGAACGCTCCAAAAGCAAGAAGGCCTCACTAATGCTGAAGACAAGAGAACCTAATGATGTATCTGCTGCTGATGTTGAGTACCTGAATTTGCATCGTTAGAAGATATAATGCCAAATTTCGTCAGTACATGGATATGGTATATAATTAGCTAAATGAAACAAGTATGGCTAACTTAACTAATATTGAGATACTGAGCTGATAGGAGTAAAATTAGAGATAATGACTGAAATGAAGTCAACTGAAAATAGTAAAGCATATATGTGTAACTCAAGAACAAAATGCTTTATATTGAAAACTTTGCATCATAAGCAAACATTGAATGCATAACTTTACTTTTCTTGCGGAGTTCCTCTTAACCGACAAAAATCATATGAGCCTCATAATTCTACAACGTCTTGCCCATGTTGCTAGAGTCATCATATATCACATGGAGGTATAGAATGGAACTTATCTAATGGATCTAAACTGAGCCACTTTTAGGCTAAAGAGGAGTCAAAAGAATTGCGGAATGATCCTATACTATTTCTTGCTAGGTAGTTTTGGGGCTTGGTTACTTGAACCCTTACCCTTCTCAGTGCAAAATAATCCTCCCAAAATAGTATATAAATGCTCAATAACTACAATAACTAATATGTCTCACTTTAGGGGAAAATCTAAAAAATGCTTCACTTTGAGTCTTTACACAATCTTACTTCTTTAAAACTAGACTTTATTTTCTTTCTAAAAATCATTCTCTTGAAGCTTAAACATACTTGACTTGAAATCTTTCTTGAAATAGTTCTTTAGAACTTGAAAACTACTTTACTCATGAAAATAATGTATATAGATAACTTTTATAAATAATGCTTTCAAAGTTTACAATAACTCAAATGGGTCCACGGGATAAAATAAACATGAACCATCACTCAAAGATCACCCATGACATGAATTTTGATACTTTCAACAATAGAATTAACATTGAAAAATTCGAGGTACAGAGAAATTGAAATAATAGACTTTGGGTGAGAACCATAGAATTAATCTTGCTAAAAACTGACTCCTAGATGTAGTGCATAAGGAAGAACAGGATTCCTCATGTAGGGTAGCCTTACATACCTCAAGCACTCCAATCATTAATGGAGAACCTGCAAAATCTCATGTGGAGATGTAGGGAATAATTCCTTCAATGAATACTAGGGTTTCATACCAAGAAATGTGTTAAAACCCTTAGTATAGGGCTAGAAATCATTAGTTTTGCATAAGCAATAAAGGACAAGATTGACCTAGTCTTTAGAGAATGAAACTCATCGCCTAGGGTTAAGAGAACAGGTCTAGAACTGAAAAATAATGAGAAAATGACTAAGGTCTCTTTATATAGTCGCTAGAAATTTGGATTTTGTGGTTGGTTCTACGGGGCATTCTTCTTGTTTATGGACCATATTATGAGTCGTAGATCTCTTTTTAGAATCTCTTAGTTTAAGTTTTAACTTCAATGGATGGGATCTACGGACCATTCTTTTATTTTATAAACCATAGATCGAGGCATAAATATTCTCTAAGATTTGATGTATCTCTGATCATCCATTTATGGATGGAATTGTGGTGCGTACTCAGGGAAAATGGATGGTCCTGTTACCCATACTTTCAAACTAAAATCCTGATAACTCTCGTATTCTTTTCTACGGTTGACACCATTCTTTGGGAATATGGACCATGCTGTCTTCCATAGAAACTAGGGAGATAATTCCATCAGGGAACACTTCTATGGCTCACTCTATGGACCATTCTTGAGAATTATGGTCTGTAAAAGTGACCGTAGATCCTGGGACAAGTCTTAATTTTCTCCAGTGATTTCAAAGCGCTGGTCCGTAAAAGTGACCGTAGATCTTGGGATCATTCATCCTCGAATGAAGGTCAAAGATAGAATGGAAAGATAGAAGAAGGCAACTCAATTTATCTTTTTTAACTGAACTTACTATCAAGGGTTGAACTGTACTAGCCTCAAGGTCACAACTAATCATTGGAAGGCACAAGGCATTGACATAAACATAGAAACTAAAACATTCAAAAACAAGGTATAGGTGCGGAGTCTGAAATGAGAGAAAGATTGTTGCCTTCAATATATTCTTCTTGCAGAGTGAAAAATAGGGATATCTAACTTTCATATCTTCCTCATCTTCCCACGTAGCCTCTTCAACAAACTGGTTTCTCCATATGACTTTCACTGATGCTACCTCTTTGATTCTCAACTTGCAAATATGATGATCAAGAATCTTAACCGGAACCTATGCATAAGACAAGCTATCCTTTACCCCAATTCTTTCCTTCAGCACAATGAGTGAGGGGTCACCCATACACTTTTAAGCACAGAAATGTGAAATACTGGATGTACTATTGCTAACTCTGCGGGTAGCTCCAACTCATAAGCTACTTTACCGACTCTCTTTGAAATTTGATATGGGTCAATATAATGGGTACTAAGTTTCTCTTTGTTTCCAAGCCTCATGACATTGTTCATGGGAAAAACCTTTAAGTATACCCAATCATCAACTTCAAAGTCTAGATCTCTTTTCTTTATATCAGAATAAGACTTCTGGCGGCTCTGTGAAGTCCTAAATTTTTCATGAATCATCTTAACCTTCTCCATATCTTGATGGACTAAGTCTGGCCCTATAAATTTTTCTTCACCAACTTCAAACCAACCAATGGAGACCTACGTCCCCACCCCCATAAAGAGCTTTATATGGAGCCATCTGGATACTGGAGTGAAAGTTGTTCTTGTATGTAAACTCTATAGGAGGAAAATGATCATCCCAATTCCCTTTAAAATCTGTAACACAAACTCTTAGCATTTTCTCAAGAGTCTAAATAATGCGCTCTGCTAGGCCATTGGTCTGTGATGGAAAACGGTACAAAGGTTCACCTTTGAACCCAAACCTTTTTGAAAGGACTTCCAAAATTGGAAAGTAAATTGAGAACCCATACCTGAAATGATAGACAATAGAACTCCATGAAGTCTGACTGTCTCTCAAATGTACAATCTAGCATAATCCTGTATAGGCCAAAATTGGTATGAAGACACGTGGCAGTGGTCGAACAAATAGTTGGGAGCATGACCATCACGACACGAGTATCACCTCAGAGTCAAGGAAGTTTCCTCCTTCCATCACTATTAGTGATATGGTACAAAATGACAAGCAGGAGATAAGAATATTAGGGAGGCGGATGAGCACCTGCATAACAGAGGCACATGATCCCACTAACGAACCCGATAGGTGGCATCCTTGCATTAGGGGAACTCCTAGAGCATAGTTGGTCTATTGCATTAGATTGTATATTATAAATAGTGACACTAATTCATTTGTAAAAGGATTCTGATCCAACCCTCCTCTGTATTCCTCTCTCGCTCTCTCCCTTATCCTCAATGTTAATAGAACATTAGTTTCTTGCTCATTAAGTTTTACTATTCATAGTTTCTCAATAGTTAGTTGTTCTAAGAGATCTCGTGGAGGCTCAATCATGTTCTTAGCCAAACTAGAGAACGTCCTTAGCTATTCTAGTTTGTGTGGTTTACATACTTTCTATTGTCTACTTACCATTATACATTGTCTTTCCTTTATTACTGTCTTTATTTGATTATAGAACATATCAACTGCCAACAAATCGATAAACAATTTTGGTAACATGTGCTCTTGACTCACCTATAAATTCAATTGTACTAAATTTTGGTTAAATAGTTTGACGCTCATCATTAGGGCCAAAGCAACTGTGTGAGTTTAATCTTGTTTGTTTTCTTTGTTAGTTTATTTATTTTGTTTCTTTGAAGATTCATGTTAGGGTGGTGGCTAAAAATGGATAACTGATTGAGGGGGAGCTAACTGTACTAGATACAGTAAGAGCTCAGTCTCTTGGACCAACAGACTCCAGCAGTTAAACAACCCACAATGACGAAGAGAGCCTACACAACAACATGGATCTCACAAAAGTAAACACTCTAAAGAGGTGTCGTGACCTCCACAATGACGAGGACAAAGCTAATGGAGATCCATCCAGCCTGAGGCACTTCCAAGAAATCCTCAAAATTTTTGATGAAGGGAAAAAAAAGCTCATGGAAAGAATGGAGGCCTAAGGTAATCGAATGGATGAGTTTCACATCAGACCAGCCCAAGGAACTTCAAACTCCTCCAAAGGAAACAAAGAGGACGAGGAGGGAGAGGAGTATGAAGATAGATCTTGAGGAAGAAAAGCTAGAAAATTAGGGGGTGAACCTGAAACCTCAACCCATACACTAGCTCCTATAGTAGAGATGATAAGGGACGGGATTAAGGCACAGAACACAAAGCTCCATACTCGCATGAATTGGATATCAGGAGTTTCTCTCCTAACCAAAGGTTCAGATTCAAAGAGCTACGAAGGTACCCTTTAAGGCTAGTGCAGTGACCTGACCTATCCTAAAAAGGTTCAAGATGCCCCACATTGCCAAAATACAGTGGAACCATCAATTCCCAAGAACATCTTTTGTTGTTTATGATAGTAGTAAATGGATATGATCTAACGATGGAGGAAGCTGAGTCAGTGATAATAAAAAAATTCAGTAAAACCCTCTTTGGTAGAGCTCTGATCTGGTATTCTCTCTTACTCGAGAACTCTATTGAATCCTTTAAGATGTTGGCAGATAACTTTCTTAGAGCCCATGAAGGAGAAATGAAGGTACGCCACCAAAGAGGGGACATATTCAAGATTGAACAAGGAGACATGGAACTCCTCTGAGAGTTCATAGATAGGTTCCAGAAGGAACGGATATAGCTACCGATAGTGCCGGATGAGTGAGCTACAAAAGCTTTCATGAAGGGACTGACTCCTAAAAACTCAGTCACCTTATTCAAACTAAAAGAATTTTTGACAGAATTTGAGGCAACAACTTGAGATAAAGTGGACAAACCGATATTAACCTAAGATTTGGATCAAGGATAATTATAGGCGAGTCGAAAGAAGTACCCCCCAAGTGTGGAATGAATTAAAAACTAAGAAAAACCCTTGGTATCGAGGGGAAAGAACCCCTCATAACACCCTATGATGGGGCAGCCCAAAAGGATCATCACAAGGAAGATACACGCCATACTTGGCAGACTCAAAAGCAGTTCCCAGCCAACATGCGACCCTCACTCCTCAGTCTCTCCTCAATCTAAGAGAAGGGACTTCAAATAGAGGGTTCTCTAGGCTAATGAACTCAGAAACTCATGGTATATGCCATTGACAATGCTTCCCTCCTCTCAGAATACTACATCACTGTCAACCCAGGGGAACTAGTCACAAATATTTGAGATATCAAAGGGGCCAAGTTCCTGACGCATATTTGCACTTCTCTCGATCCTCAAAATAGGAGTCCATGGTGCAAATTTCACAGCTCACATGGATGTGATACTGGGGATTGCCACCATTCGAGAGAAGTATTGGTTGAACTACTTAAAGATGGCCACTTAAGGGAATTCATAAGCAACCAAACCAAGACTAATTGACTCCTCAAGGGAACCCGATGAAAGGAGAACCACTAGCTAGGAGATCAAGCGCAAAGACACGGAATGATGAGCTACACTCTTTTTTTCTTTGACTGAGCCTTTTTATCCCTAAAAAGGCTCTTTGGCTGGCTAGATTTTTAACGAGGTAGAAGTAGGGACTTCCGGAGAAAGAGTAGGACAAAATACATGGTATCAATCATGTATCTGACCTAGCGGTCTCGTAAATATGAAGATCATTAATAAAGAGAGATTTTGGAGAAACAAATTCTTTGTTCAAAAAAGGTTAAAGCCACATCCTTTGGTCTTCCCAGCAAAATGGGAATGACATTATGCTAGGGAACCTCGATCCTGACAATGCAGCCTCATGAAATAAACTTACACTCAACCATTCTCAAGGGTAAAATACCATGCCAGAGACTCTTAATCCCAATAATGTAGCTTCCTTAAAATCAACCCTAACTGTCTAGGGTAAGACGACACCTAAAATGCTCCCTAAATGAGAATAAAGAATACTAAGGACTGTTACGAAGGTCGCATGATGGCTTATAAGGACTTCAGACTCTAGACAGAACTTCTAGTCAACACAATATCTCTGTGACACCTTATCAAAATATTTTCCTTTGTGCTCGCCAAGCGGATTGATCATTCAAAGAGGAAAAGGCGTAGAACAATATTTCTTACATTCTCAGGGTATGCTTGAACACGGGGAACCCTTGAGTCATTAAAAAACATAAAAGTGTCCCTATTAAATAGTCCACAGTCAAGAGAGATAACTCATGTTTTGATGCTATGCTCTATTACTCTCGGATATATCCAGACTTAGCAACACAACCATAAAAATAATCAGGAATTCCTCCTCTAATATAAGGTTTAAAAAGAGCATACTTATGACAAGTCCTTGATCGAATTAAGCATCAATTGTGCCTCGATCTCACAAAAGACTTTGCAAGTAATGCTAAAAACAAAAAACCAATTAGCATCTAGCTTTGATCATCAACTACTACAAATTGAGACTCACTAACTCACCTTTAGAACCTACTTGAAAATACCCTACGGTAAAATACACCAAGGGTATGACCCTTCAGTGATACTCACAAAAAAGGCACCCACTACCATAAAATGTATAAGCCATCTCTTGATTAAAACATGCTAAAATAAGCCTCAGAGTTATCAAGTTTGAATTCATTAATAAAAAAGAATACAAGTACAGTGATTTCGTACAATATGTAAACTTTATTCGCTTAAAAGAAATATACAACCAACATCAAAGCCATATATCGGAGCATCCAACAAGTTCTTATCTCCCTATAACTCAAGGATGAATCCCTAGAGGATGCCAAGGACGTGCGCTACCAGACACGAAACAAAATACACAGAGGGGGCTAATGCAACCTTATGAAGTAAGAAGGATTGGGTTAAACTATAGGCTCCCTCGACCATGTCTAATTGATTTGAGTTTTGAGCAGTTACAAGCCATCAACAAGATCGAAGGTGAGACCCTCTCAGCATAAAGAGCAGCCAAACCTAAGCAGACACAAATTCCTATGGCTAATGAGTCCCTTCAAAAGCAACTTATGGGTATGGAGGTAGACCTCAAATCGTGTGGAGATATACACATGTTAGTTTGGAACAAACTTTGGGAATCCTCACTGCCTTGGATGATGAGCTTGGAGAAGGAGCACATGGATCCTGAATGGCCAAGACCTTACCTTGGGGATGTAAGAAGGAGAGAGTCACAGCAAGCTGTGCCAAACATCTCTTGTCCTTAACCTCACCCACAGTTTTACCTTACCCTCATCAACAAACTTAACAGAATGATCAAAGACCGAGATTTTGGATCACAGACAGGGATAAGGCAAAAATTGTAGAAAGATATAGTCCAAGGTCTCAACAACAAAAAACATAAGAAGAGGATGCCATGAGAGAAATGTTTTCTCTCTTTCTCCTACTTTTTTCCCTTTCTATTTACTCTTTCTTATCTCTCAAAGCACTGAAGGAGAAAGGTTTTGGGTGAACAAAAAGGCTGGGCCTAAAAGGATACTACTTATAAGTACAAAGTGTAATCAATATGGGGAAGGTGGAAGGTCACATATTAATGCCACATGGCTGGTACGTCTAATCTAGAAAAAAATCGAAGCAATCATTCTCAGGAATTGAGGCGTCAAAACTGGACCACCTTTTAGCCAATTTGCCCATTCAAAAACCCCAAGAAGAAAAGGCTCATCTTAATTTCCTGCATTTATCCTCCTAACTTACCGCCTATATTCATTTAACAAAAGGGAGAAGGAGCTAGGGAAAGATTAGTACTCTTTGTATATTCGGAGACAGTTGTACTTATCTTTTGTTACTTTTAGTACTTGGTATTCTATTAGAAGCTTTTGTACTGATGATACCAAGTCTTGGTGTTGGTGTAGTTTCTTTATGTATATATGTTCGAGGTATTTGCTTCCGCGTAGTTCTCTTGTTATATTTTGCTTCCGCTTTATTTTAGCATATTATGCGTATTGGTTAAGTTGTAGCCCATTACTAACCGTTCTGGGCTACGGGAATTGGTTCACCTACTGTGGGGGGTTGTAGGTGCCATCATGACCTGAGAAATTGGGTCATGAGAAGAGGAGTAGAGTGTACGACTAATTTCAAAGTGTTTCTACTTATATGGAGGGGTTTTAAGTTGTGGGTAGAGGTTACATAATAGGGTTAGGATGAAAACATCCATAATGAAATGAAGTGGGAAAAGAAGGAAAACAATTCTACTGGAATGGCCTTGGGGAACCTCCCTAGCCATAGCACCAACCTGTTGAATTTTACTTCTCTAAAGTTTGGGTAATGGGGCGGCGCGGTGGCCATAGCCCTAGCCTGTATGCCCCTAGTAAAATGCATATAACATTTTATTCATAAATTGTATTGATGAGAAATTAGTAGCATTGGAAACTAGACTCAAAGTCCTTTAATTTTGTAGGTAATGGTCCACGTAAATCATTATAGATAGATGCTTGTTTGAAGTTAACCCTAGTAAAAACTCTTATGAAAACTTAATCAGTAGAGAAACTTTCAACTCAACTTTATGATAGAGGTTTCTTATGACCTTTTATTAACTTTCAATACACTTCCATACTAAAAAATTGACCTTTACACCTAGCTATAATAAAAATTTATCAGGTTTGGGTCTAACTACATACCTAGAATAGCTTAAATCCTAGCCAAAAAGTTCAATGTATTACAATTTCTTCCCCTTGGAATCATTCGTCCTCGAATGATGATCATGACTAGAATGTATACATGTGGACCATATTATAGTGTAGCCTTTCTTGAACTATCACATACCAACAAAATGGTCCATGTCTCTACCTGATTTCTCAGGTTATAATGGCACCTACTATACCCCACTAGTAGGTAGGACAAACCTTTAGCCTAGAATGACACATAACGGGCAAATAAGCAAACGAGACGAAAGCAGAAGAACTATATTTAATAAAGTAAACAAGCAGAAGAAAATCATATATATACATAAAGAGGGAAAAGGACAAAACATAGAAGACTCCCCCAAGACCTAGTATCAGTTGGTACAAAAGTTGCTACAACATATGGGGTTCTAGATAGGAGTAAATATATATATACAATAGTCTCCGAAATACAAAAAATGACAATCCCAAAGTGGATGAGATGGGCCAACTCTAGATGCCAAAAGCTCATCCTGGATCTCCGAGTAAGCAACATAGCACTAGGCCAGCGTCAGTGGTGATAACTCATGCTAGGATATGCATCAGGGTAAAAGATACAGAAGTATAACATAAGTACCAAAATACGCGGTACCCAGTAGGCATCATAGGCCAACTGAGCTCAAGTAATATAAAAGTATAACAGAGTGCGAATATACTAAACCAGTAAAGGAAAAGGGGCCGGGAACAATAATATGTCATAACTAGGTGCCACGGGGAAATAAAAGCAATTCACTCACAAAGTATAAAACAAGAAAGGTAGAGCAACGTAAAGCGACCTAACTATAACCTAACCCAACCCTCATAAGTTCGAAAGGTGCACACATTAACAAGCAATAACTCAAGCAGACTCCCATAAGCTTGTTGGGTGCAAACAACTACAAATCACCCAATGCCGACCAACCCTACACTATAAAGTAACCCAAAGAATGCCATAGGTACCCCAGGGAGGTGTTATATGTTGGACTCCTAGATGCAAATTTGAAACAGCGGGCATCCAAACTCAGATCGGGTTCTTATTTAATAACCATGCATAACTCGGACTCAAACTGGTTATTTATGTAATAGAAGCCATGTCATACTCAAATTGGATGAAGGGATAAGTAAATATAGATGTCGGACTCAAACCAGATAACATGATAAGTAAATATGAATGCCGAACTCGAACCAGATAATATGATAAGTAAATATGAATGCCGAACTCAAACTAGATAACATGATAAGTAAATATGAATGTCGGACTTGAACCAAATATAATATGAAAAATAGATGAATTACTAGACTCGAAGCAGATAAAATGGGCATATATGAGAGTCCGAACTTAAACCAGGACTAGACTAACCCATGTTTCCTTTAACATGACCCTAATCATACCATTAGCCTAAGTTCTCACCTTTTTGGTCAAAAACCATGTTTTAAGCCAATTTTCCAGCATGTCCGAAGTTAATCAAATAATAACTCAGATAACAAAGTGGAGATAAACCGATAACTATAGCAATACTAACTAGCTCAAGAAACAAAAGTCCAAGATTCAACGGTAAAAATAGCACCAAAATAGGTCCAAGTCCCCCAATCCCCCACCTAAAGTAAGCAGCTACTCGATACTTAAGCTAAGGATCCCAACTCCCCAATTCTAATTTACATCATCTAAACCAGCTACAAGGATTTTAATTAGCTAAATAATAGTATTCAACCACAAGATTCCCACCAATAATTGGCACAATGTGATACAAATACCTTAAACGAGCTATTCTAGAAGTAGGCAAATCGTAACCTACCTGGAAACCAAAGACGCATGCTTACACCCACTATTCTGAAGCTTTTCCTTTCTGGGAAGCCTCCAACTGCTTCCATGCTATCATAGTAAAAATTTACGCATTAAAATACTAACAACAATATCCATATTATAATCTAACATTTTGGGCCAAAAATTGAGTGAAAAATGACCCATGGGGCCAACATGAAAATTTGGAAAATGAAATTGAAACATGTCCCTCGTGGGACCAGGAGCACATGCCCAAAATATTGAGCAATGTTTTCTACAAAAATGGTCTCAAATCCGCCCCCAAGTCCAAGAAGAAATCATGAATCAAAATGAAGGTATTCATGGAATTGAGGGTCAAAAACTTACTATTTAAGGATGGTAGAATGATCACGAATGGAAAAATACCACCCTCAACACTCCCTTATGATACCACACTGAAAATGGGTTTGAGAGCTCCTCAAAAATGGTGAAATTTTGGATGAATTGATTTAAAAATGAAGAAAAAGTCTTAATATACTACAAGGGATTGGCCTTCGTGGACGTGGGCAGGACAATGCGTACGCAGCCTCGCATAGGTGGCCTGGCCCTTGTGTACGCGAAGAGGAAGGAAAGTCGGGGCCAGTCCCCCTTTTTTGTGGATGCAGGGAGGGCACCGTGTAGGCAGCCTTGCATAGGTAGCCTCACGTAGGCATCCAACCTTCACGTACGCGTAGGGTTGGGTTATGCTGCACCAGCTATAGCAAAAACCAACAACCCAACAATTTTTGAAAAGCTTGAAAGGACCATCGGGAATCATTTGGGGTCCTGTGTACCCAAATGAACTATGCTACCCAACCAAAAACAATGTTCTGGACTCAACAAAATTGACAAAATTCCCAATGTAATCATTTTGATGAAAAGTGGGGCCCACACCAAAAATCTAACTTTTAGCCAAAGTAACCTGATAGCCCAAAATGAGTCCAGAAGCCTTAGGGCCCAAATCAAAGGTCCCACTAGCCCAAAGTCAATGTTCTGGAGCTAATAGTGCTGAAAGAATTTCCATTCGAGCCCGTCTTCTCCGAATGTTAACCAAAGTCAACTTTTTCAGCTTTAAGAGTTTCAAAACAGGAAAATAGGTTTAAAACACAGATGAATTGCCCAGGAAGTAAACTGCCAGTCCCACGAAGTCATGAATGACCTATAGCCGCTGTGGGGATGCTCAAAACATAGAAAACAGACAAAAATGAAGAAAATGAACTAGAGGGTCATTATAACATCCACTACTAAAAGGACTTTTATCCTTGAATGTCAAGAGTAGGGTAGTACTTATAGGCTTTAATAGGTGTGGATACTATGCCCACATGTCATACTCAGTCTCCCAGGTAGCCTCCTTGACAGGATGGGCCTTCTCAGAGTATTTCAAGCTTGGACGATGCCATTCCAGCAGTAAGTCATCAGACGACAGGTAGATTATGATTTTCTCTATTTAGACTCTACATATATAGGCTATAACTGCATTAATTAGCATCCTTGGGTTGATTTTCTAGGTTGGTACCCCAGACCTTGTCCGCCTCTTCTGTCCGTTTATTTCATGCGTTATTTGTAGTATTCATTATAGTGTTGTAATATTACCTTTGTGTCCCTATATGTACTTGTTTATGCCTCTAGAACATTAACGGTGGGATATTTGGAAATGTTCGTGAGCCCCAAACATCATGATATTACCTTAGGCTGGATATTTATGATGTAGAGCTGACTGTGCCTGTGCAGGGCCGATAGGATTCTTTCTGATCCATTGGGATAATCTATTATTTACGAGCATATCATTCATGCAAAGGATTTTTCTACATGTTTAACTACTGTTTAGATTTGGGCCTATTATAAACGGTTTTCTAAACATTGTGTGGCCCCGAGGGCCCATTTTTGATTAAATGATTATAAAATGATTTTGGAATTGATTTTTATGAAACCTCTTGGAGTAAAGAGGATATTATGATGATTTATTCACCGATTTTTACGTTGATACTAGACTCGGCTGTGCGTGAGTTCTAGGCATGTTTTACTATGTATTTAGACCTAGATATGCTCTAGGCACCCTTTATAAGGGTTATTGAGACTGGATTACTAATTTAGACCCGGATACACTTTGGGCACCCTTTATAGAGGTTTTGAGATTACTACTACTATTTTAGACCCAGTTCAATCCCAGGCACGTACTATGAGGTTTTGATTATTGATCTATAGTTTAAGATTTGCGTTTAGTATGTGGTCACGGACCTCCATGGACCTTGCTAATTCAGACCAGGGGCAACATGCCAAGTATGTTGGAGGAGAGGTATACAGTATAGTTGAGGTATATGGGGTGGACCTTCCATATATCCTACATGTTGGGCCTATAGGCACCGAAGGAGGTATATGCGGGGTTACTATCACACTGATTCTATTATATCACATCATCATGCATATTGTATTTGGATTCCATCCTTATTTGTTGTTTGCTCAGTAGATGCTCCGATAGTATGGGATGTCAGAGGGTTTGTTTCCACTTGATTGTGTTTCTCAGTTGTATGGGCGGCTGTTGGGACTGTAGGTATATTATATTACTTCTATCATATTAAGATCTTGTTATAACCTTCGGTTCTTGGTAGTTTAGTGGATTCTAGCCTGTTGAGGCTCCAATTATTTGATTATTAATGTCCTAGTGGTTCCTATATTATAGAGGCATTGTCTATGTGGCCTTCTGAGTATTTATGGGTTAGCGGATCCTACCCCTTTTTCTTGGTGCTGATTAGTGATTTTGATTCTTTATGGTTTAGTTTATTCCATCCTAGGGTTATAGTTGTAAGATTGCTATCTGATTTCTCTGCTCTCAAAATGGTGTTCTAAGCATGATTCTATTAGTTATATTGCTCTAGCTTGATTATGTAAACTTGATTTCCTTCATTCCCTTTCTACTTGAGGTTACTGGTATACCTCCATTTTCTCAACTTTCTCTCTATATATATATTGTTGATGCAAGGACTCCAGGTGCATTCTTTTTTTCTTTACTTGTGTTCTGTGTTATATATATATATCTTTTGTGGCTAGCATAGCCTATTTGTAATTCTTGTTGACTTCTATCCATGCTAGTTCCTTGTGCTGGCTCTATTGCTTCTGTGACTGCTTTTTTGCTATCTGCTAGTTACTATTTTTATATCTTATATGCGCTTAGTCGGCTGATGATGCCTATTGGGTACCCGTTGCTTAGCAATTGGTGCTCATACTACACTTCTGCATCTTTCTGGTATAGATATTAGTGTGAGGTTTTGCCATTGATCGCATGGAGACTCATGCAGCTTGTGGATATTTGAGACTAGGGTGAGCTCCTGCTGACTGGGGCTTGACCAAAACTCACTTTTGGCACTGTTACTCTTTATTTATTCGGAGATAGTTGTATATTATATTTTGTTACTTCTAGCACTTGTATTCAATTAGAAGCTCATGTACCATTGATACCAAGTCTTGGGGTTACTGTAATTTCCTTGTATTTATATATATCCAGGTTATTTGCTTTCGTGTTGTTCTCTATTATATCTACTTCCACTTATTTTGCTTATATTGTGCGTGTTGGATTAGGTAGTAGCCCATTACTAACTATTTTGGGCTATGGGTATTAGTTCGCCTACAAAGGGGTTGTTGGTGCTATCATGACTTGAGAAATTGGGTCGTGATAGCTTGGTATCAGATTTTTAGGTTCTCCGGTGTCGTGGCACAAGAGCAAGTGTCTAAGTAGAGTCTCACAGATCAGTACGATGACATCCATATCCTATCTATAGGAAGATACAGGGAATTGTTAGGAAAAGTTCCATATTCTTTGCTCCTTATCGTGTGTTCCTGGATCTATCGACTTCTAAACCTCATTTGTTCCATTCCCTCTCAGATGCCTAGGATGAGTACGACAGCGGGCGATGTTAAGGCTTTTGTGCATGTTGCTTCAGTGCTTCTGCCAGCACTAGGATTTCAAAGTGAGAGTTCACCGTATCAGCTAAGGGGTTTGGCGAAAGCCCAGCCTCCGATAGGGTTTCATGCTACCCCAGCTCTTCAGGACACCGTGGCTAGGACTCTGTCATCCGGTGGGTGTTTTAATACCACAGGTTAGGGCAGTACCTGGTTCGTCAAATGGTGCTTCAGTTAGGTTTGAGATTCCAATTCTTCAGTATGGTTGTATGTCGGTATTGGAATACGAGGCAAAGTTTCACGAGGTGATTAGGCATACTGCTAGGACTATGCCTATAGAGTTTGAGAGAGTTTAGGGTTTTATTGGAGGATTGATTTCGCCGCTTCATTTGGCAACCGAGCACTTGGTTATAGTTGGGACTACCTTTCTTCAGTAGTTGATCATGCTTAGGCTATTGAGGGTTTATGTCGTGAGGTTTATGGAGGTAGTGTTAAGAGTCATTGCTGTCAAGGAAGTTTTTGAGGTTCTCAGACTCGGGGTAGGGTATTCTCTGCTAGGGATCAGTTCCATTGCTTCTTATCTAGAAGACCAATTATAGTGGCTCCACAGGTTTTAGAGGGTGGTTGTATAGAGCATGTTGAGTAGAGTAGATATGGTATGTGTTAGGGTTCACGTGGTTTGCATTCAGGGTGTGTAGGTTATGGTGTCCAGTCAGGTTTAGTGAGATCTTCCCGGCTGACTTCATTTGGAAAGGGTTGTTTTCAGTGCGGTGAGCATGGGCACTTTGCTAGGGATTGCCCCACGATCCCACCTTCCAATCAGCAGGGTCATTAGGTTTTATCTCCTAGAGTTCCAGTGTCATCGGCTAGAGATGGTGTACAGGGTATTAAAGGTAGTCCCCAGGTAGTGAGAGGTGGTGTATAGAGTTATAGGGGTTCTCCCCATATGGTTTGAGGTGGCTATCAGCTAGATGGTTTACTTATTTGTCTAGAGTTAACAGGCACCGTGCATCAGAGCAGGGCTTCTTTGGGTTTCTATAGTTGTGGGGAGATTGGTCATTATTTTAGAGATTGTCCCTAGTGAGGGATGGTTGAGCCTTCAGCATTGACTTCTCAGTCCAGTAATAGGCATCGTCAGTCTGAAGCCCCTCTTGCTAGGCCAGAGATGGAGGTTCTTGATATCATTGATACAGGTACGACTTTTGTTACTATTTTCTAGTGTTGGCGTTGTTCGCATTGTGATTTTGTCCCTATTTCATGTATTTGTATATATGCCTACCTGCTTTTTGTTTAGTTGTATTACTACTTGAGTTGTAGTGTTTATGCGTATAATTTCTCGATAGGTTAATTCTTTTTAGTATTGGATGGGGTGTGCTGTCCTTGAGAGGTGACTACCCAGGGTTGTGACTTATGGGTAGGTCTTGATAGCCTCTTTTCCTGGTTGGTTTTATTTCCAGATTCATTGTGGTGCTAAAATTGGTTTGAGTTATTCAATTTCTAGCGATCGTAGTGGTTGTTGCCTAGGTCGTTACCTAACATTTGCTAGAAGTCCTTCTATTAGTTTGGTATGATACTGGTGGTTATGTGCCGGAGAATGAGGTTTTGTCATAAGGAGAATGGTGTGGTTATGCCAGTGGGCATGGGATGGTTTTGCTTTTCTTGGGATATTAGAATTGACCTTCTCTAATTGTTTGGTTTAGAAAGTTGGCATGTGTATGGGTTGCTCCCATGGTTTTCTTCTGTTTCTAGTCTGGTTGGGTTATTTTTTTGTTTTCCCCAATCCCAAAGGGATGAGTTTTAATCGTGGTATCCTGTTTGTCTTTGACCATAGCATGATGGTTGAGTTTTGATTGTGTCATTGCAGTTGAGTATTGCCTATAGTATTTTGTGGTTTAGTTAGGCATTTGGCCTATCCCTTTTCCTGCCTTATCAAGTGCCGCTAGTGGAGTTGTGAGAGCTATGGGAATAGCTCCAAAGTCATCTGAGAAAGAGTTTGTAGAGTTCAATGTATCCTTAGAAAAGGTTTCGTTTGGTTTGCAAAGGAGGGTGATGACTCTTTGTATGTGTGTATCAGTTACTAGCAATTGACTGAGATGACTCCTCGTGGGGTCAAGAGTTACAATTAGCTGACTGAGGCGTCGATTAAGAGTCTTCTTGGGTTTGTGTGTTAGTGACTTGATCCTCATAATGTATTCCTACAAAAACACCAAAAACAACAAAAGGTTACAAAAGTAAATCAAAAACACTTGGTTTACCTCCCAAGAAACGCTTGATTTTATGTCGCGTCTCAATGATGTTACCTCAATCCTTAATTATTGTTGGAAAGCATGCCAATCCTCTTGGCATGGCCCCATCCTAAGTGTGGGAGTTGCTCCATCAACACCTTGATCACATCATCTTGTTGCCAAGGGGACAATATATCATTCTCGGGCACTTCTTTAACCATAAATTCATTATTGGTATCCATTATCTTACCCTTAATACCGATCACAGATACTACTCAAAGATCATCCGATGGCTTTGTTGATTGGCATACGTTGAATTTCACCTCTTTGCTTCCCACTCGGAATATGAGTTCTCCGAGTTCAACATCAACTAAGGCTCTCCCCGTAGCTAACAATGGTCGTCCCAATATGATGGGTACCTAAATATCCACTCATAATCCAAGATCAAAAAATCAGCCAGTAGGATGAGCTTGTCAACCTTGACCAACACATCAAATAGGATTCCTACTGGGCGTTTTATGGACCTATCGGCCATGAGAAGCCTCATAGATGTGGGCTTGGGTGTACCCAAGCCCAACTTCTTGAATACCATGAGGGGCATTAAGTTGATACTTGCCCCTAAGTCACACAACGCCTTTCGAAACATAAATAGTTTGATGATGCAAGGTATGGTAAATGAAACTGGGTCCTCCCGCTTTTTAGAAATATTACTTTTCATCACAGCACTACAACTGTGTGAGATTTCAGTGGTACCCACATCAACGACATGCTTCTTCTTGAGAAGATCCTTCATGAACTTTGCGTACCCGGGCATTTGCATTAAAGCCTCGACCAACGGGATAATAATGGAAAGTTTGCTAAACATGTCAGCAAACTTTTAAAATTGATTGTCCTCTTTCTTTTTGGACAACCTTTGTGGGTATGGAGGAGGCCCCTTTGGTAGTGTGGTCAGCACACTCCGAACAATGGGAGGGTCCTCTTCAATGTCTATAGCCACTTGAGAAGGAGCATTTGTCGCCTTCTCCTCTTCACAAGCTTCATCATTCACAAGAATGTTGGGTGCATTAAGCTTTACCCCAACTTCCGGCTCTTCATCATTCTTTTCATTCACAACCTCAGCTTCACTTATAACCGTTGGCTCCACAAAAACCTCTACACTAAGCTTTTTTACCATACCACTCGTTCTCCCGCTCCTTGTGACAATAGCCATGACATGACCATCATTTTTTGTATTCACTTTCATGTCACTAGTAAGCATTCCTTTCATTCTTGGATTTATTTGAGTGGAAAATAGTTCATTTGCACTTCAAGATGCTTAATTGAGGCCGAGTAAAAGCTCACTGTTTGGTGAAGCATTGAGACTTCACTATTTAGCTCACTAACTCAACTATTGGTAGACTCAACCTTTTTCAACACTCAAGATAGCATATCTTCGATCTTTGATTGCTCTGGGCTTCTCACAGAAGGTTGAAAAGCCGCATCACCCTTAGGAGGAGGCACATAGGGGTTCGAACTCTGGTGATTATTTCGGTCCCCCTCCTTTTCACGATCTCTCCAATGGCCATCACATTTTTTATCCTTAATCCAACCTTGATTATCGTCCCTCTGTTGATAATACTCGAGGCGAGAACCCATAAACAAATAGAATATCTTACCATCCACAATAGTAAACACCTCATCTTCACTAGCCTGAAGCTCAGGAGTGCTCACGGCATTTACCTTTAAAGTATTTCCGGCCCTCATCATATCTTGGACAAAAGGTCAATTTGCGTTAGCATCTTGGCCATAGTCTCGTCTCTTTCCTCATCCTTGTGCCTTATTTCATTCGTCAATATAGTCGAGGTCACCCCCGTGGGCATATCAGCCTCCCTCGTGTGCTAAGCACGATTGGGCTTGGTCATTCTTTCTAGAAGGGCAGAGGCAATATCATAAGGCTGATCCATGAAGGTTCCACCGGCAAAGTTATTGGCCACGAACTTATTCATTGAATTCAAAGCTCTATAGAATCTTTGGAGGAGGACATTTTCCGGCAATCTGTGATTGTGCCATAATAATAGTTTCTTTTTAAATCTCAGCCACACCTCATGTAATGGTTTATCTTGGAGTTGATGAAAGTTAGTAATTTCATCCCTCAATTGCATCATTCTTGAAGGAGGGAAGAATCTCATTACAAATGCTTCGACAAGACCATTCCATATGGTGATTGAGCTTTTTGGAAGCTCCTTTAACCATGTTGTGGCTTCCCCCATGAGAGAGAAAGGGAATAGGGAAAGCCGAATAGATTTTTGGGGGATGTTGTGAAAGATGAAGGGTTGGCAAATATTTATGAAATTCTGGATGTGCCTATTGGCATCTTCATGTGTAGCTCTCCAAATAACCCCTTTATTTGTATAAGGTGGAGCATGGTACTAGTGACATGGAACACCGCATTCCCAATCGTGGGAAGTAGGCGAATTGCACCTACTCCTCCTTGAATTTTGGGCTCAAGGGTCACATCCATGAATTCTTCAACACTTTCATTATCACTCACCTCACTCATGGGCTATCTGCTCAAAAATTGGAAACAACAAGCAAAGTAATGAAGCAAACAAAAACTCACAAGGTAATTTCAAACATCAATCAAAAAGGCTACTTAAAACCAAATCCACGACCAAGTAACACTCTCCATACAGAGGTGAAAGAAATTGTTAAGAAAACCAAAATTTATAATTCCCACGGGAGTCGGGGTCGATCCCACAAAGAAATGGTAGAGTTGCCTAAAGGATTGTCCTATATCAATCACCAATAGAGTCAATGTTCAAAAAATAATAAAAGTAAAAAGAGGGAATTCAGGGAATTGGGAAATCTTTCACAATTTGCAATTAAAGAAAAAACATAAAGTAAACAAGAGTTTGTATCAAGAGAGAGGACGACTAGGGGTATGCTTCCGATAGGACTCGAACACGGGTCAAGGTACTTGCTCAATTATGTAAATTCTTGCTAAACAACATGGGTAGCGTTGGTTTTAGGCATGAATGTTACTCTTTTGATCTCACACATATATATCCAATGGTCTATGTTCAAGCACCATAGTTTTATCATCAAGCAACCAATATAGGCTTGGGGAAGTCATACTATCTCTAGCTTAGACTCCTAAATGGGTATTTCCGGCAAATTGAGCTATTTCTAGCCTTAATCTAAATGGAATCCCAAGTGCCCACTAGCGAATTCTCATCTAAAATTATGAACCTCTTTCTCAAGAAAGAACACAATCAAGTAATTTCAATTAATGTTTGCAACCATTAATTTTACAGTTAAAACATGGAGAATTTACTAGGCCCATATCAATTCAACAATTATAAACAAAAATGAGCAAGACCAGTACCCATTAATCAAGTACACATCATACATATACCCCTAGACAAGGATAGTTAGCCACTCATGCTAAATGAATAAGAAGCAATACCAAATGGGTGATTCAAATTCCTTTTCATTAAGGAAAGAAGTTTCCAATATCCAAGCTCAATTTACAAATCCAAGGTTGAAGATGGAGAGAATTGATTGAAACTCTCTATCTTGCCTTGGGAGAGAAAACTTGTTCAACAATATTCCAAAAACTAAAAACTATGAAAAACTATGCCTAAATTAGGTTTTAGAAAGTTCCCAAAACATCACATAAAAGTGGACAAAAATACCCCTCGGGAGCTGTGCGCTGTGACATGCATTTTTCACATCTCATTATACGCGTCGCACATCTCAACCTTAGCAAACCAGTGACTCCAGCCAATCCTTGGGTGTTGTGCAAAGTGGGGTGTGTAATGCACCAGGCAGAGTGTGTGTCACACAGTGGCGCACCTCTTAGCAGATCCTTCTTTTTCTTCTTCTGAGCTTCATGCGGAGGGAGGTGTAGAATGAACCAAGCATTGTACATGTCATACGGTGGTTGCACCTTCCAACAGAATCTTTATCTCTCTTGATCACTTCACACTTCAACTTTTTTTGAGCTCTTTTGGGTCCAATTCTTTATTTTCTGCTTTTGACCAATACTACCTGCATTCACATTAATAAAGGCCATAAGAACCTCTAAATCTTATCAAAACATAGCAATAATTCTTTATTAAAGGCTCAATAAGTTAGTAGATTACCGACTTATCATCTCTGAGGGAAGATGTATCTTCTCTGAGAATCCCTCCATATCAACAAGCTTCGACCATCCGGGTCTCACCCTTACCAGGAGTGTGTCTTCAAGTTGCTTCTGCTAGTCATACGGTTGTTCATAAAGCTCTGCATGATTCTTCATCAATAAAAGTGTGGTACCGAATAGACCTTTTGTAGATTCCCGACAAAGTCAACTTGATATTGAGACCGGTGAGAGTGGTCGACTATTTGAATTTTGTGGTCTCCATCAGGGACAATTTGAAAATAGATGTTGTTTCAAAAGAGTGCTTATTGAATGATTGTGCCCACTCGTCTGCTCGACTGATTGATTTGAAACTTTTTCCATTTTTTCAAGGATTTTTGTTCCTTTATTTTCTGATGGAGACCTTTCTTATCTCCTCTTTTTCAGGATAGTATCTTGGCGACAGAGGGTCTCTAGCGGATTTTGAAAGAAAGGGAAGACCTAATGTCAAATTGTTCCTGCCTTAAGAAGATTTTAGCCTCTTTGGTTGCTTGTAAAATTCTTACTCAGGCCCTCGCTCAACAAGCTTCTAAACTAAAGGTGGTAAGAGTTGAGAGGTATATTATCCTGAATGAGATGTAATATTACACCAATGATGCACTTGGCTAGTCCAAAGAGATAAGAGTTTTGTTGTGCAAGAATGCCTATCATGCCTAAGCAATCAAGAGGCTTATAAGAAAATAGTGTGAGTTAAGGGAGAGTATTCATTTGAGGATGGTTGAGCTGACACCCATGGCCATGAATATACCTCCCAAGGACTTACCTCTAGATGAGGCCTAATGCCTATCAGAGAAAATTAGGGTCTTGTCTGAGAAAGTGAAACTCAGAGATGAGTACCTCAATATGAAGAGATCCCGAGACACTCAGGTCATCTACCTCAAAGTTTTGGAAAAAATCTGAGTCAGAGGTCTTGAACTTGATAAGGAAATTGCTGAGTCCCAGGCTATGGTTGACCTTGTTAATCAGCTTTCCTTAGATGGCGACGCATTGGAAAGCATACCGGGTAGAAGCTTTGAGGGCTCGTAGTTGTTAAGAGTTTTCTTGTAGGGTTGTACTTGTGGGGACTTATACCCATGTAAAGTTCGTATTTGATTCTCTCATGTACCTCAAGGTATTCCTCTATACTTGTAATGAATTTTTTATAAAGAGAATAAATAGTACAAAAGATGAGATGTGGTCAAGCCCCAACCGTCAGGCGCTCACCCTAGTCTCAAAGATCCCAAAAGCTGCACGAGTGTACAACGCGATCAACGATGAAAGATCACACTAATATTTGCATCAAAAAGTGCAGAAGTGTAGTATGAGTACCAATTGCTAAGCAAGGGGTACCCAGTAGGCATCATCGGCCGACTGAGCATATATAAAATATAAAAGCAATAATAAGAAGAATACAAGAAAATAGTCGATGAAACATAGAGAAAGCACAAGGATACTAGCATGCATAAATCAACAAGAATACAAGCTAACTATTCTAGCCACAACATATATACATACACAGAAACACAGGTGAAAGGAAGGAAGACGCACTCGGGATCCTTGCAACAATAGTATATATATAAAAGAAGTTTTAAGAAAAAATGAGGTTTACAAGTAACCTCAAAATAAAGGGAAGGATGGGAAGCAAGCCAATAAGTAATCAAACAGGAAGCAAAATGAACAAGTCATGCTAAGAACCCAACTACCAGATAAGCATAGACAAAAATAACTCACAAGTGAAACCCTAGGATGGAATAACTAACCCATAAAGAACCGAGACCCACTAAACAAAACCAAGACAAGAATAGAATTGATACCCACAACAGTTACGGAGATCACACAATAGTACCCCAATAATACAAGATTCACTAGCCCTCTCAATAATCAAAATTGAATAACCGGAGCCTCAACAGGCTAACAACCTCTAATCTACCAAGAACCAAAGATCATAACCAGCTCTACAAAGTGACAAGAGTAATATAAGCTACCGACAGTCCCAACGGCGGCCCATACAACTGAGGAACACAATCAAGTGAAATCAAACCCTTTGGCTGCCCATAAAACTGGAGCATACACTGAACACACAACAAATAAGGGTGGAATCAGAATGCCAAATGCATGATGATGATATGATGTGAAAGTAACCCGTATGTTCCCCCTTAGTTAGCCCAAAGGCCCATGTAGAGGCGGGACCCATGTAAGGACTCTACCCATGTACCTCTAATCTGCCATACACCCCTCTTTCTAGCACGTGTGTCATCCCATAGCCAGTTCCCCAGGCACGGCAGGGTACGTGGAGGTATACTCATCAACCACATATAATTGTGCCAATCTCAAATTGTAGCTTAAAACTCGAAACCTCGTAGTACCTTCCCGAAATTGAACCAGGTCTAAAACAATAGTAGTAATCTCAAAAGATCCTCCTCAAGGGTGCCCAAAGTATATTCGGGTCTAAAATCAGTAATAAGCCTCAATAACCTTATCAAAGGGGTGCCCAGAGCATAGCCGGATCTAAATCAGAATCAAGTCTCAAATCCCTAAACAGGGTGCCTGGTGTGTGTCCGAGTCTAAATCTCTAGAAAATCATGTCTAGTGCTACAACCCTGGCGAGCCTAGTATCAGTAGAAAAACTAGTGTGAAATCATCCAAATCTTGTTTTATCATCATTTATACTATAAAAGAGCCCCCGAGGTCGTACAAAGTTTAAAAACTGGTGATAGTAGGCCCAAAGCCAAAAATAGTGGTAAAACATGCTGAAAAATCCTTTTTCATGAATGATATGCTCGCAGACAATAAATTTAGCCCAAAGTGGCTCACAAACATTCCTACCAGTCCTGCACAGGCTCAACAACTCTATAGCAGACATAACCAGCCTAGAATAATATCTCTATGTCTGGGACTCATGAACATTCCCAAGTAATCCACCATCTATGTTTCAGAGTCAATACAAGGCCGCACAGGACCACAAGGGTAATATATAATACTACATGAATACTACAAACAACGTATGAAATAAGCGGACAAAAAAAAGCAGACAAGGTCTGAGGGTACCAACCTATAACAACTGCCCAAGGATACTAATTAGTGCAGTTATAGTCTACATACGTAGAGTCTAGATAGGGGAAACTATAACCTACCTGTCGTCCGATGACTAGCTGCGGGAATAATGTTGTCCAAGCTCAAACTACTCTGAAAAGCTCCAAACCGTGAAAATACTATCAAAACAATAATTTACATATTAAAACATGACTAACAATACCCATAATGTCATAAACATAATTGGGTCAAAATTTGGGTCACCAGCGAGCCCGTGGGCTCCGAAGCTAAAAACGAAGAATACCATTGTGTTCCCCACAATCCCGGAAGCACATGCTCAAAATTTGAGCGGAAAAGGACAATAATTGGGGCTCCAAAATAGACCACCCATCAAGGAATTAAAGGATGGAATTGGAAGAATAAAAAATCAGAGAATTGGGTGAGAATTACTTACCACAATGAGAGAAAAGCGTCAAGGAAGTAAATTTCCAAGGACTCACGAACATGCAAACACAAGGGGACAGATTCTTCAAGAAAACCAAGTTTTAAGAAACAACAACAATGGAGGGAAAATCAACTTGGTGAGGAAAGAGGTATTACCAAAATACTCAAGGGAACAATACTTCTTGATGAACAATAGGATTCTCCAAATTAGGAGCAGAATAAAGCACTTTGATGGAGAGAATTTTATGTTTGGAGTTGGGAATAATAGAGAAATAAGGCTGGAAAAATGAAGGGAAAGGATTTATAGGGGCTGGATGCAGGTCAGTGCCATCGGCACTAAAGAAGCACGATTGCGTTGAGGGCGGGGAGAGCCAGGCGCTGAGGTGCCATCGCACCTTCTCGCAGGCATGCAAGAGGGCGCTGAAGCACCATCGTGCTGGCACAGTGCCATTGACACTGATGGAATGCGCGGGCTAGTGCGATCGTACTGCCTGGGCACCATTGGCGCTGAAGGCTCGGCCTGCAACAGAAACCAATAATTTTCTAAAACTCAATGGGGCATTCCGGGCATAATTGGAACCCAATATTAAAAAACCAAAAATGCTAATAGAGTGGAAACAATGCTCTGGACTCAACAAAATTGATGAAACTTCCATACAAGGTCGGTATGGAGGATTGTTGACCCAAGTTAACACTAGCTAAGACCAATCGAACACCCAAAATGAGCTCGGCTTACTCGGGACCTGAACCAAAGGTCCCTCTAGCCTAAACTCAACATTTTGGAGCTAACATTGCTAATGGAATTTCCATCCGAGGCCGTCTTCTCCAAATGTTGACCAAAGTCAACCCAATAAGCCCAACTGGCTTGAAAACACAGAATGAGAGAGAATTCCAAGCTGAATAGTTCTCGGATCCCGACCAAAGGTCTAACTAGACCAAAGTCCATGTTTTGGAGCCAACAGAATTGTCAAAATTTGATTTCAAGCACGATAGCTAAGAATGTTGAGTAAAGTCAATGATTTCCAAAGCTTAAAGCTCTAAAACAAGAAAACGACCATAAAGGCCAAATAGACAGCCCGAGCACCAAACTACCAGTCCCAGCAAGTCATAAATGACTTAAGATCTCTACAGACAAGCTCTAACAGTACAAGAATGGAAAAGAAATGATAATGACCGTAAGGGTCATTATACCTCTCTCCCCAAACTCACAGAAAGGTTTCTAGAACCTCCAAGAACTCAAGCTACATTTTTGCTCAAGCTCTTCTTCCAATTTCTCCCTCCTCTCAAGTTATGTAAGGCTATGCTACCTATTTCATTTACACGAATTCATTTACTCTATATAGAATGTTTCTCATGATAAGTTAGGGTTAGACTAAAAGCCTTATGATTTTCATAGCTCTTCAATTTCTTAAGTAAACCTCCTGAAATCACTACATATGTTTCTTATCTCATGGTAACCCTATTCTATGTGATTTCTATGGATTTTTCTATATGAACTCATGTATGTTAATAAAATTTATGTAACACTATGCTAATGCTAAGTCTTGATGATTTCTCAAAAGAATAATGAATTCATGTATCTTATGAATCTTATGATGCTTATAGAGCCTGTGACTCTAATGATCCTTGTAAGCCTTTAAATGGTGAACTCTCTTAAAAAATGCAGGTCCCATGAACCCTCTGCAGTGGCTCCTAGCTCTTCATAGGTCAAAAGTTATATAAAAATTGTGATTGAGGATGTATTTATAGAGTAAGAGGAAAATAACCCCTTTTCCTACTTGGATTTAGATTAAAAGAAAGTTAGAAATTTTCCAAGTTTGGGGCTGGGGTGCCATGCCATCATTTCTCCAGAGGGCTCTGGGGCGATGCGCCACCATTTCGCCAGCCCATCCCTTCTGTAGTTTTGGGGTTGGAGCAATACACTACCAGTGCACCACAACCAATTTTTCTTCTTTTGCTCTTTTTTTCTCCCAAAACTTTGCTAACTCCTTTCCAATGCTTTATGTTTTTATTTTAGCTCTCATGGGTTATTTTTCTTCACGCTTTTCCCTGCAAAGCATGTGATCACATATATTAGCTCACCATCACAAATAAGCAAATAATCATAAGGATATACATGACTTTTTCCCTTGAAATAAGGCTAAAATATTGGTAAGTAAGACAAAAAGATGTATAAATATGCCCAAGATTAAGCCAAAAGGGTCTAAACTATGTAACTAAGCCAAAAGGTTCTAAACTATGTAAATGAGCTGAAAGAGGTTAAAACTATAATCATATGATATTAAGAGAGTTAGATGGTTAATCAAGAAGGCATAAGACTAAAATATGTACTCTTGAAACTATGTTAGTTGATGTAGGTTATGAATCATTCCACTGGTTTGGGTGACTCCTTCATGTTTACCCAATGAGGATGATTGTGCATTCTTCAATGCTGTTATATACGTGATCAATCAACCTGTGTGATAATCATGGTTATGTTCTTAGCCGATCTGGTATTTATTAGACCCACACAGATCATAGTAAATATATGTATTTATGTCAGTTACATCACATACTCCTATAATGAACTAAAATGCTAATGAAAACACTTGTCTCCAATAGTTGATGATCTTTGCCAATGTTTCTCTCTGATGTCATATTTCTTTATATTTACTATTTTAGTTTCATGTATATGCTATGTCATGTTCTTTCCTGTCATTTTACATATAGTACATTTCATGTACTTACGCTACTCGGTGTTGCATTATTTGATAATGCATATTCAGGTGCCCGGGCTTGCAATCAAGCGCATCATTAAGCTCTCCACGTTAAGCTTTTGGTGAGCCCTCTCTACTTTCAAGGGATTAGTTATGATAGTCTATTATTAGTTTTATAAAGCAATGTCAAGGGCCATGTCTCAATAGACATTTTATTTCTAGTAATACAGAGTCTTCATATATAGTAGTGATGTCACATTATTCAGTTTTGACCTTTTGGTCTCATGTTTATGAATTCTCATTTATGAATAAATGAATAAAGCATCTTTTTAAAACTATTTTATTCCTCATGCTTTAAATTATGTTTTTGCCTATGTTAGTTAAATGCTCATATTACATGACATGAATAGGTATGCTTGGTCTAGCGATGGTATCGAGTGTCAGACTCTCACAGGGTATTGGCTCAGGGTCTGATAAAAAGAAAAAGAAAAAAACAAAAAAGAAAAAGAATAAAATTTATTGTACCACGTCCTTAACTAAGGTGATAGGTGGGAGGCAACACACCTTAAAAATGTTTATTGTGACTATGTTTAGGTACATGGATGAAAATATTGCAAAAATAGAGCGGAGAAAAAACACGAAAACAACATACTAGGCACGTCTTGGCAGCCTCGCCGTGCGAGGCCCAATGTTTTCCCTTGGTTTCACCATATGAGGACTGAGAGAAGTCAAAGGGGTTCCTATCAAATAGACCTCATGCCCCCTCCCACTTTTTAAGCCGGCCAAGACTCTTCTTTCTCACTTCACACATCCTCAGAAAAACAAAAACCCTTTTCGCTGCATTAATATTCTCCAAAAAAAATTCCCCAAGGTTTCAAAGTGCTTCAAAGTAGTAAGTCTTCTATATTTTTCATCTTTACTTCATGATAAGCCCATTTCCCAACTCCCCCATCATCTTTATTTTGATTTTTTTGTTTTAATTTTTGTGAAAAACTTCAAACTTTGAAATTATGGGCATTGTTTCTAATGTGGATTATTTTGTTGAATGAGTAGTTGCAAATAGTTTCTAGCGTGATGTTAAAAATATACTACATGCTAATTTTAAATTTCCATGGGTATTTCTTGAAATTAATTTTGTGAATTGGGTAAAGTATTGAATAATTGTTCATTTTGGTATGCTTCCATTGCCATTATATTTATAATAAATTAAATTCTGATAATTTTGATCAACTTGATTCCTATAAAAAATATTTTTGGGAGTTGTGTAGATTCTTGTAAAGTTGGTGAAATTGAGAAAAATGGTAGACTCCTAAGCATGAATACTTGACTAGAACCTTTGAGAATATCATATGTTTGCTGAAAACGTCCCAAAGTATAGTCATAGGCATTATGTCTCCTATGATATATGGATGAAGATTGTCCTAAGAATCTATTAGTCTTTCAGTAAACTTCAAGGCATAAAATAGTATATGTGTGGAGTGATCCACAAATATTTGGTGAACATTCTAGAATGAGTTATGGAAAACTTGCGCAAAATGTAAAAAAAGAATATGACAAAGTTTGAGTATCTATGCTAGTAAATTAAAAGTAGGGTCATACTGATACCTTTTTTTGCTTAATTTTCTAATCATATTGTATGATTACTAATTCTTTATTCTTACAGGTAAAATAGAAAATTCACACCAAACTACAGCAGAAGGAAAGACCACTAATGGCAAGGAGGAAATAGACCACATAGGTCAAGGGTCTACTAGTCAGGGCCCCGCTCAAGCTTCTACACCTGACCCGTATGGAAAAAATATGGAATAAAGTGGGTGAAATCTCATAGAAAGGCATGGTTTTAAAAGTACATAAAGGAGAAATACATATCAGAGATATCGATGAATGAAGCTAAGTTACATGCTGATTTTCCTAATATTTGGGCCAGAGTATACTAGTTGGGGATTCATTTCATGTTTGCGGATCCTAATGAGTGCACCCTTAGCCTCTTCTGAGAATTTTATGCCAATTGAATCCCTTTAGATGATCCCGAGGAGGTTGTTGTGAGGGGCATACTTGTCCCCTATTGTGATGAATTATTATGTCAGATATTAAGGGCATTAGTTGTTACTAGTGGGTCGGTTATTGAGGTTTGTGCAAATTCATCATATCAGGTGATCCACCACTTTATACGAGGTCCAATCTATTGTGAGATAGCTATAGAGAAAGGATAACGGAAAACATAATACCTTATTCTAATAACCTATTCTGTTGTTTAGTAAGTTTAGGGCGCAAGTACCCAACTGAAAAATTCTCTAAGATGTCAGTACATAAATCTCAGGCTAGGGCGAGCTTTGACAAAAATCTGGTGTTATGTGTTTAGGTGGCAATTCCTGATTTGTGGTACAATATTTGATATTATGGTGTCCATTTATGGGTAGTCGAGTGGTGTAGGATCCAGTAGGAAATTTTAGGATGGAAATTGAGTTCATAAAACTTCGGTTATGGTAGTTGCCCCATCAGAATTAATCTATAATATCTAGAATACAAAGTGTGTTGTGAAATAGGGAGTTTTGGGACAAGTTTCGAGGTTCTGGTTCTTGCATATCATTGCAGCAAGCAGACTCTTATGGTAGCGAGTCTGCCTTAGCCGTATAGTTTCCATCATAACTATCAGGGACCGCCATAGCGAGCCAAGTCCTGCCATAACAGTCTACCATAGTGAGAAACAGGCCACTGCAGCTATTGAAGGGGCAGTTTACCTAACTTAAGTGCATTTTTAGAAGGTCTATTTCCCAGAAATCCAAAGCCTCATTCTAAGATAAGTATGTAATGATTTTCCCCCTCAAGTAGGCGATATCCCTCCGTTAAGATAAGTAATTCCTCCTTTGTATCATAGTTTAATTCCTTATTGATCATAGAATCATAAGAATGAAGAATTATAGTGTAATTCTTGGGTTGGAGCCCTACAAGCATGAAAGGTGGGGACAACCCTATATGTAGGTGTAATTTTACATAGAATTGATCCTAGAATGTTATTTAATGATCCTAGCATGAATTTAGTTTTCTTAAACATGATTAGGATTATTTGGAAACTTTGGGTTCCATAAAGGTATGACCTTTAAGCATAAAAATGGATAAAAAGGGGAAAATTAATTAGAAACCTCTTAAACATTGATCATATGAATAAGGTGGGACTAGTTGGTGATTAATTAACCCTTGGGGAGCACTACAAACCTCGAATTAGGATAGAATAAGTGGGTTAAATTCTCGAGGTCTGAAATGAAGAGTAAATGATTAATTACTCTTGTATTTATTATTTATAGACTTTCAACGCTCTGAAGTGTTGAGGAAGGGCTAGGATATTCCTAAGCAGATTATGGTTGAGAATTTGACAATCGAGGTAGGTTGCGATTTAAATTGGAGTTGATACTTATTTTAGTGCATTATGTGGTTGAATTATATCACTTGTGATTGGCTTTCACATATGTTTGAATAATGATTGTTTTCATGTTGTGCTTAAATGAATAAGTTGTGTATACACAAAACTAAATGAAGAACTTGAAATGACTAAGTGTACATGTAATTAGTGCACTGTGATGTATCCTAAGAGATAGACTTGAAACTATAGGTTCACTTGGGTTAGGGGTCAGGTACCACAAGCTGGTACAAATTTGATATTGTTCCCCTGTTATAGATCGGGTACCACGAGCCAGTATGGTACATAGACCTTGGTGCATCCCTTACATGTCATGGCTTGTTTGGCAGAAATAAGACCCTTTTGCATGTGCCTAGACCCTTATATATTGATTTCCCTAGTGAGATTTGGTGAGTTGGAACTATAAACTAAGATGAGACTAATGGTATTGAATATATTTGGGAAGGTTAGGTTGACATAGATTCCATGTGATGTGACTGTTGGAAGCGATTATTCTTAGAATGTTGTGGTAATATGTGGTGACTTATGCGAATTTTTGCAAATGTTGATGAATTGACTTGAGATGATTATCTGTTGACTGAAATATATGCTAAGTGGTAAAGTTCCTTTTACTTGTTATTTGATTTGACTATATATTTGTTCAAAACTTAGTTGACCTATGATTTCTACTAGTACACAGTGGTTTGTAATGATACTACCCTATACTCTTCTTTTGTTAAGTGCAGACCGTTATCCAGAAGCTTAGATGTGACCTCACCTTTCTCTAGGTTGTAGGCTACGATCCAAGGATGAACACTATATCTCAGGCTGCTGTGGATCCTCTCTTGGTCATTTTCCTTCTTTCGGATGATGAACTTATCTTTTATTATTACTATCACATCTGTATATCTTAGATATTGTCTACTTATTAGAGTTCTTGTACGATAACTTTCAGTTTTTGGGGAATGTAATAGTTAGTCAAATTATTCTGCACTTTATTTATATTAGTTTTTTACCATCATTTGGGTTTAGAGTAGTTTTTTGTTAATATTATCTCTATGAAAATTTGTTAAGTTTAAGGGGTAAGAATAAGGATAGATAGTTCTCACACCGGGGGGTTAGTGTGAGTGCCACTCACAACCATTAAGGTCATGACAAAGTTGGTATCAGAGCCTCGAGTTTTTTGATCTTAACATACAAGAATGTGTCTAGTAGAGTCTTGCGGAATGGTACAGAGACATTTGTACTTTTCTTCAAGAGGCTACATGATATTATGAAAACTCAACTTATTCTTTCCTTTATGCTATTACTTGATTCCAATTGGTATTTGTCAATCCAAATTGGTATCTGACTCTTTCACTCTTAATTCTCTTAGGTAGTGAGAACAGACACTATAGAGGCTAGAGTAGAGGTTCTAGAACCAGCTTTTTAGGCGATGGTTTGCACAGAGGTAGGGTAAGAGAAAGAGCCAGGGGAAGGGGGTCCACGTGCCAGGGGTGGAACTAGGCTACAACACTGGCTCAGGAGAGGTCCGTATCTCCCACCCCCCACATGAGAATCTTCCCGAGGTTTTAGAGGATGAAGTAGAACCAATTTAGAATATAAGGCAGCACCAGTTAAGAAAAGTGCAACTTTAGCTCAGATGTCGTTAGCCATGATTCAGCAGGTCCTGAGTTTTCTGAGTGGGCTGGAATGGACTGGAACTTCACCTGCAGTTCCTACTGTACAACATCCAGGGGTGCAACATGCTGCTGTTGTAGCTCCTCAAATGGATATGGCTTTGGAAACATGTATTTTTCTGTGACTAATAACAAGCCTGGTAATGACCGATGACAAGCATGACCGTTTCTATAAGTTTGTCAAATAAAGTGTCTGGTCTTCCGTGGTTTAGAATCTGAGGATGCATACAAATTCATTATAGACTTCCATGAGAAACTACACAAGAATGGTATAGTTGAGAGGTATGGGGTTGAATTCGTCACTTTCCAGTTACAATGGGATGCAAAAATATGGTAGAGTGTAGGCCTACTAGGGAACTCCAAATGACTTGGAGTCTGTTTTTCAGGTATTACTAAAGAAATACGTTCTACGTACTATGAGAGATAGGATGAGAGATGAGTTTGCTAATATTGAGCAGGGTAATCTATTTGTTTCAGCCTATAAGGCTCGGTTCTATTTACTTGCCCAGTATTTTACACAATTGATCAATACCGAAGAGGAATGATTCCATTTCGTGAAAGTGTTGAACACAGGGCTTCAAATTTTAGCAGTAGGATCCCAAAGTTTTTGTAGGTAAAGAAGGTAATGGGTATAATCGAGATCATCCACTAGGCAGGTAAGGTGGCCACACTATTGGTAGGGGTAGCACCCAGCCCAACCGAGGTGATGTTAATGCAAAAGTGTTACTTAGCCCAACAGGGACAGTGCACAAACAGGTGGTAAGAACCACTTCTACGCATTTCCAGGCAGGCCCAGGGCAGAGGCATTAGATGTGGTGATCACAGGTACTATTCTTGTCTGTGACCGTATAACTTCAATTTTGTTTTATCCTGGTTCTAATTTCTCATACGTGTTTTCTGGTTTTGTTAAAGGATTAGACATGATTTTTAAGTTACGTGATTTTCTTAAACATGTGTCTACTCTAATGGGCGATTTTATGATGGTTGATAGAGTTTTTTTTGCTTGTCCGGTCATATCTTGGGGCCAGAAAACTTTGGCTGATTTAGTAATTCTAGACATGGTGGATTTCAACATCATCCTGGGGATGAGTTGGTTCTTTTCTCACCATGCTATATTAGACTCTCAAGCTAAGACAGTGATTGTGGCTATGCTTGAGCTGGATAGACTAGAGTGGGAGGGTAACTATAGTCCTTCCCTTATGAAACTTGTATCATTCCTTCATGCTCAGAGTTTGATAGGAAGGTTTTTTTGGCATTCTTAGCTCATCTCCTAGGCACTAGTGTAGAGGTCCCAGCTATCGAGTCAGTTCCTGTTGTATATGGGTTTTGGGAGGTATTTCCTGTTGATTTGTCTAGTAGTATGCCACCAGATCAAGATATTGGCTTTTATATCAATTTAAAGTCAAACATGTACCTTATTTCTATTCCCCCTATAGGATAGCATTGGGTGAGCTGAGAAAGCTAAAGGCTCAG
This sequence comes from Jaltomata sinuosa, assembly GCA_003996215.1. Classification (NCBI taxonomy): domain Eukaryota; kingdom Viridiplantae; phylum Streptophyta; class Magnoliopsida; order Solanales; family Solanaceae; genus Jaltomata; species Jaltomata sinuosa. The sequence continues at coordinate 413,841 of QJPP01007215.1, forward strand.
TTGCAGGAATTATTGAGTAAAGGATTCATTCATCCAAGTGCCTTCCTATGGGGTGCTCCAGTGTTGTTTGTTAAGAATAATGATGGTACTCTACATATGTACATAGACTATCGACACTTGAATAAAGTTACAATTCATATCAAGTATCCTCTTCCTCGTATCGATGACTTGTTTGACCAATTATAGGGTACATCAGTCTTTTCTAAGATTGATCTAATGTCCAGATACAATCAGTTAAAAATTTGGCCTACATATATTCCTAAGACTGCATTCTAGACTCAGTATGGACACTACAAATTTCTTGTGATGTATTTTATGTTGACTAATACCAGAGTACTTTTATGGGTTTGATGAATAGGATATCTAAACCATATCTTGACTCTTTTGTAATCATGTTCATTGAGTATATCTTAGTTTATTCTAAGAGTGAGAAGGAGCATGGGAACTATCTTAGGATTATGTTAGGTTTGTCAAAGGAGAAAGAACTGTATGTGAATTTCTCTAAGTGTGAATTTTGGATGCCTTTTATGTCCTTCTTAGGACATGTAGTTCAAAGGATGGGGTGATAGTGGACCTATAAAAAATTAAGGCAGTAAAGAATTGGGCAAGGCCTACTTCAATGACAAAGGTTCATAGCTTTGTGCGGTTAGCCAGTTACTACCATAGATTCCTCAAGGTATTTGCATCCATTTCTACTCATTTGACCTACTTGACTCAGAAAAAGGTACCCTTCCTCTGGTCAGACGAATGTAAGGAGAGCTTCCAAAAGCTTAAGACCTTGTTGACTAACGCTCCTATTCTTGACTTGCCAGTGGAAAGTAAGGACTTCATTGTGTATTGTGATGCCTCACGGTCTGATTTAGGTGTTGTGTTGATGCAGGAGAAGAATGTCATTACTTATTCTTTGAGGCAACTAAACATGCAAGAGAAAAATTGTCCGACTCATGACTTAGAGTTTCCTGCTGTGGTTTTGGTTCTCAAACTCTGGAGACATCATTAGTACAGGGTAAGTTATGAAGTGTTCACATACCCCCATATCTTGTACCATGTATTCACCCAGAAGGACTTGAATTTGAGGCTGCGGAGGTGGATAGAGTTACTTAAAGATTATGATATTACTATTCTATACCATCTTTGTAAGGCTAATGTAGTAGTCGATGCATTGAGTAGGAAGATGGAAAGTATGGGTAGCCTAGCCTATTTGAAGACTACCAGACATCTGTTGGCTAGAGAAATTCAAACTCTAACTAACAGTCTCATGAGTCTAGAAGTGTCTGATGGAGGTGGATTGTTGGTATGTGTCGAGGCAAGGTCCTCATTTCTTGATCATATTAAGGCAAAATAATTTGAGGATGCAAAGTTGAGTAAGATCCATGATAAAGTGTTGTAAGGTGAGGCCAAATAGGCCATGATTGATGATGATGGTGTTTTGTGAATTAAAGGGTGAGTTGGTGTACCCCATGTTGACCGATTGATCCCTACGATTCTAGTTATGGCTCACTATTCTAAGTAATCTATACATCCTGATGTGACCAAGATGTATCATAATTTAAAGCAACACTATTGGTTTGGTCGAATGAAAAGAGACATAGTTGATTTTGTGGCTAAGTGTCATAATTGTCAGCAAGTAAAATATGAACACCAGAAGCTTGGTGGTACTCTTTAGAGGATGCTCGTTCCTGAATAGAAGTGGTAGAGAACAACCATGGACTTTGTGTTTGGTCTTCCCAAGACCCTGGGTAAGTATGATTCAATATGGTTCATTGTGGATAGGCTGATGAAGTCTATGCACTTCATTTCCATTTAGGTGACTTACGATGCGGCTAAGCCAAGAGTTATCTCAAGGAAGTGGTTCGATTGCATGGGGTGCCTATCTCTATTATTTCAGATAGGGGTACCTAGTTTACTTCTAATTTTTAGCAGAAGTTACATGAAGTGTTGGGTCCACGGTTGGACCTTAGTACAACTTTTCACCCTTAGACCGATGGGCAGTCTGAGAGGATGATCCAAATACTAGAGGGCATGCTCCAGGCATAAGTGATGGATTTTGGAGGTCATTGGGACAAATATTTATTGTTGGAAGAATTTGCATATAATAATAGCTATCACTCGAGCATAGATATACGAGTGATAGATATCCTCTATTTGAAGAATTGTATGAGAGGAGGTGTAGATCTTCCATTAGTTGGTTCGATGAATTTGAGGTAAGACCGTGGGTTACTAATCTTCTGAGGATTCCATAAAGAGGGTAAAGTTCATCCAAGAGAAGCTCCTAGTGGCTCAAAGCAGGAAAAAGGAGTATGTGAATAGAAAGGTGAGGGACATGCATTTCATGGAAGGTGAGCAAGTCTTCTCAAGGTCTCACACATGAAGGGTGTTATGAGATTTGGTAAGCATGGGAATCTAAGTCGAAGATACATTGGGCCATTTGAGATAGTTCAGGGTGTGGGGATGGTGGCCTATCGATTGGCTTTTCTTTAGAGTTTGTCAGGAGGTCATCTCGTGTTTCACATTTTAATGCTTAAGAAGTACCACGGAGATGGTGACTACATTATTCGTTGGGATTCGATTCTGTTAGATGAAAACCTCTTTTATGAAGATGAGGTTGTAGCAATTCTTGATAGAGACTTCCATAAATCAAGGAAGAAGGAGATTGTGTATGTGAAGGTCCAGTAGAAGAACCATCATGTTAAGGAGGCCACTTGGGAGATTGAAGTGGACATTCATAGCAAGTATCCGCATTTGTTCACCGATTTAGGTAATTTCTTATTTTCACCCTTATTCTTACTTGTTGTCATTTGGGGAAGAAGGATTATTTAATTGTATATGATATAACTACCTATTATGTCATTATATTAAATTTAGGGCGTAAGTACCCGAATGAAAAATTTCCTAAAATAAGAGTTGATAAAGTCTCAGGCTAGGGTAAGCTTTAACTAAAATCTGGTGTTATATGCTTAGGTGGCAATTCCTAATTTATGGTGTAGTGTATGATGTTATAGTATCCATTTATGGATATTCGAGTGGTGTAGGGTCCCATAGGATGTTTTGGGACATAAATTGGGTTCATAGAACTCTGGTTATGGTAGTTGACGTATCAGGATTAATTTGTGATGTCTAGAACTTAAAGTATGTTGTAAAATAGAGAGTTTTAGGGAGAGTTCTGAGGTTCTATTTTTTGCAGACCGCCATAACAAAAAAAATTCTCGCTGTAGCAAGTCCACCGTAGCGGTATAGTTTCCATTATAGCGGTCCTGACAATCTGTCAGGGACTGCTATAGCAAGTCAAGTCCCACCATAGCGGTCCACTGTAGCGAGAAATAGGCCACCACAGAATGTGATGGGTTAGTTTACCTGAATTAAGTGCATTTTAAAGAGGTTTATTTCATATAACTCCAAGGCCTTGTTCTAAGATTAGTGTGTGGCAATTTCCCCCCTTGAGTAGGTGATTTCCCTCCATTAAGGTGAGTAATTCCTCCCTCTTATCGTTGTTTCATTCCTTATTGATCATAGAATCATAAGAATGAAGAATTATTGTGGAATCCTTGGGTTAGAGCCCTAAAAGCATGAAAAACAGGGACAATCCTATGGGTAGGTGTAATTTCACCTAGAATTGATCCTAGGATGTAGTTTAATGATTCCTAGCATGAATTTAGTATTTCTAAACATGATTTAGATGATTTGGGAACCTTGGATTCCACAAAGATATGACGTTTAAGCATAAAAATTTCTAAAATGGGGGAAATTGATAAGAAACCTCTTGAATGTTGTAACACCCCAGAAATTCTAAGCTAAGATTTGAACCGTGTTTCATATATGGTTAGATCAGAACTGATGAACTTTATATGAATATAAGTATTAAGATCAATTCTTGAGTTGGTAGGTGTATTAGAAATGAATTAAAGTCATAAAAAACCTCTAGCTCAAAGTTAAGTTGAAACCCTTTCTACCGATTAAGTTTTCATATAAGTTCTAACCAGGGTTATATTCAAATGACCATATCTCTTGTAATATAAAGAGTTAGGTGGCCTAGTACTCACTAAATTAAAGGTATTTGAATTATCTTTCCAATGCCACTGATATCTCATTGATACGAGTCTGGAGTTAAAATTTATGGGCATTTTAGTAAAGCACTATCAGTTGTCAAAAGCTGACGGGCTGGCTGACGCCCGTGGCTCCCACGATGGCTGGTGGTGGCAGCCCGTGAGAACCAACCAGTGAGCCCTTTTGACCCCCTGTAAGGGCCACAGTTTAGTCCAACAGCCGTAGGGGCCACGACGTCCCATGGGAAGCCCCGTACGATGACTTTTCTACATTTTTTTCAGTATTTAAGTTGGGGGTAGTTTGGTTCTTTCCTTAACTCAGGTCTTTCCCCACGTCTTTTAAATACCCAAACAGGGTTATTTATCTGGAAAACATCAATCAATCTCTAGAATTATTCTCTCAAAACTCCAAGGCAAGACACCTAGGGTTTCAACCAAGGAAGAGCATAGAAGCTCAAGCAAGAAAGTCTCTCAAGGGTATTTCTTCAGATTTCTTCTCCAAGTTTGCATCCCTCAGTTCCAGCACTAGAAACTCTTCAGTAATTAGGTATGTGGGTATTCAATGAGGATATTCTTCCACCCTCATTCCCAAAGATCAATTTTCAGTTATGATTTCTATAAATTTTGATTCTAGGGTTCATACCCAATTATGCATATTTTTAAAGAATTGAATTCCTTATGATACTATATGTTTCCCGTACATGTTCAAGGGATATTTCATGAAGTTTTACAGATATTTTCTTAAAATCCTTGGAATTTAGATGAAACAAACTTAACCTAGATTTACAGTATCTTATGCATGAAATAACTTTCTTTTCAAGAACTTAGCATGAAATTATAGTGTTTTTACATGAAGTAGCTTTTCTTCAAGAATTCAGCCTAGTCTACTAGAACTCAGTTTTAAAGCATGAAATCAATCAGTTTTTAGCCCACAACTTTTCAAAAAAATAGAATGTCTTCAGTCTCAGCATTATGTTGCATTCTTAGATAATTCAGTCAGTTATGCTTCAGAATAAGAATGCTATCAATTTCAATATCACTATATTGCATTCTCACTTGATTAGCAGTATTATATTTGAGCTATCCAATACTTCAATTTGTATTCATCGCTTATACATTCAGTTGGGAGTAGGCTTAGTACCGAGCGGACGAAGGGATGAAATCTTAGGTGTCAGTTTAGGCTAAGAACTTTAGTAGTAGTCCCCAAGTCCTAGAACTACGGTGCTACCATAGGTATTAAAGGAGTCAGTTGTCAGACTAGGCTGCACTTCATTGTCCCTTGTGGACATCAGTAGTGGATCCACGTCAGATTTGTTTGTACCCTCGTCAAGGTATGAATGCCCTTCCATCCAGGGTTACTGGTTGGCCCCATAGTTAGCTTAGCTTGGGGTATGTCGGTTAACAGTAGCTCCCACAGTCCATAGTCATTATTGAATGACCTTGTATTCAGTTATCTAGTTCAGTTCAATATTATACAGTTACATGCTTATATACTTGGTCATTGTATTAGCTTATATCTTTTAGCTTGTATTTAGTAAATTATATCAGTATTTTCAGCATTATCAGTAGAAGAAACTCCCTAAGGATTTACTTTAAATATGACTTTTAGCATGACTCATGGTTTTTAGCTCAGTTGCACTATATCAGGATTTTCAGACATCATTCATCCTTTCAGTATTTGGATCCCCCGTAATGGTTTTACTTATCTTAAATTATCATGATCTCACAGTTACAGTTTAGAAACACGATTTACATCCTCTTTAGTAAAAGAGCTTATGTTCTATAGTTTGACTTATGCATTTTTAGATGTTTATACTCAGTCTAGTATTCAACCATGCTTTCAGTATATATATGTTTTAAATATGATTTTAAGTTAGTGCATTATCTCACATGCTCAGTACATTCAAAGTACTGACCGCATACATTCCTTGTGCTGCATCGTTTTATGATATAGGTTTTAGTGCTAGCTCACAGGATCATGGTCAGACAGATCGCAACTTCCAGTTAGCAGTTGAGGATGAGTTCTCCTTATTCAGGAACTCCAGTCAGTAGTAATCATAGTAGTTTACTTTCAATTTGATATATTAATTAGAGGTAGTTGGGGGTCATGTCCCGGCTAACTATAGTCAGTATTAATTGAGGCTTCATAGACAGTTAGACAGTCAGTCAATGAGTTGTATTAGTTTTCAAACACTCTTGTATCTCAGTTATGAAAGTTCATTTTGTTATAATATTTTTAAAGAGCTCAGCATATTTCAGCTTCCACATTTACTTTCAGTCTATATCTCAGCAGTATGCCAGGCCATGGGTTAGCTTGGGGTCACTTGTGACTCTAAGAACCGTGTCGCATTCGAGGTGTAGGCTCGGGGCATGACAAATATTGATCATATGAATATGGTGGGACTAGTTTATGATTAATTATATGATGACCCTTTCGGTCATCTTTGCATTTACGCATTCATTATACTATTAGAGCTTTCTTGTAGTGGCCGGGACTGGTAGTTTGGTGCCCTGGTCGTTCGTTTGGTTATTTTAGCTGTTTGCCTATTTTAGAGCCTCAACTTAGAATATCATTGACTTCAGTCAACAATCTTAGCTAGCATGCTCAAAATCAAATTTTGACAATTCCGTTAGCTCCGGAGTGTTGATTTTGGTCTAGTTGGACCTTTAGTTGAGGCCTGAGAACTTCTAGTGTGGGTTTTGTGTTATTTTCTCTGTTTTCAGGCCATTTGGAGTTAAAAGTGCATCTTTGGTCAGCTTTTGATGATCGAAGCGTCAGATAAAAATCTGATGACTCCATCTGCTCTGAAATATTGAGTTTGGGTTAGGTAGGTGGTTGGTTTGGGTTGGGGGTGAGCTGGGCTCATTTCAAGTCTTTTTTTGCTTTTAGTTAGTGTTGACTTGGGTCAACATTTCTCCGAAATTACCTCGTATGGAAGTTTCATTGATTCTGTTGGGTCCAAAATATCATTTTCACTCTATTACCATTATTGGTTTTTGAATATCGAGTTCCGATCGTGCCCTGAACACCCCATGAATTTTTTTAGTGCAGCTAGTTTAGTGCAGGTGAAGGCCTTCAGCGCCAAAAGCGCCTGGCTGGCCCTTGTGCATGATGGTTCCAGGCTAGCATCGATGGCGTCTAGGCCAGCGCCTGCCTGCCAGCGTCGATGGCGCCCCTTGCACGTGATCGCGCCTTGGCAAGGGCCTCCCTTGAGTGCGATGGTGCTGGTTTAGCGTCAATGGAGCTTACCAGTGCCTAGCTGGTATATATTCCCTGGCCTTCGTTTTTCCAGCTCTTTCCTCATTCATTTCCCAACTCTAATCAAATTTTCTCTACCAAATAGCTCCAAATCAGTTCCTAACCTTGGGAAACATTTGTTCATCGATTATCCGTGCTTCGTCAATAGTTGGTAAGTCTTCTTCCCCAACTTGCTCTTCTTTTATTTTCTAAGAAATCACCATTGTTCGTAAGTTTTCTAAAATTGGTTTTCTTGAAGATTTTGCTCCTTTTGTGATTTCATTATCATGAGCTCGCTCAATTACCTCCTTGGCATAATTTCTCGCATTGTGGTAAGCTTTCTTGCTCAATTTTTGATTGTTCATCCTTAAAATTCCACCCTTTAAGCCCTCCCTTGAGCGGGCTGTTTGGGGCTTTCCCCTTGGCCAAAATTGCTCAATCTTGGAGCATGTCTCCTTGGCATCATTGTGGACATCATGCTTCTTTCCATTTTTGGTTTTGGGTTATGGGCCTTGTGGGCCTGCTTTTGATCTTGATTTCGACCCGACTACAATAATAACATTATGGGTATCGTTAGAGTCATTTTAAAGTGTTATTTATGTTTGTGATAGTTTGATTATCATTTGGGGTTTGTCGGAGTGATTCAGGCTTGTATATCATCATCCCAGCAGCTTATCGTCGGACGACAGGTAGGGTACAGTTTAAACTCTTTAGACTTCACATATATAGGATAAAATTGTATTAATGGGCATCCTTGGGTTGGGTTTACTAGTTGGTACCACAGACCTTGACCACTTTATTCATGTCCGATTCCTTTCTTCCTCCGATGGTTGTAGTATTTGAGATAGATGATATTATCACCCTTATGGTCCTATGAGGCCATATATTGACTCTGGAACATAGATGGTGGAAAATTAGGAATGACCGTGAGTCCAAGAAATCTTATTATTGTTATTAAGCTGGCTATCTGTATTGTAGAATGATTGGAGCCTGTGCATGGCTCGATAGATTGATTGTGAGCCATTGGGCTATTGATTGTGATTGAGCATATCACTATAATGCATATAAAAGGATTTTCTTCATGATTTGTACTACGGTTTTGGCTTCAGCCCTTCTATTGATGATTTCTAAATCTTGCATGTCACGTGGGGCCTGTTTTTGATAAAATTGATTATGAAATGGTTTGGTATTATCTTGACAGATCTTCTTAGGGTAAGAAAAGTTAAAAGAAAGAATTGTTATAGTTTTCCTACTTTATATTAGACCCGGTTGAACCCAGGTGCGTGATTAACCCTGTTATGGATGAGAAATGATGTTAGAATTGGTAAAGCCAAGCATCAAACTTGATTTACTAGTGTTTTAGACCCAGATATGCCCGGGCACCCTTAAAGGGTATATGCGACTTATTTCATTAATTTAGACCTGGATAGAATTCATGAATGCATTTTGAGCATTGAGTACTAGTTTGGATTTGGTGGAACTCTGGACTGATATTTTGAGGTTACAGTGTAGTATGTGGTCTATGAGTAGACCTCCATGGACCTTGTCATTCTGGACCAAGTGAAATGGGAAAAAGGGTGACTGGGGGTAGGGGTGTACGGCGGAGTAGATGTACTCGGGAGAAGTCTATCCATGGATCCCGCCTTTATTGGACTTTTGGGGCACCGGATGGGGTAACATACTGACACTGTGGTTACACTTAGTTTGGAATGACATAGAATATCCTTCATTTGTGTGAGGTACCACCCTGTTTGTTGTTTGTTGATTGTATGCTCCGGTAGTATAGGATGCCGGAGGGTTTGTCTTCACATGTTTGTGTTCCTTGGGTGTATGGGTGCCCGTGGGACTGTAGGTAGACTTATTGTTACTATTTCGCTCTATTGGTTCCTATTGTGGTTCTTATGACTTTGGATATTGTTACGGTTTAACTTGGGCTTCCAGTTGTTGGATTCTTGACTTGAGATTGCATTCTAGTTGGGTTATCATTCCTTATATTCGAGCATGTTTACTGTTCTCTTCCTCTCCTTCTCTATTCGTTGAGGTTGCCAGTATATTGCCTGCTTTCTAGACTCTTCTTTATATATTTGTTATGGCAAGGATCCTGGATACATGTTTCTTTCTTTCGCCTGTGATGTGTATTCTTTTAGCCAGCCATATGTATTATTCCTACTTGTATTCCTGCTATGCTAGCCTCCATGTGTTTATTCGTTGCCTTCTGTGACTAATTGATTTCCCCTCTACTTATTGATAAGTCGGTAATCTACCAACTTAATGAGCCTTTATCCTTGAATTATTGCTATGTTTTGAATAGATTTAGAGGTTCTTATGGACTTTATTGATGTCTATGCAGGTACTTGTGATCAAAGATGGAAAACAAGGAAATGGACCCAAAATGAGATTAAAAGGAGTGAAGTGTGAAGTGATTGAAGAAAACGCAAAGAATTTGCCCTAAGATGCGGCGTTACGCACAAGATGTGGTGCATTCTGCACCTCCCACCGCATGAAGCTTAGGATTGCCTTAAGGATCTATCATGGGGTGTGATCGTCGTGCGATGCGCACAACTCATGGTGTGAACCACACCCAGTTCGCATGACCTCTCCCAAGTCGGCTAAGTCACTGGTTCAGATAAAGAAGGTGTGCGACGCGCATATCACAATGTGCAAACCGCACGTCGCGCCGTACACCACCCGAGGGCAATTTTGTCCAAAAAATTAGTGACGTTTTGGGAAAGTATAAAAGGCCAATTTAGGCATAATTGTAAATAAAATTCTTCAGTCCAAAACATTCTGAAGAGCTTTTTACTTTGAGAATAAGTTTTCCTCTCCAAGAAGAAGAGGGTTTCAAATTATTCTCTCTTCCAAATCTTGGTCAAGCATTTGTGTACTCAAATTGAGCTTAGAACTTGAAATGAAGTTTAAATGAAGAGGATTGTGACTTACCCATTTGATATATCTCTCTCCTTTGTTATGAGTGGCTAATTTCATTTGTCTAGGGATGTGTTGATAATGGGTGTTTGAAAAATAGGTGTGGGTGTTGTTTATTATTTCTTATAATTGCTTATTTGACATGGATCTAGTAGTTTCACCAAGTTTTAATCCTAAAATTTGTGGTTGCAAACATTATTTTTCATTACTTGACTATGTTGTTGCTTGAAAGAGAATTTCATGGTTTTGGATGTGAGATTGCTAGTGGGAACTTGGGACTCCATTCAAATTTGAGGCTAGAAATAGCTCATATTGACAGAATCAACCATTTGAGGGTCTAAGCTAGAGATAGTGTGACCTCCCCAAGCTAGATATTGGTTGCTTGTTGATTTAACCGATGATGCTCTAATTGGGATTATCAGATATATGGTTATTGATCGAGACATAAACAACCATACCCATGACCAATGCTACTTGTGTCAATAAGAGAGAATACGTGTGAATTGATAAACACCCTATCCCATATTAAAGCCCCATTGGATACACATCCCTAGTCTCCTACTCAATTTGGTACACCCGTCTTACTTACTTTCTTTAATTCGTATTGTGATTATTGAGACAGTATCCCAATTTCCCCAACCTTTTACTGTCGTGTTTTTAAACAATTACTCTCCAAGTGAAATCATTTCGATACAATATTCATATAGCTAGCATCAAGTCTCTGTGGGTACGACCCCGACACCTGTTGGGTACTTATAAATGTGTTTTGCTTGAAGATCGTCGTGCCTCCATCTTTGGGAGTACGATTTGAGCTTTTATCCAAAATGGCACCGTTGTCGGGACTTGAATGTATATCTATTTTTGATTATTGATTTGAAGTCACTTTGAGAGTGCTTGTTTCTTTTACTTTTGTTTTTTGTTTGTGTTCTGATTAAGCAGGCATAGCCAATGAACGAGGCCGATGACAACGAGAGTGTTAACGGCTTCATGGAGGCTGACGAGGTTGAGCCTATGATGCATTGGGGTATGGGTGCAATCTTCCTACCCCCCACAGTGGGAATTGCTATATTTCATGTGACTAGAACCATGCTCCACTTAATCCAAATAAAGGGCCTATTCGGTAGAGCAACACATAAAGATGCCAACCAGCATTTTCAGAATTTTGTAGAGATTTGCCAACCGTTCATTTTTCAACATATCTCCCAAGAGTCCATCCGATTATGGCTATTCCCTTTTTCCTTGACGGGGGAAGCCACGGCATAGTTGGAAGAGTTGCCAGATGACTCTATCATATCTTGGGCCGAGTTGGTTGAGGCATTTACATTGAGATTCTTTCATCCATCTCAAATGATGAAGCTAAGAGACGAGATCAAAAAACTTTAGGCAACTCTCGGATGAGCCTCTATATGAGGTTTGGTTACGGTTCAAAAAGAAGCTTCTCTTTTGTCTGAACCATGCGTTGTCGAACAACGTATTGCTACAAAGCTTCTATCGATCGTTGAACTCTCTAAATAAGTTGGAAGATGGCAACCTTGGAGGTGGCACCTTCATGGACTTAGAATTTCCCATTGCCTTGACTTTGTTAGAGCGAATAACCAAAACCAATCAAGCTTGGCATACGAGAGAAGCGGATGTGCCAACTTCAAGAACGCCATCATCCATCTTGACCAATGAAATGAGAAAAAGAGATGAGGAGCGGGATGAGTCAATGGCCAAGATGATGACACAAATTGACTTGATGGCCAAGCATGTAATGGGAGTAGGTGGTGCGAAAGTGGTGAATGTTGTGAGTACACCAGAAATCAAAGCGAGTGATGATGAGCTAATGATAGTTTTTGATGGTAAACTATGCTTTGTGTCGGTGGGTTCTCATCCCGAGTATTATCGCCCGAGGGAGGAGAACCAAGGTTGGATACGAGATAAAGCAAGGGACAGAAATTGGAGGAATAGAGACAAAGATGGTGATCGCTTCAATCACCGGAGCTCAAATCCCCATATACCTCCGAACAAGGTGGACTCTCTCTACCAACCAGGCACAATAAACCCCCATCATTCCAAGCTAGAGGACATATTGTCCTTGGTTCTCAAGAAGGTGGATACAACAAATATGGGAATGAGTGAGATAAACAGTGAAGTTTTAACACTTCACCAAACCGTGAGTTCTCACTCATCCTCGATCAAGCATCTTGAGGAAAAAATGAACCACCTCTCAAGCCAAATGAACCCTAGGATAAAGGGAATGCTGCCCAGTGATACCATCACCAATCCAAAGAATAAGTGAGTTGAGGTAGTATCGTCGAGCCTCAACATTAAATCAAGCACTGCTTGAGAGGCAACCCAAGTTTCTTTACTTTATTTTTGGTTATATTTTGTTGTTTTTGGTGTGTTTGTAGGGAATGCATGGAGTAGAAAGATGGACAAGTGAAAACATGGGCTGCATGGAGGACTGTACCGCACAAGCAATTATGCGTGTCGCACAGCTTATCGCATGACAAAACTGAGTGCCTGGAAGGAAGTTGAAAAATTGGATGTGACTTGCGTTGGGCCGTGCGGTCCGCACGAGCCCAAGTGCGCGTTGCACCTCCGTCGCATGACAAACCAGAAGCCTGAGAAAAACTATGGGAGAAAAAGGGTGATATGTGAAATGCATGTAGTCCACACCAAAGCTTATGTGAATCGCATATCGCGGCGCACAACAAGTAAAATTGAATTTTAATTGACCTAACCCATTGACCGACCTGACCCAGAGATGACCCAACTATTTTTTCTTCTTCTTTTTCTTCTTTAAACTGCCTCCTTCACCACCTTCACCATATTTTCTCTCTAACTTCTCAATTTGTCTCTCAAAATTCTCTCTATATCCCTCAAACTTCCCCAAACAAATCTTCTCCTCCACTCACCCAACTATCTCCATCGCTCTGCCACTATCGCCACCGCTAGTCTCTCCGGGTGAGTTAATTGGGTCACCATTGTTGCACTATAAAAAGCTTCAATTTTCACTTCTCTCTGCTTAATCTTCACTTGTGGTAAGTTCTCCGATGTTAAATACATGTTCTTATAAAGGTTGGGAACTCATATTCTGAAGCATGCTTAATAGAATTGCCATGTTGATTTTAGGTGAGATCCAAAAATTTTGGGTCCCTAATTTTGAGTTGTATTAATAATTTTGCTTATTGTCAACTTGGTAGAACTTGAATTTTGGTAATGCATGTTGATTGGTAGTGGATTTTGGCCATGAAATCTATGTTTGAGGTCAAGTCTGAGTAGCCCACTTATCATTGATGAATGATTTGGCCCGATGATAGATTGGGTGACGTCGTTTTTAAGGGCAAATCGTCGTTAGTCATAAGCTTTTGTTGAAAATCGATTATGAAGGCTGAATTTTGCTACTTGTATGCCCATGATCCGTTGTTACAAATTATATTTGGGTGTATGATCTTGTGAGGGAATGGTTAATTGTTGCTAAGTTTGTTGGTGCCTATTGTTGCAAGTAAGGGCTTGGTGTTCTCGATGATACACGGGGTAACGTCCATCTTAAAGGAAGTCGTTAAGTCCTTTTCTTGCTTGATGTTGTCAAAGGAAATTCGTAGAAGTCTGAGTACCCAGATGTTTATGGTCATGATATCCCTTACTCCCTTATTTAATGTTGATTGGTTTGTTGCCTGGTGCCAAGTGCCTAAGCACATCTTGCTCTTCGGATCATATGCGTAATTCACAAGAACAAAAGGAACCAAAAATTCCAATTGTGCCTTTGTGCATTTCGCATTTGATGCATAGATCTTGATGTGCGGGTCGCATAAGGTATCACACCATGTTCAAAAAGATAGCCAGCTCACTGTTTTGAGGGGCAAAGCATAGTGCAATGTGAACTTTGGATGGTGTGTTCTGCACCAGCTTTTCACATCGATGGAAAAATCCCTGTAGGATTCTGTAAGCTTGTGCGATAGCACATACGATATGCCCTCCTTTTGGTGTATTTTGCATGTGGTCCGCACAAGCCTTCAGTCACCTACTTTGTTTTTCTAGTCTGTTGCATTCCAACCTTCTTAGTTTGTTAACTTCTTTTTAGATTTTTGTTTTGTTTTGGCTCACAATCTATGGATGCAGAACATGTCTTCTAGCAGGAGAAACACGGGAGGCCAACAAAGACAAATGTCTGCCACAGAAGAAGCAAGGCTCTGATTCAGGGTAGAAGGCATGAAGGCCATCTACACTCGGGACAAGGCTAGAACATTCAACGAAGAGCAGAGCTTTAACTTAGGGGAAGTTGGGGCTGAGGTTCCCAAAATGCACCGTCAATTTTCTGAACGAGATTGGTACCCTTTTCAAGATGTCCCTGGGGGATACTATGAGGAAGTCATGTGGGAGTTCTTTGTGGCCTATCAAGCCACACAAGATTCAAAAGAGTATAGAGGGCCGGCAGAAAAATTCCCCAACCTAAACTCAGTTATGGTCAGGGGAAATAAAGTGTGCATTACGCCCGCTGCCATCAATTCCATCTATTGGGAAAACTCAATCAAACCTGCACTGACTCTCATGGCTAAGTTGCAAGGAGAAGTGAAACCATACCGTGAAACTGCTGCCATCCTTGCTCCTTCCACTCGTATGTGGGCCACTTTGAGAGGTGACATCCTGAGAAAAACTTTGCACATTGAAGCCCATCAGTTGTATGATCTTGTTAGAATCCGATTCCTACCCTCTCAAAATGATTAGAAGATAACTCAAGAGAGGGTCATTGTAGTTGCTGCCATTATGACAGGGGAGCATGTGAATTTTGGGGAAATAGCAGCCATGGTAATTTGGAGGAAAGCATGCAGGGGCAATGACGCATTCCCTTTTCCGGTACTAATCAGCAAGTTGTGTGCAAAGGCCGACATCCCATACTTCAGCTGCGACAAAGTCACCTATGCAGTTGGGGTGATTGATCTAGAAAAGAAAATAGACAGGGACGCCCCCAGGTTTAAGAGGAAAAGGACTGAGCAGTTGGGGGAAGTTGAAAGTGATGAGCTTGATGCTGGAGTAGATGCTTCATCTCCCTCCCGGGCTACATCAGGGGGATAGACACATACCCCCACATCAGTTGTACCAAGAGGGCCTTTGACCAAAAGTGGCTTACAGGACATGGTTGAAAAAACATATAATTATGAAAGGCAGTTGAATGATTTGGATACCAAGCTGCCTGGTATGATACAAAGAGCGATCAAGAATGTGATGAAAGGGGTGGTGGACAGTGTCTCCAAACTGTGCACAAGAATGGATGTTGTTGAGTGTGTGGTGTCAGAACTTAGGAAGTATGTGTCCAAAGCCAAAGGAAAGCAGCCTGTTGAGGAGAAAGATTTGACCACCTTACCTCAGCCCCGCCAAACTCGTGGACCCGTGGATCACTTGTTTGCAGCCTATGTAGATGATGATGATGTGCAACCTAGAAATGAGGATCAAGAGTTGGATGATGATCAAAATCCTGACTTTTAGAGGGTTCTCTGAGACTCCACACTTATTGTGAATTCCCAAAAGGGTGGTGCTGGCCCGAGTGGAAGATCCTCAGATGAGGAGACAGATGCAAATGATGATAATGATGAGGCCTAGTCCTCTAGGGAGTTCCACCTTCTTTCCCTTGAGCTATTAGCATGAGGACAATGCTCCTTTTATGGCGAGGGGGTGGCTTTACTTGCTTTTTGTTGGGTGTCTATGATTGGGCTTGAGATATTATTTTTATTGTCCTTGCCGGGCCTTGTTGACATTTTAGTTATGCTAGATTTGATTTGGCCCTTGTCGGGCATATTTTGGATGATTGTGAGTTTAATTTTGAGCCTATTATTGCGCCCTCGTCGGGATTGATTTGTTGTCGGGTTGTTCTTACATGCCCCATTGTCTTACTACCCGTACTTTGCAAATGCGCTAAAGGCCTAGGCCGAGGCTTGTTCTTAATGAATCACGAGCGTGCAATCTGGATATCGCTTTGTTAATAGTAGTTTAGCAATAAACTCTGAGAGTTTTCTTAATACCACGGTTCTTTCCCAAGGAGCAAATTTTTTCTTTATCTTTCTTTTTTCTTTTATTTTTGTGTCGAACCGGGTTGGTGTTTCTCCTGTGATAGATTGAGAGGTGACTTTTTTAAGGGAAAATTCCAAGTTCTAGTTTTAAATTGAGTTCGTAGTTGCTTGTATCGAAATGGTTCCACCCAAAATTTTCTCTTGGTAAATTATTTTTGAAAATTAAAGGAAGAAGGGAAATGAATTTTTGAGGAAAAGCATTCTCTTGTCATGACTTGCACACTCTCTCTTTGGCTTGATTGACTCCCAAACGAGTGTGTAACGAACTCGGAATAGCTTGTCAAAAATTATTTGTCCCAATTGATTTTGAGACTAATGAAAGAAGTCTTGTAGCATGATGCCTTGTGTGGTGAGGCTTTACCTTGATTCTCATGCATGCGTGTCATCTAGAACTTGCCCTGAATGTGATTCAAGGCAAAATTTTAGGTGTGACCAAGCTTGGAAGATGACCTTAGGGCCTTTTTGATAGCCACTTCACCCAAATGACTTCCCATGATATCAATCTTTGTGAACCCCTTTGAGCTTGTAACCGTTCTTTGGCACCTTGTTAACTCCTTGACCTTTTTGAATCTCTATCTTGGAACCTGTCCTCCCTAATTATTTGAAAGTGAAATGTAGGCTAAAGCCTAAGTTTGGGGGGAAATAAAAAGACAACATATGCAAACACCTAAGTTTGGGGGTGTATGTGATCAAAGGAAGAGAATGAAAAGAATGCACTTCAAATGCAAGGTAGAACCTTAGGTTTGAATTGATAATTAATCCAAAAGTCAATCCAATGAGCAAAAATGCAAAACAAAAATAGGTGCTACCGAATGAAGGCGATACAAGGAGTCGAATGAATATGATTGAAAAGGAAAAGCTTGGGTTGTGTGAGGGAGAAATAAGGTAAAGTTGAAATATAAATGTGAGAGGTGTTCAAAATGAGAACAAAGAGTATTAGGGAGGTGTAGTCACTTGAACCAAATGAAATCTTCACCTTAGCCCTAGCCAACATCGTAACCCGCAAGTCCTTGGTGATTCTGAGCTTGGCTACCCTACATTGGTGGAGATTACATAAAGGGCAAGCCTATGGTTCAACGCGTATGCACTTGAACTTCCTTGAGAGAGTGAGAGTCTTATTGGTTCTCCTATAATCCCGTTGTTTTGAGAATTGATTGATTGTAAGTAGGATTCTCTCTTGCAGTGAGTGGCATCATGCACTCGAATTCAAACATGAAGTCTCTATCTCAATTGAGGGGAATGAATGAGACAAGTTGTGAGGCAAATCTCGAGGAAAACCATGACGGTCCATGCCAATGACTTGAGAAGCTTAAATGCCTTGTTTTGAATGACAAAATTCCCTTGACTTTGAATGAGAAATGAAGTCCTTTTGGAAAAGGTTTTGAAATGGCCAAATGCCTTGAGTTTCCGGTGGTTCAAATTGAGATGAGCATCGTAGTTTAGTCTTTTGTTTGCGTCTTTTGTTTATTCTTCTTCTTAATTTTTAGTATAGATCAGTCCTTTGTGCCTTGATTGAATCTAAAGCATAATTCATTCCTTGCCTTGTAAGTATCTTGCTTGAGGACAAGCAATAGTTCAAGTTTGGGGGTTTGATAAGTCGGTAATCTACCAACTTATTGAGCCTTTATCCATGAATTATTGCTATGTTTTGACTAGATTTAGAGGTTCTTATGTCCTTTATTGATGTCTATGCAGGAACTTGTGATCAAAGATGGAAAATAAGGAAATGGACCCACAAAGAGCTTAAAAGGAGTGAAGTGTGAAATGATCGAAAAAAAGCGAAGAATCTGCCTTGAGATATGGCGTTTGTGCGACACGCACATGCCGTAGTGCATTCTGCACCTCCCACCACAGGAAGCTTAGGATTGCCTGAAGGATCTGTCATGGGGTGTGGTCATCGTGCGATGCGCGTAACCCAGGGTGTGACATGGGTCAACATTTCTCCGAAATGACCTTGTATGGAAGTGTTTCATTAATTCCGTAGGGTCCGGAATGTCGTTTCCACTCTATTAGCATTATTATTTTTTGAATATCAGATTCCGATCGTGCCCGAAACACCCCATGAAAATCTTAGTGCAGCTAATTTAGTGTAGTTGTAGGCCTTCAGCGCCAAAGGTGCCCAGGTAGCACGATCACTCTAGCTTGTGGCTGGACCTTATGCATGATGGCTCCAGGCAAGCGCCGATGGCACCCCTTGCGTGTGATTGAGCCTTGGCGCGGGCCTCCCTTGAGCGCGATGGTGCTGGTTTAGCGCCAATGGCGCTGACCAACTCCCAACTGGTATATATTCCTTGATCTTCATATTTCCAGCTCTTTCCTCATTCATTTCCCAACTCTAAACTCAAATTCTCTCTACCAAATATCTCCAAATCAATTCCTAACCTTGGGAAACGTTTGTTCATCGATTATCCGTACTTTGTCAATAGTTGGTAAGTCTTCTTTCCCAACTTTTTCTTATTTTGTTTTCTAAGAAATCACCATTGTTGGTAAATTTTCTAAGCTTGGTTTTCTTGAAGATTCTGCTCCTTTTGTGATTGCATGATCGTGGGCTCGCTCAATTTACCTTCTTGGCGTAATTTCTCGCATTGTGGTAAACATTCTTGCTCAATTTTCAATTGTTCATCCTTAAAATTCCACCCTTTAAGCCCTCTCTTGAGCGGGCTGTTTGGGGCTTTTCCCTTGGCCAAAATTGCTCATTTTTGGAGCATGTCTCCTTGGCATCATTGTTGATATCATGCTTCTTTCCATTTTTTGTTTTGGGTTGTGGTCCTTGTGGTCCTGCTTTTGACCCAGATTTTGACTCAGCTACAATTGTAGCATTATGGGTATCGTTAGACTCATTTTATTATGTTATTTATGTTTGTGATAGTTTAATTATCATTCGGGGTTTCTCTGAGCGATTTGGGCTTGGATATCGTCATCCCAGCAGCTTGTCGTTAGACGATAGGTAGGTTAAAATTTAAACTCTTAGACTTTGCATATATAGGATAAAGTTGTATTAATGGGCATCCGTGGATTGGGTTTACTAGTTGGTACCACAGACCTTGACTCCTTTATTCATGTCCGATTCCTTTCTTCCTTCGATGTTTGTAGTATTTGCGATAGATGATATTATCACCCTTGTGGTCCTCTAAGGCCTTATATTGACTCTGGAACATAGATGGTGGAAATTTGGAATGTCCGTGAGTCCCAGACATCATTATTATTGTTATAGAGCTGGCTATCTATGCTGTAGAATGATTGGAGCATGTGCAGTGCCGATAGGTTGACTGTGAGCCGTTGGGCTATTGATTGCGATTGAGCATTCCACTATCATGCATATGAAAGGATTTTCTTCATGATTTTTACTACGGTTTTGGCTTCAGGCCTTCTATTGATGATTTCTAAATCTTGCATGGCCCGTGGGGCCCATTTTTGATAAAATTGATATGAAATGGTTTGGTATTATTTTGATAGATCTTCCTATGGTAAGAAAAGTTAAAATAAAGAATTGTTATAGTTTTACTATGATATATTAGACCCGGTTGAACCGAGGTGCTATATTGACCCTGCTATGGATGAGAAATGATATTACACTAGGTAATCCTGAGCATCGACTTGATTTACTAGTGTTTTAGATCTGGATACGCCCGAGCACCCTTGAAGGGGATTTATGCGACTTATTTCATTGATTTAGACCTGGATAGAATTCAGGCATGCATTTTGAGCATTTGAGTACTAGTTTGGATCTGGTGGCACTCAGGACTGATATTTTGAGGTTAGAGTGTAGTATGTGGTCTATGAGTAGACCTCTATAGATCCTGTTGTTTCAGACCAAGTGCTATGGGAAAAAGGGTGATCGGGGGTAGGGGTGTACGACAGAGTAGATGTACTCGGGAGAAGTCCTTCCATGGATCCCTCCTTTATTAGAACTTTGGGGCATTAGAGGGGGTAACATACTGACACTACAGTTACACTTGGTTTGGAATGACATAGCATATCATTCATTTGTGTGAGGTACCACCCTTGTTTGTTGTTTATTAAGTGTACGCTCCAGTAGTATGGGATACCGGGGGGTTTGTCTTCACTTGTTTGTGTTCCTTGGGTGTATGGGCGCCCATGGGACTGTAGGTAGACTTATTGTTACTATTTTGCTCTATTGGTTCCTATTGTGGTTCTTATGACTTTGGATATTGTTACAGTTTAACTTGGGCTTCCAGTTGTTGGATTCTTGACTTGAGATTGCATGCTCGTTGGGTTATGGTTCCTTGTATTCGAGCATGTTTACTGTTCTCTTCCTTTCCTTCTCTATTCATTGAGGTTACTGGTATACCCCCTGCTTTCTAGACTCTTCTTTATATATTTGTTGTTGCGAGGATCTCGGGTACGTGTTTCTTTCATTTTCCTGTGATGTGTATTCTTTTAGCTAGCCATATTTATTGTTCCTGCTTGTATTCCTTCTGTGCTAGCCTTCATGTGTTTATTCGTTGCCTTGTGTGACTAATTGTTTTATACTATGCTTATTGATAAGTCGGTAATCTGCCAACTTATTGACCCTTTATCCATGAATTATTGCTATGTTTTGAATAGATTTAGAGGTTCTTATGGACTTTATTGATGTCTATACAGGTACTTGTGATCAAAGATGGAAAACAAGGAAATAGACCCAAAAAGATCTTAAAAGGAGTGAAGTGTGAAGTGATCGAAAAGAAGGCAAAGAATCTTCTTTGAGATTCAGCGCTTGTGTGACACGCACAAGACGTGGTGCATTCTGCACCTCCACCGCATGAAGCTTAGGATTGCCTGAAGGATCTGTCATGGAGTGCGGTCATCGTGCAACGCGCACAACCCATTGTGCGAACCATACCCACTTCATATGACATCTCCCAAGTCAGCTAAGTTACTGGTTCAAATGAAAAAGGTGTGCGATGTGCACATCATGACGTGCAAACCGCACGTGGCGCTGCAGACCACCCGAAGGGAATTTTTTTCTAGAAAATTAGTGATGTTTTGGGAAAGTATAAAAGGCCAATTTAGGCACAATTGTAAATAACATTCTTCATTCCTCTCCAAGAAGAAGACGATTTCAATCTATTCTCTCTTCTAAATCATGGTTAACCATTTGTGTACTCAAATTGAGCTTAGAACTTGAAATTAAGCTTGAATGAAGAGGATTGAGACTTACCCATTTGGTATATCTCTCTCCTTTGTTATGAGTAGCTAATTTCATTTGTTTAGGGATGTGTTGATAATGGGTGCTTGACAAATGGGCGTGGTATTTTTTATTCTTGCTTATAATTGCTTATTTGACATGGGCCTAGTAGTTTCACCAAGTTTTAATCCTAAAATTGGTGGGTGCAAATATTAATTTTCATTACTTGACTATGTTGTTGCTTGAAAGAGAATGTCATGGTTTTGGACGTGAGATTACTAGTGTGAACTTGGGAGCTAGAAATAGCTCATATCGACAGAATCACCCATTTAAGGGTCTAAACTAGAGATAGTGTGACCTCCCCAAGCTAGATATTAGCTGCTTGTTGATTTAGCCGATGATTCTCTAACTGAAATTATCAGATATATGGTTGTTGATTGAGAGATAAACGACCATACCCATCACCAATGCTACTTGTGTCAATAAGCGAGAATAAGTATGAATTGATAAACACCTTATCCCATATTAAAGCCCCATTGGAAACACATCCCTAGTCTCCTACTCAATTTGGTACACCCATCTTACTTACTTGCTTTGATTCGAATTGTGATTGTTGTGATAGAATCCCGATTCCCCCAACCTTTTACTTTCGTGTTTTTAAACAAATACTCTCCTAGTGAAGTCATTTCGATACAATCTTCATATAGCTACCATCAAGTCTCTGTGGGTATGACCCCGACACCTGTTGGGTACTTATAAATATATTTTTCTTGACGATCACTGTGCCTCCATCTTTGGGTAGTACAATGTGAGCATTTATCACTTATTACTGCTTTTTTATCTTATATGTGCCCAATCAGCCTATGATATCTACTGGGTATCGGTTGCTTTACAATTGGTGCTCATACTACACTTTACATCTTTTGGTGCAAATCCTAGTATGGGCCATCGCTGCTAGATCGTGGGATTCGTGCTTGGAGATCTTTTGGACTATCCAGACTGAGGGTGAGCTCTTGGAGACTGGAGCTTAGCTTTAGTTTATTTTTTGTATGATGTACTCTGTTAATACTCGGAGACAGTTGTGTGTATATTATTTTGGATGCTTCGTACTCCTTATATGTAGTTCCGGCTCTATACTATGATACCAGGTTTTGGGGTTTGGTTTAGCTTTCGCATATGTATATATATTCCTGTTATCTATCTTTTCATCTTTTCCTTTGCTTTCGCTTGATTATATCATTTCTTCCACTTAACTATTAGTTAGTAGCCCATTACTAAACATTCTGGGCTACGGAGATTGGTTCACCTACTGGGGAATTGTAGGTGCCATCATGACCAATAAATCGGGTCGTTATAGATTGGTATCAAAGCTCTAGGTTCACTGGTGTCATCGGTATAGGAGCCAATGTCTAGTAGAGTCGAGGCGGATACATCCGTACTCAATCTTCGAGAGGCTATGGTGACATCTTAGGAAAAATAGACTTTTCTTGATTCTATCTCGTGCGTAGTATCCTTGGAAGTTTCTGGAAATCTAATTTGTTCTCATTCACTCTTCTGCAGATAGTTCGTACGAGATCGGAAGCATCTGGCAGAGATGAGCCTCTGACTCCAGCACCCCCGACACCAGCTAGGGGCTGGGGAGGTTGTAGAGGTAGGGGTCGAGGACGTCTCAGAGCAGTGGCACCTTCTACAGCTGTTAGAGTTGATGTAGAGCCCGAGCATGAGTATGAGCCAGAGTTTATTCCTGAGCAGCAACATGTGGACTTTGGGACAACCCAAGTACCACCAGCTACAGTACCAGTTCCAGCACCAGTTTCTATGCCAGCTTCAACCTCAGCTCAGTCTTCAGATATTTGGGGTTTACTACTTCAGCTATTGGACATGTTTGGAGAGCAACCTTTTGAGGTAGCATAGACATCCGCTCAGGGGGAAGCCTTGGGTGTTTAGAGTGCAGGAGCGCAGCTTGCTACTGCATCTCCTCGTGCTGAGGTTATTCCGGTTCTAGCGGTTGCACAACCTCTTCTCCTGGCCCAGCTATGACAGATGGGGAGCAGAAGGCCTTGAGTAGATTTCTGAGATTGGCACCACCAAGATTTGCTGGTATATCGGGTCAGGATCCTTATGACTTCATTACTACCTGTGAAGAGATGTTACACCATCTGGATTTGCTAGAGACTCACGGGGTTGGATTATTATGTATCAGCTAGAGGGTCCAGCGAAGTTATGGTGGAGGGAACAGGTAGCATGTAGACCTTCTACATCACCTCCGATGCCATGGCCTGAGTTTTATGAGGCCTTTATGGCCAAGTTCTTACCTCAGAGTGATCATGAGCATCGCCATGAGTAGTTCACCAGGCTTATGCAGGGATCTATGTCTATATCTGAGTATGAGACTCGTTTCCATCAGCTTGCTCCATTATGGCCTATGATCATTCCTACTGAGCTATACAGATTGGCAAGTTTGTTTGGGGATTGTGGACTGAGCTTATATAACTAGTTGAGATATTGGTTTCTAGTGGTCAGTCATTTCAGGCTATTGCAGACTATATCCGTATTGTGGAGGACATACACCAATAGGATTAGGGGGCTTGAGATAAGAGGCCTCATTATTAGGGTGGGTACAGTGGTTCTAGACATGGTGGTAGAGGTTCAGGACAGTGGGGCTGGGGTTATCAGCCACAGTAGCACCGGGGTCAGTCTAGCTGACTGGTTCAGGCTTCACTTTAGACTTCTGGTAGTTCTCAGTTTGAGAAGGGTCAGTCTTTGAGGGGTGCAGCTTCTTGGGCATCAGGCCATGGTGGCCATACAAGGTTTGTTGGTCCTTCTTGACAGTTCAGACCGTCAGGGCCTTGTTATGAGTATGGTGTTGTTGGCCATTATGCTAGAGATTGCCCCTAGTAGGGTACAATTCAGTCAGCCTCTCAGACAATCGAGCCTTTATGAGCAGTTCAGCCACCATCTAGAGGGGGTGGTGGTCAGTCTAGGGGTGGTGCCCCTCATAGAAGAGTAGGTGGTAGGGATGGAGGTCAGGTAGGTGAAGGACATCGTCAGTTCTATATGGTCCCTGGGAGACCAGAGGCAGAGGCCTCAGATGCTTTGATTACAGGTACGATTTCTGTGTACCATCAGTCTTCTATGGATTTATTTGATCCTGGATCTACATATTCATACATATCTTCCTACTTTGTGCCTTGTTTGGGGTTAGCTAGTGAAACGTTATCTATTCCTATTTTTGTTTTGACTCCAGTAGGAGATTCTTTAGTAGTAGATCGGATTATGAGATCTTGCATGATATCTATTGGTGATTTGGAGACTTGGGGTGATTTGATGATACTTAATATGTTAGATTTTGATGTGATACCGGAAATGGACTGGTTATTTCCTTATCATGCAGTTTTGGATTGTTATGCCAAGACCATTACCATCACTGTGCCTGGTGTATCCCCGGTTGTGTGGCAGGGTTCTGTTAGCCATGCACCATCTGGGATTATCTCTTGTCTTTAAGCTAGGAAGTTTATTTCCCATGGGAGTTTAGCTTATCTAGCATATGTACGAGATGCTAGTGCTGACCCTTCATCTTCTGAGTCTTTCCCTATGGTTAGAGACTTCCTAGATGTGTTCCCTACCGACCTGCCAAGCCTTTCACCTGAGAGAGATATTGATTTTGCTATTGAGTTAGAGTCGGGCACCAGGCCCATTTCTATATCTCCCTACCGTATGACTTCTACTGAGTTGAGAGAGCTTAAGGAGCAGCTCTAGGATTTGTTAGCTAATGGGTTTATTAGTATGAGTGTGTCACCTTGGGGTGCTCCTATTCTATTTGTTAAGGAGAAGGATGGGTCGATGCGGATGTGTATTGATTCTCGGCAGCTGAATAAGGTAACAATAAAGAATAGGTATCTGATGCCGAGGATTGATGACTTGTTTGATCAGCTTCAGGGTTCAGCCATGTTTGTGAAGATTGATTTGAGGTCCGCCTACCATAAATTGAGGATTATGGTGAAGGAAATCCTTAAGACAACATTCAAGACACGTTATAGCCATTATAAGTTTCTGGTGATGTCTTTTGGGTTGACTAATGCCCTCGCAGCTTTCATCGACTTGATGCATAGGTTTCTTAACCCGTACTTGGATATGTTCATGATAATCTTCATAGATGACATTATGGTTTACTCCCAGAGTAGAGTTGAGCATGAGCAGCACTTAAGGACTATACTTCAAACTTTGAGAGATCATCGACTTTATGCCAAGTTCTCAAAGTGTGAGTTTTAGCTTGAGTCAATTCCATTCCTAGGGCACGTGGTGTCTAAGGATGGGATTAAAGTTGATCCGGGTAAGATTTTGATGATTCGTGATTGGCCTAGACCTACTATTGCTACCCAGGTTTGTAGCTTTGTTGGGTTAGCAGGTTACTACAGGTAGTTCATTCAGGGACTTTCTTCCATAGCAGCACCTTTGACTATGCTGATTAGGAATGATGTTCCATTTCAGTGGTCAGATCAGTGCCAGGATAGCTTCCAGAGGCTTAAGGCCTTATTGACTTCAGCTCCAGTTTTGACTTTACCGATTAAGGGTCAGAGTTTTGCCATGTATTGTGATGCTTCTGGGATTGGTCTTAGTTGTGTGTTAATGCATCATGGTCGAGTGATAGCATATGCACGAGGTAGCTGAAGGTTCACGAGCGCAATTACCCCACACATGATTTAGAGTTGGCGCCGGTAGTTTTTGCACTCAAGATATGGAGGCATTACTTATATGGAGTTCATTGTGAGATATTCACTGACCATCGTAGTCTTCAGTACATTACGAGTTAGCGAGAGCTGAACTCGAGGCATAGGAGATGGATATATTTACTGAAGGACTATGATTTCACCATTCTATATCATCCGGGCATGGAAAACGTGGTAGCGGATACCTTGAGTCAGAAGGTGGTGAGTATGGGAAGCCGAGCTTCACTTTCAGTTTCTGAGCGACTGTTGGCCTTGGACATCCAGTCCTTGGCTAACCATCTAGTTATGCTTGACTTGTCGGATCCTAGTAGAGTTTTTGCCAGTATTGAGGTTTGTTCTACTCTAGTTGATCAGATTCAGAGATGACAGTTTAAGGATAAGAGTTTGTGTGACCTTCGTGATCAGGTAGTTCGGGGTGAGGCCAACAGGGCTACTCTAGGTTCTAATGGTATTCTGAGGTTTGACAGTCATCTTTATGTTCCAATGGTTGGAGATTTGATTCAGTTGATACTTTGTGAGGCGCATTATTCTAGATAATCCATTCATCCTGGCGCAGTGAAGATGTATAGAGATTTGAGGTAGCTTTACTGGTGGAGTGGTATGAAGAAGGACGTAGCAGAGTTCGTATCTCGATGCTTGAACTATCAGCAAGTTAAGTTCGAGCACATGAGACCTGGTGGTTTGATGCAACGACTTCCCATTCTTGAGTGGAAGTGGGAAGGGATTACTATGGACTTTGTTATTATTTTACCTCGTACTGCTCGTGGGTTTGATTCCATATGGGTAACTATTGATAGGCTGACTAAGTTAGCACACTTCTTACTGGTTCATACATATTACTGCGCAGAGAGGTTAGCTCATATTTACCTTCGCCAAATTATTCGGTTGCATGGGGTCCCAACTTTTATCATTTCAGATTGCGACACTTAGTTCACATCTAAGTTTTGGAGGGCTATTTAGCGAGATTTGGGTACAGAGGTTCAACTTAGTACTGCTTTCCACCCTCAGACAGATGGTCAGTCCAAGAGGACTATTCATGTCCTGGAGGACATGCTTCAGGCTTGTGTTCTTGACTTTAGAGGTTCATGGAATCAGTTTGTGTCGTTGGCCGAGTTTGCTTATAATAATAGCTTTCATTTGAGCATCAACATGGTACCTTTTGAGGCTTTGTATGGTAGGCATTGCAGATCATCGATTGGTTAGTTTGATGGTTTAGAGTCCAGACCACAGAGTACAGATTTGCTTCGAGATTTCTTAGACCGAATCCGTGTGATTTAGGATAGACTTAGAGCAGCCCAGAGTAGGCAGAAGAGCTACGCTAATTATAGACTTCATTCAGTGTTAGTGACTTAGTATTCCTTTGAGTATCGCCCATAAAGGGCGGGATGAGATTTGGTTAGCGGGGCAAGCTTAACCCTAGTTTCATTGGGCCATTTGAGATTTTGCAGAGGGTTGGTAGTGTTGCCTACATGTTAGCTTTGCCCCTGAAGTTTTTAGCTGTGCATCTCGCTTTTCATGTCTCGATGTTGTGCCGGTATGTTCCAGATGAGTCTCATGTGTTGCATTGGGATTCAATCCAGTTACATGAGAGATTATCCTTTGTTTAGGAGATTGAGATCGAGGGAGATTATGGTTGTGAAAGTTCAGTAGAGGCATCGTCCAGTCAAGGAGGCTACTAAGGAGACCGAGAGTGAATTGCATGCTTAGTATCCATAATTGTTTGAGCCTTCAGGTACTCCCTTCTTCTTGACTTTCGAGGACGAAAGTCTTTTTTGTAGTGGATGTTGTAATGACCCTTTCGATCAGCTTTGCATTTACAAATTCATTGTACTGTTAGAGCTTTCCTGTAGCAGCCCCAAGTCATTTATGGCTTGCTGGGACTGATAGTTTGGTGCCCTGGTCGTTTAATTGGTTGTTTTGGTTGTTTGCCTATTTCAGATCCTTAACTTAGAATATCGTTGACTTCAGTCAACATTCTTAGCTAACATGCTCGAAATCAAATTCCGACAGTTCTGTTAGCTACGGAGCATTAAGTTTGGTCTAGTTGGACCTTTAGTTGAGGCTTGGGAACTTTTGGTGTGGGTTTTGTGTTGTTTTCTCTGTTTTAAGGCCATTTGAAGTTGAAAGTGTAACTTTGGTCAGCTTTCGATTCAAATTCAAAATCCGACGATTCTATCAGCTCTGAAATGTTGAATTTGTGTTAGGTAGGTGGTTGGTTCAGGTTTCGAGTGAGCTGGGCTCATTTTGAGTCTTTGTTGCTTGTTAATTAGTGTTGACTTGGGTCAACATTTTTGCAAAATGACCTCGTATGGATGTTTTGTTGATTCCAATGGGTTCGGAATGTCGTTTCCACTCTATTAGCATTATTAGTTTTTGAATATTGGGTTCCGATCGTTCCCGGAACACCTCATGAAAATTCTTAGTGCAGCTGGTTTAGTGCAGTTGCAGGCCTTCAGCGCCAACGGCGCCCAGGCAACACGATCGTGCTAGCCTGTGGCCGGCTCTTATGCGTGATGGCACAAGGCCAACGATGATGGCGCCTAGGCCAGTGCCTTCCTACCAGTGCCGATGGTGCCCCTATGCGTTTGATCTCACCTTGGCACAGGCCTCCCTTTAGCGCGATGACACTGGTTTAGCGCCAATGGCGCTGACCAGCGCCTAACTGGTATATATTCCTTGGCCTTCATTTTTCCAGCCCTTTCCTTATTCATTTCCCAACTCTAAACTCAAATTCTCTCTACCAAATAGCTCCAAATCAGTTCCTAGCCTTGGGGAAACCTTTGTCTATAGATTATCCGTGCTTCGTCAATAGTTGGTAAGTCTTCTTCCTTAACTTTCTCTTCTTTTGTTTTCTAAGAAATCACCATTGTTGGTAAGGTTTCTAATCTTGGTTTTCTTGAAGATTCTGCTCCTTTTGTGATTGCATGATCGTGGGTTCGCTCAATTTACCTCCTTGGCATAATTTCTCGCATTGTGGTGCTTTCTTGCTAAATTTTTGATTGTTCATCCGTAAAATTCCACCCTTTAAGCCCTCTCTTGTGCGGGCAGTTTGGGGCTTTCCCCTTGGCCAAAATTGCTCATTTTTGGAGCATGTCTCCTTGGTATCATTGTGGACATCGTGCTTCTTTTTGTTTTTGGTTTTGGGTTGTGGGTCCTGCGAACCCGCTTTTGACCCGGATTTCAAACCGGCTACAATTGTAGCATTATGAGTATCGTTAGACTCATTTTAATGTGTTATTTATGTTTATGATAGTTTGATTATCGTTCAAGGTTTCTCGGAGCAATTCAGGCTTGGATATCATCATCCCAGCAGCTTGTCATCGGATGACAGGTAGGTTACGGTTTAAACTCTTTATACTTTGCATATATATGATAAAATTGTATTAATGGGAATCCTTGGGTTGGGTTTACTAGTTGGTACCACAGACCTTGAACGCTTTATTCATGTCAAATTCCTTTCTTCCTCCGATGGTTGTAGTATTTGCGATAGATGATATTATCACCTTTGTGGTCCTGTGAGGCCTTATATTGACTCTGGAACATAGATGGTGGGAAATTGGGAATGTACGTGAGTTCCGGACATAGTTATTATTGTTATAGAGCTGGCTATCTGTGTTGTAGAATGATTGGAGCCTTTGCAGGGCCGATAGGTTGATTGTGAGCCATTGGGCTATTGATTGTGATTGAGCATGCCAGTATCATGCATATAAAAGGATTTTCTTCATGATTTTTACTACGGTTTTAGCTTCGGGCCTTCTATAGATGACTTCTAAATCTTGCATGGCTCATTTTCAATAAAATTGATTATGAGAAGTTTTGGTGTTATCTTGACGGATCTTCTTAGGGTAAGAAAAATTAAAAGAAAGAATTGGTACAGTTTTCCTACTATATATTAGACCCAGTTGAACCGAGGTGCTAGATTGACCCTGCTATGGATGAGAAATGATATTAGACTCGGTAAAGCCGAGCATCGAACTTAATTTACTACTATTTTAGACCCGAATATGCCCGGGCACCCTTGAAGGGGGTTTATGCGACTTATTTCATTTATTTATACCTGGATAGAATTCAGGCATGCATTTTGAGCATTTGAGTACTAGTTTGGATTCGGTGGCACTCCAGACTAATATTCTGAGGTTAGAGTGTAGTATGTGATCTACGAGTAGACCTCCATGGACCTTGTCATTTCGGACCAAGTGCTATGAGCAAAAGGGTGACTGGAGGTAGGGGTGTACGGTGGAATAGATGTACTCGGGAGAATTCCTTCCGTGGATCCCACCTTTATTGGACCTTTGGGGCATCGGACAGGGTAACATATTGACACTCTGGTTACACTTGGTTTGGCATGGTATAGCATATCATTCATTTTTGTGAGGTACCACCCTTGTTTGTTATTTGTTGATTGTACACTCTGGTAGTATGGGATGCCGGAGGGTTTGTCTTAACTTGTTTGTGTTCCTTGGGTGTATGGGTGCCCATGGGACTGTATGTAGACTTATTATTATTATTTTTCTCTATTGGTTCCTATTGTGGTTCTTATGCTTTTGGATATTGTTACGGTTTAACTGGGGCTTCCAGTTGTTGGATTCTTGACTTGAGATTGCATGCTAGTTGGGTTATCATTCCTTGTATTTGAGCATGTTTACTGTTCTCTTTCTCTCCTTCTCTATTCGTTACCGGTATACCGCCTTCTTTCTAGACTCTTCTTTATATATTTGTTGTTGTGAGAATCCCGGGTAAGTGTTTCTTTCTTTTGCCTGTGATGTATATTCTTTTAGCTAGCCATATGTATTATTCCTGCTTGTATTCCTTCTGTTCTAGCCTCCTTGTGTTTATTCGTTGCCATCTGTCACTCGTTGTTTTCTACTCTACTTATTACTGCTCTTTAATCTTATATGTGCCCAGTCGGCCTATGATACCTACAAGGTATCAGTTGCTTTGCAATTGGTGCTCATACTACACTCTGCATCTTCTGGTGCAGATCCTAGTGTGGGCCATCGCCGCTAGATCGTGGGGTTCATGTTTGGAGATCTTTCAGACTATCCAGACTGAGGGTGAGCTCTTGGCGATGGAGCTTAGATTTAGTTTATCTTCTGTATCATGTATTGTGTTACTACTCGGAGACAGTTGTGTATATATTATTATGGATGCTTCGTACTCTTTGTTGACACCCAATTTTTACCTTCCACATTACAAATTAATCTTGAGCCTTTTTTGAACTCTAAACAATTGTCGAAATAATTGTGTTGTAAAAAAAGATAAAATATTTTCAAATCATCTTTATAATAGTTTTGAGTAAGCAATTTATATTTTTCATATTTAATTATGTGGAATTTATATAAGTTTACTTAAAGAACTATTTAAAAGTTTAATTTCATAAAAAAATCTTTTTAAGAGATTAACGTTTGATTTTCCTCTAAATTAATTCAAATAAGAGATTAATTGAATAAACTAATTTTGTAATTGTTAAAAGAAGTGATTATGTGTTAAATACAATAATTATTTCGAATTGTTTAAACTCATTAAAGCTCGAGGTTGATTTTAATTGATTCGTCCTTATTTCGATTCTAGCCTAAACCCTTAAAAATCATTTAAGTTCTGGCCAAATTTTGCTAAATCCCTCTCAAATTGGATATCCCTTAAAATTCGAAATAGCCACATTTGCAAAATGTGGCCATCATTTAAACAACCCTCAACCCCCTTTATATCAGCCAGTTGTTTGGCCAACAACACCTTAATTCACTCCAGCCCTCTCTCTAAGCTTCTCTAACCTGCTCCAGCCCAAAAACACCACCCTTATACTATTCTTTCTTTTTCTCCTTCACAACAGTAGACCCAAAACGACCCCTTTTGTTCTTCATCTTCTTCTCACTCTAACAACAACAACAAAAACCCTAGACACCGCCTAGCATCTCCCTCTCTCACGCGTCTCAATCTCCTTGTTCCCCAGAAAAGAGAGCATTGTACGAGCAACGTCCCTCGTACAACACCTCAGATCACACCAGTACACCCCTTAACTCTCTCTCTCTTCATCGTCTATCACAAATGACAAAGAACCCAGTACAAACCCTAACTCTCAATCCAGCAAACGACACCTTCACCCCGTCAATTTTCCCAAACGCCGTAAAAAATCTCCATCAAAATCGAGCTGTCAACTTGAGAAGCTTCCAAAAATATCTAGGTGGCTATTTCTCCACGTGATTCAGGGAAAATTGTACAAGCTTTGTACAAATTCGTTGGTAGCCAGCCTTATCCAGAAAGGAATTTGAATTTCCTCAGCGAATTCCCAGAAAACCCCCTCTATTCCCCCCCCCCCCCATTCCAACAGAAATTCTCCTATATAAACCCTCCCTTTTCATTGTGTGAGGTAGCTGGCTTTGGGGAAAATTTGAGGATTTTGGAGAAGCATTTTTCTAATCCTACGTAACCAAGTCAGTTTTCAGAGAAATATATACTAAAAATTAAACTCCGACGAAGTCATTGTGAATCCCCGCGGTGGTAAAACTTTCTGATGAAGTCTGAGTCCCAGTTTGCTGCCCCAAAGAAGGTAAACATTTCATCATCTCATTTTCATTTTGTTTCATTTGTTATTTTCTATTTTCCTAGCATTGTGTAAGGCCATAATTTTCCTAGAAATCCCTAGTTTTAGGATGGTTTTACTGCGATTACGAATTCTGCTTTCTTGTAGAAACTATCATGTTGCTTTTAGGCCGATATTTGTTTGATTTGTTCTTAATAATAAGGTCTAGAAGTTGTAGGATTTGTTTTTATCAAAGGGTGATTAAGGATTGAAGTCCTGGCGTTTTTATTTCTGCCTTTCTCTTTCTCCTGCCTTCTTTTCAAATGTGGATCTCACATGGATGTCGATACGTTTGCTGGTTTTAATGTTTAAAGCTCTTATGTCTGTTGTGAGAACTCAACAAAGGAAATACTAACCGTTGTTTTGACATTGCTTCATGACTGTTGTATGCCTATATTTTGTTGTATGTTCGTTTCAAGAACTGATTTCCCAAGTATGAAAAATGGGCTAGTTTTTTCATCTCTTAGTGTTCTCATCATCTAGTTTAGACTTGGATATCCTTTGCTGATTTGTCCAAGTCCTTTGAAGAAAGGTCAGGAATAAGCTTGATAGGTCGTTTGAGTTAGAGTTCTATGGGCCAAAGCCCATATATATCAGTGGCAGCAGGTGATAAAAGAAGAAGTGGAAAATGGGTTGAAAGCCCATAAATGCAACATCAACGGTCCAGGTGGATTAACTCGAAGACAATAGACTAAAAGTCCAAAAATGAGCAACAAGTGGGCCTTAAAGCCCAAGTTAGATTTAGGACAAGATTTTGGGCTAAAGTCCAAAATGTTTAAGCCAAAAGGCTTAAATATTCTCCTATCGCTTTAAACTCTTTATATTTTGTAGCTTAATATAAGGTTGTATTATTTAGACTAACTTTAACTTAGTGGATTTTCCCCAAAGAGAGTTAGTCTTTCTTGTTTAAAACCTTTCTTGTTTTGAAATCGTTTATTGTTTCTTCATGTAAACAAATAGGAATATTATGCTTTAAATTATCAAACAAGCATGTTTCCCTTAAACAAATTC
Source organism: Jaltomata sinuosa (assembly GCA_003996215.1). NCBI lineage: Eukaryota > Viridiplantae > Streptophyta > Magnoliopsida > Solanales > Solanaceae > Jaltomata > Jaltomata sinuosa. The sequence continues at coordinate 447,552 of QJPP01007215.1, forward strand.
ATCACGCATTTTTTCCTAAAAATTGTTTTTTTCTTTTGACCACGGTATGATGCTTTTCTAAACAAAATTAAAAACAAGATAATTTTCTCAAGTTAAACAAATCAAGATCTTTAAAAAAGTTAGTCAAGTTAGTTATGTTTTCAAACAAGTTCGGATAACCGCGAGTTAGCGGATACTCTTGGTGCCTTAACACTCTTCCAAGAGTATTAATAAGAACCTCTTACCCATAATCTCTTTATTTTTAAAATCTTTATCTAATTTAGATTTTAGAATTTTTAAAGGTTTTCTTAATTTCCCTTTAATTAATTAAGTGGCGACTCTTGCTCAAAATTGAAAATGTTTTGAAACTTTAAATAGATTTTTCGAAATGATTTTCAAAGCAAGTCATTTTTTTTCCGTAAAACAGAAATGGCGACTTTGCTGGGGATAATTCAACTAGGATCCAACCTTATTATTTGCGACTAACTTATTTGACTAACTATTCAAAATATTGTAACAATTAGTAAATTTTAATTAATGTTTGCTTATGTGTTTATTTATCGCAAAATATACTGTCATTGCATCTCATAGCATATTCCACCACATGACATGCGATTTTATCTATATTTTAGGGAGGTTCACGATCCCGTGGCCTCTCGCTATAAATAACACTTTCTTGAAAATACGATAGTTTACGGGTACGTCATGCGTCCAATGGCTATCGTATTTTCAACCCAAGTTGTTCACTTGGGACCCGGTCTATCTCAAAGCAAACCCACTCTAGACACCTAGGGTAGAGCGAAACCAAATCCCGAAATAGGCATTGACCTAAGACGTCTTAATATCCAAGTTATATTAAGTCCATTGGTAAGACCACCTTGTGTTCGAAAGGGCCCACGGCTTGAAAGAACAATCATCCCCTATGTGTTCAATTGAAGGATGTAATGTCGAGTTGTACGAACCATTGTCCCTCGGGATTGGGATATATTTAAATAGTCTTTCATTTTTGAAGATCTGAAAGGCGTTCAGAATTTGCAGGAAGTCCAAAAAGTTTGAGAACGAAGGACCAACCACGATGGCCTAGTTTAGGTTGTACCCCTGCGTGGGACTGATTTTGATGTGCATTCCTTTTCCCACAATTTTGTACCCCCATTTCATTTAATCAATATGTATAAATATATTTTGGGTCAGTAGAACACTTACAAATAAGATACACATTCTTCAATTCGTAAGGCCTACCTTTGGCATAAAAAGGTCACGTATCCGTATAGGGCGCACTTTGAGCTGTTATGTGATATAACTATCTTACGTGCTTATGTGCATTTCTTAAATCAAAGGTAAATTGATCCACTCCTATTTGAATATTTTAGAACCCATAGGCAGAAAAAAAGCCCACCGCAAAATCCGATCAAAATTGCCCTTGGAGTTCTTTAAATTTCCCCTGAAAAATCCAAAGACTTCTTAAAAACCTTTTAAGTCTTGTTCGGAAAACGAATTTGCCTTATCCAAACTACATCCTTTCAGGGCCCGTCCCTTATCCTTAAAGAATTTTTTCCCCCACTTCGACAAAAATGCCAAAGAATTTAGAAGATACATCAAGTGTTGAAGACTCGACAAGTCAAATCTCCTGATAGAATATACCTACCCCAAAATCGATCATGTCCATTGAACCCTCGAGTCAAATTACCTGTGGATCAATTTGCCTTAATGAAAAGAAACTTTTATGTGTTTAAAGAAATTCTTATGTGTTTAATTTCTACCAGATATCTTGTATCACTTATCACTAACGGGATCTAACATATCAGTCTTTGAGTTGTTTTGCTTCAACAGGTAATAAAAAATGATCTGTGTCGATAAAACTGGCCGAACATACTTACTTCACCCGCTCAAAGGCACACATGTATTCATCCTCTGACCTCCGTTTTTCTAAAGGGAAAATGACTGATAGTGAAGAGGAGAAGGTTTTGGCTGTGAGAGACAATGTTATTGCTGAACAGAGTGAAATTATTGCCGAACTTACAAGAAAATTGGAAAAGATGCAAGAAGAGGTACAGAAAGCCAAAGACATGGCTAGCTTGGCTATCGCTGCCAATACTCCAGCTCTGGACAATTCTCATCCCCTTTTCTAGATTCCTTCACTCAACTCTCTATTGACTGACAATCAACAAAGAAATATCCCTCCTGCCTCCGCGCCTAGACCTTCCAACGAACCCCTCTCCAACAACCCTTCTCATATCGGATCCTCACACCAAATCCATACTTCTCCTATCCAGCACACTAACCAGAGCAACAACCCAAGTGCCTACCTTCCACAGAACCTCCCTCCAAATTACAGAACACACCATAAAATACCTACAACTCACAAAATAACCATCCCAATGTCACCAACATCACTAATCCTCATAATTACAGTCCCACATATCCCAATGCCATCGCACACGCCCAACCCCTCCTATCCAAAACATACCACCAACCACTTTCCATGCCATGGTGGAACCATACAATGCTCTCAAAGAAAGCCCTGAGCTGGATCACTATGAGGAGAAAGAGAAAGAATTGAGGGCCACAGAAAAGAAGCATGATCCTGACATGGCACTGATGAAGGAAGAAATAACCTGGATCAGAGAACTATGAGGTTCATTTCATGAGAAAGGCTATGACTATGAGGATCTTTGTATCCATCCCGAAATGGACCTACCAAAAGAACTCAAAATTCCTAAGTTCGAGACCTTCAACGGTGTCAGAAATCTTGAAGCCCATTTAAGAAGTTATTGCAACTAGATGGTCGGCACCCGAAAGAATGACACCCTGTTAATGAGGCTTTTCAGTCAAAGTCTGAGCGGAGAGGCTTTAGAATGGTTCACCTCTCAGGAACTGAAAAAATGGTCTAAGTGGAGTGATCTCGCCCGAGACTTCACCCAAAGGTTTGCATACAATGTAAAAGTCATCCCAGATTGCTACTCTCTAGGATGCATCAGACAAAAATCGAATGAAGACTTCAGGAACTATGCCTACTGATGGAGGAAGAAAGCGGCGAGAGTTCGGCCTCCTATGATGGAAGAAGAAATAAGCACGGTGTTTATGCGCTCTCAGGAGTCGGAGTTTTATGACAAGATGATATCAGCGGTAAAGGCTAAGTTTGCCGACTTAGTCAAGATCGGAGAAATTATGGAAGAAGGACTCCGCAGTGTCAAGATTTCCAAAACCCCTGCTTTCTAAGGATCGGCAGGACCTCCCCGGAAAAAGAGGGAAGAAGTGTCTTCAGTATCTTCAAGTCCTAGCCCAAAATCACGAAAACCTTTCAGAGCCAACTACAAAAATCCACTTGTTCCAATAACCCCTCCCCTATCTCCACAAAATCCTCAACCAATTTTCTATACTCAACCCATTTACCAAGATCCACAACCAAATATGCAGCCGATCTACCAAGCTCCTCCCCAAAATTTCCAAATATATCAAAAGGCTCCCGAGAACCAAAATCATTGCCAGGTTCCGCCTCCCGCTAATGTCAATCTCCCTCGCCCTAATTTTGAAAAGAAAGTTCCTTGAATGTTTACCCAACTAGCTGAAACCAGAACTCAGTTGTACGAAAGATTGAAGGCTGTTGGATTTATTCAGCCCATACAACCTAAACCAGGCAATCCTGACTCTCGTTTCTTCAGGGCTGACCAACATTGTGCTTATCATTTCGGAGGAGTCGAACATGAAACCAAAGATTGCATTAACCTGAGGCACAAAATTCAATCACACTACAAATAGCATCGGCTAATGTTAATAACAATCTGCTACCGAATCAAGGAGGAGCCACTGTTAACATGATAGAGGTCGATGAAGAATGGATTGTGAGCAAGTCAATAGTGCCAGTTAGCCCTAAAAAGTAGGAAATGCCAAAAAAAGCTATAGCTACTTTGAGTATTACTGAACTACCCTTTGAAGGGTTAATGCATAACAAAGCCTTGCATATCAATATCAAGAGTCAAGAGAAGATTGTGAATAGGGTATTGATAGATGACGGGTCGGGACTAAACATTTATCCATTGTCCACACTCACCCAGTTGGAGTATGATCTGGGAAAGATTCATTAGAGCAGAGTCAACGTGGGAGCTTTTGATGGAGGTCAAAGGCACACTATCGGAGAAGTTAGTCTGTACATTCAAATGGGACCCACCGAGTTCCATATAGAATTTCAAGTCATGGATATCACCACCAGTTATAACTTGCTTCTGGGAAGACCATAGATCCATGGAGCTGGAGCCGTGCCATCAACTTTATGTCAAATAGTAAAGTTCATTTGGGAGGAGCATGAGGTAGTGATTCACGGTGAAGGGAGTCACTTGAGACGCCCTAATGGTTGTGTCCCTGTGATTGAAGAAGTCCCGAGGGGAAGAAATTTCTACACCGTAGAGATCGTCAATGCTACTGGAGAAGATCTTGCTCCTCAAATTCCCATGCCACCCATCTATAAAATGCTTGCAACTATGATGCTAAGGAGTGGATACGAGCCAGGCTTTGGGTTGGGAAAGAATTCCGATGGTATGATTGAGACCTTAAGCATCCCTGGACAGTTGACAAGGCATGGGCTAGGGTATGTGGCCCGAGAGGATGAGGTGAGAGTCGGAGAGAAGAAGCAGTCAGGACTGCCTAAGCCACTTCCCAATCTATATCAGTCATTCCCAGTGCGTATCAGTCCTCCAAGTGACGGGTTAGAGGATGGAATAGGAGATCTATTTGAGGAATGTGATGTTATAAAATAAGAAATCCCTGAGGCAGCCATGATTAAGGATGCCAAGCCCGGCAAAAAGCTACAGAATTGGGTCGCAACTCCCCTTGTGACTCTCCACTCGGCTGGGTAGACGAAGACTTTGTTTTATGAAAAATCGATGATGGTCCGAATGAGGCTCCGCGACCCACCCTTTATGATTTAATGTCCCTAGTACTATTTACTGCTTTCCAAAAGGCATGAACCTACACTCATGTGGGTTGTAGCCATAGTTTGTGAATATTCTCGGAATTTCAATGAAAGCCTCTTTATTTCAAAAACATTTAATGTTCAAAATTACTTCTGTTTACTTGTTATTGTCTAACTCGTTTTGTTTTGGTTTCGGTAATAATAAGTTAAAACCCGCCACTGTCATGTTATGTCAAGAGCTTAACAAACAAACCAAGCTAGATGATGATGATTTCGAGGAGTGTGTTGAAGATATCATGGTCCTTGAACGAATAACTAAGAAGTCTGAGAACTTTGAAGACCAGAAAGGCCCTACCTAAAAGAGTTTGAGGTGGTCAATCTGGGAGGCAACGGTCTAATAGAAGTAATCAACGTCAGTATTCATTCATCAAAAGCACAAGAAAAAGAACTTATCCGCCTGCTCAAGCCGTACATCGATATCTTTGACTGGTCATACAGTAGTAGGACAAAAATGAGCACAAACATCATCCCCCAAAATTAATTGGCCAATCCAGAATTCAATCCAAGGAATAGACAGTTAATCCTTCCCTCCCACGAGATAAAGGAATGTTTGCACCAAATTGACAAGGACTGTACCTCATCCAAAAAGTGCTATTTGGAGGATCTTTGATTTTGTCCAAGATGGATGATCAAGCCTATATCAATTCTGATGCTGCAAAGGGATACTACGCCTTAAGACGACTTCTTTTCTTTTATTTCTTTCCCTGTAATCGCATTTTTCTAATTGTAATTATTTTACACTTAGTAAAAGCGTAAAAATTTCCTATCCTCTTTGTACGAACTACGTTTGACCTGAATTCTCAAGAATGAGATACGTAGAAAGCCTGTGTCGGCTTCGGTCAACCCCTTAGAAAAGTCTATATTTTCCTTTTCTATCCTAAAATATGTTTGACCTAAATTCTCAAGAATGAGATACGTAGGCGGTCTTTGTCAGCTTTGGTCACCCCTTTGTTTATTTCCAACATTCTCCCACTACAAGTGTGGGAACTATGTTTGACCTGATTCCTGACTCAACGGGATATGTTGGCACCACAATGGCTCGGTCATATCACCCCAGGAAATGGAAATTGGGGAAGAATTTTTGAGACAGGAGTCTCAAAAATTTAGAAGATGAAGTTCATTTCCAGCAAAACAAGAGAAGGCTTGTGGATAAGTAAACACCATAATGGCTCGATCATATCGCCCAAGAAATGGAAACTGGGGCAGAATTTTTGAGAAAGAAATCTCAAAAATTCAGAAGGCAAAGAGCATTCTCCAGCAAGTCAGAATACAGAATGGGCCGAAGAGCAACCAAAGTGAATATCAAGAAAGAATCTCGTAATCCCCACAGAGTCTCAAGTCGCTTGCCAATGGAATGAGATTCATCATGAAACTTTTAACTGGGGAAAATTTTTTGAGGAGGACATCAAAATTTCCACCGAGCTTCATTTAAGAGTTTAGAAACAAACTCCAAATAATTCCCCAACACCGAGAGATCAGAGTCTACTTCAAAAATTCCTAGTCCTTGGTGGATTAATCCCCAACTGTGACAGATTTCTCAAAAAAGCATTTACGAACACCCCAGCCAGGATAACAAAGGATCTCCAGAGTCCTCCAGCAATATTTTAGAAAATGTCAAAGCCTCGAGTAAAGCACATTTGTTGGGCTAGCACATGACATGACGGGCAGAGACCTTTCCAAACTATCTTTTTTCCAAATCCTTGTTTTCCAAAGAATTTGTTTAAAGATGGTTACAAAAACTAGTTTTACTTCTTATGTCTACCGTAGCCCGAGGAGAGTCGAGGGCGACGAGTACTCGAGATTGGAAAGCATTCGAAGAAGACAAAACGAGGAGCAGAAGATCGAATGAGGTCAACATAGACCAGTTTCAGCAAAAAACTAACAATTTTTTCTGTGGATACAGGTTGTCCCCAAAAGTACGTTAGAAAGCAGTCCCTCATTATCCAACGCATTCAAAAAAACGCAACGAGATCAGACGCCCCAAAATTTGGCGAGAAAATCCAAAGTAGAGGAAAGAAGCCAAAGATAGCAAAAGTCCCTAGAACGGGCGAATCTTCTTGTAGTTCACAGAAACTACTAGATAAAGAGAGACTGACAATGTCCTCAAGTCCCCAAATGGATCAGGACATTTTGGTCAGTTTTGAATTGGGACACCAAACAGGAGATCGACAACATTCTCTGCCGATCCCCAATAAGTCAGAAATTACCACGAACAGACGATGTTCAAAGATGGTATTTATGGTTGTCCCCAGAAATGGACACGACCATTTCATTCACATTTCAAATGAAAGTTTGTTTTGATTAGCTTCATAAATGTCGCCTTTAAAGTTTTTCAAATTTGACTGTGGTCGCTAGTAAGAGCGACACCGTGTCTACTAACCATTTGCCTTGAGCACAGGTACCCATAAAGGAGTCTACATGACAAAATAAAGACCACAGGTTCCCATAGGCCATTGCCTCATACGACACTATATTGCATCACATTTTGCATTCATATTGCACCATGTCAAATTCCATCATGTTGCATTGTATCACATTTCATCATACTGCATCACATGGCATAAGCATTATGTCGCATCATATTATGACATATAGCATTGCATCATATTAGATTATGTTGCATTGTACTGTATGGCATCATATCGAGGGAAACATGTCAAGAGGACCATACCATATTTGTATGTCGAGAGGACCATGCCACGAGGGTCATCATATTTGCATGTCGCGAGGACCATGCCACAAGGGCCATCATATTTGCATGTCAAGAGGACCATGCCATGAGGGCCATCATATTTGCATGTTGCGAGGACCATACCACGAGGGCCATTATATTTGCATGTCGCGAGGACCATGCCACGAGGGCCATTGCATTTGCATGTCGCGAGAACCATGTCACGAGGACCATTGCATGATCATCCATATTAACATTCAATACCGCAAATACACATCCCCTGCGAAGACTATTTCCCTTTACCGGCCAGTTGCAAAGAGGATGACATTCATAGGCGTCCCTAAGTCGCACTTACTGCGCAGGATTGACCCTCAGCATGCTTAAATCCAAGATAGCGTGAGACGGTAGAGTCTAACATTGAGTATATCATTATCATCATTATCATTATCATTATTTATTATGCCAAATCTGGTATTCAACATATTTATATCTGATATCACTTAAGACAGAGGAGTCTGACGTTGAGGGTATATTTACTCCTTTATTATGCTAAATATGGCATTCAGCATATTTATATCCGATATCGCGTAAGATGGAGGAGTCTAACATTGAGGATATTATTATTATTTATTATGCCAAATCTGGCATTTAGCATATTTATATCAGATATCGCGTAAGACGGAGGAGTCTGACGTTGAGGATATTTATGCACTCTTATTCAAGATCATCAATCGCTAGAAGATACAACTATATTTGATTGTGTGGCAAAGGCCGTGTCACCCCCGATGATAAAAAACACTTGCCATCAAGGTTAAAAGCATATAGTTTGAGGGATGTCTGTAAGACGCCATCCAAATTGGACGATGAACTGGATTTCCTCAAATTGGAAAGCCAAAGATTGTATGTAATTCATAGCGATGTCTGAAACTGGATAGTGTGCGAGATTGCCCAAAACATGACAAACTAAGAGTTATCTGTAAGACATAGTAATATCTAAAATCGGATAGTGTGCAAGATCACCTAAAGATTGACAGTTCAAGGGTAATGCGTAAGTCGTAATATTATCTTAAATTGGATAAAGTGCAAGACCACCAAAAATTAATAGTCCAAGGGTTATCTATAAGCCGCAACATATCCACGTTGATATTGTGCAGGACTACCCAAAAACTAGCAATTCAAGGGAAATCTGTAAGTCGCATTACATCCAAGATCGGATAAAAGTGCAGGATTACCTAAAAAACTGATAATTTGAAGGACATCTGTAAGCCGCCTCTATCCAAAGTCAGATAATGTGCAAGATTACTCGAAGTTGACAAGTTAAAGGCATCCGTAAGCCGCCTCTGTCCAAAGTCGGATGATGTGCTAGATTACCCAAAGCCTGACAATGTAGGGAATATCTGTTAGTCGTATCGATATGGATGATGCATAAGATTCACCCTAAAATCATATGCAAAAGACTGCTATCAATAGCCAAGAAGGCTATCACATTCAAGAAAATGCCACAAATGGTCAAGAGGACCGTCGCCATCGCAACGACTATGAAAGTTTACATATTCAAAGATCACCACATTCAACCACCATAGAGTTGGATTATCTAACACTTCTAAGCCACAACAACAGGAATGCGCAAAGTGTTTAAGTCACAATAACGGGAATGCACAAATCTAACACTTCTAAACCGCAGCAATGGGAATGCGCAAAGTGTTTAAGTCACAACAACGGGAATGCGCATCAGGCACTCCAATCCGATAGCCAAGAAGGCTAACATGTTTAATCATCATGGAAATTGCTATTTCATAAGACAGAGACAGGAAAGGACGAAGTATGCTTCAAAAGCGACAAATGCAAAAGATGAGGTACAAAGCTATCTCTTCTTATTAAGCTATTTTACCACTAACAATTTTGTTTTAAAATATTGTCGAGAACATCAAAGAGGATGAAAATCTCAAACCATAATAACAAGTACAAAATACGTCAAAAAACATCACCATGCGGGATTCAAACATAATCCCAGGATGAGGTACCACGAAGAAACTACCTCTCCAAATAGAGTTATGTTATTACTAACAATTTGTTTTGAGATGTTGTCGAGAGCATCCGAGAAGGATGAAATTCTCAAAGAAAAACCACAGGTGCGGACTACACCAAAAAGGATGCATCACAACGTGGAACTTTTTCTTAGCAGCAAACTGGGACATAGTCCGAAAAGGAATACCAAACTCTTTAGACGCGAGCTGAGGAACAACTTTCACCACCATCAAACTACACCTCTATCAGAAGGCATGTGGGTATTTCTTTTCTTTGGGTCTTAATTACGCATCCAGAGTATTTTCTAAATTCATGCTGGACGCAACATCCTTTCTTTTCAAATCTGGGTGACAATACGCCTCGAGCTTTGGAAATTATGTTCAGGTAAAATCTTACTTATGGGTGTGAAGTGCACCATATTCATAGTTGAGAGGTTACAAGCCTATTTTCTATAGCTCAAATCATTCGTCACTCATCCTGAGACAAAGGTTATCTTAACATAAAGATTACCTTTTTCACCGATTGAGTCAAACTACAAGCAGCTTGATTCTCTGAGTCTTGGGATATGTAGGCGGGATCTGTATTGAAAACTCGGCTGCAGTCCTAACTCTCCCAATCCTCATACTCCCCAGCTTTTCGGTCTCTCCGTACTCTGAAACCAGAATAGTTTAGAATTCTTTTAAAATCGTGCGTGAAATCAAGCGTCTTGAACTACAAGTGACCTGAATTCTCATGTAACCTGAGATATGTAGAAAACTCGATACCGGAGTTCAGCCATGATCCCTTGAAATTCATGCTAGAACCAACCGCACTCCAAAGATGAATATGTGATCGGATAAAATTGGGAACGTCAATTCTCTTTACCCAGGGTTCATTACACTCACCATACCCAAAGGGAGGGGCAGTTGTTGACACCCAATTTTTACCCTCCACATTACAAATTAATCTCGAGCCTTTTTTGAACTCTAAACAATTGTCAAAATAATTGTGTTCTAAAAAAGGATAAAATATTTTTAAATCAGCTTTATAATACTTCTGAGTAAGCAATTTATATTTTTTATATTTAATTATGTGAAATTTATATAAGTTTACTTAAAGAACTATTTAAAAGTTTAATTTCATAAAAAAATCCTTTTAAGAGATTAACGTTTGATTTTTCTCTAAATTAATTCAAATAAGAGATTAATTGAATAAATTAATTTCTTAATTGTTAAAAGAAGTGATTATGTGTTAAATACAATAATTATTTCGAATTGTTTAAACTCATTAAAGCTCGAGGTTTCTGGTCTCTCCGTACTTTGAAACCAGAATAGTTTAGAATTCTTTTAAAATCGTACGTGAAATCAAGCGTCTTGAACTACAAGTGGCCTGAATTCTCATGTAACCTGAGATATGTAGGAAACTTCATACCGGAATTTGTCCATGATCCTTTGAAATTCGTGCTAGAACCAGCCGCTTTCCAAAGATGAATATGTGGTCAGCTAAAATTGGGAACATCAATTCCTTTTACCCAGGGTTCATTGCACTCACCCTACCCAAAGGGAGGGGCAGTTGTTGACACCCAATTTTTATCCTCCACATTACAAATTAATCTCGAGCCTTTTTTGAACTCTAAACAATTGTCGAAATAATTGTGTTATAAAAAAGGATAAAATATTTTCAAATCAGCTTTATAATAGTTCTGAGTAAGCAATTTATACTTTTCATATTTAATAATGTGAAATTTATATAAGTTTACTTAAAGAACTATTTAAAAGTTTAATTTCATAAAAAATCCTTTAAAGAGATTAACGTTTGATTTTCCTCTAAATTAATTCAAATAAGAGATTAATTGAATAAATTAATTTCGTAATTGTTAAAGAAGTGATTATGTGTTAAATACAATAATTATTTCGAATTGTTTAAACTCATTAAAGCTTGAGGTTGATTTTAATTGTTTCGTCCTTATTTCGATTCTAGCCTAAACCCTTAAAAATCATTTAAGTTCTTGCCAAATTTTCCTAAATCCCTCTCAAATTGGCTATCCCTTAAAATTCGAAATAGCCACATTTGCAAAATGTGGCCATCATTTAAACAACCCTCAACCCTCTTTATATCAGCTAGCTATTGGGCCAACAACACCCAAATTCACTCCGGCCCACTCTCTAATCTGCTCCAACTCGCTCCAGCCCAAAAACACCACCCTTATACTATTCTTTCTTTTTCTCCTTCACAACAGAAGACCCAAAATGACCCCTTTTGTTCTTCATCTTCTTCTCACTCCAACAACAATAGCGAAAACCCTAGCCGCCGCCTAGCATCTCCCTCTCTCACGCGTCTCACTCTCCTTGTTCCCCAGAAAAGAGAGTGTTGTACGAGCAACGCGCCTCGTACAACACCTCAGCTCACACAAGTACACCCCTTAACTCTCTCTCTTCGTCGTCTATCACAAACGACAAAGAACCCAGTACAAACCCTAAAGCTCGATCCATCAAACGACACCTTCACCCCATCAATTTTCCCAAATGCCATCCAAAATCTCCGTCAAAATCAAGTTGTCAAGTTGAGAAGCTTCCAGAAATAGCTAGGTGGCAATTTTTCTGCGTGATTCGAGGAAAATTGTACAAGCTTTGTACAAATTTGTTGCTAGCCAGCCTTATCCAGAAAGGAATTTGAATATCCTCAGCGAATTCCCAGAAAAACCCCTCTATTCCCGCCTCCCCCTTCCCCCGATTCCACCAGAAATTCTCCTATATAAACCCTCCCTTTTCATTGTGAGAAGTAGCTGGCTTTGGGGAAAAAATTGAGAATTTTGGAGAAGCATTTCTCTAATCCTACGTAACCAAGTCAGTTTTCAGAAAAATATATACTAAAAATCAAACTCCGACGAAGTCATTGTGAATCTCGGCGGTGGTGAAACTTTTCGACAAAGTTCGAGTCCCAGTTTGCTGCCCCAAAGAAGGTAAACATTTCATCATCTCGTTTTCTTTTTTTTTTAATTTGTTATTTTCTATTTTCCTAGCATTGTGTAAGGCCGTAATTTTCCTAGAAATCCCTAGTTTTAGGATGGTTTTATAGCGATTACGAATTCTGCTTTCTTGTAGAAACTATCATGTTGGTTTTAGGCCGATATTTGTTTGATTTGTTCTTAATAATAAGGTCTAGAAGTTGTAGAATTTGTTTTTATCAAAGGGTGATTAAGGATTGAAGTCCTGAAGTTTTTATTTCTGCCTTTCTCTTTCTCCTACCTTCTTTTCAAATATGGATCTCACATGGATGTCGATACGTTTGCTGGTTTTACTGTTTAAAGCTCTTATTTCTGTTGTGAGACCTCAACAAAGGAAATACTAATGTTTGTTTCGACATTGCTTCATGACTGTTGTATGCCTACATTTCGTTGTATCTTCGTTTCAAGATTTGATTTCCCAAGTATGAAAAATGGGCTAGTTTTTTCATCTCTTAGTGTGCTCATCATCTAGTTTAGACTTGGCTATCCTTTGCTGATTTGTCCAAGTACTTTGAAGCAAGGTCAGGAATAAGCTTGATAGGTCATTTGTGTTATGAGTTCTATGGGTCATTTAGTTTAATATAAATTGGTTGTCTTTCTCCCTTCTTCCCTTCTCTGTTTGTTTGGTCTTATCGAAATAAAATATGCGCTCTTTTAAGCTGATAGATGCTAGCTTTTGCCATGAGAGCATTACCTGTTTTTTAGGTCATGTTAGATATGAACCCTTTTGATCGAGTAATGTCGTTAAGATCAAGTCTTGAACATATTGCCTTGTCATTTGAGTTTGAGGCAGTATTCTTTCCGTAATGGTTATTCCAGTTTCTATGAAGACCATGCCTTTATGTAGTTCCCTTTGGATTATGTGTAGAGTTCATAATCATTGTATGTCCTCTTGTCTGGATTATTTAACATAAGAAAATATGGTTAGTTGGAATGTTTACTATGTTCATTATATGTTTGCTTTGGAAAAATCTCTTGGTTTTGTTCTAATGTTATCATATTTCTCCCCATATGAACTATTCCTCCTTTGTTTAAATCATATCTAAGGTCAAAAATTGCTTCTGATTAACATGAATGTGTAAGCTATTGAAACAACTTGTTTTAAGCTTTCCCATTTAGTTATCACTAAATGAAAAATCTGTTTAGTGCTATTACTGTAGTCCTTGCCAATTGACTCATAATTTTAGAGTTTGTTCCACCAAGAGATACACCTTGTTTCAAGCACGAATCATTGTTTGTCATTATGTTTGTTATATGATGAATCTGCAAATCATTGAGACATGTGTTATTTTCATCCATTTTATCTAGACCATAATTCTTTGCTTCATGAATTTGATTTTCTTGAACATTTATTTGAGATACTTTTGATTACTAGTGCTCCTCTAACCCCTTATATTTTGTGTGTGCAACATGTGACATTTCTGAGTCCATTTGGACTCTCCTCCCTGCATTAATTCGTCGGGCTAGGGCCCAAAGCATTTCGTCAAGACAGCCCCATCAGCTGAAAGCCAGCTTTTGTTCAAGAAAATAAATGGGCCAAAGCCCATATATATCAGTGGCAGCAGGTGATAAAAGAAGTAGTGGAAAAATGGGTTGAAAGCCCATAAATGCAACATCAACGGTCCAGGTGGATTAACTAGCAGACAATGGACTAAAAGTCCAAAAATGAGCAACAAGTGGGCCTTAAAGCCCAAGTTAGATTTAGGACAGGATTTTGGGCTAAAGTCGAAAATGTTTAAGCCAAAAGGCTTAAATCTTCTCATATCTCTTTAAACTCTTTATATTTTGTAGCTTAATATCAGGTTGTATTATTTAGACTAACTTTAACTTAGTGGATTTTCCCCAAAGAGAGTTAGTCTTTCTTGTTTAAAACCTTTCTTGTTTTGAAATCGTTTATTGTTTCTTCATGTAAACAGTTAGGAATATTATGCTTTAAATTATCAAACAAGCATGTTTCCCTTAAACAAATTCATCACGCATTTTTTCCTAAAAAATGCTTTTTATTTTCATCACGGTATGATGCTTTTCTAAACAAAATTAAAAACAAGATAATTTTCTCAAGTTAAACAAATCAAGATCTTTAAAAAAGTTAGTCAAGTTAGTTATACTTTCAAACAAGTTCGGATAACCGCTTGTTAGAGGATACTCTTGGTGCCTTAACACCCTTCCAAGAGTATTAATAAGAACCTCTTACCCATAATCTCTTTATTTTTAAAATCTTTATCTGTTTTAGATCTTAGAAATTCTTAAAGGTTTTTTTAATTTCCCTTTAATTAATTAAGTGGCGACTCTTTCTCAAAATTGAAAATGTTTTGAAACTTTAAATAGATTATTCGAACTGATTTTCAAAACAAGTCATTTTTCCCATAAAACACTCCTTATATGTAGTTCTGGATCTATACTATGATACCGGGTTTTGGGGTTTGTCTTAGCTTACGCATATGTATATATATTCCTGTTATCTATCTTTTCATCTTGTACCTTTTCTTTCACTTGATTATATCATTTCTTCCGCTTAACTGTTAGTTAGTAGCCCATTACTAACCGTTCTGAGCTACGGGGATTGGTTCACCTACTGGGGAGTTGTAGGTGCCATCATGACCGAAAAAATTGGGTCGTGACAAATTAACCCTTAGTGAGCACTACAGACCTCGAATGAGGGTAGAATAAGTGGGTTAAATTCCCAAGGTCTGAAATTAAGAGTAAATGATTTATTACTCTTGTATTTGTTATTTATAAATTTTGAACACTATGAAGCATTGAGGAAGGGCAAGGCTATTGCTAAGTAGCTTATGATTGAGAATTCGACAGTCGAGGTAGATTACAGTTTAAGTTGGAGTTGAGACTTGTTTTAGTGCATTTATATGGTTTAATTATATGACTTGTGATTGGTCTTCAGACATGTTTGAATGTTGATTGTTTTCATGTTGGTGCTTGAACGAATAAGTTGTGTGTACATGAAACTGAATAAAAAACTTGAAATGATTAAGTGTACGTGTAGTTAGTGTATTGTAATATATCTTAAGAGATAGACTTGGAACCATAGGTTCACTTGGGTTAGGGGTCGGGTACCACAAGCCAATGCAGTTATTCTTGTTGACTATTGTTAGTTAGAGTGGGTACCATGAGCCAGTACGGATTTGATATTATTCCCTTGTTATAGATCGAATACCATGAGCCGGTATGGTACATGGACTCTAGTGCAACCCTTGCAGGTCATGGCTAGTTGTGCAAAAATAAGACCCTTTAGCATGTGTGTACACTCTATAAACTGAGATGAGACTAATAATATTGAGTACATTTGGGAAGGTTAGATGGACATAGATTTTATGTGATGTGAATATTGGAAGTGCTTATTCTTACATTGTTGTGGTAATATATGGTGACTTATGTGAATTGTTGAAAATGTTAATGACTTGACTTGAGATGATTATATGTTGACTAAAATATATTCCAAGTGATGAAGTGTCTTTTACTTGTTGTGTGGTTTGACTGTATCTTTGTTCTAAACTAAGTCAACTTATGATACCTACAATTACATAGTGGTCTATACTGATACTACCCTGTACTCTTCTTTTATTGAGTGCAAACCATGTTTCAGAGGCTCAGGCGCGACCTCACCTTTAGCTAGGCTGCAGGCTATGATCCAAGGGTGAGCACTATATCTCAGGCTGTTGTAGATCCTCTCTTGGTCATTGTTTTTCCTTCGACGATGAGCTTATCTTTTATTATTATTATCAGTTCTGTATATCTTAGATATTATCTACTTGTTAGAGTTCTTGTATGATAACTTTCAGTTCTTAGGGAATGTAATAGTTAGTTAAATTATTCCGCACTTTATTTATATCAATTTTTGACTATCATTCGGGTTTAGAGTTGTTTTTTTATATTATCTCTATTAAAATTGGTTAAGTTTAAGGGGTAATATTTGCAATATATGGTTCTCCCATCGAAGGGTTAGTATGGGTACATCTCACGGCCATTTGAGTCGTGACACTTAGAAATGTCTTACTTCACCAGCGAGGCACGGGTATGGTTACAGATTGTATTTGGAAGATTGAGTCTATGTGAGCATACAACAACAATGACTAAAGACTGTGTATGTTTAGTGTACCGGCTTATGACCGGTCAGGTGATAAATGTTGGAGCTATCCTAAGGCCGATGATGACATAGGTTAGGACTGGACCTGGTAGGAGCTTTTTCTTTTGTGAAACTTTGGTTCGGTATCTCCATTGATTGCAGGTTCTGGAAGAGCTAGCATATTTTTGCCCTCATCTAGGTGGAGTATTAGTTTATGTGACTATCATGAAGGCGCCTGAGAATATTATGGGGATGATTATGAGCACAGTGGAGGACCACACGATGAATGCCTTATGGGGTTTATGTTTTTCATGATGGACCTACAGCTAAGGCAAGATGGTAGAGCAGCGAGTGATGCAGAAGAGCACCACTTGAGGACCGGTATCCTCACAATGCACATGTCACGATGCAAAATTGGGCCATGATGGCGCCTACATCTCCCCCAGTAGGCAAGCCAACCCAAACCAAGCGGAAGATAACTAAAGCAATTTATATGAAGAAGCGGAAGATACAAATAGAAGGGAGATAGGGAAAATAGCATATTTACATACCAACTGTACTAAATATATAAAAATGGCCGGAAAGTGACCAAGAAGACAAAACATAAAAAAGAACCAACCCAGACCTGATGTCACCGATACAAGAGATTCTAAAGTACAAAATAGCTATACAACAGTCTATGTCTATCCAAAATACAAAATATAGACAGACTAGATTGATGGAAAGCATGTAAAGTCTCCAAGGCACCGGGAGCTCACCGCGATCCGAACTGCAAAAGGCCTTGAACTATGGGAGGATCAACGGGGGTGGCTCATACTAGATGCTGCATCAGAAAGAGATGCAAAGTGTATTATGAGTACTAAAACAATGGGTACCCAGTAAGCATCATAGGCCGACCAAGAGTAGAAAGATAATATATAATATAAATTACGGGAAAGTAAGCTAACTATAGAGATCCACCTAAATCTAGTTATAAACCTGAAAATCCATGCTAACCCGCTAACAGAGAAGAAAGCAACAACCAAAGTAAAACAAAGGAAACTGATAACCCAAGTATGCTCCAACATGATGCAATGCAATGAGAGATGATGAGGTGATGCATAAATGCATAAATGTAAAACCCAGAATGTCGCATCGGGCGCTCAAAATTTAACCTCGGACTCATCAACATATGCATAGAAAGTAAAACCAAAAATAACACATCGGGGCACCCCAAATCAACCATTGGACTCATCAATAGAAAGTATATGGAGAAAAGGTCCGGGCACGTCCCTCGGACCGGCATAAAAATAGTGTTTTTCTTTCCTTTCCAAAGCCAATAGAAAAACCAAAATAATTCCTTTAAGGTTTGAAAAATCATAGTAACTATAGTAAATCTCAAGTTTAGAACCAAAACCTCGAAAATCATTCCATTCTATATCGATGACATGAGGATGCAGAATGAGCATGTAAATTTCCACGTTCAGAATATATAGCACATGATGAGGCAAAATATGGGAAAAATACCCTCAAATCAAGAGAACTGGCCTGGAAACTCTATCCAAATCCAAGCTATGGCCTCGGGACCACAGATACACACAACGGTAAAATAAAATAGGAAGAATGGAAAATAACTACGAGAATAGCTAAAAGCAAACCACTCTACCTCTAAAACCTCTTAAAAGCACACTAAGGATTCTATAATAGGCACAACAATACTACGGGATCCTAGACTAAGGATAACATGAATAATTCTAATCTATGATCCGAAATGGCCAAAATAATACAAGTCACATGTTTTAAGCCTAATTCTACCTAAAGTCCAACCTAACGTTCCAGCAACATATATGATATAAAATCTAACTAAACTTAGTCAAGGAAAGTAAATTGTAACCTACCTCGGGGTAAACCGCAAACATGAACCATCACTTATATGCCTTCCCCTTTCGAATAGCCTCAGAAAGCTTCCATGCTATCAAGAACAGAATCCAAGTGTCAAGAAGAGAAGAATGACACCCATATTGGCATACGAGAAATTAGGTCAGAAACCGGGTTGCCCGTGCAATGAATCAGAAAATAAAAATCACAATTATATTCGCAATGGGTTAAAGAATCCATACCCAAAAGTTGGGCACAAACGGGACTCATTTCAGGGCCCAAAATAGCCCCGAAGTCCTCTAGTTCAAGGGAATAATCGAAGGAAAACGAACGCGATTAGAGCGAATTTAAATAATGGAAAAAGGGGAGGAGGGATAGAGGGGACTTACCAGAACAAGATAACTGAATAAAAAGGCTTAGAGCAGAGCTTGAATGCTTAACAATGGAGGAATTATTGTAATTGTGGAGGAGAAAATGAAGTTGGCAGCTTATATAGCTGCCAGGGGTCCTTCATCGCGATCGCAAGGGACCCCACGCGATCGCGAGAAAACGCCGGCCAGACCATCACGGTCGTGGTGGTCCATCCTTGCCATCGCGTAGAGCAAGCTAGACCGGGTCCCATCCTGCTTCATCGCGGTCGTGAGAAGCAACCCACGCAATTGTGATGGTCAAGAAACTAGGCAATCACGAATGTGATGGCTACCTCGCGGTCGCGATGACCAAGCTAGTCTGCAACACACAGCAGCAACCAACATTCTTCCAAGGCTAAAAGTCACCCGATGAACCCTTGGGATTTATTCGGAACCTTACAAACATGAACCAACTATTCTACCCTACCAGAAATAGCATTTTGGACTCAACAGAATCAAAAAACTCCCAACGGAGATCATTTTAACTAAAAGTAGGCCCCGTGCTCAAAACCAACTCGAAACTTTATACCCCTAAACAAGTTCAGAAGCATTCGGACCCAAACCAAATGTCCCTCTAGCCCAAAATCGACATTCTAGAGCCAACAACTCTGACAGAATTTCCATCGGAGGCCGTCTTCTCCAAATGTTGAACAAAGAAAACCCTACAGGCCTAACTGGCCTGAAAACACAGAAACCAAGAAAAACCCAAACCAAAAGCACCCAGACCCAGACCAAGGGTCCCACTAGACCAAAATCCCCGCTCCAGAGCCAACAAAGCTGTCAAAATTTGATTCTGAGCACATTTACCCAGAAAGTTGACCGAAGTCAAAGAATTTCTAAGTTCAAATTCTAAAACAAGGAAATGGTCATAATGACCAAATGAATTACTCAGGCACCAAACCGTCAGTCCGAGCAAGTCATAAATGTCATGTAGCCACTAGGAAAGGGTTTGAAATGCGAAAAGAGCATGAAAAATAGAAAATAACCTGGAGGGTCATTACAACATACACTACTAAAAGGACTTTCGTCCTCAAAAGTTAGAAAAAAGATAGTACATGAAGAATCAAAAAGATAAGGATAGCAGGTATGCATGTCGGTCTCAATCTCCCAAGTAGCCTTCTCGACAGGATGATGTCACCACTGAACCTTAACTGATTGGGCCTCACCTTTCTAACCTGCTTGTCCAAAATAGCAACATGTTCCTCCTTAAAAGCTAAAGACTCATCCAACTAAATGGAATTCCACTGAAGCACGTGAGACTCATCTAGAATATACCGACGCAGTATAGAGACATAAAAGACAGGATGCATACTGGAAAGAGCAGGAGGCAAGGCTAACTCAAAATCAACCTCTCCAATATGATGAAAGATCTCGAATGGTCCAATGAGCCTAGGACTGAGCTTACCCTTCCTCCCAAACCTCATCACGCCCTTCATGGGCAACACATAAAGGAACACATTGTCACCAACCATGAACTCTAGATCTCGGACTCTCTGGTCAGCATAACTCTTCTGCTTACCCTGGGCAGTGTGAAGTCTCTCTTAAATGACCCAAACTCTATCCATAGAATTATGAAGCAAGTCGGTACCCCACGGCCTAACCTTAAAAGCATCAAACTAACCCATCGGAGATCTGCACCTCCTACCATATAAAGCCTCGAACGAATCCATCTGAATGCTGGAATGGTAACTATTATTATATGCAAACTCTACCAAGGCTAAAAACCTAGTTCGACTGACCCTCGAAATCAATAACACAAGCTTGCAACATATCCTCCAGAACCTGAATGGTACGCTCTAATTAGTCGTCAGTCTATGGATGAAAAGTGGTGCTAAGCTCAACTCTAGTACCCCGACTCTCTCTGAATAGACCTCCAAAAAGTGAACCGAACTGAGTACCAAGGTCAAAAATCATAGAAACTAGCACACCATGCAAATGGACACTCTCACGAATGCAAATCTGGGCTAACCTCTCAGAACTGTGGGTAGTCTGAACTAGCAAAAAGTGAGCAGACTTCGTCAACCTATCCGCAATGACCCAAATAGCATCAAATATCTGCAAAGTATGTGGCAACCCAACTATGAAGTCCATAGCTATCCGCTCCCATTTCCACTCCAGAATGGGTAGCCTTTGAGTCAAACCACCTGGCCTCTGGTGCTCAGACTTCACCATCTGACAGTTCAAGCACCTAGACACGTAAGCTAAAATATCCCTCTTTATCCCACACCACTAGTTGTGCTGCCTCAAGTCACGATATATCTTAGCTTCCCAGGGATAAATAGAATATCTTGAACAATAAGCCTCCTCCAAGATCAAGCTAACCAATTCACCAACTCTACGAACGCAGATATGAGCTGCGATCCTCAAATCACCCTCTGAATCCAATGTCGCCTTCCTAGCCTCACCTCTCAACACCTTGTCATGACTGACCCTCAATCTCTCATTATCAAACTGTTGTGCCTGAATCTACTATAATAAGGAAGATCTAGCCTCGACATAAGTAAGAATATAACTCATCTTGGAAATATCAAGTCTAACTAACATGTTAGCCAAGGACTGGATGTCCTAAGCTAAAGGTCACTCCTCTGTCACTAAGAAAGCCAAGCTACCCGTATTCACTACCTTTCGGCTCAAGGCATCCTCTACCACGTTTACCTTGACCAGATAATAAAGAATAGAGATGTCATAGTCCTTTAGTAACTCCAACAACCTAGGCTACCTAAAATTTAAATCCTTCAGGCTGAAAATGTACTGAAGACTACGATAGTCGGTGAAGATCTCACAATGCATGCCATAAAGATAATGTCTCCAAATCTTCAACGTGAAGACTACTGCTTCCAACTCCAAGTCATGTGTGGGGTAGTTCCTCTCGTGAACCTTCAACTGTCTTGAAGCAAAATCAATAACTCGGCCCTATTGTATCACAACCCAACCCAAGACCTGAAGCATCATAATATATGGTAAACCCCTGACCCTCGGCCAGAAGAGTAAGAATCAGAGATGAAGTTAGCAAGTCCTTGATCTTCATAAAGCTCGCCTCATACTTATCTGACCACTGGAAGGGAACATTCTTCTGAGTCAATCTAGTCAATAAAGCTGCTATAGAAGAAAACCCCTACATAAACTATATGTAGTAACCTGCCAACCCGATAAAACTACAAACCTCGATAGGGGAAGTAGGCCTAAACCAATCACAAACTACTACAATCTTTGACGGATCAACCATAATCCCATCCTTGGACACCACGTGCCCTAGGAATGCCACAGACTCAAGCCAAAACTCACACTTAGTGAATTTGGCATATAACTGATGGTATCAAAAGGTCTGGAGTACAACTCTAAGATGCTGCTCATGCTCCTCTCTACTCCCCAAATATATTAGAATGTCATCGATGAACACAGTCACTAATGAGTCTAAGTAGGCACTGAACACACGGTTCATCAACTCCATAAATGTTGCTGGTGCATTAGTCAACCAAAAAGACATGACTAGGAACTCATAATCACCGTATCGAGTCTTAAATGTCATCTTTAGGATGTCTGCAGCCCTGATACTCAACCGGTGATAGTTGGACCTCAAGTTAATCTCAGAGAACATTGCTTCCCTCTGTAACTGGTTAAACATATCATCAATACGTGGAATCAGATATACATTCTTCACTATCACCTTATTCAGTTGTCTGTAGTCGATACACATATGCATGGACCCGTCCTTCTTCTTCACAAACAGAATTAGAGCACCCTATAGAGACACACATGGCCTGATGAACCCTCTACTCAACAGATCCTGGAGCTGATCCTTAAGCTCCCTCAACTCAGCTGGTTCTATCTTATATGGAAGAATATAAATGGGTCGAGTGTCCAGCTCGACATCAATACCAAAGTCAATGTCACGATCAGGAGCAAGCCCCAAAAGATCAGAATAAAACACATCTGAATACTCGCAACCACATAAAATGACTCAAGACAAGTTATGGTGGCACTAGTATCACGGACATAGGCAAGATAGGCTAAGCACCTTTTCTCGACCAAAGACTGGACACTAAGGAAAGATATAACTCCCCTCGACATATGGCTATCAGCACCCTTCCATATGATAGGAGGGATACCATGCATTCATAAAGTAACAGTCTTGGTGAAGCAATCTAAGACTGCATGATAAGGAGACAACAAATACATGCCTAAGATCACATCAAAATCAACCATATCAAGTACAACCAGGTCTACCCATGTGTCGTACCCCAATATAGTCACCACACAAGTTCGATACACCTGATCCACTACTAAAGAATCTCTTACTAGGGTAGTTACACGCAAGGACATAGGTAATGACTCACAAGAAGACTCTCGATAAGTAGTATAATAAGCAGACACATAGGAGAAGGTAGACCACAGATCAAACAAATCAGAAGTAGACTGATGACAAATAGAGATCATACCTGTGATGACAGCATCTAAATCCTTGGCCTTTGTCCGGCCTAAAACTGCATACATGTGGCCTCGACCACCACAACCACCTGATCTATCAGACTGAGGACCACCTCTAGTACTCTGGGGACCACCCCTACTACCATGTGCATCACCTCTGGTTGGTGGTGCTGGAGCCCTAGGAGCTTTACCCGTTTGATCATGTTGCCTCTAGTGCAGTACTGATGGGCACTCTTTAGCAAAGTGACATATCTTGCCACACTGATAACAACCCCGGCCGAATGTACCCCGCTGTGAAGACCCGGCTGAATCAGAATAACTACCATGACCTGTGGACCCTGAAAGAGCACCTCATGGAGAAGGAACAATACTCTGGCTGCTCTGACCCTCAATAATCTGTAATGCTGCCTGAATAGGCTGGCTCGACTGGAAATGTTGTTGGTGCTGACCTTTACCATAGTACCCTATACCATAGGCCTATGAACTGCTGAAACTACCTTGATGGCTGGGCCTCTTATCGCTGCCCCCTTGGTCCTCACAAAGTACGCCGTTAATAGTGCGAGCATGGTCTACTACTTCCAGAAATAACTGGCCTGATGTTGCTATACCCTCTGTAGACAAGTGAAGGAGTAAAGTCAATCCCCGGACAAAGCAATGCACCCTCTCGTGCTCGGTGGGAAGAATTATAGTGGCATGCCTAGCCAATTGATGAAAGCAAACCTCATAATTAGAAACAGACATGGAGCCCTGCTCCAACCCAGCAAAGTGATCCATCAACCGCTCTCTCATGCTATATGGTACATACTTCTCCAGAAAAGATGCGAAGAACTGGGCCCAAGTTAGCAGAGGTAACTCGGCTGGCCTACAAGATACATATGACCTCCACCACTATTTTGCTGGACCATCCAGCTGAAACAGGGTGTAATCTTCTCTGTGCGACTCAACCAACCCCAAATTATACAATATCTTCTGGCAGCTAGTCAGAAACTCATGTGTATCCTCCCTAGAAGCACCTGAAAACTTCGGAGGACCCAATCTCAGAAACCTACCAAGCATATTTTGCTCCTCTGAAGACATGATGGACCCGGGTGGAATAGGTGGAACAACTATAGGGATTGATAGTACCTCCAATCTGGGAGCTACAGTAGCAGGATGCACTCCTGAACCCTGAGCCGTTGTCTGAGCTGAAGTCTGAGCCTCATCTATAACTTGAGAAATAATCGGAATACCTGGTGAAGCTGATGGTGGAATCATACCCTCAAGGAACCCAAGTAATCAAACCAAATTGTCCTGTAGTACTGGAGTAGCCAATAAATCAGTCGGATGTTGGGCTGGCCCCATACTCTCCAGCTCATACAAAACCTCCTCAACCCTGACCTCATGCTCTGGTGATGGTATCCTAGCTTGGGCCCAAGCTAGCACCATAGCTCGGCCCCTACCTCGATCTCTGGGTTGACCTCTACCTTATCCTCTAGCTAGGGCTCTAACTGCAGGTGCAGGGTCCTCGTCCTCACCCACTACTGATCTCATCCAAACCATCTGAGAAAACTAAAACAAATATACTTAGAATTTGATAAAGTAAAGGAAGCACGACAAGGAATCAAATAAAAATGGAGTCCTTCCTAAGAATGTCCTATAGACTCTCAAAGATTGGATACGAACTTTATCATACCGATCCACGAGACTCAACTAGACACTTTGCTATTGTACTAGCGAGACCAGTGAACCTAGTGCTCTGATACCACTCTGTCATGACCCAAAACCGAGCCATGATGGTGCCAGAATAGCCCTCCAGTAGGCAAGCCAACCCAAACCAAGCGGAAGATAACAAAAGCAGTTTATATGAATAAGTGGAAGATATAATTAGAAGGGAGATAGGGCCAATAGCATATATACATACCAACTGTACTAATATACAAAAATGGCCCGAAAGTGACCAAGAAGACAAAACATACAAAAGAACCAACCCGGACCTGGTGTCACAGGTACAAGAGCGTCTAAAGTACGGAGTAGCTACACAACAGGCAATGTCTATCAAAAATACAAAATATAGATAGAAAATATAGATGGAAAGCATGTAAAGTCTCCAAGGCACTGGGAGCTCACCGTGATCCAAACTGCAATAGGCCTCAAATGATGGGAGGATCAACGAGGGTGGCTCGCACAAAATGTTGCATCAGAAAAAGATGCAGAGTGTAATATGAGTACTTAAACAATGGGTACCTAGTAAGCATCATAGGCTGACCGAATACAGAAAGATAATATATAATACAAATTATGGGAAAGTATGCTAACTACAGGGATCCACCTAAATCTAGTTATAAAAATGAAAATCCATGCTAACCCGCTAATAGAGAAGAAAGCAACAACTAAAGTAAAACTAAGGCAACAAATAACCCAAGTACGCTCCAACATGATGCAATCCAATGAGAGATGATAAGGTGATGCATAAAAGTAAAACCTGAAATGTCGAATCAGGCGCCTAAAATTTAACCTCGGACTCATCAACATAAGCATAGAAAGTAAAACCCAAAATAATACATCGGGGCGACCAGAATTCACCATTGGACTCATCAGTGGAAAGTAAATAGAGAAAAGGTCTGGGAACGTCCCTCGGACCAGCATAAAAATAGTGTTTTCCTTCCTTTCCAAAGCCAATAGCAAAGCCAAAATATTTCCTTTAAGTTCCAAAAAATCATAGTAACTATAGTAAATCTCAAGTTTAGAACCAAAAACCTCAAAAATCATTCCTTTCTATACCGATGATATGAGAATGCAGAATGAGAATGTAAACTTCCACATTCAGAATATATAGCACATGACGAGGCAAAATAGGGCAAAAACACCCTCAAATCAAGAGAACTGACCTACAAACTCTGTCCAAATCCAAGCTATGGCCTCGAGACCACAGATACACACAATGATAAAATAAAATGGGAAGAACAAAAAATAACTATGAGAACAGCTAAAAGCAAACCACTCTACCTTTAAAACCTCCTAAAAGCACACTAAGAATTCTATGATAGGCACAACAATACTACGGGCTCCTAACTAACGATAACATGAATAATTCTAATCTATGATCCGAAATGGCCAAAATAATACAAGTCACATGATTTAAGCCTAATTCTACCTAATGTCTAACCTAACATTCCATAAATATATATGATATAAAATCTAACTAAACACAGTCTAGGAAAGTAAACTGTAACCTACCTCAGGGGCGAACTACAAACACGAACCATCACTCATGTGTCTTCCCCTTCCAAACAGCCTTCAAAAGCTGCAATGCTATCAAGAATAAAATCCAAGTATCAAGACAAGAATAATGACACCTATATTGGTATACGGGAAATCAGGCTGGAAATCGGGTTGGAAAATGACCCTCAGGGATTGTGCAATAAAACTGAAAATAAAAATCACAATTATATTTGCAATGGGTTAAAGAACCCATACCCAAAAGTTGGGCGTGAACGGGACTCATTTTAAGGCCCAAAATAGCCCCGAAGTCCTCTAGTTCAAGGGAATAATCAAAGGAAAACCAACGGGATTAGAGCGAATTTAAACAATGGAAAAAGGGGAGGAGGGATAGAGGGGATTTACCAGAACAAGATGATTGAATAAAAAGGCTTAGATCAGAGCTTGAATGCTTAACAATGGAGGAAATTTCAGAATTGTGGAAGAGAAAATAAAGTTGGCAGCTTATATAGCTGCCAGGGGTCCTTGATAAGTTGGTATTCTACCTACTTATTGAGCCTTTAAACTTATGCTTTTGCTAAGAATAAGTGGGAAAATAGTGCAATTGACATGGATTACTTCTATTTTGCAGATTCCTGTGTTTTAGAAGTATTCGGGAAGAATTCGGATGAAAACAAGTCAAAAGAGAGCTATTCGGATAAGGAAGTAGCTGGCAGCAGTACATGCCTTTGTAAACGTGGTGTCCCACACGCGTACGCGAAGGCCAACTGAAGCAAAGCTCCACGAATGTGACCCCTTGACCACGTATGCAAAGGTCAACCAGACAAAGACACTTCGCGTAGGCAAAGAAGGAAAGCGGAGGCAGCTGGGGCAATTTTGGAATTTCACATATTTGGAAACCCCAATCCATATAAAAGTCTTCTCAGCCGATTGAGAACACATCTTTGGCTATTTTCACAACTTTTGGCAAGCTTGGAGAGGAAGTTCATCAACTAACACCATAGGAGTGAAGATTTTGATGCTCTTTAATGTAAAATCTTTAGTTTCCATTCTTCAATTCTTGTTCTTAATTGCTATTTTATGGGTGTAATTGTTGAATTGAAATTTGGGTTTGTATTGGAGATAATACTTATTTGGGTATTGAATTCATATATAGATTTTGCTCTTGTTTGATTATTTGGGTCTATTGAATCCTCCATGCTTGAATTTATGGTCAATGGTTACAAACATTGACTTAACTTTCTAATTTGGGTTGTTGCTTGAGAGAGAATCCCCCTAAATTCGGGAAGATTCAATAGTAGAGATTTGGGGTTTCCACTCTAGATCAAAGCTAGAGATAGTTTGGTTGTCGAAAACTCCCATCTAAGAGTTGGGGTTAGAGATAACCCAACTCACCCAAGTTAAATTTGTTGGTTATTGCTTACTTGTGGTGGTTCGAGAGAACACATAAGATATATGATCGATTGGTCAAAAGACGGTTAGGCATACCTTTAGCCAAGACTACCTAAGTGTTAATCGGGTGCAAGTCTTGTGAATTGAATTCCCATTCCCAATTCTCCCTTGTTGTCCTTGCTTGGCAAAAGCAAGGAAAGCCAATGATCAACCTATCTTTTAATTGATTTTCTTTTATCTTTAGTTGTAGTTTGAAATCCCCCCTTTTTATATATCTTTCCCCTTTTTTTTGATTGAACTTTAATAAGTTGCTTGGATTATTTATTAGCTCGATCGCGACTACATTATTCCCTTGGGTACGACCCCGACACTCATTGGAAATTATAAATTTTATTTTGCTCTGACGATTGTCGTGACCTCCTACTTGGAGAGAATGATTTGAGCATTATCAGTCCTTCATTGCAGTCGCGAGGGACCCAAATGATCACAAGGAAATACTGGCCAGACCATCGCGTTCATGGTGGTCCAGCTACACGATCGCATTGAGCAAGTTGGATCGAGTCCTAGCCTACTTTATTGCAGTCGCGAGGAGCAACCCACGTGATCATAATGGTCAAGAAACTAGACTATCACGAATGTGATGGCCACCTAATGGTTGCAATGACCAAGAAGGTCTGCAACACACAGCAACAACCAGCAATCATCCAAGCCTAAAAGTCACCCGACGAACCCTCGAGATTCATTCAAAACCCCGAAAACACAAATCAACTAGGCTACCCTAATAGAAACAGCATTACAGACTCAATAGAATAAATGAAACTCCCAACGGAGATCGTTTTAATGAAAAGTAGGCCCCATGCTCAAAACCAACTTGAAACTCAATACCCCAAAACAAGTCTGGAAGCCTCGAGACCCAAACCAAATATTCTTCTTGCCTAAAGTTGACATTCTAGAGCCAACAACACTGACGGAATTTCCATCCGAGGTTGTCTTCTCTGAATATTGACCAAAGTCAACCCTATAGGTCTAACTGGCTTGAAAACACAGAAACCAAGACAAACCCAAATCGAAAGCACCTAGACCCAGACCAAGAGTCCCACTAGACCAAAATTACTGCTCCAGAGCCAACAAAACTGTCTGAATTTGATTCTGAGCATGTTTACCAAGAAAGTTGACCGAAGTCAAAGATTTTCTAAGTTCAAGTTCTAAAATAGGGAAATGGTCATAACGACCTAAAGATTGGGCCGGTCACTGAACTGTCAATCCCAGCAAGTCATAAATGACCTGTAGCCACTAGGGGAGGGCTCAAAATGCGAAAAAAGCATGAAAAATAGAAAATGACCTGGAGGGTCATTATAACACATGCACAACTATAGGTACAGCATTTACAAAGCCCCTAGATAATTATGTGCCCACTTTTAAGGCACCAGTCTATGCTAATAATGAGGATAGGGAGATCGCAGACCATGATAGCAATGAGGGAGAGACAGATTTTACCCTGATTGATGAGGAGGTTGATGAGGTCGAGGATTGACCAAGGAGTTCTTTACTTCCGCCTCTCTTGATTATAGTTTTATATTGCAATACTAAGGACAAGGCCAATTTTTAAGTGCGGATGGAGTGAAAAAAACTTTCATTCATTTGGGTCTGTATAATTATAATCTTTGAATTTCATACATTTTTATTTTTGTCACTTGACTTTGCTTAATTGGTTTCTTGCATTCTAAGACATAAATTTGAGTTTTAGTTTGTAATAGTAATATAGAATTCAATATGCTAAGTAGTTTGTTATTAACTTAAGTAGTTAATAGTAATAGTCGTGCTAGCAGTTAGCTTTGTTAGTGAAACTCTTGGTTTAATTTTCAGTTCTTTTCTGAGGGAGTCCTTTGAACTATACATTTTTTTACTTTTTAGGATAGAGAAGAGCTACCCAAAGGCTTTTAAAAATCTAGGTGCTTAATCTAGATACACTAAGTCAACATTAGGTAACTCTCAAAAAAACATTGTGCATAATGGTAGATATATTTTATTTGAGATACGTAGGCTCTAAAATTGACTCTAGACAAATAAAAATGAGCGTAAAAATATTTTCATAGAATTCAGTGGTATTGTTAGGTAGAGAGTTTATAGAGAGCCAGTATTTTGTATATTCTATATTTTATGGATATATCTAGAACTAGCACGGTGTGTATAGAAAGTGAAATAAAGTGTTGATTTATAGGATATAATTTAAGCATTTGTTTGTTAAGACAAACTTTTGACTATATTTTTGTCTATTTTTTTATTTTTCATAGTTATCTCCTTTGAGTCTTTTAACCTATTTTATTGATAGGTGCTTAATTAGCCTTTTCACATTTTTGATTAAGCTTCATTAATTTGATCCCTAAAGTCTCTAGTGCACTATACAGTGAAAAATATAAAAGTAAAGAGAAGAGGAAGGTGAATCAATGAAAATTGAGGTGGAAATAAGAGAAAGAAGTTGATTGGTGCCCATGGATTAAATTGTAAGTGTGTTTATAGTGAGGTAAATCAAAAGAAAGAAATAGATGCTTGAAAAATATGAAAAACAATAAAGAATAGAGAAAATAGGTCCTTACTAACAGTGTGCAGAAAATAGGGTGAGTATTTAACTAAAATGAGACCTATAAAAGGAAAATGTACAAAAAATTTGAATTTGAGAGACATAAGGAAAAGAGCATAAAAGTTTGAAGTGAATGTTTTTAAGTACAATAGGAAGAGTAGTCACCATTTTAACAAAATATTTTCTACCCCTCCCTTAGCCGATATTATAACTCATAAAGTCCTTTTGATCCTATGTTTCTATGACTTTTGTGAATAGACTATGACACTAAAGTCAAGAGCATGGTATATCTTGTATACATGTGAAATTTTTTGTGAGAGTGAGCAATATTATTTTATCTAAATGCCCTAGAAACTGTGATATATTGTGAATGTGGAGGGACATCTCTCTTGAAAAGTAAGGGCACGCAGCTGATGTAAACTTGGTAATCTATTTGATTTATTTTCTTGATAATATGATTGTATTTTCCCTATATATTATGTGTTGAGTTGGTTCTAGAAACTACATTGTCTTGATAGAATTGTTTTTCTTGAATTGCTAAAGGCACTTTGTATTGAGAGTTGCTTCAATGTTTAAAGTGTCTTGGTGATCTAGGTAGAAGTGAACCTATTTTATTTGCATAGGTAAGTGGGGGTTGTGTTTTGGGTATCTAGATAGTTGTTCAAGGATGAAAAAGATTAAAGAGTGTGGTGGTGATGTTGGGAGTATTTACACTCATTTTAGCCAAGCTTTTCCCAAAATTATACTTTGTTTTAAGGATAAGCTAGCTTAATACTCTTAAATTATACTCATTTATATGTTTTGGAGTTTATGTAAAGTGTTTTGTGCATTACAGGTGAACATACAAAGAATTTGACTATGTATGAGATGGATAGAGCAGGACCTTGCCGAGCCAAGCTCAAGGCAAAGCACAGAGGGTCACGCGCAAAGTTCAAGGAAAAGGGGCGCCACATTTCACCCTTCTATGAAAGTTCATACCCTATAGCAGGTCCTGCAGTGCAAGCAAAAAAAGCTCGTTGCGCGAAGTCTAGGGTAAAGTTGTTTGTCTCGCACCACAAGGTGGCACAGACGTGGGAAAAAAATCCATTTTTTCCTAGTCCAACTTGGTGGGCACTTTTAGGTATTTTTAAATATTATAAATAACCATTCTTAGTCCTTTTTAAGAGAGGAAATATATTTTGGAGGCATAAAATAAGAGCAAACACACAATTTTTCTACGGTTACTTCTTTATCTTTTTTTTACTTGCATTATTTCTTGTTCTTTCATGAATTATATATTTTTTACTCAGATTATGAGTGGAATTAAGCTTTTTATCTAGGTAATGGTCATAGTATGAATATCGTATTCTAATATATATTTTTTATTGCAGATTTTTTTCTAGTGGAATTAGAGATATTGGAAAGATAGGAATATAACATAGATTAAGGGGCATAGTATGCATTCTGCAGAACGTATTTGCGACTAAGATGAAAAACATACCTAGATGAACCTATTTGTCTCCAATAAGAAAAATATACAAATCCAATCGAGTTATTTATGGTTATCATCACTTAAAAATATAAGTATGAGACTACTATGGGTAGACAGTTAGAGGCTCAAAAGACCATGACTATAATATCAACTCTGTGAGTCAGCAAAATGATAATTATCTTAAATAAGCTTATCAACTATGTATATAGATACTAATAGATTATGCAAGCGTCATAGCCCTAGGATCTATCTTCTCTGTGAATAACTTCTGCAATATTAATCACTTTTACTATTCTTTCATTTGAATAATTAGTAGAATAAATAAACAAACCAAGTAAACTCTTGAATAGGAAAGCACTTGTTAGCATAATTATAATAGATTAAATCAATAGCTTGTTAGCAATAAGTCACTATGGGATTCGATATTCAATTACTTGCAATCATTTTATTACTTGACAACCACGTATACTTGCGTGTCTTATTGGGAGACAACTTATTACACGCCTGCATGCATTTTATTGGGATCAGAATGCACGTCCTCACATGTTATGCTATTGGGATCGTGGTGCACATCCGCACATGATATACTATTAGGATTAAAGTGCACGTTTGCACTTGTTATACTATTGGGATTGGAGTTGAATGCCTACACAATATTTATAAATGGATCGGAGTGGCATGTATGTGTAGTATATGGGCCTCATGAGTCTTTCATGGGCCCCAACTATCTGACATTAGAGGCGGATGTATACACAATATATACATTGTATGCATTAAAAAATTTATATGCTATTTGTTGAGATACGTAAAATTATGTTTTTAAATATTGAGAAGATGGTTTATATCTTCAAGGATGTTGACTTGAATCGGATATTTTTCTGAACCAATGGTTGTTGTCTTTATATCTTCAAGGATGTTGACTTGAATCGGATATTTTTCTGAACCAATGGTTGTTGTCTTTAGTTTCTAGTCTGAGTCTTTTATAGAGGTGATTTTGATACTTGTGGTTTAATACTAAATGACCCTTATCGTCACTTAATTTAAGGATTAGTCGACAATACTGCTGAGTACATGTATTTTTTGTACTCACCCTTATTTTTCTTCATCTTATTGTGCAGGATCTGTGC
Source organism: Jaltomata sinuosa (assembly GCA_003996215.1). Taxonomy (NCBI): domain Eukaryota; kingdom Viridiplantae; phylum Streptophyta; class Magnoliopsida; order Solanales; family Solanaceae; genus Jaltomata; species Jaltomata sinuosa. The sequence goes on from QJPP01007215.1 coordinate 480,730, forward strand.
CGTGCAGGAGTGCTAGGTGATCCTCGCAGTTATCAGAGCATTCAAGGTCATTAAGGTAGCTATTGTTTATTCTGCAGCAATTCAGACATTCTATTTTTATATTTTGCTCCCGTCTTACTTATTATAAGATAGTGTAGTCCCTTTGTGACATACTTTGGGCATAGGTGTTATTTTCATTTTTCAGCTATGCTTTATGAAAAGATTTATCTAAGACTATTCTTTCGCTTGTTATTACTTATATTTTTTGCGTCCTTTTTATTTATCAGTTAATAAAGGGTTGGCTTATCTATTAATGGGATTAAGATAGATGTCATCATGGATCTTAAATTTTGGGTTGTGACTATCACGACCTAAACTCGTCGTGAGTGGCACCCACACTAAACTCCTGGTGGGAGAATCAACTAACCTTATAAACCATTCAACATTTAGCCAAAAATGGGTGACTAAATCAATCTCATTAAGAAATCCAATAATCGATATCTTAAATGAAGAATAAGAATAAGGATGCAGAAATAAACCATCCCTAGAAAATGAAAGTCATCGTACCAAAACTCTAATAATTGTCAAAAGAAAGGGATGTAACTCCAAAATCAAAGTATTATCTAAGTCAAAAACAATGGACTAGAAAACAAGTGAAAAACTCATGATATCCCAGAACATGCCGCTCACTCTTGAGTTCGGATACTGTTTGATCACAGTTGAGGTCTTGAACCAGTCATCGGAATATGCCTTGTACTCAACAAAAGAAGAGAACGTGCAGTATCATTACACAAGAAATAACTATGTACTATTAGGGTCAATGGCCAACCCAAAATGAAAAATATGAATACATAACCATAACATAGTACAACAAGATAACCATGAACCCTATCATGCAACTCTACTCCAAGTTCATAACGTTTAACCTTCTAACAAGTACAATATGAAGTTCAGTTAATATGAGTCAACAAGAATAACAAGTCAAGTCAAACTGTGGCCACCAACAAGACTCCATGTCAATAACCATGACTCAACAATCATATAAATCATGTACCAACTACACACGTAATAGACAACACAGAATTATGTCACATCTTGCAATTAATCCGGACCACTCAAGGATCTCTAAGACAATAACTATGGTAATTAACATGCATCCCAATTTACATAAAGAAATTACCTTTAGCATTTAAGCACACAAACTCGGTTCACTCAAGGAACCAACATAATAATGGAAATACATAATCTCAGGTTCACTCAAGGAACCATTACACTGACCAAATACATGTACAGACATGCTATGGGTCTTATGGTCGCCCACTAGCGATGACCTGCAGGGGACGAGCTATTTTCCATGTACCAAATCCCAGACATCAAGTGTCTATCAAACTTATACCAACCAATCCAGTGGAGATGTACAAATACTGGTACATTCCACAATAATGAAAAATATCAATACAATCACAACCACAATGATAACAGAAATAACATTTATAAGAACCAACAAACTTTCATTTAAACTCATTGCATGTGATAAACATTTAAGATATCAAACAGTCATTCACTTTTCCTAGGACATGCTTTGTACAAGCAATAATAAGAATAGTTATCATGCACACATAAAACAAATTGGATTTCAACTCCATCTAAAGCATCACCTACCTCAATCCAACATGAAATGCTTTACTGAACCTGAGTTTTGCCTTTTCTAGCTACCTCAGCTTGATTGTGGTTTAAAAACATGAATATAATACCTAATAAATAAAATGACCTATAATATCAAGAATTATAGCCTAATCCCAAACTCCAAGGCTAATTTCATTAATATCAAGTAATGCCACAACGTTTTTCTCCCTTTCGGTAAGCAAGCGATGTTTAAGCTTTTTTGCACGCTTACCTGGTTGATTGAATATTGGTAATTGATCTAGAGCAGGGTCATTTTGAGTGTCTTGATATCGATTTGGTCTGTTTCTCAAACATAACACTTGATCATCAAAGTAGTAAGAACAAAAGTGGGTTGTTTCTGTAGCAAGGTATGCTTCAACTATAGAGCCTTTCGCCCTATTTTTGTTCTTAACACCTCCTTTTCTTTTGCCAATGGTTCTGCAAAATTAAATGTTAGCCATCTAATTTATAAAAAATAGTTATATGTTAGTCTATTATCATTGTTTACCACTCAAAAGGATACATCCACCTAGTTTCAACTGGACCTCCCAATAGGGCTTCATCGACAAGGTGAATGGGAAGATGTTCCATCACATCGAAGAATCCAGGTGAAAGAATCTTCTCCAACTTATTAGTGATAACAACAATATTTTCGTCCATCAGAATCAGATTTTCTACTCTCAAAGTGTTAGAACACAGTTCTTTGAAGAATAAACTAATCTCTGTCATCAGTTTCCATATTTTTTAGGCAATCCACTAAAAGCAATTGGAATTAGTTGTTCCGTGAAAATGTGACAGTCATGACTTTTCATCTCATGTAAGATTCCATGCTCCATGTCAACCCTCTTCCCTAAATTGGAGGCATATCTATCTGCCATCTTCAAACTTTCTACCCACTCACATATTTTCTGCTTTTGTTCTAATGTGAATGTATAACTGGCCTTGGGCTTAATGGCACTGTTATTGGCATACTTTTGAAAATGTAGCTCTGGCCGTCTACAGTGAATTGGTAAGTCAAGTCTAGCCTTAACATTATCCTTTGTCTTGTCATTCACATCCATCACAGTGTTGAACAAGTTATCAAATTAATTTTTTTTAATATGCATGACATAAAGATTATGCCTAAGTAGATTGTCCTCTACAACATACATAACCAGCTCTATAATCGAGATATCAATGTTCGGGACTCACGGATATTCCCAAATAACCCACCATCTATGGTCCAGAGGCATAATCAAGGTCACACAGGGCCATAAGGATAATTCTACCAACTAAAACAAATACTACAACCATACGAGTGAAATAAGGCAACAAAAATAAAGCGGACAAGGTCTGGGGTGCCAAGCTAATAAAATCCAACCTAAGGATGCTAATTAGTACTAAGTGCCAATATTAGGTGGACACAAATTGATCTTGCAAGAAAATTAATTTTGTCATCAATAGGATCAACTAGTGTTGACACGTATGCTAATCAACCACATTCTAACCAAATTAAAGACTAAGTGTCAACACTAGGTGGACACAAATTGATCTTACAAGAAAATCAATTTTGTCATCAAAAGGATCAACTAGTGTTGACACTTATGCTTAATAAACACATTCTAACCAAATTAAAGACTAAGTGTCAACAGTAGGTGGACACAAATTGATCTTGCAAGAAAATTAATTTTGTCATCAATAGGATCAACTAGTGTTGACACTTATGCTAAACAGACACATTATCATGCTAATAATTAAACAAACTAAATTAAACACTAAGTTCCCTATTCCAATTCATTACAAGTCACTACTTCACAATTTAAACTCACTATACTTCACTATTTAAAGTAATTAGTTCATAATTTCAAGTCATTATACTACACTATTTTAAGTAACTGCTTCACTATTCTAAGTCACTAGTTCACATTTTTAATTCACTACTTCACAATTTCAAGTCATTAGTTCACAATCTTATTCACGACTTCACTATTCAAATTCACTAGTTCACATCCACCATATCCAACAAACTAGTTAACAATAATAAACCCTAATTAAATGATAAATTCTAATTTAGTAACTAAAATTAACAATGATAAACCCTAATTTAATAACTATAATTAATTAACAAGTAAATTAAAATGGCTTACCTTGACGGACCTCCCTCCGGAACAGCAACAGCGATGGCGGCAGGCGGCAACAGCAAGGACCAGCAGCGGGCAGGAGGCAGCAGTAAGCTGTCTGGAGCTGCAGCAGCGGCAACTGCACACGGGGGGCGAAGAAGGGGTACGGCGGAGGATGGGGGGACGCCGGAGGGAGGGGGCACTGAAGGGAAGGGTGCGCCGGAGGGAGGGGTGTGTGAGGATGGTGGGGGAGGGGTAGCCGTCGGGGAGAGAGAGAGAGAGTAGTGTGAGGGTATGTGAATGTTAGGGTTTTTAGTTAAAAGAAATTAAAAAAAAATTGCAAAAACTGACCAACTGTGGTCGGTTTTAATAAAATAAAATTAAAAAAAAGTAATTTTAAAAAAAATTGACCAACTGAAGTCGTTTTACTAAAAAATATTTTTTTAATAAAGTATGATAAAACCGACCACTTGAGGTCGATTTTATTAAAAAAAAAATTTAATAAAAATTATTTAATCATCAACGTATTTCATAAACTCGGGTACATTATTGATTCATTACATTACTCAACGATTATGTTACTATACAATGTATTCCATACTACTTGGATGGATTATCGATCAATTAATTAATTAGCGTTTGAATACGTACTATATATGTACATCACTAGATGAGACATATATTCAAGACGACGGACCAGTAATATATAGGACTTGGTTAATTACATTACTTAACGATCGTCATCGTATATTACCTCATATGTACGTAATACAACATATTCCACTACTTGGATGAATTATTGATTAGTTAATTAGCTTTTGAATATGTACTATATATATATATGTACATAACTAAAGACGAGACATATATATTCAAGACGATGGATCATTAATATATAGGACTTGATTAATTATATTACTCAACGATCATATATTACCTCATATATGTACGTAATACAACGTATTCCATACTACTTGGATGGATTATCGATCGGTTAATTAGCTTTTGAATACGTACTATATATATACGTACAATATCTCTACACAAAAATATATATTCAAGACGACAGATCATTACTATATAGGACTTGGTTATTTACATTACTCAACAATCGTATATTACCTCATGTGTACGTAATACAATGGTATTCCACTGCTTGGATAGATTATCGATTAGTTAATTAGCTTTTGAATACGTACGTATATATATATATATATATATACGTACATCACTAGATGAGACATATATTCCAGACGACAGATCATTATAATATATAGGATAACTTGGTTAATTATATTTCTCAATGATCGTATATTAACTCATATGTATGTAATATACAACGTATTCCATACTACTTGGATATGGATTATCGATCGGTTAATTATCTTTTATATATGTATTATATATATACGTACATCACTAGACGAGACATATATTCAAGATGATGGACCATTATAATATATATATATATATATAGGACTTGGTTAATTATATTTCTCAATGATCGTATACTAACTCCTATGTACGTAATACAACATACGAATTTCATACTACTTGGATATGGATTATCGATCGGTATAATTTTGATCAATACTTACTATATACGTACATACATCGAGCTAGATGAGACACACACACACACACACACACACACACACACACACACACACACACACATATATATATATATATATATATATATATATATATATATATATATATATATATATATTATATATATATATATTCAAGACGATGGATCATTAATATATATAGGACTTGGTTAATTACATTTCTCAATGATCGTATATCCCCATATATTTATGTACGTAATACAACGTATTCCATACTACTTGTACTATTATCGATCAGTTAATTAGCTTTTAAATACGTACATTACTAGACGAGACATATATTCAAGACGACGAACCATTAATATATAGGACTTGATTAATTAAATTACTCAAAAATTATATATGTACATAATACAACGTATTTAATATTATTGTTATGTTAATAAATAATAATATATATAAAAAATAATTTTATATATATATTTTTTAACAAACCGACCTAAAGTGGTGGGTTTTATCAAAATAAATAAGAACAAACCGATCAAAAGTGGTCGGTTTTTTCTAATAAAAAAATAATTTTTAATGGAGACAAAACCGTCCAAAGGTGGACGGTATTTTTAATAATAAAATTATATATTATAAAAACTGTCCACTTGTTAATAATAAAATTATTTATTACATATTATATAATAAAATTATATTTATATTTATATTATAAATTTTAAAATAATATATATTATATATTTTTTATTTTTTTTCAAAAAACCGACCAAATGAGGTCGGTTTTTTCCATAAATTTTTTGCCGGGAAATATTTTGACCATTTAAGGTCGGAAAGTCATTTTCCCGCTATTTTATTTTAAGAAAACCGACCATATTTGGTCGGTTTTGTAGTTTAAAAAAAAATGACCACAAATTTGTGGTCAGTGTTCTGTGGTGGGTTTTGCTAAATTTTTTTAGTAGTGTGAGGTAATAGTGAAATTAGAATCTTTTGATTGCTTAATCGCCTATCCATATCATCATTCAAGACTATATATCAATGGTTATGATCATGATTCAAAGCATTCAAAACTCTTGTGAAAATAACCGAATAATGCAAACTGAGTATATGTTTATCCTATATGCAAATCCTCTCCCGATGCCCAGGGTTGAGATCCTGTTCTACTTAACCTTATTGCATGACCTAGATTCTCTCTTTTGTATTCAATATAAGATTCGATAATGTGTTCTATTGGTCGCAAAGCAATAAGATAATTATTCCCAAGATTAAGTAAATAAATCATACAATAAATCTCTAAAAAAAATCAATTCATGTGTGATGACCCTTTTGATCATATTCGCGTTTATGCATGTAGCGTTCCCAAGTCATTTATGGCTGGCTGAGACCGGTAGTTCGGTGCCCTGGTCGTTCATTTGGTCGTTTTGGCCGTTTGCCTGTTTTAGAGCTTAAACATAGAATATCGTTGACTTTAGTCAACATTCTTAGCTAACGTGCTCGGAATTGAATTCTGACAGTTCTGTTAGCTCCGGAATTTGGTCTAGTTGGACCTTTAGTTGAGGCCTGAGACTTTTGTTGTGGATTTTGTGTTGTTTTCTCAGTTTTCAGACCATTTGGAGATGAAAGTATAACTTCGGGTGACCTTCGATGATCGAAGTGTCGGATTCGAAATTCAGCTCCGGAATGTTGAGTTTAGGCTAGGAAAGTGGTTGGTTTGGGTTCCGGGTGAGCTGGACTCATTTCGAGCCTTTGAGTTCCTTTTCATTAGTGTTGACTTGGGTCAACATTTCTCCAAAAAGACCTCGTATGGAAGGTTCGTCCATTCTGTTAACTTCGAAATGTCGTTTCCACTCTATTAGCATTATTGGATTTTGAATATCGAGTTCCGATTATGCTCAGAATGCCTCGGAGAGTTTTCAAAAATTGAAGAAAAATAGTTGCAGACCAGCCTTCAGCGCCAACGGTGCCCAGGCAGCACGATCGCGCTGGCCTGTGCCAGGCCTTCAGCGCCGATGGCACTGGCCATTTTCCAGCAGCTATATATAGCTGAGTGTTCAATTTTCCAGCCTTTTTAACTCTATTTTCTCAACTCCAACTTCAAAAATACTCTCCCAAATTGCTCTTGATCAGTTCTAAACCTTGGGGAATTTGTTGTTCATCACCAATCCGTGATCCTTCCTATCTTGGTAAGTCATCTTCCCCAAGTTGCTTCATTTTGGTTTTCTCAAAATTCCACCATTGTTGCTACCTTCTAAAGCTTGAAATTTCCTTGTGGATTCTGCCCTTATAGCTCTTGCATGTACGTGGGTACGAAGAATTATCCGTCTTGGGCTGATTTCCCGTCCTTTTGGTAAGTAATTCTTGCTCAATTTCTGTTTCTAAGTTCCTAAATTCCATCTTTAAACCCCAAGTTGAGCGGGCTGTTTTGGCGCCTCCTCTTGGGCAATTGTGCTCAAATTTGGAGCATGCCTTCTTGGCATCGTTGGGGTCATCGTGGTTCTTTTCATTTTTAGTTTCGGATATGGGCTCTGTGGGTTCGCTTTTGACCCGAATTTTGACCCGGCAATAATTGTAGCAATATGGGTATCGTTAGACTCATTTTAATATTTTATTCATAAATTTGATAGTTTGATTCCCGTTCGGAGCTTCTCGGAGCAGCTCGGCCCCGGATATCGTCGTTTCCGCAGCTTGTCGTCAAATGATAGGTAGGTTACGGTCTAAACTCCTAGACTTAGCATATATCGGATAAAATTGTACTAGTTGGCATCCTTTGATTGGGTTATTAGGTTGGTACCACAGACCTAGACCGTTTTTCCATGATCCGTCCCATTTCTTTCCTCCGTTGTGTGTAGTACTCTTATTACTTAATATTATTACCCTTGTGGTCCTGTGAAGCCTTGTTGACTCTGGAACATAGACTGTGGGATCTTTGGGAATGTTCGCAAGTCCCGGACATAGAATTATCCTTCTAGGTTGGTTATGCTTGATGAGTAACTTCGGGAGCCTGTGAGGGGCCGATAGGTTGTTGAGAGCTGCCGGGCGGCAGTTGTGTATTGATCATATAATTTCCATGCATATAAAGAGATTTTCCCACATTTTTACTACGATTTTGGCTTCGGGCCTACTGGGACTATTTTTCTTAAACTTGCATGGCCCAGGGGGCATATTTTCGATGAAATTGGATTTGGAAATGATTTGACTTGATACGTGGATCTTCTTGGGGTAAAAGAAGGTTAAAATATGGTTTTATCATGATTTTCCTACTATTGCTAGACTCGACCGGGTCGAAGTGCTAGCTGAGTTTTCTTACTGATTTGAAATGACTTTAGGCTCGGCCGGGTCGAGCATCTGAGATATTTTACTACTATTTTAGACCCAGTTATTCTCGAGCACCCTTGGAAGGGTTTTTGAGATATCCTTTCACTGCTTTAGTCCTAGACAGGGTCTAGGCATGCATATTTGGGACTTAGCCACTGGCTTGAACTCAGACTCGATTCTGGAGGACACATTTTTATTCTGAGTTTTAGTATGGGGTACGGGACCTCCATGGACCTTGCCGCTCCGAGCCTGAGGCTTTGGGATATGTGTGCCAGGGGGAAGGGTATATGATAGAGTAGAGGTATACAGGTTGTGTCCTTCCATAAAACCTACCTGCTGGGCTCGATCGGCACCGGAGGAGGTACATACAGAGGTTCTATTTCACCCTGAGGTTATCATGCATCATATCATTCATTGTTTGAGATTCCACCCTTGTTTGTTGTTTGTTGATTGTTCTCTCCGGTAGTATGGGATGCCGGAGGGTTTTTTTTTACTTGATTGTGTTTCTCAGTTGTATGGGCGGTCGGGGGACTGTAGGTAGACTCTCGTTATTTTATTTTAGAATTGTTCTCTTTTACCGTTATTAGTTTGGAGTTGGACTCCTCTAAGCTGTTACTTCGGGATTTGTGATTGGTATGTTTTGGCTGGTTATTAATTCCTATTTTCCGAGCATGTCTACCTTTATTCTTCTCTCCCATTCTCTAGACTTGAGGTTACCGATATACCGTCCATATTTTTTAGAACTTATGCCTATATATACTATTTTTGCGAGGATCCCAGGTGCATCATTCTTACTTTTGCCTGTGCCTGTCGTGTATATATTCTGCTTGCTAACCTTGTTTGTTGCTTTCTATTGTCATCCTTCTAGGTTAGTTCTTGTGTACCTTTTCGTTGATTTCTGTGACTGTGCACTTCTATTCCTTCTGCTATTGCTCTTTTACCTTATATATGTCTAGTCAACCTATGATACCTACTGGGTACATTATGCTTCGCATTTTGTGCTCACCCTACCCTCTGTATCTTCTGGTGTAGATCCTAGTGTGGTCTATCACAGTTAGAGTGCCATAGACTCATGCGGGGTGTTGTTCCTTGATCATCCAGGCTGAGGGTGAGCTCTTGGCGTTTAGAGATTGACTTTAGTTTATACTTGATGTATTTTATACTCTTATAGTTTCGGAGACATTATGTATATATTACTTTTGGACCTTTGTACTTTTGATCTAGTTTGACTCTTATACTCTATGATACCAGGTCCTTTGGGTTGGTTTATTTTTCTCTAGTATTTATATTACTCATGTTATCCAGTTTATTCATCTTGTTCTCTTTCTTCCACTTATTCATTTTTCTTTCGCTTAAATTGTTAGAAGGTAGCCCATTACTAACCGTTTCGAGCTACGGGGATTGGTTTGCCTACTGGGAGTTGTAGGTGCCATCATGACCGAGAAATCGGGTCATGACATCTTAGTATCAGAGCTCTAGGTTCACTGGTGTCATCGGTATAGGATTCAATGTCTAGTAGAGTCTTGCGGATTAGGTCGGAGACGTCCGTACTCAATCTTCGGGAGGCTATAGTGACATCTTAGGGAAAATGGACTTTTCTTGTTTCTATTTCGTGCGTAGTATCCTTGGAAGTTTCTGGAGGTCTCACTTACTTTGGTTCACTCTTCTGTAGATGGTTCATACGAGATCTTCAGCTTCTGGTAGAGGAGAACCTCCTGCCCCTGCACCTCTGACTCCAGCTAGGGGTCGGGGTGGTCGCAAGGGTAGAGGTAGGGGTCGTGGACGCCCCAAAGCAGCGGCACCTGATATAGCTGCTAGAGTTGAGGTAGATCCAGAGTATGACTATGAGATAGAGTTAGCTCCAGAGCAGCAGCATGTGGAACCTGGGGCAGCCCAGGTACCACCAGCTCCAGTACTGGCTCCAGCATCAGTTTCTGTGCCAGCTTCAGCCCCAGCTCAGTCTTTGGATATTCGGGGTTTACTTGTTCAGATCTTGGGTATGATTGAGGAGCGTCCTTCTGAGATAGCCCAGACATCTGCTCAAGGGGAAGCCCTGGGTGTTCAGAGTTCAGGAGCGCAGCCTGCTACTGCGGCTCCCCGTGCTGAGGTTTTTCCAGTCCCATCAGTTGCCCAGCCTCTTGCTCTTCGCCCTATTATGACAGAGATGGAGCAGAAGGCCTTGGGTAGGTTTCTAAGATTGGCACTTCTGAGATTTGCTGGTACACAGGGTCAGGACCCACATGACTTTATCACCACCTGTGAGGAGATGTTGCACCATTTGGGGTTATTAGAGACTCACGGGGTTGGCTATACTTTATATCAGCTGGAGGGTCCAGCAAAGTTATGGGTGAGGGCACAGGTTGCTTGCAGGTCTTCCACATCACCTCCTTTGACCTAGTCTGAGTTCTTTGAGGTCTTTATGGCCAAGTTCCTACCTCAGAGTGATTGTGAGCATCACAGGGAGAAGTTTACTTGGCTTATGCAGGATTCTATGACTGTATCGGAGTATGAGACCCATTTTTATTAGTTAGCATTTTTTGGAGCTATGATCATTCCTACCAAGGCAGACAGGATTCGCAGGTTTGTATGGGGTTTGAGTCCAGAGATTAGGCAGCCAGCTGAGATATTGGTTGCCGGCGGTCGGTCATTTCAAGCTATCACTGACTATGCCCATACTATGGAGGACTTACAGAAACCTGATCAGGGGGCCAGAGATAAGAGACCTCATCATCAATGTGGCTACAGTGGCTCCAGGCATGGGGGTAGAGGTTCATGCCAGTAGGGCCGAGGTTATCAGCCACAACAGCACCAGGGTCAGTCCAGTCGACTGGTTTAGGCTTCACTTCAGACTTCCGGTAGTACCCAGTTCGAGCAGGGTCAGAGCAGCCATTAGGGCTACAACAGTCATTCTTCAAGGGGTACATCTTCTGGGACATCAAACCATGGTGTCCATTCGGGTTCTGCTGGTTCATCCTGACCGAGTAGGTCATCAGGGGCTTGTTACACTTGTGGTGTGGTTGGTCACTTTGCTAGAGATTTCCCTTAGTAGGGCATAGTTCAGCCGGCCTAACTGTTGCGAGCATTTCAGCCTCCGGCTAGAGGGGGTGGTGGTTAGGCTAGGGGTGGTGCCCCACGTGGTAGAGCAGGTGGTAGGGATGGCGTTCAGGAAGGTAGAGGTGGTCGACAGTTCTACGCGGTCTCTGGGAGACCGAAGGCAGAGGCCTCAGATGCTGTGATCATAGGTATAACTTAAGTATGTCATCAGCTAGCTTATGCTTTGTTTGATACTGGATCCACTTGTTCATATATATCTGCTTACTTTCTGCCTTGATTGGGGTTGGCTAGTGAGCCATTATCTGTTGTTGTTTCTGTTTTGACCCCAGTAGGAGATTCTTTAGTAGTGGATTGGATTGTGAGATCCTGTGTGCTATCTGTTGGTGATTTGGAGACTTGGGCTGACTTGATGATACTTGATATATTAGACTTTGATGTGATACTGGGCATGTACTGGTTATCCCCTCACAGTGTGGTCTTGGATTGTTATACCAAGACTGTTACCATAGCTGTGCCCAGTGTGTCCCCAGTTGTATGGCAGGGTTCTGTTAGCCATGCACCGTCAGGGATTATCTCTTGTTTATGAGCTAGGAAGTTGATTTCTCGTGGGTCTCTAGCTTATCTAGCACATGTCCGAGATGCTAGTGTTGACCCTATATCCCCTGAGTCCATTCCTGTGGTTAGAGACTTCCTGGATGTGTTTCCTATCGATCTGTCAGGCCTTCCACCTGAGGGAGATATTGATTTTGCCATTGAGTTAGAGCCGGGCACCAGGCCCATTTCTATTCCTCCTTACCGTGTGGCTCCTACTGAGTTGAGAGAGATTAAGGAGCAGCTCTAAGATTTGTTAGCTAAGGGGTTCATTAGACTGAGTGTATCTCCTTGGGGTGCTCTTGTCCTCTTCGTAAAGAAGAAGGATGGGTCGCTGCGGATGTGTATTGATTATTGGCAGTTGAATAAGGTAACAGTGAAGAATAGGTATCCGATGCCGAGGATTGATGAATTGTTTGATCAACTCCAGGGTTCCATCGTGTTTTTGAAGATTGATCTGAGGTCCGGCTACCATCAGCTGAGGATTAGGGCGGAGGACATTCCTAAGACAATATTCAGGACACATTATGGCCACTATGAGTTCCTGGTAATGTCTTTTGGGTTGACTAATGCCCCTGCAGCCTTCATAGACTTGATGCACAGGGTGCTTAGCCCGTACTTGGATATGTTTGTGATAGTCTTCATTGATGACATTCTGATATATGAGCAGCATTTGAGGACTATACTTCAGACTTTGAGAGATCATCAGTTGTATGCCAAGTTCTCAAAGTGTGAGTTTTGGCTTGAGTCAGTTGTATTCCTAGGACACGTGGTGTCTAAGAATGGGATTAGAGTTGATCTAGGTAAGATTTCTACAGTTCGTGATTGGCCTAGACCTACTACTCCTACTGAGGTTCGTAGCTTTGTTGGGTTACGGGTACTACAGACGGTTTGTTGAGGGATTTTCTTCCATAACAACACCCTTGACTATGCTGACTAGGAAGGATGTTCCATTTCAGTGGTCCGATCAGTGTGAGGATAGCTTCTAGAGGCTTAAGGCCTTATTGACTTCAGCTCCAGTTTTGACTTTACTGGTTGAGGGTCAGAGTTTCTCCGGGTATTGTGATACTTCATGGGTCAGTCTTGGTTGTGTATTGATGTAGAAGGGTCGAGTGATAGCATATGCATCGAAGCAACTGAAGGTTCACGAGCACAACTACCCCACTCATGACTTGGAGTTGGCGGTGGTAGTTTTCGCACTAAAGATCTAGAGGCACTACTTATATAGAGTTCATTATGAAATATTCACTGACCATCATAGTCTTTAGTACATTAAGAGTTAGCGTGAGCTGAACTCGAGGCATAGGAGATGGATTGACTTGCTGAAGGACTATGATTTCACTATATTATACCATCCGGGCAAGGCAAAGGTGGTAGCAGATGCCTTGAGTCAGAAGGCAGTGAGTATGGGCAGCCTAGTTTCACTTTTGGTTTCTCAGTGATCGTTGGCCTTGGATATCCAGTCCTTGGTAACCGTTTGGTTAGGCTTGACTTATCGGATCCCAGCAGAGTTCTTAACAGTATTGAGGTTCGCTCTACTCTAGTTGATCAGATTCAGAGCCGACAGTTTGAGGATCAGGGTTTGTGTGACCTTCGTGATCAGGTAGTTCGGGGTGAGGCCAGCCGGGCTACTTTGGGTTTTGATGGTATTCTGAGATTCGATGGTCGACTTTGTATTCCAAGGGTTGGTGGCTTGACTCAGTTGATACTTCGTGAGGCCTATTGTTCCAGATATTCCATTCATCTAGGTGCCGCAAAGATGTATAGAGACTTGAGGTAGCTCTACTGGTGGAGTGGTATGAAGCGGTATGTGGCAGAGTTTGTATCTCAGTGCTTGAACTGTCAGCAGGTTAATTTTTAGCATATGAGACCGGGTGGTTTGATGCAGCGACTTCCCATTCCTGAATGGAAGTGGGAAGGTATTACTATGGACTTCATTATTGGTTTACCTCATACTTCTCATGGGTTGGATTCTATTTGGGTGATCGTTGATAGGCTGACTAAGTCAGCACACTTCTTCCCAGTTCAGACTTCTTACGGGGCAGAGAGGTTAGCTCAGAACTACATTCATGAGATTGTTCGGTTGCAAGGGGTCCCAGCTTCAATTATTTCAAATCGCGACACTCAGTTCACATCTCAGTTCTAGAGAGCTATATAGAGGGATTTGGGTACAGAGGTTCAGCTTAGTACTGCTTTCCACCCTCAGACAAATGGCCAGTCTGAGAGGACTATTCAGTTCCTAGAGGACATGCTTCGGGCTTGTGTTATTGGCTTTGGGGGTTCATGGGATCAGTTTGTTCCATTGGATGAGTTTGCGTATAATAATAGTTTCCATTCGAACATTGGCATGGCACCGTTCGAGGCTCTGTATGGTAGGCGTTGCAGATCGCCAATTGGTTGGTTTGATGGGTTAGAGTCTAGACTGCAGAATATAGATTTGCTTAGAGATTCCTTGGATCGAGTTTGTTTGATTCAGGACAGGCTTAGAGCGGCCCAGAGTAGGTAGAAGAGCTACGTTGATCGTAGACTTCATGCCTTGGAGTTCAGTGTTGGTGACTTGGTTTTCCTTCTGGTATCGCCCGTGAAGGGCGTGATGAGATTTGGTCGGCTGGGCAAGTTTAGCCCCAGGTTTATTGGACCGTTTGAGATTCTACAGAGGATTGGTAGTGTTGCATACATGTTAGCCTTGCCTCCAATGTTTTCGTCTATTCATCCAGTTTTCCATGTCTCGATGTTGTGCCGGTATACACAAGATGAGTCTCACGTGTTGCATTGGGATTCAGTTCAATTAGATGAGAGCTTGTCATTTGTTGAGGAGCCAATAGCTATTATGGACAGAGATATCAGGAGATTGAGATCTAGGGAGATTCATGTTGTGAAAGTTCAATGGAGGCACCGTCTGGTCAAGGAGGCTACTTGGGAGATTGAGAGTGAGTTGCGTGCTCAGTATCCGCAATTATTCGTTCCTTCAGGTACTCCCTTCTTCTTGACTTTCGAAGATGAAAGTCTTTTTAGTAGTGGGTATTGTGATGACCCTTCCAGTCATATTCGCGTTTATGCATTTATTGTACTGTTAGATCCTTCCTGTAGCGGCCCCAAGTCATTTATGGCTTGCTGGGACTGGTAGTTCAGTGCCCTGGTCGTTCGTTTCGTCATTTTGGCCGTTTGCCTGTTTTAGAGCTTAAAATTAGAATATCATTGACTTTAGTCAACATTCTTAGCTAACTTGCTCAGAATTGAATTTTGACAGTTTTGTTAGCTCTGGAGCATTGAGTTTGGTCTAGTTGGACCTTTAGTTGAGGCCTGAGAACTTTCAGTGTGGGTTTTGTATTGTTTTCTCAGTTTTCAGGCCATTTGGAGTTGAAGGTGTGAATTCGGGTGACCCTCGATGATAGGAGTGTCAGATTCGAAATTCAACGATTTCATCAGCTCTGGAATATTGAGTTTGGGCTAGGAAGGTGATTAGTTCGGGTTTCGGGTGAGCCAGACTCATTTCGAGCCATTGAGTTCCTTTTCATTAGTGTTGACTTGGGTCAACATTTCTCCGAAACAACCTCGTATGAAAGTTTCATCGATTTTGTTGAGTCCGGAACGTCGTTTCCACTTTATTAACATTATTAGATTTTGAATATCGGGTTCCGATTGTGCCCGGAATATCCCGAAGAGTTTTTAAAAATTGCACAAAAATAGTTGCAGACCAGCCTTCAGCGCCCAGGCAGCGCGATCGCGCTGGCCTGTGGCAGGCCTTCAGCGCCGATGGCGCTGGCCATTTTCCTGCAGCTATATATAGCTGAGTGTTCGTTTTTCCAGCCTTTTTAACTCTATTCTCAACTCCAACTTCAAAAATACTCTCCCAAATTGCTCTTGATCAGTTCTAAACCTTAGGGAATTGGTTGTTCATCACCAATCCGTGCTCCTTCATATCTTGGTAAGTCATCTTCCCCAAGTTGCTTCATTTTGGTTTTCTCAAAATTCCACCATTGTTTCTACCTTCTAAAGCTTGAAATTTCCTTGTGGATTCTGCCCCTATAGCTCTTGCATGTTCGCGTGTACGAAGAATTGTCCGTATTGGGCTGATTTCCCATCCTTTTGGTAAGTAATTCTCGCTCAATTTTCATTTCTAAGTTCCTAAATTCCATCTTTAAACCCCAAGTTGAGCGGGCTATTTTGGCGCCTCCTCTAGGCCAATTGTGCTCAAATTTGGAGCATGCCTTCTTGGCATCATTGGGGTCGTCGTGGTTCTTTTTGTTTTTGGTTTCGGGTGTGGGCCTTGTGGGTACGCTTTTGACTCGGATTTTGGCCAGGCTATAATTATAGCAATATGGGTATCATTAGACTCATTTTAACATTTTATTCATGAATTTGATAATTTGATTCTTATTCGGAGCTTCTCGGAGCAGCTCAGCCCCGGATATTGTCGTTCCCGCAGCTTGTCATCGGACGACAGGTAGGTTACGGTATAAACTCCTAGACTTAGCATATATCGGATAAAATTATACTAGTTGGTATCCTTGAGTTGGGTTATTAGGTTGGTACCACAGACCTTGACCGCTTTTCTATGATCCGTCTCATTTCTTTCCTCCGTTGTATGTAGTACTCTTATTACTTGATATTATTACCCTTGTGGTCCTGTGAGGCCTTGTTGACTCTGGAACATACACTGTGGGATCTTTGGGAATGTTCGCAAGTCCCGAACATAGAATTATCCTTCTAGGTTGGTTATGCTTGCTGAGTAACTTCGGGAGCCTGTGAGGGGCCGATAGGTTGTTGAGAGCTGTTGGGCGGCTGTTGTGTATTGATCATATAATTTCCATGCATATAAAGAGATTTTCCCACATTTTTACTAGGTTTTTGGCTTCGGGCCTACTGGGACTATTTTTCTTAAACTTGCATGGCCCAGGGGGCATATTTTCGATAAAATTGGATTTGGAAATGATTTGACTTGATACGTGGATCTTCTTGGGGTAAAAGAAGGTTAAAATATGGTTTTATCATGATTTTGCTACTATTGCTAGACTCGACCGGGTCGAAGTGCTAGCTGAGTTTTCTTACTGATTTGAAATGACTTTAGGCTCGGCCGGGTCGAGCATCTGAGATATTTTACTATTGTTTTAGACCGAGTTATTCTCGAGCACCCTTGGAGGGGTTTTTGAGACATCTTTTCACTGCTTTAGTCCTAGACAGGGTCTAGGCATGCATATTTGGGACTTAGCCACTGGCTTGAACTCAGACTCGATTCTGGAGGACACATTTTTATTCTGAGTTTTAGTATGGAGTCCGGGACCTCCATGGACCTTGCCGCTCCGAGCCTGAGGCTTTGGGATGTGTGTGCCAGGGGGAAGGGTATATGATAGAGTAGAGGTATACAGGTTGTGTCCTTCCATAGAACCTACCTGCTGGGCTCGATCGGCACCGGATGAGGTACATACAAAGGTTCTATTTCACCCTGAGGTTATCATGCATCATATCATTCATTGTTTGAAATTCCACCTTTTTGTTGTTTGTTGATTGTACTCTCCGGTAGTATGGGATGCCGGAGGGTTTGTTTTCACTTGATTGCGTTTCTCGGTTGTATGGGCGGTCGGGGGACTGTAGGTAGACTCTCGTTATTTTATTTCGAAATTGTTCTCTTTTACCATTATTAGTTTGGAGTTGGACTCCTCTAAGCTGTTACTTCTGGATTTGAGATTGGTATATTTTGGCTGGTTATTAATTCCTATTTTCCGAGCATGTCTACCTTTATTCTTCTCTCCTATTCACTATACTTGAGGTTACCGATATACCGTCCATTTTTTTTAGAACTTATGCCTATATATACTGTTTTTGCGAGGATCCCAGGTGCATCGTTCTTATTTTCACCTGTGCCTGTCGTGTATATATTCTGCTTGCTAGCCTTGTTTGTTGCTTTCTATTGTCTTCCCTCTGGGCTAGTTCTCGTGTACCTTTTTGTTGATTTCTGTGACTGTTCACTTCTATTTTGTCTGCTATTGCTCTTTTACCTTATATGTTCCCAGTAGGCCTATGATACTGACTGGGTACCTTATGCTTCGCATTTAGTGCTCACCCTACCCTCTGCATCTTCTGGTGCAGATAGTGTGAGCCATCATTGTTAGAGCGCCAGAGACTCGTGCGGGGTGCAGTTTTTGGATCATCCAGGCTGAGGGTGAGCTCTTGGAGTTCAGAGCTTGATTTTAGTTTATCCTTGATGTATTTTGTACTCTTATAGTTTCAGAGACATTATGTATATATTACTTTTGGACCGTTGTACTTCTGATGTAGTTCGGCTCTTATACGCTGTGATACCAGGTCTTTTGGGTTAGTTTAGCTTCCGCTTGTATTTATATTACTCCTGTTATCTAGTTTATTCATCCTGTTTCCTTGCTTCCGCTTATTCATTTGTTCTTCCACTAAAACTGTTAGAAGGTAACACATTACTAACTATTCTGGGCTACGGAGATTTGTTTACCTACTGGGGGGTTGTAGGTGCCATCATGACCGAAAAATCGGGTCGTGACATCATGGTCATACAAAAATAATCATGCAACTATCATAACCCCAAAACAAGAAAACTAGTCGCTCATGTTCATAGCAACAATCGACAGAGTGTTATTATAAATATAAACATCTAAGAAAGATACAAGGAAGTAAAAACAAATGAAATATGTGGCTCCAACATGCTACAAGTGCAAAAACCATAGCAAAATGTCCAAACCTTTTCGAAATCGACCTTGAGATCTATTTATAGACTTGGAAAAAACTTCAGACAAACATTGTTACTCAAACTCAAATTCGAAAAAAATTAGACTCCGCTCCAACTTACGTCATGCCATGCCAACCATCACGGTGAACTTTATCGCATTGGGCACCACGATGTACTACCGTGATGGTTTTGTGCCTTAACCAATTTTCCTTTTCTTGAACTCATTCATCGTGGTGCACTTGACATTGCGGTGAATTTTACTGCATTGGTTAGTGCATCACGCTAACTCCTTGCACAATCTTCACTTAGAGAAATCTTTGAGCATCTCATGTTTCACCGCGCTGCATTAGCCATAGCGGGGAACTTTACCACATTTTGGTTATTGTGTCACACTAACTACATCACTTGCGACTTAGCCAAAATTACCGAGGATCTTTCAATTCTTCACCACGTTGCACTGGCCAGCGCACTAAATGGTAGAGTGTTTGGCAGCACAGCGTGGTGAATTCGAATTTCTTCCACACTTAGCCGAATTTCTTTATTTTTTTCAATTCTCGTGCATTTTCGTCCGAAAACACTTATAATCACAAATAAAGCCCAAAATAATATAATACTTCACAATAACATAAGTTAGGTGTAGTTACTACTAATTCATATTTAAATAAGGTACAAATTTGAATAAAGTAGTATGAAAAGATGTATAAATACACCTAACATCAGCTTGTGCCACCAGCTCCATCGCAAGGGTGGCACAAAGAATTGTTGTCAATGAAATTAATTTGGCTTGTTGCGCCACACTCTTTTGTGTAGCAATAGTGGTGGAAATTTGAAAATTTCCTGATTCGATCAGTATTTGATTTTTAAAAGCCCAGGCCATTTGGTACACTATAAATATACCCTTTGCACGATTTTTACAAAATTTTGACTTGAGAAGGGTTAGAAGCCACCGTGGAGGCAGAAGTTTATTGGTATTGTATCTTTTTTTATACTATTTATTTTCTTATTTCTTTGTATGAATTATTGTTTTTCTTCCATGTT
This sequence comes from Jaltomata sinuosa, assembly GCA_003996215.1. Lineage (NCBI taxonomy): Eukaryota > Viridiplantae > Streptophyta > Magnoliopsida > Solanales > Solanaceae > Jaltomata > Jaltomata sinuosa. The sequence continues at coordinate 500,745 of QJPP01007215.1, forward strand.
TATGTACAACCAAACTTCAAGTTCTAGGGTTATGGTAAATCATGAATATTGACGTTTGACGATTATTTTTTATCTTTATACAAAATATTACTTTTGATTATTTCTTTATGCTTGCAATTAATTTATTGATTGCGTAGCTAACAATTAAGTTCTATCTACTATCTGATTTACATGCTTAGATTAGAGAAAAGGTAAAGCGAACGTGATCTAATTCTCTAATATTAGTGGAGCATGGATTTAGGACTAGAATAGGAATGTACCTAGCCGTTGCATTTAATTAAATACCGTAAACGTTATGCATTCTTAATAGATCCACTCCATAGGAAAAAGGTGGCGATCTGTTTTGAATAGGCGAGTGATTGGGAGAATACTGCGAGTATTGATAATTTGGCTAATTAACAATCATCAATAATCCATATTAAGAGGAAGTAATTTAATTACTCAATAGGATTGGTGAACCAACCGCATCAACCCTGGAACATTCATCATTGATAGCATAAAAATTCGCTCTTTCTCAGTTAACTGTTTATTATTTGTTTCTTTTATTTTTAGTTAGTTCAAGATTATAATTAATTGAGATTTTATCGTTTGATTAATTTATTAGCATTAGTTTAAGTTAGTTGAGAGTTAATCATAAGTCTTTGCGGGTTCGACATCTGATTTCTAAATCACTATATTACTTGGCAATCATGTACGCTTGCGTGTATGTTTGGGAGCAACAATCATTAGCACCAGACGTCAGGATCATTCTATTATATTACTTTACTGTTTTGATTCAATTTCATATTCATTGTTCTTCTATCTTGTTCACATTAATTAAACACGTTACATTATACAAATCTCATATTTTGATCATTTCAATCTGCATGCCCTTAAGCTACGGTTATAAACTCAACTGTACTGTTTCAAGGGTAAACAAGTAGTAATGACAACCTAAAATAAATGATAAGTCTCTTGTTATAACACGTTTAATTTTATTGACGATATAAAAAGAGTTGGAATATCAGTGTATATATAAGGACTAAGGATGAATTAGACTAGAATCACAAAGTAGGCTTTCCTTACTCAAGTTCAATGGAAAGAATAAAAGGAAAAAAGAGTTTGAACATATGGTTACAATTAATTTCACTAGTTGGGATATGAGTTGGAGACTTGGGGTAGGAGTAGTGCTATACAACCTACTGTATTTGACAGCCATTTGCAGTATCAATCCATGAACCATTTTTCTAGCGACCAATATTTATTGTAGGTCTTTGACATTTCAAAAGTATACGCATGTGGAATGTCTTCTGCATTATATTCATGTCAATAGAACCGTGTGTTTGCCACTTATCTTTGATGGCATTCCAACAAACTATATGTGTAGCACGTTGTGGTTAATTACATGGAATTTTTGTGAGGACTCCTTTTTTTCTCTTTAATTTATTAGTATGTGTTAATTAGGGTCTTGGAACTGGGACATTGTGTAATTATGTGACATAGTTTGGTGACACATATTTTAAGAAAGAGATGACTAAAATTTTTGTAATTTATAATCTTAAACATGTCATAATATTCGTATAGTTATAAGATCTTCTGATAAATCGAAGGATCCTTGATACTGTCTATGAAGGGAGTTCTTTCCTAACTTTTATATCCTTTTCTTTTCTTGTTTGGTATTTTAAAAATCGATCCTTGTGGTGGCCTTTCTTTTGGAAAATTATCATCTCTTATTCGTCCAATTTTTGTATTTTCATTAAGTTGAGAGGCGGCGGGAAATACTTTATGATAAATATAGGGGCTCTTTCTTTGACTTTGTGTTTGTGAGCACAATGAAACAGTTCCTTTCTGAATGTTAGTTCAGAATGTACTTGCTAATTAACAATTCCAATCAGTCTAAAATTAAGATGCCTTAATTTTCAAATTTGAAGTTTGTGTTGGCGCCTGTCCTATCTAATTGCCTTGGTCGTAGCATGCGTAAAATATTATTTTTCATCAAATAATAAGCAAGGATCTTATTTTATAACATTAAACACGTCAATAACTTTATTCTGTGCCATTAAAATAGGTTAATGATCTCTCTATGCCCTCAAAATGGTTAAATTTTATTTGACGCACGGAGAAATGACTTGAAAAATTATTCTACTAATCAAGCATAAATTTGATTTGTCAATTTTTAGCAGTTATTATTTTAGAAATTTTCAACATGTAAAGAAACTACTTTTAAAAAGTTCTCTGCAAGAAAGCAAATCAACGGGTGATCCATAATATCTTTATATATGTTCCCAGTTTAAATGTTTTAATTAAAATTTGACAATGCTTATCAAAGAGGGTGGGTGATGGAGGTTGTGTGTGTGTTTGATTATTTCAAAATTCAAGTGCATTTTAATCAACTAGGGTATAGTCTTATACATGGTGGCTTAATCTAATCAAATTATATACATGCATGCATAGTTAAGTATTCTCTCAGATTTGAAAAAGAATCGAATTAGTCTTAGTTTATTCATGCATATTAGGCACTAAGAACAGGGTAAAATTACTGTTTGTTTAATTAATTTATTTAGTTATGTACAATTGATCAAGAACATGGTAGCAAAATTACTGTTTTCTTAATTAATTTATTTAGTTATGTACAATTGATCAACGTAGTGCTATGGTGTGAAAACGAGAATTTGTATTGTTTATCTAAATTTGGTCCACTTGTTTTCAAGGACAGTACTTAAGTACATATTCTCTTATTGTGGCCCTTACTCTCTAGTCTCTCTATTTCATCTGGTACTATAGTAGCTGAACATGATGAACTTAGAAGTTACCATATCACAAGAGCCCCTATGGGTTGCCTTGCAATAGATTAATAGGGGAGGCCGGTCTTTTGGTCTTTTTTTAAAAATAAAACCCAACCCATTTGTACCTACATTCCAAATCCCGATTCCCCCTGTCTCCTTCCCTAAGCATGGCTGCCGACGGCCAGCTCCTGCATTTTCGTGGTGCACGACTACGGCTTAAAATCTGTTTAGTTCTCTAGTAACAAAAAGCTAGGTTTTATTTTTTTGGGTAAACTACGTAAAGATACATACGTCCTTATCATATTTATTAACTCTTTCATTACTTTATTTTAAATACTTAATATACCACATGTTAATCAAAAAACTCGTCGGATACATCGTCCCACCTCTGGATACATCGCCTCACCTCGGATACATCCCACCCATCGGATACATCCCAACCCTCGGATACATGTTGTAACCCCTCTGATACATGCGGATACATGTTGTAACCCCTCTGATACATGCGGGATGTCGATGTATAAGAGGTAAAACCAAAGATGCCGATGTATCCGAGTGATTTGGGATGTATCCGATGGGATTGGGATGTATCCAAGTGGTTTGGGATGTATCGCGATGGGATTGTGGTGAAAAAAAGAATAATTAACTCCTAAACATGTGTGTATTATGTAAGTTACCCTATTATTTTGGTACAAGTACAAAAACCCATTTATTACTGTGTTATACTATTGTGTTTTTAAGGGTATTTAAGAAAATTAAAAAATGGGTACATTGTTAACTTACTACCTTCATGTAGTATGTTAGCAAGATATATATATATATATATATATAGATATAGATATATATATATTTCTTCCCAGTGAAGCGTCTTGGAATCTTGTTGAGAAGCATGACAATGAGTACGACCTCTTGTGAAATCAGTCTTTCCTACCCTTTTTTCATGTTTATTTCACTCACCGGCCTGACCTCATTGAATGGTTTCACACGTGACAGAAATATCTATTTTATACAAGGAACTGGCAATAGAATAGAAATGGAGTTTGAAGAATTTTCCTAATCGGGTGAGCACCCTTAATGTCTCTAGTAGATAGACTCAACAAGAAACCTTGCTCAGAGGAAGAAGGACATTAGTTTAAAGTCTCGAGTTTTTATCCCTTCTCTAGTGCTGCTTAAAAGGACCTAGAAGCGGCCAGAAGCAGGCAGCTGTTTGTCGACGTGCATGCTTCTGGCCGAGGGCATTTTTGGATTTTTTGTACTTTTTACGTTTTAATTTATTTATTTTACTTTTCCTTTTAATCTGTTATATATTTAAAAATTACGTAAGAAGCACTATAAGTCACAATAATTAATAATCTAAAATATTTAAAAGACATAAAAATTAGGTTGACTCTTAAAATTTTATCAATGTCAAATAAATTGAAACTGAATAAGTAACTATATTATTTAAAAATGACGTAAAAATTACTATAAATTACAATAATTAACTATTTAAAATATTGAAATGACATAAAAATTTGGTTGATTCTCCAAATTTTATCAATGTCACATAAATTGGGTCAGAGAGAATAACATATATTACTTGAAAATTACATAGAAGTACTATAAATCATAATTATTAATAACTTAGAATATCTAAAAACTATATAATAAATTTTGTCGACTCTCCAAATTTCATCGGTATCACATAAATCGGGACAGGGACAGTAATATTTTTTGAATATTATAGAAAAAATACTATAGATCACAATAATTAACTTAAAATACATAAAAATTTATACAAAAAAGTTGTTTGACTCTCCAAATTTTATCTATATCACATAAATTAAAGCAAAAAAAATAACATATATTAGGCCGTACTGATACGCGCACCAATATACACATACTAGATGCAAGAGCCCGTGCAAGCACGGGCCCAATATGCTATTTTTTTTGTTTTAATTTATGAAATTTGAAGAACCAATCAAATCTTTTGTATGGTTTTTAAATATTTTAAGTTGTTGATTATTGTGATTTATAATCATTATTATATAATTTTTAGATAATATACGTTAGTCTTGCCGTCCCAATTTATGTGACACTGATAGAATTTGGAGAGTCAACCTAATTTTTGTATCGTTTTTAGATTTTTCTATGATTTTTAAATATTTTAAGTTGTTAATTATTGTGATTCATAATACTTTCACATATTTTTTAGATAATATATGCTACTCTCTCTGTCTCAATTTACCTGACACTGATGGATTTGGACAGTCAACCTAATTTTTTATATTGTTTTTAGATTTTTATATATTTTAAATATTGTAAGTTGTTAATTATTGTGATTTATAATACTTTCACATAATCTTCAGATAATATATGCTACTCTCTCTGTTCCAATTTACATGACAATGAAATTTAGAAAGTTAATCAAATTTTTATATATGTTTTACATATTTTAAGTTGTTAATTATTGTGATTTATAGTACTTTCTATGTAATTTTGAATAATATATGTTACTCTTTTTGTCTAATTTATGTGATGTCGACAGAATTTGGAGAGTCAATCAAATTTTTTATATGTCGTTAAATATTTTAAATAATTAATTATTATGATTTATAATACTTTTTACGTTATTTTTAAATAATATATGTTACTTCTCATGTCTCAATTTATGTAGCAAAGCTAAATTTTGACAGTCAACCAATTTTTTTATATGTTTCTAATTATTATAATTTATAGTCATTTTTATATAATTTTTAAATATATAATAGATTGAAAAAATAGGATAAACAAATTAAAATGGAGAAAGTAAAATACCAAGAAGAGGTTTGGTGGCAAGCTTGTTTTTAAATATTTTAAGTTGTTAATTATTTGATTTATAATACTTTTACATAATTTTCAGATAATATATGCTACTCTCTTTGTTCCAATTTGCGTGACACTGATTGAATTTGGAGAGGCTACTAATTTTTTATATAGTTTTTAAATATATTAAATTGTTAATTATTGAGATTTATATTACTTTCTACGTAATGTTTAAATACTATATGTTACTCTTTCTGTCCCAATTATGTTACGTTGATAGAATTTGGAGAGTCAATCAAATTTTTTATTTATCGCTAAATATTTTAAGTTGTTAATTATTGTGATTTATAATACTTTTTATGTCATTTTCAAATAATATATGTTACTTTTTCTGTCTCAATTTACGTAGAACAAATAAAATTTTAAAAGTCAACCAAATTTTTTATATGTTTTTAATTATTATAATTTGTAGTAATTTTTATGTAATTTTAAATATATAATAGATTAAAAAAATAAAAAAAATAAATTAAAATGAAATAAATAAAATTTCAAAAGTCAATCAAATATAACTAAATAAAAAAAAGAGTAACAATACGTCGATCATGAAATTACAATTGGTGTTACCTAATTTTACTTGTTTCTGAAGCAATTATTCCTTATTTTAATCACAAAAATCGATTAGTTGTAACTTCTTAAAATAAAGATTGCAAACTGGAGAAGTAATTGGATTGTTATCAATGTTTCTTTATTTATTTTTAATATTTGAAGTACTAAATCACTTAAAAGCAACTACTACTATGCATGACCTCATTTTAACACTACCGAGACACTTCTTAAAATGCTAAAAGGAGAGACAAGAAAAAAGCACGAAGTGGCATGCAAAAGATCACTGGGGCCCACTTTTTGGGATTGCTCAATTTAAAATAGTTAGTACAAATAAAGCGCGTGTAAGAGAAATCCAAGCGAAGACCACATTATCAGCTGCTAAAAAGGTATGAGGGCCCGTAGCTCAATTAATATTGGTACCGCCGGATGGGGTCCACAAGGTCAGGAAAATAGTGTTTTTTCCAGAGGACAGATGAAGAAATAAATAAATGTCCTTTGGCATTTTTGTCCAGCCAAGAAAAGATATAACCACAACAGCATTTGTTACAAGCCAGTCAAAGCAATTAACTTTGAATATACCGAAATTGCCCCTTCGTCGGCAAGCATACATGACGACCGTGAGGAGCTTCAGCGCTCTTCTAATATATATACTAGATGGTTCGCACGGGCATGTTGTTATATTGAGACGTAAACAAAAAAACATAATTAAAGTAAATATTTACATAATATACGTAAACGTTATACATGGAGTTTGCTAAAGAGGACAAAATATAGACATTAAAATTATAGTCAACAAAAGGAACTTACAAGTTACCTGCGACAACAGGTGAAAGTACATACATTGATAGTGTGAAAATTATTTATACTGACAGTGTGTATAAATACTGCATAAACTGACGTATGTCGGTGTGTACATACTGACGTAAACTGAAATGTGTGCATATTATTTATGTGCAGAGCGGAACATGTTGATATGGAGGAGGGACTAATTCCCTCCTCTTTATTTTTGTGTGCGCGTTCCCATGGTTGTGTGTTTTGGCTCTTTGTGTCGATGCCTATGGACAAAGAAGAAGAAGGAATAAGAGAGATTTACATATTTCCAGCCAAGAATCTGCCCACAGCAACAACAAAATATATCTACTACAGTGTGTATTCCAGAAAGCATCATCCTCTCCTCACGAGGTCCATAAGTTATATTCACCCTGAATAACGGACAGAAAGAAAGATGAAAACTTCCATCATATAAATTTGAAAAGAAAAATAATCTGATCAAGCTGGAGACGGAAAAGAACAGTAAATGGTGCTAACAACACATATTCTTGCACAATAAAGAAAACCAAGTAAAGAAGACCATTTTTGTTTATGTGAATTTGAAAGTTTGAAGTTCTCCAAATAAATTGTGCCCCTGGGGAGAGATCACTTTCCCAACCATGACATAAACTAATCCATTCAACCCTTAATTAAATAAGCAACTTCACTGTAAGAACATTCAACTTAGTTTCCTGTCAGAAAATAAGCTTTAAACATAGCAACATCTTTAAAAAAGTAAGTGGTCTTCTACCAACTACAACCCCTCAGAAAACTCGGCCTAAACACAGCAACCGTGCAATAGAAGTACAGATTCAATCCAGCATGCTGCATTGTCTTAGGATTTGACTTGCTAGGTCAATATCCCATTAATTTGACAATTAATGACACTATGAAAACTTGAACTATAGTTGCTGATGACAACATACCATCTGGACAGCCTGGCTAATCCAGGGAAACCCAAGTCTTGAAGGTAGATGGGCAAGAAAAATGCAAGCATACATACATATGTACAGTAAATACCTTGAACAACCGAACAATATAGTAAATACCTTGAACAACCAAACAAACCCTATATCTAAATGTGGCCTAAGCCAAACAATCATGCTCAAATGCACATAATAATGGTGCATTTGACGTTGATGCTGAGAAAGCCGTTGAACCTTATAAATCAAACGTGAAAACTTCCTATATGCCTCAAGTTCATTTCTTTGCAATAGTCATTTATATCTATAGGTACATTTTTGGTTAAAAGATTTCAAACTCCCCTTGCACTTTCCTATCATCGTTTTCTCAACTACTTTTGTACACACACACACACCCAAAAAGAAATGTATGCTATCAATCTGTTGTTGAAAATAATTAGAGGCCACTTACGCATTACTGAACAGGTATTCTTTTCCCCTGCGGCAATGAAAAGCCTGAAAATAGCATAAAGGAGATTTCGTCAGACATAATCAACCATTACAAACTAAGTGCAATTTATGCAGAAAAATGAAACACAATTTTCTCATGCAATATACAATGACAAAGCAAGTAAACTGACAGTTCATACACAATGAGATAAAAGAAACGTCTTCAGTTCCAGTTAAAGAAGTTTCAGTTAATTTTCCCCGCTTCCAGATTTCCCCACTTACATTACCTATTGGCGCTAGACAATTCTTATGCATATTTACTTATGAGTGAAAAAAGGAATTGCTTTTAACCAGGGGCGGATCTATTAAGGGCCGAGGGGTGCCACACCACCCGCAAGCCTCACCAGAGACTCGGTATATATAGGTATATATAAAGAAAATTTACGATAAATAGTTTAAGTGCCACTCATTGAACAAAATATTCCATGGTGCCACTGGCAAAACACCAGAAATTCCTTTTTGATTGCGTGAGTTTGATTCCAGGCCTCTACAGCACTTTAACTATTTTGTTTGCTACACTGGGAAATTAAGGAGTTACGCGTTTCACCTATACTCCTCCTCCTCTTAGTAGTAATTCTTTTTGACTTTTTGTGTTTTATTTAATCATGTTTGATTTTTTTTTGGGCCTTCTTTCTATTTCCCAAAACAGCTAAGAATTATTCTTCGGGTTGGGAAGCTCGTCAAACATTTTGTCATGGACTCAAATATGTAGCAAAACCATCACACAAACTACATCTCAGTAAAGCAGCAGGAGAAGTTAACATATACAATACCTGCTCATTTGACATAGGGGCTGTAGACACACGTCACTACAAACCCAACTGCAAAAGCTTGTATTTGACATAGTTGATTTATGGCAAATACACTATATAAGTAGAAGGTGATTCTACTTGCTATCCGTTATATATTCTGTGTAATTTATGGATATTTGGTAAAGCTTTTACCTTTTTTTTGTGGTGCACTATTTTGAACAACATATGAGAAATCTAATGGTGTTCGCAAAACATGATGGATTAATGGAATGAAATCTCTAAATACCATTGCTATCCCGTAAACTGCAGGAACACCTGAAATAAATGACCACAATGAGACCTAGCTCAAGATATATTTGTGCAGCACCAAATTTTACAGGGAAAAGAACGTAGAATTTCTTCCTATAAGCAGGTCCTCTTCAACTGAGGCTTAACTTTGGGTATCTAGAGTACAACAACATACCCAGTATAATCTCACAAGTGGGGTGCGGTAAGGGCAGAGCGTACACAAATCTTACCCCTGCTTTGGGAGGTAGGGAGTTTCCGATAGACCCTCGGCTCAAGAAAAGAGAATTAAGGAGAGTAAAGAAGTCAGTCAAAATACTTTAGAGATGATGTTAAGCTATCACTACACCTTATACATAGTTTTTTTATAGCTACTAATATGCTTGGGAACTAAATTGAAGAAACATTTTCAACTGACAAATTGTATTTCGAAAAGAAGGGAGGATATATTTAGTAGTCTAAAGAGCCTGGTTAGTGTTGAACTTTTTGTTCCATAATTAATACTGAAACAAATATACTTTCACCAAATGCTTCTTTAAAATAAAACTTCTCCTAGTAGTTGGAGCATTTTTGCTGTGAAACCAAGTTAACATGCCAGCCAACAGAATGACAATTGGAAAGATAAAATCATAGTATGCGTTCAACAGCACATTTGTGCTCGTAGTGCGAGTCACCTACTATATGTGCGATTACTTTAGTTGAATTACTTCTTATTTTTAGGAGGCAAACAGAGTAGAACAATATTAATTCATGAATAATAAGAAAGAGTAAGGCTTACCTGAGCAAATAAAACGGATCTCTAAAATGCAACAATGTTCTAGCATAACAGAAAAATTAATTTGCATCTTCTTACCATAACAGAAAGACTGATCGCGTTCCCTGAAAAATCACTATTTTCCTCAATTCAATCGAACTTCCAAAGTGACTTATAAGTGATCCATAAATTCTTAAATTACGATAAACTTCAAGATAGAAGACTCAAACATGTACCTATATGATGATCCAGCTTAAAACAGAGCTTTGTAGTATTCAACTGTACTAAAAATGTATTAGGACACAACTTATTGCTACATCTTTCATGGTTTCAAGTCTTAAACAGAAGAGAAATCTTTCAGGGTTGAAATTTCGTCTATGCTAATGCCTAATTCGATTGAAGCCAGGAAGAGAAAGTCACTATAACAAAGTGCAACAGTTACGTATTAGAAGTAAACATAAGAAGACTGAAAAGTCAGGAGCTTACGGCTGAAAGTCAGTATAACATACAAAGAAAAGTGCAATAGTTATGCATTAAAAGTAAGCATATAAAGACGGGAGGGAAGCGCAACAGTTACATATTAGAAGTGAAGATATAAAACGGGAAAGTTAGGAGTTTAAGGATGAAAGTCAGTATAACATACATAGGAAAGTGCAACAGTTACATATTAGAAGTAAACCCATAAAGACAGTAAAGTCAAGATCTTACGGCTGCAGCAGAGAGTATATTCTTTGGTTCTTCAATTGAGCAGTTGTGAGTTTCAAAGTGGCTGTAACAATTATAAATCGACTAAATAAGAAAACAAAAATGTAACAAAGCAGCAAAATGAAAGGAAAGAGTTTGTAACCGGGAAGTTAGATACTAAAGACAACAGCCGGCAAGTAAATTGAGTAAATAAGAAAACAGAACCTCTAACTTTGGGAAGTCTTAATTTAGCACAAAATCAGAAGAAAAATTTGTGGCCGTAATGAGAACGACGTTCATAACCATATCCGGAGGTTAATTTATAGCGTGTAACAGCGGAATACCAAAGGCAGCAACTTTTTCTTTTGCACAGTGAAGGAACTTTCCCAGATCTAGCAAAATGTAAAATCAAAATTTCCGAACCTCTTTTCCTTATTCTTTTAAGTTTAGTTTAATTTTTCTTCCATTCTGAATTTCATCAAGTAGTTGATATTCATACAAACAAAGGAAGAAGAAGAAGAAGAAGCAAATCGATGATAAAAAATCTAAGCGTACAAAGCAGATGATTCAAATTAAATGAAAGAACATAGAAGAAGCTTTAAAATCAAAGGAAGAAGATGCAAACCTTTTTTTTCCTGCAGAGAAGTAAGGCAGGCAACGGAACCGGACCGGTAGTACCGGACCGGTATTAACCGGAACCGGACCGGTACCGGCGAATCCTTCCGCCGGTTGGCCAGGAACCGGGACGGTACCGGTACCGGTACTACCGGGATTTTTCCCATTGTTCGTCCCGGACCGGTACTTACCGGGACCGGACCGGACCGGGACCGGACCGGTATACCGGGTCCCGGTCTTTTTTTTTTTAATTTTAATTAAATTAAAATTCGGTTATTTATAATTGAAAAAGTTTCAAAATATATAAGTTATTTTATATTTCTTTTAAAAGTATAACTTAATAAATTAGATTTTTTTTAGAGTTTAAATTTTAAACTCTAAAAGTTTAAAACTTTAAATTTCAAATTTTAAACTGTTAAAATCTTTTTAAACTTTTAAGTCTTTACTCTTAAGTCTTAAGTTAATAACTTACTTATTTAAGTTTGAATCTTTTTAAACTATATCAAACTTTCATTTGTTAAACAACTTTTTTAAATTTGAAATTGTAACTTAAGTTTGAAACATTTAAAAATTGAAATATATAAAAAAGACTTGTATTAAATTGAAGACAATAATTAAAAAAATTTAAGGCGAATAGCCTATAATTTTATTCATAAAAATTAAATAATACAATTTGTATTACAAAATATTAGAAGAGAACCTAATCTACGCAGCCACCTTCTAGGAAGGGTTCTGTTTGAATTAGGCCTCGAACTATCATACTAATATTTGAATCCTTGAAAATAGTCTTTCCGTAGAGTTTCTAAGAATTCCCTCGTAACATTTTCTGGAAGTGGTTGTTGTGCTTGATCCTCCAATGCATCCATGCCGTCTTCACTTGAATTTACCAAAATATTATCTATATCATATTCAAATTGGACAGGTAAACTAGGACGCCCATAATTCCTTCGCTCGGCATTGATCCAATCTCTAAACAATACCGATATCTCCAAGCTGTCCGATGCTAATGAATACCTATGCTCCCCAATTTGATATCTTGCTGCACTAAAAGCGCCCTCCGAAGCTACTGAAGATGCTTGAATAGCTAGCAAATCTCGAACCACCGGTTGAAGTTTTGGAAATGACTTGCCGCGAGTCTTCCACCATTCCAAAAGTTGAGGTTTGCCTTGTGCATCCTTAATGCTTTCCATTCCCTGATTAAGATATTCATCAAAATCATTTCTTTCATTAGAAGTAAGACCAAGATAATTTTCCATCATATCATCAATATCATCTTCATTTGAATATCTACGCCTAGAACTTGAAGGTTCTACATTATGTACTTCATCATTTATTCTACTAGAATTATACAAGTCATACAATTTTCTAGCTTCAATTCTTATGCTATCTTTAACATCGGACAAACTAGGTAATTTGTCCTCTTCGGCAACTTCGTCACCTTGGATACTTTGTTCAAATATAATCTCTAAAATATCTAAATTATAATATATTCTTTCAACCATTCGTGATGCACCTATTTCTTTGTAAGTTGGGTTTAATAAACAAGCAGTTAAATAAATTTGAGGAATAGGAATAAAATATTTTCTAAATTTTTTAATCATTGCATTAATAGAATCTTTAAACCGTGGAATATTGTTGTATTGAAAAAATTTATCAGAAATAGCACATATATTTGGTAAAACTGAACAAATAGTTGGATAATAAAGTCCAGATATTTGTTTTGTAGCTAAATAAAAAACTTTTAAAAATTCTTTAAGTTCATATACTTCTTTCCACTCAGTGTCACTAATTCTATAATCAATATCTGAATTGTGAGCATTCCAAACCATTTGTAAAGGCTTTCTATATTCATAAGCAACTTTAAGCATTTCATATACAGAATTCCATCTAGTAGACACAGTTTTTGGAATTTTTCTAGGGGGGAGTTCTAATTCACGACACCGATTTTCAAACTCTACACGCCTAGACTTTACTTGACATTTAAAAATAAAATGGCATGCAGCTTCACATTTTATACAACCATTATTATACATTGCTACACCATCTCTAATAATTAAATTATATATGTGTGCAGCACACCTAATATGAAAACCGTCAATATAAATAGGGCAAATTGTCGGTTTTAGTTTATCAACAGCATTTGTATTATTAGAAGCATTATCAAGGGTGACACTAATTACTTTATTACAAATTCCATAAAATTGTAAAACATCTATAATAGTTTGAGTTATGTAACTACCAGTTTTCAGCATTTCACAACATTTATAACCTAAAATTCTTTTTTGCATATTCCAATTTTCATCATTCCAATGACCAGTAATAGTAAAATAATCGTTACCATTAGGACTACGACCCATATCAGAAGTGATAGCCATTCTACAAGTATTATAGTTAAATAAACAACGAAGAAAATGGACATGTTGTCCCTGATAATCAAAAATAGCTTTTTTAATAGTATTTCTTGAAAAACCTGTGAAAGAAAGATTATACACTATTTGAATATAATGAACAAAACCGGGATTTTCAGCAAAACTAAAAGGCAAGCCACAAAGAACAATCATTTTAGCTAATTCTTCAAGATCTCTTTCTCTACTATAACTACGATGTGTACTAGGGCCAGAAACATTAGAAGGGTTTAACTGTGATTGGATCATGTTAGAGGCCCCTACTCCTACAGATGCATCGGGAAGGGGAGTACCATATTTTTTTGCATCGGCTATAGCTACGGCTTGCAAAAATTCATTTTTACAACATCTAAGTAAATGATTTCTTAAATGTCCCGTCCCACCCGACTTTCCCGTAGTTGTATGATTCAAAACAGATTTACATACTTTACAAATAGCTTGAGTTTTATCATCACTTTGAATCATAAATTGCCACACAACAGATTTTTTAGGACGTTCAGCCTTTGGCTTAGCCCTAGTAGGATGTACAGGGGGAGGGGGAGTGGAAGCGGGAGCAGGAGTGGGACTAGTAGCCGTAGGCGGCTCTGTTTCATCATCATCATAAGTATCATTACCATCATATTCATTATCATATTCTACTTCTTCATCTAGCGCTTCATTAAAATTACCAAACCTTGTTTGTAAAAATTCATGATCTAATTGAGTATTTCTATCAATATTAAAAGGAGTTTCATCAACATGTGTAAAATCATCCGTATTTATTCCTAATTGAGGTTGTTGTCTAGTGTTAGATTTGGATTTAGAAGAACTACCGACTTTAGTTTTTCCGGTTAGTGCATTACCTACCCTACCAAAAAATGAACTTTTACCCTTGCCAATATTTTTATCACCGGATTCCATTGTAAAATATTAAAAGTAAGCAAATAAATAAATACAAAAATTAAATGCAAAAAAATAAACAAGTAAAGAGATGAAAGTTGGAACGAATGTACCAAACGTCTGCGTAAAGACAGACGTGTATAACCAAAAGCCGAAATTGATAGATGAAACTTGAAGCTTGAAAATTGCTCCAAAATAATCCAACAAATAAAATTAACAATTTAATAGAGACTATTAGAGAATAGAGAGTAGAAGAGTAGAAGATTGAGAGTTGAGAGAGTAGATGAAGAAGAAGAAATTTTGTGTAATAAATAATGAGGGGGTGGGGGGTTTTTATAGTTAAAATTTAGGACTAAAATGTATTTTTAAAAACTTTGGGGTATTAAAAAAAGTTTGGGGGGTAGGGGGGTGTTTTGGGGGGGTGTTTGGCTGTTATAGCCGTTGGGTGGGCCCCACTGGCCGTTGCCAACGGCTACCCAACGGCTACTTTTTAAAAAAAAAAAAAAAAAAAAAAAATTTGAAAACCAACCGAATCGAACCGGACCGGACCGGACCGGTACCGGGACGGACCGGACCGGGACGATCCGGTAACTACCCCCTTCCGTCCCGTTACCCCTTCCGTCCCACCTCTCAACCGGACGGAACCGGAGTACACCGGACCGGAACCGGACCGGTAATGGACCGGGACGGTCCGGAACCGGTACCGGTACCTCCCGGTTCCGTTGCCAGCCATACAGAGAAGTGAGAAAGCTGGTGGGCTTTTGGCTTTCCTTGGGAGTTTTGCACGTGGTAAGGGTATAGGTGTTCAGTTTGGGTTGCATTTATCTTTCTTTTGTTGTCAGACATCTGTTATCAAAAGTTTGTAAAGTTCTTTTGCCGAATTTGAAATTTCATCTATGTTAATGTCTAATTCAATCGACGCCAGAAAAGGCAAGTCACTATAACATACAAAGAAAAGTGCAAGAAACGTATAAAGACTGGAAAGTCAGAAGGTTACGGCTGAGAGTTTTTATAATATACACAGGAAAGTGCAACGGTTATTTATTAGAAGCGCACATATAAAAGCAGGAGAAAAGCGCAGTAGTTACGTATTAGAAGTAAACATATGAAAACAGGAAAGTCAAGAGCTTACGGTTGAAATGCAGTATAACACACAACCGAAAGTGGAAGAGTGATGTATTAGAAGTGACCACATAAAGACAGTAAAGTCAACAACTTACGACTCCGGCAGAGAGTATATTCCTTCGTTCTTCAATTCAGCAACCGCAAGCTTGGAAGTCTTCAATTCAAAGTAGGCGTAATAGTTATAAATCGACTAAATAAAGAAGAAAAAATGAAACAAACCAGCAAAATGAACATCAGAATTTGTAACCAGTAAGTTTCTATAAACCTATTACACAGAAAATCAAGCGATTTCTGTCTATTGACACTATCTCCAGCTATGTCGGTGCACTAAGTGCTTGCCTGTAATGGAGACTAATTACTCTTCAGGGAGTAATTTCTACCCAAATCCATTTTCCAGCTAATTCTCGCTAGAGCCACTCTTACCATCAAAGCACAAGTTATCCCACCTTTTCTCTAGTTACTTTGTTCCGTGAGTGGTCTTATTATCCCTGTACTCTTGAATTTTGACTACAGATGTAGGCATTCTATACACACATCATTCAGCATAAAGCAGTTCCCATCTATTGGAAAAGCAAAAAGCAGTGCAAACTATCAAAAGAAGCAAAACTTGTGCTTTTGGTCTCAGGAAAAAGTCATACTCTAGGCTGCAAGGTATGGAAAAGATCGAGGAAAACTATTTGAACACGATATATACCAATTTCATTATTCTATAGCTTGTAGCAACGCAATAGTAAAGACAAAAATCTGAATGTAAATTGACCGCAGAAGAAAACAAAACCTCTAACTCCGGGAAGTCTTAATTTAACACAAAATCAGAAGAAAAGTTTGTAGCCCAAAGCGATCGATAAGTGAACCCCAAATTTTGAAATAACAATAAATTTCAAAATAGTAGATTCAAGCATGCACGTATTTGAGGGTGCAAGCTAAAACAGAGCTGAAAATTTGATTTTTCTAGCCAATTTCTTCTTTAATCCAACCTTGTTCATAAGAAAATCCCGGTCCTCATTCACGGTGATAACACTATTTGTGAGTCCCTAGTCATCATCCAATACATCGATATCAATCAAAGAAATCAATCTGAAGGTATCATGGCCTTTTTTATCTTCAGTATAATAGCTTGATCAATATTTACCAGCCTCGATTTTTAAGAATACCCTCGACAGACCTCAACAGACTCTCGTGTAATAGTAATATCCAATCACTAAGTAATCTAACAATCTAAAATGTAATAATAAGGTCCGTTCGATCAAAGAATATCGACGGCCAGGATCAATTCTGTAGTCCACAAGACTCACGCTTATTCAATATGATAATGTATGAAAATTTAGCGAGGGGGCATTAATAAAGTAGAAATGAGTGGCATTTTGTACGAAACCGTGTAATTAATAAAGTAGAAATGAGTGGCATTTTGTACGAAACCGTGTAAAGAATAAAACATTATCCAACTAAGTTGTCATGTGGATCAGTTATACTCCACCTGTTTCGGTACATGTGCCCTATTTTATTTTACTAGTTAAGTGAATGTGTTTTACATGTGTATTGTGTGAATTAATAATAAATATTTATAACAAGAATAAATTATTGTGTGTATGTGTTTATTATTAGGTATAAACTTTTAAAGAATAACGTAAAAAATTTAAGATAAAAAGTATACTTTAAAATGAACATGATAACTCACCAGTACACAAACAATTAAAGAGCAAAATTGAAAATCTAGTAAATAAATTTTTGCCATTAATATCAAAAGTCAAAATTATATTGGTATTGATACACCGAAAACACACTCTAAATAATAAGGTAAATAAAAAACCAATTACATTATATATGAGCATAATAATATAACACAACTACTTGTAACAAAATAACAATAATAGAAAGAATTATGGTAAAGTAGAAGATGACAACTTGAAAGTTGCGATGAAAGAAAACCAAAAATCATCTACCAAGAAGTTAACAACACGAAAATTTTGCCACTAAATCAATATCACAATGTTAATATTTATTTCAGAACCTATTTTACATATAATAAATTATTATACTGTCAAAATATGTCTAATAGTGTTTTCACCTATATCTGGCTCCACTTTTCTGACTGCCAATACAAGTCTAATTTAATCATTTTGTTCTAATTATATTTAAATTAATGTTACAATGTAAAATATACTGTGATTGAGGGGATAAATGACGAATTAATTTAGTAGAAAGAAAAATAAATATCTAAGACATTATAAATCAATTAAGATATTTGAACTTGAGATCCATTGATATTTGAACCTCAACGTTGTGACTTGTACTAGATCATACTTACAGAACTGCTTTTAATGTTCCATTTGGACAATACGAATGGAATGTTATGCCTTTTGGACTGAAGAATGCTTCTTCAGAATTTCAAAAAATTATGAATAATATTTTTAATCCTTATTTGGATTTCATCATAGTCTATATTGATGACATTTTAGTTTACTCAAAAACTTTTGAAATGCATATCAAGCATCTTGATATTTTCAAAAAAATTGTTATACAAAATGGTTTGGTTATTTCTAAACCAAAAATGAACCTGTTTCAAACAGAGGTTCGATTTTTAGGACATAATATTTGTCAGGGAAAGATTACTCCCATTCAAAGAGCGATTGATTTTGCTTCAAAATTTCCTGATATTATAATTGATAGGACTATGCTCCAAAGATTTCTGGGAAGTTTAAATTATATTTCCCCCTTTTATAAAAATCTTTCTAGAGATTTATCACCTCTTTATGAAAGACTAAAAAAGAATCATAAATCCCCTTGGACTGATAGTCTTACTAATCTTGTTAAAAATGTTAAACAACGTGTTAAATCTTTGCCTTGTTTAACTCTTGCTAACCCTGTTTGGCAGAAAATTATAGAGACTGACGCATCCAATATTGGATATGGCGGAATCCTTAAACAGATTAATCCTCATGACAAGTGTGAATATCTTATACGATTTCATTCAGGAAAATGGACTGAAGCCCAGAGAAAATATGCTACTGTGGCCCATGAAATGCTATGCATTGTCAAGTGTGCTTTAAAATTCCAGGATGATCTATATAATCAAAAATTCCTGATTAAAACAGATGCCCAGTCAGTTAAATATATGTTTAACAAAGACTTTAAACATGATGCCTCTTAACTTATATTTGCTAGGTGGCAGGCGCAATTAGCTCCTTTCGACTTTGAAATTCATTATAAAAAGGAAATTGACAATTCTCTTCCTGACTTCCTATCTAGGGAATATCTCAATAATTAATTATGAATTACTTCTCAGCTTTCTTTGATAAGAGAACTTTGATCACCATTCTAAAGGTGGTTAATATCGGGCACGATATTCAGGAGATTATTCTTAACAAAATTATTGAAAATATTATTCAAGAAGTTTTTAGTAGTGTGCTCTCTCCTTTTCTCTTTCTCTTGTAATATATTGTGGTATCAATAAAGAATTCAAGTTTGGAAAGCCTAAGAGAAATCTTAAAGGTATTTTTCTTTTCTTCTTTACTTATAGTAATATTTTTCATATGTCCATAGCCGTGACTATGTCCGGCTAGAAATCTCATATCTATGCTGGATATCTAACTTCTGTACTATGTTCTCCATGAAAGAACTCAGACTCAATTGAAATATAAGAGATTTTTATCTTAGTTTCTTGGCTTGGCTCTAAATGGTGACGCAGTCAATTTCGGTACTACTTTATTAATTTAATCTAGCAAGCAGTGGTATTGTAAGTCCTCATTAAAAAGAAGAAAAAGGGGTAACCTAAATCACTGTTAGAACTGCTGGATCGGAGTTAATAATGGTATGTATCGTGAATTCGACAGGTCCTTTGCTTGGGTAAAAGTTTACCATTCAGTCAAAAAATTAATTAAAAATCTTTCTTATTTCGATTCTATCCTTGTTGATTGTGCGGACTACCGCCTTTCTCTAAGCTTAAGGATATTCTTTGGAACTTGATCTGGATGGCCGCGCGGACTACCGCCCGCCTTATAGATCCTGGTCTAATTGATTAAATCTCTTAAACAAAATCAAATGATTCATAATCACAGGCTTGAGAAAGATGATTCTATATCCAACCCTCAGCTTGAGAATGATGATTCTATATCCAGCCCTCCTGCTGATAGAGGGAAAGGTAAGGTTGATGACATCATTGATACTACTAAACAAAATTCTTTTCTTGGAATGATGCAGATTGTAACTGCACATAGATGGTATGTTAATTGCACCATCTTACTTAAAAATAAATTTAAAGTTACTGGCACTGCAATGATTGATAGTGGAGCAGATGTTAGTTGTATTCAAGAAGGATTGATACCTTCAAGATTTTTTGAAAAAACTACTCATATTGTCAAATCAGCATCTGGTCACGCTTTAAAAATAGAATATAAACTGTCCAATACTCATATTTGCAAAGATAAAACTTGCATCCCTCATTTCTTTTTCTTGGTAAAAGATAAAATGAGTCCTCCAATTATACTTGGAACACCTTTCTTAAATGCTATTTACCCCTTTTCAAAAATTGATCAAAAGGGTTTTACAGCTAATTACAAAGGTAGGGAAATATCTTTCCCTTTTATCACAGAACCTTTGACACGAGATATTAATACTCTTATAGACATGAAGCAAAGACATATGGACTCCTTACAAATGGAGATATACAGTATGAATGTCTTTGATACTTTGAAATCTACCAAAGTACAGGAAAAGATCAAATTGATCTCTGAGCAGTTGGCCGTCGATGTTTGTGCCGATCACCCAAGTGCTTTTTGGAATAGAAAGAAGCACATTGTGACTCTTCCATATGAAGAAAACTTCTCTGAAGATAATATTCCCACTAAATCTCGCCCCTGTCAAATGAATGCAGAATTAGTGGAGTCTTGCAAAAATGAGATTGATAATCTTCTTCAAAAGGGTTTGATAAAACCATCCAAGTCTCCTTGGTCCTGCACAACATTTTATGTCAACAATGCAGCTGAAAAGGAACGTGGTGTTCCTAGATTGGTTATCAATTATAAACCTTTAAACAAGTTTTTAAAATGGATTAGGTATCCTATTCCAAACAAAAAAGATCTTTTATCCAGATTATATGATGCCAATATATTTTTGAAATTTGATTTAAAATCAGGATATTGGCAAATACAAATCTTCAAAGAGCATACTTACAGAACTGCTTTTAATGTTCCATTTGGACAATACGAATGGAATGTTATGCCTTTTGGACTGAAGAATGATCCTTCAGAATTTCAAAAAATTATGAATGATATTTTTAATCCTTATTTGGATTTCATCATAGTCTATATTGATGACATTTTAGTTTACTCAAAAACTTTTGAAATGCATATCAAGCATCTTGATATTTTCAAAAAAATTATTATACAAAATGGTTTGGTTATTTCTAAACCAAAAATGAACCTGTTTCAAACAGAGGTTCGATTTTTAGGACATAATATTTGTCAGAGAAAGATTACTCCCATTCAAAGAGCGATTGATTTTGGTCCAGGTTCACTGGCAAGACAACATATTCAGCGTAGATATGATTTCAGTTGTTATGGATCTTGGTGAAATTAGTACTAAAAGTACTAGACTAGAAGAGGTTGATATACCTCTAGATCTTGATAAGTTAAATAAATGGACTATTCCGAAAATTGATAAAAGAACCATATATGATTATGGTTGGTTTGATAAATTTTCGTCAAAACAATTGATAAAAACTACTAAGCAATCTCTTGCTCTCAATTCAGATGAACAAATTATCTGTTTATTAAATAAACATGATATTGAATCTTATAGATCTAAATTCAATTTTATGCATATTGGTATGGTACAAATTTCTTTTAAACCTTTGACCCTCAAAGGGTTACCTGAAACTTTTCTAGCCGCTTTGAGAGACACTAGAAATCTTAATTTCAGACAATCGCTGATGGGTTCTATTGAATCTACTGTGGCTTACGGTCCGGTTTATTTCAATACACAACCTAATCTTCAACTATCTTTATCTGATATTAATATTCTTGATGCTTTAACATTAAATGTTAAGACGCATGGTTATAACTATGCTCCCGGATCTGAACTTATTTGTTTATCTTATAGAGTTTACTTTAAATTATTATCTACTCTAAATCCGAGATGTAAATTATATGATACTTCTAATCAGACTATTCTAATGAAAACCAATTTTACAAAGTCTAAGGTCACCACTAGGAGACCTATCAAGTGGGAAGAAATAAATTTCCCAGCTACTTGGACTTTAGACTCGGTTATATCCCCAAATCAGATTACTAATGAAATAACGAATAATGAGTATTCTCATATTACTCAGAATCCTGATGGTAGGATGTGTATTCAGTTTGCTGATAAAGCTCCCATGTATAAATCTCCTATTTATAACAGACATTCTTTTTTAGGTTATAGATCTCTACCTGAAATTCAGCATATTTCCCCTATTACCCCTGATGTTCCTATATATGGTCCAGCTCGTAACAGGGCTCTCTCTTTTCATACTATTAGTGATACTATGAGTGAAAAAATTGTTGAAAGGGTAAGAATTGACCCAAAGACTAATATTGTACAGGCAACTGATAGACTGTCTGATATTGATCCTACTGCCTCAGAGATGAATTTTGACCCAAATGAAGGGTCCGATAGAAATAAACTTTGATTTATATTTATACAACAAATTGATTTTAGTCCAGGTTCACTGGCAAGACAACATATTCAAAGTGAATTTCAAAATGATAAATGGAACAAGTTTAGAACTTGGTTTTTTGAAGCTTATAGCCAAAATGATTTAATAGTATTTCACAAGAATTTTATGAAACTTGTGCTTTGCATAATCAAATTATGTATTTTGTTCCTTGGTTTATAACCACTTATCTACCGCTATATGTAAGAGTTCTTGAGCGAACTTTTCAGGAAGGAAATGGTTCGATTATTAAATCGATCTACCCTCCTCAAAACCCTTTTATTTTACCTAATAATACAGGTTTGATGTTCTCTGCTTTTCAAAAGTTCGTTGAAAACGATGTCGCTAAGATTAGCATTAATGAGATAAATAACCTGATAGATCAAAATAATTATTTAAGTCTTTATGTTAAGGTTTTAGGTGAACATGTTGGTTTCCTTGACAAAAAACTTGATGAGTTAATTGTTTTAGTAAAACATTTGAATATAGAGAGGTCTAAAGCAGTTAACGAAGCTTCTACTTCTAAGAATCTTCCTACTGTTTTAACTATGCCCACTCATATTCAAAGACCTATAGATATATCTGATTTTAAGATTAAATCTAAGAACGATCTTTCTTTATAAGATTTAGAACAACTTCTTGATAAAAAGCTTTTTGGCTTAAGTGCTAAACCTATGAATTCCAATGATTTAGAAAACCAGTTTACAGAACAAAATGATGAATTTTCTATAACAGAAGTCAATAAACTTCATCGTTTCAAAAGGAACCATCCTATTTCTCGATACGGTTCTAAACCTGATATGAAAACTTTTTATTATCATCGCCCAACTCCTCAAGATGTTCTTATTGAAGAAAGAGAGTGGGGATTCACCAATACGTCTTACAGTGGTGATATGGTTTATGAGTGAAACCTCGATGGCTTGACTAATAGACAAGTCTCTATTGTGGTTCATCGGATGATGATGTATTCTTCTGTTTGTAGACATACGAATATAAATTCTGATCATGCTATTTGTAAGATGATAATTGCAGGATTCACTGGCCAATTAAGAGGTTGGTGGGATAATTTTCTATCCGAAGAAGTTAAAAATGCTATAACTACTGCCACAAAGAGTGATAAAATGGTAGAAACTGGCATTAATGATGAAGGAAAACCAGTCGAAAGGGTAATAGAAACTACCCGAGAAGATGCTGTTTATACACTCATTCTCACTATTCTGGAACATTTCAATGGTAGATTTACCTCCCAGAATGAAACTCTTAGAACTCTTTTAAATGGTCTACGATGCATACATTTGGGAGAATTCAGATGGTATTAAGACACCTTCCTAAGTAGAGTCATGGATCTTCCCGACAGCAACTCTACTCATTGAAAATCGAAGTTTATAGATGGATTTCCCCCTTTATTTGCAGAGCGAGTTAAACGAGCTCTCAGAGGTAACCACACCGAGATCCCTTATCAACTCTATACTTACGGGAAGCTTGTGGGTACTTGCACCCAAGAAGGATTAAATCTTTGCAACGAGGTAAAATTATCTCAATAAATTAAGGATGATAAGAAAAAAGCGAAGTCACAATTAGGAGACTTTTGTGAACAGTTCGCTATGCCTGATCCATCTAATAGCAAAGAACATAGGACGCACAGGAGTCATAAAGAACATAATACTTCTGAGAGGCCTCATAGGCAACGTCGTCATTCCTGACGAAGTAAAGAAAAGCGTGAAGCAAAGAAAGCTCACCGTAAGTCTACCAGGTTTGCAAATAATTTCTCAAAAAGAGATCTCAAGAACATTAAATGTTATAATTGTGGACAATATGGACATATTGCTCCAAATTGTAAGCTTGAAAAGCTTAAATCTTTGAACCTTGACCAAAATATTCATGATAAGGTTTATGGTTTGCTATACACTTCAGTTCTGAATCAGATTATGAGTCTTATTCCGACACCGAATCAGGTTCCGAAAGTGAAGTTAAACTTCTTGATTTTTCTGATAATGAAAATCTTATGCCTACTAATTGTACTAATTCTGTAGGTGATCATTGCAGATGCAAAACTGACGAGTTCTATAAACTCCAGTCACAATTTGAAGATTTTAATATTAAAACTATTTCATCCGATAATGTGTTCGATCTATTAAAAGAAATTTCTGATGAAAATATTCGGAATAAAATCCTTAATATGGCGACTAGCTCCAGTTCTTCAAAATCTTCTGAAAAATCTAAAAATGATTTTGATCTCAAAGATCTTGAACCATATTCTATAAAGGAAGTTTATAACCGACTTGAAAAGAAAAATGATGTCATTATTCGTGACACTTCTTTAGATGATTTAAAATATGAAGTTGAAAATCTTAAAAATGAGATTAAATCTCTTAAACAAAATCAAATGATTAATAATCACAGGATTTCTCAGCTTGAGAAAGATGATTCTATATCCAGCCCTCAGCTTGAGAATGATGATTCTATATCCAGCCCTCCTGCTGATAGAGGGAAAGGTAAGGTTGATGACATCATTGATACTACTAAACAAAATTCTTTTCTTGGAATGATGCAGATTGTAACTGCACATAGATGGCATGTTAATTGCACCATCTTACTTAAAAACAAATTTAAAGTTACTGGCACTGCAATGATTGATAGTGGAGCAGATGTTAGTTGTATTCAAGAAGGATTGATACCTTCAAGATTTTTTGAAAAAACTACTCATATTGTCAAATCAGCATCTGGTCACGCTTTAAAAATAGAATATAAACTGTCCAATACTCATATTTGCAAAGATAAAACTTGCATCCCTCATTTCTTTTTCTTGGTAAAAGATAAAATGAGTCCTCCAATTATACTTGGAACACCTTTCTTAAATGCTATTTACCCCTTTTCAAAAATTGATCAAAAGGGTTTTACAGCTAATTACAAAGGTAGGGAAATATCTTTCCCTTTTATCACAGAACCTTTGACACGAGATATTAATACTCTTATAGACATGAAGCAAAGACATATGGACTCCTTACAAATGGAGATATACAGTATGAATGTCTTTGATACTTTGAAATCTACCAAAGTACAGGAAAAGATCAAATTGATCTCTGAGCAGTTGGTCGTCGATGTTTGTGCCGATCACCCAAGTGCTTTTTGGAATAGAAAGAAGCACATTGTGACTCTTCCATATGAAGAAAACTTCTCTGAAGATAATATTCCCACTAAATCTCGCCCCTGTCAAATGAATGCAGAATTAGTGGAGTTTTGCAAAAAAGAGATTGATAATCTTCTTCAAAAGGGTTTGATAAAACCATCCAAGTCTCCTTGGTCCTGCACAGCATTTTATGTCAACAATGCAGCTGAAAAGGAACGTGGTGTTCCTAGATTGGTTATCAATTATAAACCTTTAAACAAGTTTTTAAAATGGATTAGGTATCCTATTCCAAACAAAAAAGATCTTTTATCCAGATTATATGATGCAATATATTTTCGAAATTTGATTTAAAATCAGGATATTGGCAAATACAAATCTTCAAAGAGCATACTTACAGAACTACTTTTAATGTTCCATTTGGACAATACGAATGGAATGTTATGCCTTTGGACTGAAGAATGCTCCTTCAAAATTTCAAAAAATTATGAATGATATTTTTAATCCTTATTTGGATTTCATCATAGTCTATATTGATGATATTTTAGTTTACTCAAAAACTTTTGAAATGTATATCAAGCATCTTGATATTTTCAAAAAAATTGTTATACAAAATGGTTTGGTTATTTCTAAACCAAAAATGAACCTGTTTCAAACAGAGGTTCGATTTTTAGGACATAATATTTGTCAGGGAAAGATTACTCCCATTCAAAGAGCGATTGATTTTGCTTCAAAATTTTCTGATATTATAATTGATAGGAATATGCTCCAAAGATTTCTGGGAAGTTTAAATTATATTTCCCCCTTTTATAAAAATCTTTCTAGAGATTTATCACCTCTTTATGAAAGACTAAAAAAGAATCATAAATCCCCTTGGACTGATAGTCTTACTAATCTTGTTAAAAATGTTAAACAACGTATTAAATCTTTGCCTTGTTTAACTCTTGCTAACCCTGTTTGGCAGAAAATTATAGAGACTGACGCATCCAATATTGGATATGGCGGAATCCTTAAACAGATTAATCCTCATGACAAGTGTGAATATTTTATACGATTTCATTCAGGAAAATGGACTGAAGCCCAGAGAAAATATGCTACTGTGGCCCATGAAATGCTATGCATTGTCAAGTGTGTTTTAAAATTCCAGGATGATCTATATAATAAAAAATTCCTGATTAAAACAGATGCCCAGTCAGTTAAATATATGTTTAACAAAGACTTTAAACATGATGCCTCTAAACTTATATTTGCTAGGTGGCAGGCGCAATTAGCTCCTTTCGACTTTGAAATTCATTATAAAAAGGGAATTGACAATTCTCTTCCTGACTTCCTATCTAGGGAATATCTCAATAATTAATTATGAATTACTTCTCAGCTTTCTTTGATAAGAGAACTTTGAACACCATTCTAAAGGTGGTTAATATCGGGCACGATATTCAGGAGATTATTCTTAACAAAATTATTGAAAATATTATTCAAGAAGAATTATCTATCATTCCTATAATGAAGAAAATGTTCATTTTAATATTTATGATATTTATGACTTATTTTTTAATCATTATTAGGTATGGAAGGAAAGGACCCGCCCTGGTCCATTATAAGGGGCCGCGGCAGAGTAAACGGAAGAGGAAGGGGAAGATCAGCCCCTCAAAGGACATATACTCAAGGATCATCATATGGATCCTCAGCCTCACGAACTCAAAGATCATCCTATGGATCTGATTCAAATTTTCCAGTTCTCAGATTAGGGAACAAGAGTTTAATAAACTCAAAAATTAGAGAAGCCTCGTCCTCTAATACGGTAAAATTGGATGATATTCCAAAAGACAGTTCATTATATGAACAATTACAGGCTTATATGTCTCAAAAACAAAGTGATACTTTTGCTGCTGCAGTCACTAAAGAAGACAAAAATGATATCCAGTTCTTCGAAAAGATTGAAAGGAAAGAAATGATATTTCTTATTGAAAACTCTGAAATTCAGAGGAAAAATGAACCTTGGAAGATTCTCCAAAGGTATTTACTAAATGGTTTATATTACCCGGGTGAGTCATACAAAACCCGATCTTATTATGAAAATATTCTAATAGAAATAGAAAGTGCTGAAATTCAGCATTTCAACGGAGAAAACTGTTATAATTTTTCAAAAATTATAATCAAACAGATTATATCTGTTGAAGAATGGGGTATTTTCACCATTAAAGAAAGGCAGATCAGCCTAAATCAGACTCGTGTGAGTTTTTCTTATTGGGATTATATCTAGGCGTTCCATCGAGTATTATATTACAACAATGACCGTCACAAGCACACATGGTTTGTGAAAGTATGTTCTAAATTATTCAATGAAACCATTCCAAATTGGTTCTTAAATTGGTGGTCATACCACGGTCCAACCGTGAAAATTTTACCAGATCCATTTCTTCAATTATATCAAGAATGGATAAAATATTTACCGTTTTTAACTGAGCTGTATCACGCAGATCATATCTGCTATCTTGAAAAAATAGATCAAATCTATTTCTTTATTGAATTCTCAATACCATGGATCCACAAATGGGCTCCAGAATTCGGTTATACCGAAGAACAAATCCCTTGTCTATATAGAATATACTACAACAACTTTTGGGACAAATTAATGAAAACAAATCCCAAAACCGAGTCTTTACATGACAAGAACTCTTGGATTCTATCCAAGAAAAAATTAAAGAATATACATCCCTTCCACAAAAGACTATGGTAGATGAAGGATCGGTTAAACAGATCGCAAGAAGAATCTCGGTACAAGGTGGTGATAAAACTGAGATGATTAATCAATACTTAGAAGAAGTGAAGAAGAACTTATTGAACACTCTCACTCAATTTGATAGATCTAACACCTCTATGAAGAGTGCCACCAGCAATGATGATATCCTTGCAGATAGCCAGTCGGTCCAATCAGATAAAATGTTATCTGAAGAAGCTATCGAACAGGTGGAAGAATTCCTCCGCAAATCAAAGGGAAAAGGAAAAGCGGAATAAAGTAACACCTGTCTCACAGAAACAGTTTATACACTGTAGTTAGGACCCAGATAAGGGACCCATTTGTACTGTATATAGATTCCGTGTGTTTTAGATTGGGCCTATATATATGGCCATTTATTTTTATAAGAAGCAGAAGTTTTTAGTAGTGTGCTCTCTCCTTTTCTCTTTCTCTTGTAATATATTGTGGTCTAGAACACCACATTTCTTTTCAGCTGCATTATTGACATAAAATGCTGTGCAGGATCAAGGAGACTTGGATGATTTTATCAAACTCTTTTGAAGAAGATTATCAATCTCTTTTTTGCAAAACTCCACTAATTCTGCATTCATTTGACAGGGGCGAGATTTAGTGGGAATATTATCTTCAGAGAAGTTTTCTTCATATGGAAGAGTCACAATGCGCTTCTTTCTATTCCAAAAAGCACTTGGGTGATCGGCACAAACATCGACGACCAACTGCTCAGAGATCAATTTGATCTTTTCCTGTACTTTGGTAGATTTCAAAGTATCAAAGACATTCATACTGTATATCTCCATTTGTAAGGAGTCCATATGTCTTTGCTTCATGTCTATAAGAGTATTAATATCTCGTGTCAAAGGTTCTGTGATAAAAGGGAAAGATTTTTCCCTACCTTTGTAATTAGCTGTAAAACCCTTTTGATCAATTTTTGAAAAGGGGTAAATAGCATTTAAGAAAGGTGTTCCAAGTATTATTGGAGGACTCATTTTATCTTTTACCAAGAAAAAGAAATGAGGGATGCAAGTTTTATCTTTGCAAATATGAGTATTGGACAGTTTATATTCTATTTTTAAAGCGTGACCAGATGCTGATTTGACAATATGAGTAGTTTTTTCAAAAAATCTTGAAGGTATCAATCCTTCTTGACTACAACTAACATCTGCTCAACTATCAATCATTGCAGTGCCAGTAACTTTAAATTTATTTTTAAGTAAGATGGTGCAATTAACATGCCATCTATGTGCAGTTACAATCTGCATCATTCTAAGAAAAGAATTTTGTTTAGTAGTATCAATGATGTCATCAACCTTACCTTTCCCTCTATCAGCAGGAGGGCTGGATATAGAATCATCATTCTCAAGCTGAGGGCTGGATATAGAATCATCTTTCTCAAGCTGAGAAATCCTGTGATTATGAATCATTTGATTTTGTTTAAGAGATTTAATCTCATTTTTAAGATTTTCAACCTCATATTTTAAATCATCTAAAGAGGTGTCACGAATAATGACATCATTTTTCTTTTCAAGTCGGTTATAAACTTCCTTTATAGAATATGGTTCAAGATCTTTGAGATCAAAATCATTTTTAGATTTTTCAGAAGATTTTGAAGAACTGGAGCTAGTCGCCATATTAAGGATTTTATTCCGAATATTTTCATCAGAAATTTCTTTTAATAGATCGATCACATTATCGGATGAAATAGTTTTAATATTAAAATCTTCAAATTGTGACTGGAGTTTATAGAACTCGTCAGTTTTGCATCTGCAATGATCACCTACACAATTAGTACAATTAGTAGGCATAAGATTTTCATTATCAAAAAAATCAAGAAGTTTAACTTCACTTTCGGAACCTGATTCGGTGTCGGAATAAGACTCATAATCTGATTCAGAACCTGAAGTGTGTAGCAAACCATAAACCTTATCATGAATATTTTGGTCAAGGTTCAAAGATTTAAGCTTTTCAAGCTTACAATTTGGAGCAATATGTCCATATTGTCCACAATTATAACATTTAATGTTCTTGAGATCTCTTTTTGAGAAATTATTTGCAAACCTGGTAGACTTACGGTGAGCTTTCTTTGCTTCACGCTTTTCTTTACTTCGTCGGGAATGACGACGTTGCCTATGAGGCCTCTCAGAAGTATTATGTTCTTTATGACTCCTGTGCGTCCTATGTTCTTTGCTATTAGATGGACCAGACATAGCGAACTGTTCACAAAAGTCTCCTAATTGTGACTTCGCTTTTTTCTTATCATCCTTAATTTGTTGAGATAATTTTACCTCGTTGCAAAGATTTAATCCTTCTTGGGTGCAAATACCCACAAGCTTCCCGTAAGTATAGAGTTGATAAGGGATCTCGGTGTGGTTACCTCTGAGAGCTCGTTTAACTCGTTCTGCAAATAAAGGGGGAAATCCATCTATAAACTTCGATTTCCAATGAGTAGAGTTGCTGTCGGGAAGATCCATGACTCTACTTAGAAAGGTGTCTTAATACCATCTGAATTCTCCCAAATGTCTGCATCATAGACCATTTAAAAGAGTTCTAAGAGTTTCATTCTGGGAGGTAAATCTACCATTGAAATGTTCCAGAATAGTGAGAATGAGTGTATAAACAACATCTTCTCGGGTAGTTTCTATTACCCTTTCGACTGGTTTTCCTTCATCATTAATGCCAGTTTCTATCATTTTATCACTCTTTGTGGAAGTAGTTATAGAATTTTTAACTTCTTCGGATAGAAAATTATCCCACCAACCTCTTAATTGGCCAGTGAATCCTGCAATTATCATCTTACAAATAGCATGATCAGAATTTATATTCGTATGTCTACAAACAGAAGAATACATCATCATCCGATGAACCACAATAGAGACTTGTCTATCAGTCAAGCCATCGAGGTTCCATTCATAAACCATATCACCACTGTAAGACGTATTGGTGAATCCCCACTCTCTTTCTTCAATAAGAACATCTTGAGGAGTTGGGCGATGATAATAAAAAGTTTTCATATCAGGTTTAGAACCGTATCGAGAAATAGGATGGTTCCTTTTGAAACGATGAAGTTTATTGACTTCTGTTATAGAAAATTCATCATTTTGTTCTGTAAACTGGTTTTCTAAATCATTGGAATTCATAGGTTTAGCACTTAAGCCAGAAAGCTTTTTATCAAGAAGCTGTTCTAAATCTTGTAAAGAAAGATCGTTCTTAGATTTAATCTTAAAATCAGAAGTATCTATAGGTCTTTGAATATGAGTGGGCATAGTTAAAACAGTAGGAAGATTCTTAGAAGTAGAAGCTTCGTTAACTGCTTTAGACCTCTCTATATTCAAATGTTTTACTAAAACAATTAACTCATCAAGTTTTTTGTCAAGGGAACCAACATATTCACCTAAAACCTTAACATAAAGACTTAAATAATTATTTTGAGCTATCAGGTTATTTATCTCATTAATGCTAATCTTAGCGACATCGTTTTCAACGAACTTTTGAAAAGCAGAGAACATCAAACCTGTATTATTAGGTAAAATAAAAGGGTTTTGAGAAGGGTAGATCGATTTAATAAACGAACCATTTCCTTCCTGAAAAGTTCGCTCAAGAACTCTTACATATAGCGGTAGATAAGTGGTTATAAACCAAGGAACAAAATACATAATTTGATTATGCAAAGCACAAGTTTCATAAAATTCTTGTTAAATACTATTTAAATCATTTTGGCTATAAGCTTCAAAAAACCAAGTTCTAAACTTGTTCCATTTATCATTTTGAAATTCACTTTGAATATGTTGTCTTGCCAGTGAACCTGGACTAAAATCAATTTGTTGTACAAACATAAATCAAAGTTTATTTCTATCGGACCCTTCATTTGGGTCAAAATCCATCTCTGAGGCAGTAGGATCAATATCAGACAGTCTATCAGTTGCCTGTACAATATTAGTCTTTGGGTCAATTCTTACCCTTTCAACAATTTTTTCACTCATAGTATCACTAATAGTATGAAAAGAGAGAGCCCTGTTACGAGCTGGACCATATATAGGAACATCAGGGGTAATAGGGGAAATATGCTGAATTTCAGGTAGAGATCTATAACCTGAAAAAGAATGTCTGTTATAAACAGGAGATTTATACATGGGAGCTTTATCAGCAAACTGAATACATATCCTACCATCAGGATTCTGAGTAATATGAGAATACTCATTATTCGTTATTTCATTAGTAATCTGATTTGGAGATATAATCGAGTCTAAAGTCCAAGTAGCTGGGAAATTTATTTCTTCCCACTTGATAGGTCTCCTAGTGGTGACCTTAGACTTTGTAAAATTGGTTTCCATTAAAATAGTCTGATTAGAAGTATCATATAATTTACATCTCGGATTTAGAGTAGATAATAATTTAAAGTAAACTCTAAGAGATAAACAAATAAGTTCAGATCCGGGAGCATAGTTATAACCATGCGTCTTAACATTTAATGTTAAAGCATCAAGAATATTAATATCAGATAAAGATAGTTGAAGATTAGGTTGTGTATTGAAATAAACCGGACCGTAAGCCACAGTAGATTCAATAGAACCCATCAACAATTGTCTGAAATTAAGATTTCTAGCGTCTCTCAAAGCGGCTAGAAAAGTTTCAGGTAACCCTTTGAGGTTCAAAGGTTTAAAAGCAATTTGTACCATACCAATATGCATAAAATTGAATTTAGATCTATAAGATTCAATATCATGTTTATTTAATAAACAAATAATTTGTTCATCTGAATTGAGAGCAAGAGATTGCTCAGTAGTTTTTATCAATTGTTTTGACGAAAATTTATCAAACCAACCATATTCATATATGGTTCTTTTATCAATTTTCGGAATAGTCCATTTATTTAACTTATCAAGATCTAGAGGTATATCAACCTCTTCTAGTCTAGTACTTTTAGTACTAATTTCACCAAGATCCATAACAACTGAAATCATATCTACGCTGAATACTTCAGATCTATGATATATTCTCCATGAACGTTCCTAGGCTCTGATACCAATTAGACCAGGATCTAAAAGGCGGGCGGTAGTCCGCGCGGCCATCCAGATCCTGGTCTAATTGGTATAAGAGCCTAGGAACGTTCATGGAGAATATATCATAGATCTGAAGTATTCAGCGTGGATATGATTTGCGTGATACAACTCAGTTAAAAACGGTGAACATTTTGTCCATTATTGATATAATCGAAGAAATGGATCTGGTAAGAACCAATTTAAAATGGTTTCATTGAATAATTTAGAACATACTTTCACAAACCATGTGTGCTTGTGACGGTCATTGTTGTAATATAATACTCGATGGAACGCCTGGATATAATCCCAATAAGAAAAACTCACACGAGTCTCATTTAGGCTGATCTGCCTTTCTTTCATGGTGGAAATACCCCATTCTTCAACAGATATAATCTGTTTGATTATAATTTTTGAAAAATTATAACAGTTTTCTCCGTTGAAATGCTGAATTTCAGCACTTCCTGTTTCTATTAGAATATTTTCATAATAAGATCGGGTTTTGTATGACTCACCCGGGTAATATAAACCATTTAGTAAATACCTTTGGAGAATCTTCCAAGGTTCATTTTTCCTCTGAATTTCAGAGTTTTCAATAAGAAATATCATTTCTTTTCTTTCAATCTTTTCGAAGAACTGGATATCATTTTTGTCTTCTTTAGTGACTGCAGCAGCAAAAGTATCACTTTGCTTTTGAGACATATAAGCCTGTAATTGTTCATATAATGAACTGTCTTTTGGAATATCATCCAATTTTACCGTATTAGAGGACGAGGCTTCTCCAATTTTTGAGTTTATTAAACTCTTGTTCCCTAATCTGAGAACTGGAAAATTTTGATCAGATCCATAGGATGATCTTTGAGTTCATGAGGATGAGGATCCATATGATGATCCTTGAGTATATGTTCTTTGAGGGGCTGATCTTCCCCTTCCTCTTCCGTTTACTCTGCCGCGGCCCCTTATAACGGACCAGGGCGGGTCCTTTCCTTCCATACCTAATAATGATCAAAATATAACTTATAAATATCATAAATATCAAAATGAACATTTTCTTCATTATAGGAATGAATATCATAAATACCAATTAGACCAGGATCTATAAGGCGGGCGGTAGTCCGCGCGGCCATCCAGACAAGTTCCAAAGAATATCCTTAAGCTTAGAAAAAAGCGGTAGTCCGCACAATCAACAAGGATAGAATCGAAATAAGAAAGATTTTTAATTAATTTTTTGACTGAATGGTAAACTTTTACCCAAGCAAGGGACCTGTAGAATTCATGATACATACCATTATTAACTCCGATCCAGCAGTTCTAACAGTGATTTAGGTTGCCCCTTTTTCTTCTTTTTAACGAGGACTTACAATACCACTGCTTGCTAGATTAAATTAATAAAGTAGTACCGAAATTGACTGTGTCACCATCTTAGAACCAAGCCAAGAAACTAAGATAAAAATCTCTTATATTTCAATTGAGTCTGGGTTCTTTCATGCAGAACATAGTACAGAAATTAGATATCCAGCATAGATATTAGATTTCTAGCCGGACATAGTCACGGCTATGGACATATGAAAAATATTACTATAAGTAAAGAAGAAAAGAAAAATACCTTTAAGATTTCTCTTAGGCTTTCCAAACTTGAATTCTTTATTGATACCACAATATATTACAAGAGAAAGAGAAAAGGAGAGAGCACACTACTAAAAACTTCTGCTTCTTATAAAAATAAATGGCCATATATATAGGCCCAAACTAAAACACACGGAATCTATATACAGTACAAATGGGTCCCTTATCTGGGTCCTAAGTACAGTGTATAAACTGTTTCTGTGAGACAGGTGTTACTTTATTCTGCTTTTCCTTTTCCCTTTGATTTGCGGAGGAATTCTTCCACCTGTTCGATAGCTTCTTTAAATAACATTTTATCTGATTGGACCGACTGGCTGTCTGCAAGGATATCATCATTGCAGGTGGCACTCTTCATAGAGGTGTCAGATCTATCAAATTGAGTGAGAGTGTTCAATAAGTTCTTCTTCACTTCTTCTAAGTATTGATTAATCATCTCAGTTTTATCGCCACCTTGTACCGAGATTCTTCTTGCGATCTGTTTAACCAATCCTCCATCTACCATAGTCTTTTGTGGAAGGGATGTATATTCTTTAATTTTTTCTTGGATAGAATCCAAGAGTTCTTGTCCATGTAAAGACTCGGTTTTGGAATTTGTTCTTCGGTATAACCGAATTCTGGAGCCCATTTGTGGATCCATGGTATTGAGAATTCAATAAAGAAATAGATTTGATCTATTTTTTCAAGATAGCAGATATGATCTGCGTGATACAACTCAGTTAAAAACGGCGAACATTTTGTCCATTCTTGATATAATCGAAGAAATGGATCTGGTAAAATTTTCACGGTTGGACCGTGGTATGACCACCAATTTAAGAACCAATTTGGAATAATTTCATTGAATAATTTAGAACATACTTTCACAAACCATGTGTGCTTGTGACGGTCATTGTTGTAATATAATACTCGATGGAACGCCTGGATATAATCCCAATAAGAAAAACTCACACGAGTCTCATTTAGGCTGATCTGCCTTTCTTTCATGGTGGAAATACCCCATTCTTCAACAGATATAATCTGTTTGATTATAATTTTTGAAAAATTATAACAGTTTTCTCCGTTGAAATGCTGAATTTCAGCACTTCCTGTTTCTATTAGAATATTTTCATAATAAGATCGGGTTTTGTATGACTCGCCCGGGTAATATAAACCATTTAGTAAATACCTTTGGAGAATCTTCCAAGGTTCATTTTTCCTCTGAATTTCAGAGTTTTCAATAAGAAATATCATTTCTTTTCTTTCAATCTTTTCGAAGAACTGGATATCATTTTTGTCTTCTTTAGTGACTGCAGCAGCAAAAGTATCACTTTGCTTTTGAGACATATAAGCCTGTAATTGTTCATATAATGAACTGTCTTTTGGAATATCATCCAATTTTACCATATTAGAGGATGAGGCTTCTCCAATTTTTGAGTTTATTAAACTCTTGTTCCCTAATCTGAGAACTGGAAAGTTTGAATCAGATCCATAGGATGATCTTTGAGTTCGTGAGGCTGAGGATCCATATGATGATCCTTGAGTATATGTCCTTTGAGGGGCTGATCTTCCCCTTCCTCTTCCGTTTACTCTGCCGCGGCCCCTTATAACGGACCAGGGCGGGTCCTTTCCTTCCATACCTAATAATGATCAAAATATAAGTCATAAATATCATAAATATCAAAATGAACATTTTCTTCATCATAGGAATGAATAGATAATTCTGCTTGAATAATATTTTCATTAATTTTGTTAAGAATAATCTCCTGAATATCGTGCCTGATATTAACCACCTTTAGAATGGTGATCAAAGTTCTCTTATCAAAGAAAGCTGAGAAGTAATTCATAATTAAATATTGAGATATTCCCTAGATAGGAAGTCAGGAAGAGAATTGTCAATTCCCTTTTTATAATGAATTTCAAAGTCGAAAGGAGCTAATTGCGCCTGCCATCTTGCAAATATAAGTTTAGAGGCATCATGTTTAAAGTCTTTGTTAAACATATATTTAACTGACTGGGCATCTGTTTTAATCAGGAATTTTTGATTATATAGATCATCCTGGAATTTTAAAACACACTTGACAATGCATAGCATTTCATGGGCCACAGTAGCATATTTTCTCTGGGCTTCAGTCCATTTTCCTGAATGAAATCGTATAAGATATTCACACTTGTCATGAGGATTAATCTGTTTAAGGATTCCGCCATATCCAATATTGGATGCGTCAGTCTCTATAATTTTCTGCCAAACAGGGTTAGCCAGAGTTAAACAAGGCAAAGATTTAACACGTTGTTTAACATTTTTAACAAGATTAGTAAGACTATCAGTCCAAGGGGATTTATGATTCTTTTTTAGTCTTTCATAAAGAGGTGATAAATCTCTAGAAAGATTTTTATAAAAGGGGGAAATATAATTTAAGCTTCCCAGAAATCTTTGGAGCATAGTCCTATCAATTATAATATCAGGAAATTTTGAAGCAAAATCAATCGCTCTTTGAATGGGAGTAATCTTTCCCTGACAAATATTATGTCCTAAAAATCGAACCTCTGTTTGAAACAGGCTCATTTTTGGTTTAGAAATAACCAAACCATTTTTTATAACAATTTTTTTGAAAATATCAAGATGCTTGATATGCATTTCAAAAGTTTTTGAGTAAACTAAAATGTCATTAATATAGACTATGATGAAATCCAAATAAGGATTAAAAAGATAATTCATAATTTTTTGAAATTCTGAAGGAGCATTCTTTAGTCCAAAAGGCATAACATTCCATTCGTATTGACCAAATGGAACGTTAAAAGCAGTTCTGTAAGTATGCTCTTTGAAGATTTGTATTTGCCAATATCCTGATTTTAAATCAAATTTCGAAAATATATTGGCATCATATAATCTGGATAAAAGATCCTTTTTGTTTGGAATAGGATACCTAATCCATTTTAAAAATTTGTTTAAAGGTTTATAATTGATAACCAATCTAGGAACATCACGTTCCTTTTCAGCTGCATTGTTGACATAAAATGCTGTGCAGGACCAAGGAGACTTGGATGGTTTTATCAAACCCTTTTGAAGAAGATTATCAATCTCTTTTTTGCAAAACTCCACTAATTCTGCATTCATTTGGCAGGGGCGAGATTTAGTGGGAATATTATCTTCAGAGAAGTTTTCTTCATATGGAAGAGTCACAATGTGCTTCTTTCTATTCCAAAAGGCACTTGGGTGATCGGCACAAACATCGACGGCCAACTGCTCAGAGATCAATTTGATTTTTTTCCTGTACTTTGGTAGATTTCAAAGTATCAAAGACATTTATACTGTATATCTCCATTTGTAAGGAGTCCATATGTCTTTGCTTAATGTCTATAAGAGTATTAATATCTCGTGTCAAAGGCTCTGTGATAAAAGAAAAAGATATTTCCTTCCCTTTGTAATTGGCTGTAAAACCCTTTTGATCAATTTTTGAAAAGGGGTAAATAGCATTTAAGAAAGGTGTTCCAAGTATAATTGGAGGACTCATTTTATCTTTTACCAAGAAAAAGAAATGAGGGATGCAAGTATTATCTTTGCAAATATGAGTATTGGACAGTTTATATTCTATTTTTAAAGCGTGTCCAGATGCTGATTTGACAATATAAGTAATTTTTTCAAAAAATCTTGAAGGTATCAATCCTTCTTGAATACAACTAACATCTGCTCCACTATCAATCATTGCAGTGCCAGTAACTTTAAATTCATTTTTAAGTAAGATGGTACAATTAACATACCATCTATGCGCAGTTACAATCTGCATCATTCCAAGAAAAGAATTTTGTTTAGAAGTATCAATGATGTCATCAACCTTACCTTTCCCTCTATCAGCAGGAGGGCTGGATATAGAATCATCATTCTCAAGCTGAGAAATCCTGTGATTATGAATCATTTGATTTTGTTTAAGAGATTTAATCTCATTTTTAAGATTTTCAACCTCATATTTTAAATCATCTAAAGAGGTGTCACGAATAATGACATCATTTTTCTTTTCTAGTCGGTTATAAACTTCCTTTATAGAATAAGGTTCAAGATCTTTGAGATCAAAATTATTTTTGGATTTTTCAGAAGATTTTGAAGAACTGGAGCTAGTCGCCATATTAAGGATTTTATTCCGAATATTTTCATCAGAAATTTCCTTTAAAAGATCGATCACATTATCGGATGAAATAGTTTTAATATTAAAATCTTCAAATTGTGACTGGAGTTTATAGAACTCGTCAGTTTTGCATCTGCAATGATCACCTACACAATTAATACAATTAGTAGGCATAAGATTTTCATTATCAGAAAAATCAAGAAGTTTAACTTCACTCTCGGAACCTGATTCGGTGTCGGAATAAGACTCATAATCTGATTCAGAACCTGAAGTGTAAAGCAAACCATAAACCTTATCATGAATATTTTGGTCAAGGTTCAAAGATTTAAGCTTTTCAAGCTTACAATTTGGAGCAATATGTCCATATTGTCCACAATTATAACATTTAATGTTCTTGAGATCTCTTTTTGAGAAATTCTTTGCAAACCTGGTAGACTTGCGGTGAGCTTTCTTTGCTTCACGTTTTTCTTTACTTCTTCGGGAATGACGACGTCGCCTATGAGGCCTTTCAGAAGTATTATGTTCTTTGTGACTTCTGTGCGTCCTATGTTCTTTGCTACTAGATGGACCAGGCATAGCGAACTGTTCACCAAAGTCTCCTAATTGTGACTTCGCTTTTTTCTTATCATCCTTAATTTGTTGAGATAATTTTACCTCGTTGCAAAGATTTAATCCTTCTTGGGTGCAAGTACCCACAAGCTTCCCGTAAGTATAGAGTTGATAAGGAATCTCGGTGTGGTTACCTCTGAGAGCTCATTTAACTCTCTCTGCAAATAAAGGGGGAAATCCATCTATAAACTTCGATTTCCAATGAGTAGAGTTGTTGTCGGGAAGATCCATGACTCTACTTAAGAAGGTGTCTTTATACCATCTGAATTCTCCCAAATGTCTGCATCGTAGACCATTTAAGAGAGTTCTAAGAGTTTCATTCTGGGAGGTAAATCTACCATTGAAATGTTCCAGAATAGTGAGAATGAGTGTATAAACAGCATCTTCTCGGGTAGTTTCTATTACCCTTTCGACTGGTTTTCCTTCATCATTAATGCCAGTCTCTACCATTTTATCACTCTTTGTGGCAGTAGTTATAGCATTTTTAACTTCTTCGGATAGAAAATTATAGAGACTGATGCATCCAATATTGGATATGGCGGAATCCTTAAACAGATTAATCCTCATGACAAGAGAGAATATCTTATACGATTTCATTCAGGAAAATGGACTGAAGCTCAGAGAAAATATGCTACTGTGGCCCATGAAATGCTATGCATTGTCAAGTGTGTTTTAAAATTCCAGGATGATCTTTATAATCAAAAATTCCTAATTAAAACAGATGCCCAGTCAGTTAAATAAATGTTTAACAAAGACTTTAAACATGATTTCATTACTGCTTAACTATTATGAAATTATAATTAGACCTTTATTTTCTCAATATGGCGATTCTCTTTCCATTCCCAACAATACAATTAATGCTTAATATATTGAATGTAATTATTGTAAAAAAAATATAGTGTTAAATGAGAGAAAAAATTTAAAAAATTAGATAAATAGTAATCTTGACTTCTAAGAGGTTTCATATATAGATATAGATATATAGATAAATATCGATTGTAAAAAAATAATTTTTAAATCTAATAAAGTATTTTATTTAGAAAAAAAGATATGAAAAGATTAATACTTATTGAGTGTGAAGCCATAAAATAATCTTCAGGTATTAAAACATACACTTCAAATTCAGTTGATATATGATATAACGTTCATTGACATCAATTCTAATAAGAAAAAAATTAAAGAAACAAATTTAAAGAGAGAATTTAATAGAAGGTTTTATTTAATTGTAAGTAACATCATAAAGTGAAAAATAAGAGAGGGAAAGAAAAATTTTAAAAAAAAGGAGAAAAGGAGAGAAAAAAGATAAATTCAAATGCGGTTCATAAAGAGCGTCACGTCACCGAGTTGAAAACCCTCCTTCGTAAACATATAGATTTTATTATTTATTTATTTTATTTTTTATTTAATGCTTTTAGAATTTTCCTTTTCCACCTTTCCTCCATTTTTCTTTTTTTATTTCTTTCCATTTAATTCAATATCTTCTTCCTTTTATTTTGTAAAAATAAGAGAGGGAAAGAAAAATTTAAAAAAAAAGGAGAAAAGGAGAGAAAAAAGATAAATTCAAATGCGGTTCATAAAGAGCGTCACGTCACCGAGTTGAAAACCCTCCTTCGTAAACATATAGATTTTATTATTTATTTATTTTATTTTTTATTTAATGCTTTTAGAATTTTCCTTTTCCACCTTTCCTCCATTTTTCTTTTTTTATTTCTTTCCATTTAATTCAATATCTTCTTCCTTTTATTTTGTAATTTACCTCCTTTGCCTCCTCATTCTTCTTCAATAATCACATTAAATTTATTTTTTATTTTTAAAAGAAAATTATAAATTATAAAATAATTTTTTAAAATAATTTTTCATCTCATTTTTTAGTTCTTTTTTTGTTAGATCTTAAAGCAATATCTTTTTGGAAAGATAAAATTATATATATATTTTAAATGTCAAATAAAAAAAGATAAAAAATAAAGTGGTTAAAAGGAAGAGTAAAACTAAAAACAGCGTAAGTTAAAAGAGCTAAGTATATATATATATATATATATATATATATATATATATATATATATATATATATATATATTTATGTTTTATTATTTATTTAATACTTTTAGATTTTTCTTTTTATTTTTTTTTCTATTCAATTCAATATCTTCTTCCTTTTATTTGTAATAATTTGCCTCCTCATTCTTCTCCAATTATCACACTAAATTTATTCTTTACTTTTAAAAGAAAATTATAAATTCGTTATTATTAGTAACTTTTCATACCATTTTAATATTTCATATTTGTCATCCTTTTTAAATCAAAAGAGTAGAGAAGAAGAACTTACACTTTTTCATGCTCTTCATTCTTTATAAAAATCAAAAGCGTTGAAAAAAAAACTTACACTTCATTGTGATCGTCATTCTGACGATTGATGAATTGATTTTCGATGTTTAGTATGTTGAGTTCTTTCTAACATGATTTAGTTCTTCTTTTGTTAGATGTTGAAATAATAATATAAAAAAAACTGACACTGTATAGTGATCGCGTTGACAAATTAATTTTTGATCTTCGGTATGTTGAGTTATTTCAAAAAATATGATTTTATTCTTCTTTTGTCAGGTCTTGAAATGATTTCTGTTGAAATAATAGGATCAATTCCATATACAAACAAATCAATTTCATATACAAACAAATTCATACAAATATATTCTAATGAATTCAGTTATACAAATAATCAAAAAATTTATTTTTTGATTTACCTGGGACAGCAAAATTTCTCTTGCAATGATTCTTTTATTTTGTTAATTGGCCTTCAAATTGGAGAAAAAAAAATCTTACCTTCAAGTTATGTGCTCTCTTCTCATGTCTAAATTTTATGTCTTTTTATTAATTAATTGCAATAATTGACAACCGTTATAACTTTTCATACTTTAATAATAAAGATATCCTTTAAGTTTAAACTTTTCAGTTTTCTCTTTAATTACAGTTAATAGATAAATAAAAGATGTTTAGTATATATTTTATGTAAAGAAATAATGAAAAAAACTCAAAAAATTAAGAAAAAAGATAAATAAGAATGCTGCTCATACAGAGCGCCACATCATCAGGTTGAAAACCCTCCTTTATATATATAATATATATATATATATATATATTATATATATATATATATATATATATATATATATAGATAAGTGTTGTTTTAAATAATCAAGAATATATTAAAAATGTTCTTCCAATTTTTCTTCTTTAAATAAAGAAAGTTTTACATAATAAACAAATTACTAAAGACTTACACTTCAAGGTATTTATTATAGATAAATTAGTAAAAACACTTTTTGTTTTTTTAGAAATAAGTAATTTTTTAAAGCATGTGTTCAAACTAAAAATA
Organism: Jaltomata sinuosa; assembly: GCA_003996215.1. Taxonomy (NCBI): domain Eukaryota; kingdom Viridiplantae; phylum Streptophyta; class Magnoliopsida; order Solanales; family Solanaceae; genus Jaltomata; species Jaltomata sinuosa. Next base: position 543,938 of record QJPP01007215.1, read on the forward strand.
CCACTTATTTAAAAATGGATGAAGTAGTTGGTGCCTTGGTGGACCAACCCTAATGACCAGCTAGTTACTAATTTTTCATTACTAAAAAGGATAAAGGGTCTTAAATTTGCTAAAATGAAATAATTGTGTTCATCTTTTAAAACAGTGTCTTGTTCTTACTCTTTTTATTATCAAGTAGCTCGATTTTGATTTGTGAATTAATGACAACAGTTAAAGGACAAATTAGATATTTCACCCGGTTCAGGGGCAAGTTCGATAATTTTTCTTTTCTTGCACAAGATTTTTTGCAAACAAGTCATTTAAATCTAACTAAAGGTAATTAATAAGTTGTTTGGTCAAATTTTTAAAATCTATTTAATTCTTTGTTAAAAGTGGTTTTAAAAAAAAGTTTGTATAATAGTAATTTGTGTTTGGCTAATCAATTTGTAAAATACTTTTACAATATTAGAGCACCAATTTGTGTTTGGTGAAAGCTTTCAAAAGATGCTTCTAAAAATAATTTGCATTTTTTAGCTTTAAAAGAACTTGAGCTACTACTCAAAAGTGTTGGGATATATACTATTAATCATGGTATATACTATTGACCGTGTGTTTAGATATAGTATTTATTATAGAACAATTGTTAAATCAATTTTAATAAAAGATTTAATACATCATGTATTTGTTTATGTGTTCGTTTACTTATATAGTAGACTATTTAGTGTATAAAGTTTTAGTTTATATACAGAGGATTAAATCATCGGTTCTTATAAGTATAAAGATTTTTGTTCACAATCTAGGATGGAAACTGGACAAGCCATCGGTATGATTGTAGCATAAGATTAAATGTAATTTATCTTGATTATGGGAATGGTGTAGTTCCGACTTCTTGTGCTAGTGCATTTTGTATGTATTGAACGGGATCGAGCAGAGATAGATGTTTTAGACTGACTGATAAAAACACATTCTCTAAACTATTAAATGTACTTATATTCTCAATCTTGATATAACTATTATGAGCTGTATGCATTAATTATCATTTTAATTTATTAAAAGGTGAGATCTGAGATGGCAATATGCCTGATAGATTGAATGATAATAATATATATTGGTAAAATAATAAGTTAGTTGATAGAATCCATGTCTCGGTATAGAGATTGATGATATGCCTTTTTGAGAAGCTTATAAGTCACTGTGTCAAATCTTGCAAGTGGGTTTTTATGAATCCGACACATGAAATAAGTTAAGCAGTGCTCAAGAGGAAATTAATCATTAGATTGAATTCGTCAGTAATTTAATTTATTGATTAGTATCAGTAATCTTAACATGGAGAATTACCCAAGTGTTTAATGGAGAATTTCACAATATAAATAGAAGAGTGCAATTACGAATTTTTAGTGGAATGATTTGTAATTTATTATGGTAAGAATAATTCAAATCAGAATTTTGAATTATTTCCATAATAGGGAGCCTCAGTAATTAATTCCGTGGTCCCTGCAGTGCCCATATTTAACTAGAACTCAGAATCCTATTTTCTAGGGAAAAGGGAAGAAAACAGGCGTTTATTTTCTTGTTAGAAAACAAACGGGTTTTTGTTCTCCTTTTTGGATTAGGAAAAATATCTCTATAAGTAGGGATTCTCCTAACCTAGAAAATCAATCAGTTTTCTATGCGATACTTGCCCACCCAAGTATTGAGAGAGTTCGGCTGTGAATTTGGGATCACTGCAGAATCGGAGTCGGACTTACAGACTTGCTTGATGATATGTGTTCACGCTTAAAGAGGTATTTATCAAACTAAATTTCAGCAAGTTTATGTGTTTTAGCATGATCGTATGTGTTCTAGCATAAACGGATGTGTTATCTATTATTTATGTAAGCAGTATATTTCTGAAATGCTTCCGCTGTGCATATGTCTTCCAACAATTGGCATCAAAAGCCATGATTGCATCTAAATAGACAACCTAAAATATATATTCGTATATATGTTGTACGATTATGACCATGAATATGTTGTATATTTTGTGTCGGTTTTGTACCGGAAAGAAAAAGCGGACAATGATATTGTTTCCGCCGCTACGCCGACGAGAAGAATCCAAGATAAGGCTGGAGCTGGACCAACTTTTGTAAATTTTTTTTTTTTGTGATTGAGTTTAATTAAAAATAATAATAATAATAATAATAATAATAATAATAATAATAATAATAATAATAATAAAAATTGAAAGTTAGTGGTTGCATATTAGGTTCTCACGGCAGTGACAATTTTCTTGGTATTTTGACCAAAAAGAATTCAAACAAGAGCATGTTGCTTGGATTTAATCGGCCAAGGATTAGCCTGAATTTGGAGAAAAGGAGGATTCTAGAAGTCCCAAATTATTTGAAATTGGTTAGTGAATTTAGAATGTTTGGCGGCTGTATCACATGACCTCTTTTGTGATTGGTTGAAAATTCCAAAAAAAAATAATTGGGTGATGGCTAGAATTTCTACTTAAAAGTAGAGAAAGAATGTCAATTTTAATTATAAAAATATTGCCAACTGCTTTTCTATTTTTTCTTTGGCTTTGTTTTGGTTGGCTAATTAAAACAAAGAGTCAATAATAGTAATTAGGCTTGTTGTAGTTTAAGGTTATGGGCAGTGAGTTAGCAATTCACCAACAACATTGTGATTTAACTCAGTTTTCCATGGAATTTGTGTGCACGTTGATTACATGAGTATTATTATTATTATTATTATTATTATTATTATTATCTCATCATATGTATATGATATTGTATAAATTAAGAATTTATGATTAATAAATAGTGTTGTTAAAATGGTCTATTTATTTGTAATCATTAAAAATTCTTAGTAATTTTATACATGTGATATTATTGAATACATAAATTGAGAATTATGATTGATAAATAGGACCTACGAAAGTGGTCTATTTATTTGAATCATTGGAATATGCTCAATGTATCATGTGTAAATTATCCTGGATAAGTGTATACTCAGAGTAAAGATTTATCTTAAGATGCTAGTAACACTCAATTGATTTATGAAAAGAGATATCGAAGTTTTCATTCAGAAGGAGAAAACGTATCTTGGGTTCTCATGTATATTAAACGAGAGGATAATTTTTTATAAGAAGGTGTTGTGTCTTAACCAAAGGAAGGATACAACGTATGCCTTGTGCTCATGAGATAATTATAAAAGCAAACGAAAATCCTTAATCAGATTAGTTAATCTTCAAATTACGCTAAAACAGTTGTTCTCTGGATTTGGTCATAGTTTGGCAATCATGATATTCATGATCTCCGATTGACCTGAAATTTGGTGAATCCATCAAAAAGGATGAGTTTTAGATAATTTGGCGGATTAAAATTTGATTTGTATATGAAAAAACTATTCTTTATATCAATTTTGTTTATGTTAGATCTGGAACATGATTACACATGGTAATTTAGCATGAATTGAGATATGATAAGAATGTAGTTCGTATGTTCAACTCCAAAAGGTGCTTAAGTCACTTTATTTTCGAATTTGGTCATAGATTTGGAGATTTGAAATTTTACGAACTCTGATTGACCTGAAATTCAATAGGTTCATCGGAAACGACCCAATAAGCAATACTCACTACTTATCACGTCATATTTTGGCTGTTTGAGATCGTTTAGATGGTGTTTTGGTCATTTTTTTGTTTTCTGAAAATTAATTTTAAGGAAAATAAATCGGTTATGATCTAATGGGGAGATAGATAGTTTCTCTATGGTCTTTAATGACTAAATTATAGTGAAGTATTAAGTTCATGTGTTGGTTTTAGACCTTCCTCCATATCGGATGAAATTAGTACAAGTCACTAGATTTAATTTCTAATTTTGATAATCTATATTAACTCTCCCTAACTGAGTAATATATGATTGGATCAATGAATTTAGAGATAGTGATATTCACTTGGTTTAAATTAACAGTATACTCTCTATCTGAATTAGCTCTTGTTTCAATTTCTCAAAGTAAATATCTGACATCACATATTTATGTTGCATGAATAGTACTTTTTTCCCAATGAAATTTACTGTTCAAGATGCATGGATACTAATGTGGTGTGTTTTGAGTTTTAATATTAAATAATTATATAAATATGCTATTTTTTTGAAAATAGTATTGAGATTATTTAAATAGATTTTAAAATTTTGTTCTTTGTTCTTGATTCATGTACATTAGTATGTTAATAGTATGTGATAAGAATTATTGAAGGAAAAAATTTGAATCTTATTTTGGTAAAAAAAAAACTCTTTTTTCAATCGAATTGATCATGATTTTGAAATTCGAGACTCTGATTGATCTGAAATTCGGTAGGATCATCAGTGATGGCCTAGTGAGAAATATATGTCATTTTTGACGATTTGGGCCGTTTAGATGAATTTTTGATCAACTTTGATTATAAGGATTCTTCCCATCATCACCAAGATTAAATAGTAGTGAAGTATTAAGTTCATGTGCTGGCTTAGACCTTTCTCCATATCGGATGAAATTAATACAAGTCACTATGTATTTAATCACTAGTTTTGATAATTTATATTAACTCTCCTAAACTGAGTAATATATGATTGAATCAATGAAACTAGAGTTGATTTTCACTTGACTTAAACTAACAGTAGACTCTCCATCTGAGTTAGGTCTGTAAAAGTTCATGGAGTGAATAATCAGTCATTGTATATGTGTATTGCATGGATAGTTCTCCAATCCCATCGATTGGCTATTCAAGATGCGTGAATACATATGTACTTAATGGGCCCTGAATTTTATTATTCAGGTTATTCGATATATTATGATCTATTTAATATGTTATCTCAAAGTTTCAATAGATTTTACTGGTTCACTTATTACTGTTTAACAAATTTTATCAGAGATAAGACTTTAACCCAAATAATGCATTGTATATGTGCCTTATGTTAGAAAGAATTTAATTTTAGTTTCTAACTAAATAAGAGATGGATACTTAATTTATTTTTCTTGTAACTCTTGAGTTATTGAGTTTGATAAATATTTTGTCTCTTGTTGTGCATTGATGCATTGACTCTAAATTATTGCTATCTCTCATAAATTGAAAAATATCAATCTATCTCAAAAGAGAAAATACTCTTTAGAATTGAATAAAACTTATATGTACGCTAGCGTCTATGTTATTTTTTTCTAGATAGAACTTTTAGGTTGGTCAATGTGATGGACTTCAAAGTTCATTGAAAGTGAAGACACTACCAACTTGTGAGTCTTATTAAGAAGGAGAAAAATAACTAAGAGACCTTTCCTCTTAATATAACAAAGAGGTAGTGATAAGTTAGAAATAGTCCATTTTGATTTATGTAGAAAAATGAACGTTCAGTCAAGAGGTGATTTTGAGTATTACGAAACACTCCCTAAAGATTACTCATGATATGAATATATTTATTTGATGCTTCATAAGTATGAATATCTTGATAAACTTAAAATATTTAAGACAGAAATGAAAAAGTATCATGAGAAATATATTAAGTCATTGCGATCTGATCGTAGTGGCGAATACCTCTTTGCAGAGTTCATTAATCACTTATCTGATAGAGTGATTATATTTCAATTGTCTACATCTGATACTCTATAATAGATTGGTGTAAAAGAGAAAAAATATAGACTCTTACGGAGATGATAAGATTAATGATTGACTTATTCATAGTTGTTTCTTTTTCATTTTGCGATATGTCTTAAGAATTGCATATTACATTATGAATTTAGTTTCTTCCAAGTTAGTATCTTTGACAACTATAGAACTGTAGATTTGACGTAAGTCTAGTCAGTAAAAAAATCGAATATAGAATTATCCAGTACATATACTGAAAGGGAGGAACAAACAAATTGATATTAAGAACGTATATGCTTATTGGATATCCAAAAAGAATGAAAGAAGGTTTATTTTAATATCCTAAAGAAAATAAGATAATTATTACACAATTATCGATTTTCTAGAAAAGGACTTTTTAATAAACTATGTTCCTAGAAGTAAATTAGCTTTACAGAAACTGATCAAAGAAATAACAAATGAGTCAACTGAAAATTCAGATGCTCAAGAATATCTAACGGACATGTCAGAATTGATGTTCCATTGCATTTATGTAGTGGGAGAAATGTTAATAGACTTGTCTATGTCTTAGATAGTGATACTCTTTATCTGAGTGGAAATGATGTGAGCATAGAACACGACATGAAGAAATCATTAGTATTTCAATACCGAAAGATTTTGTAGAAAATATTAAGATTCTAGAACATGAAAGTGTGACTATAGCAGTAGTACCTAGTCGTAATGGGAGAATCATAACAGAGATTGATTTGTTACATATTTTGTGAGAGTTTCATGATAAAACTCACACTCATGGAGTATTTCACGATAGGATACTTGAAGATCTAGTACCAAATCGATCAGTTACGACGAAACACTACTAGACGAGGTTGCATAAGAAAATAACTTGGTAAGATCCTTTTGATAAGTAATATAAAAGGATTGTCTGTGAAAGTTATAGATGCATTGTTAAGAGTATAAGTGGGAGATTGTCAATGTATATGCTATTAATCATGTGTTAAGACATAGTATTCTATCCATTGTCAAAGGTGAAACATCAAAGTGGGAGATTGTTAAGGTATATATTATTAACCATGCGTTTAGATATAGTATATTATAACAATTATGATGGTTAAAAGCCTAAGTGGGAGACTGTTAGGATATATACTATTGATTGTTAAGATATATACTATTAACCATGCGTTTAGATATAGTATATTATAATAATTGTGATGGTTAAAAGTCTAAGTGGGAGATTGTTGGGATATATACTATTAACCATGGTATATACTATTGACCATGTGTTTAGATATAGTATTTATTATAGAATAATTGTTAAATCAATTTTAATAAAAGATTTAATAGATCATGTATTCGTTTATGTGTTCGTTTACTTATATAGTAGATGATTTAGTGTATAGAGTTTTAACTTATATACAAAGGATTAAATCATCGGTTCATATAAGTATAAAGATTTTTGTTCACAATCTAGGATGGAAATTGGACAAGCCATCGGTATGATTGTAGCACAAGATTAAATGTAATTTATTTTGATTATGGGAATGGTGTAGTTCCGACTTCTTGTGCTAGTGCATTTTGTATGTATTGAACGGGATCAAGCAGAGATAGATATTTTAGACTGACTGATAAAAACATATTCTCTAAACTATGAAATGTACTTATATTCTCAATCTTGATATAACTATTATGATCTGTATGTATTAATTATTATTTTAATTTATTAAAAGGTGAGATCCTGAGATGGGTCAATATGCCTGATAGATTGGATGATAATAATATATATTGGTAAAATAATAAGTTAGTTGATAGAATCCATGTCTCGGTATAGAGATTGATGATATGCCTTTTTGAGAAGCTTATAAGTTTTCACTGTGTCAAATCTTGCAAGTGGGTTTTTATGAATCCGACACATGAAATAAGTTAAGCAGTGCTCAAGAGGAAATTAATCATTACATTGAATTCGTCAGTAATTTAATTTATTGATTAGTATCTGTAATCTTAACATGGAGAATTACATAAGTGTTTAATGGAGAATTTCACAATATAAATAGAAGAGTGCAATTACGAATTTTTAGTGGAATGATTTGTAATTTATTATGGTAAGAATAATTCAAATCAGAATTTTGAATTATTTTCATAATAGGGAGCCTCAGTAATTAATTTCGTGGTCCCTGCAGTGCCCATATTTAACTAGAACTCAGAATCCTATTTTCTAGGGAAAAGAGAAGAAAACAAGCGTTTATTTTCTTGTCAGAAAACAAATGGGTTTTTGTTCTCCTTTTGAACTAGGAAAAGTATCTTTATAAGTAGGGATTCTCCTAACCTAGAAAGTCAATCAGTTTTCTATGCAATACTTGCCCACCCAAGTATTGAGAGAGTTCGGCTGTGAATTTGGGATCACTGCAGAAGACTGCAGAATCGGAGTCGGACTTACAGACTTGCTTGATGATATGTGTTCACGCTTCAAGAGGTATTTATCGAATTAAATTTCAGCAAGTTTATGTGTTCTAGCATGATCGTATGTGTCCTAGCATAAACGAATGTGTTATCTATTATTCATGTAAGCAGTATGTTTCTGGAATGCTTCTGCTATGCATATGTCTTCCAACAACAAATACTTATTTTTTTCCTAAAAAGTTGATCAAACACCTAAACTCTCTAAAATCTATATATACTTAAAAGGAGAAAAGTTTGCCTAGGATTTTGCCAAGTGTTTGATTAGGATATTGCCATGTGTACAATATTAGGACAAATTAGTTAAATTAGGTAATAATTAGTTAGTAATTATTATTTTTGAATTTGAATTTAAAAATAATTAAATATTCATATTTTTTTAAAAAATATATATTTTAAATCTTCTATAATTCCATTCAATGATCCACGGCCAATTTTTTTAATAGACATTTGTTTTATTTCTTAAGAAAAAAATCAGTTTTACTAAAATAAATATATATCTATATATACTTAAAAAGAGAAAAGTCTAGCCTAGAATTATGTCAAGTGGTAGCTTAGGGTAAAGACATGTGGTAATTTTAGGATAAAAATAGTTAAGTTAAGTAATAATTAACTAACTTTTGAACTTTTGAACTTTTAAAAAATTCCAAATTTGATAGTTATTATGTTTTTCAGTTTTAATAATTAAATTATAGAGAATAATTAAAATACCGAAAAAGTGAAACTTTAAAAACTTCTACAAAATAACCAAAAAATAGGTAAATTCAAATACTTTAGTTTATTTTTTCTTCCTGTTTTTAATATTTAAATCCTACAACATTATAAAAAGACTCAATAAATAGAAACTTTTAAAACTTCTATAAAATAACTAAAAAACCCAGTAAATTCAAGTAAATATAGATAAACAAAAATGATTCTGTAACAAAAATTTCTACACTTTTTATTTATAACTGAATTTTAAATTCAGAATTTCAATACTTTAGTTTTTTTACTCTTCTTAATATTTAAATTTTACAACATAATGAAAAGATCCAATAAATAGGAACTTTAAAAACTTCTACAAAATAATAATAAAAAAACCAGTAAATTCAAATGAATATAGATAAACAAAAATGATTATTCTACACTTTCTGTTTGTAAAAAATAACTGAATTATAAATTCAGATTATCTTAATACCCCTTTTTTCACACTTTTAAGTTTCCAAAAAAATTGATTTGAACGTTTTTTTTATTTTTATTTTCTCAATTTGAAATTGCAAACCTATGTTTTTTTGAAGATTAATAAATTTTACATTTAAAGGGGTAAAATAAAATAAAAAAACAGAAAATAACAACAACAAAAAAAGTGGTGAAAACTACCTAAATTCAACTGGACAACGTACCCCATTCTCCCATTTCCCCCACGTACACACACACATACATACAACGGACGTAACTGCATTTATCTTATCCAAATTATAAATTTTTTAAAATTGAAAAGATAAAATTTCAAGTTTTACCGTGCAGTAAAAGAATTATTTATATATAATGGCATTGTGTTCAAGGAGTATGATTGTAGAAACACAATGAAAATAGTAGACGAAAATGGAGAATTCTGTGATATTGAGAGGAGTCGGTGTTGGAGGAAAAATTGACGATGACAAATGCGAGGAAGCTGCTAAAAGTATCACAACTGGAGATGGTGAAATTGAAGCTAAAACAAATTGAAAAGAATTGTATTTTGCACTCGAAATTTCTTTAGATCTGCTCTGAAATTAGTTCGAATAATGATCAAGGCATCAAATCGTGAAGATTCTAAATGATTCTCAAACTGTCATTGTTCTTGGAAATGTTGTGTTCCTTAGGCATGATCAGATTGATTTTTTTCTTAACTTTTTCCATTCATCTTTTATTAATCTTTTCTCTAGGCTATTCATAACTATTTTTTTGACAGAGATACGCATGAAGATAAATTACTATTTACTACTGTGTGACTATTTGGTAGTAATTAGCAGAGCATTACATAGAAATTAGATAAATTTGTATTTTTTTTGTTTATTAAAATGTTGGGAGTCTATCAAAAACTGATACTAGCATTTTTATGTTTTTTCTCCAGACAAGAAAATGAAACAAAGTTACTCCAAAATCTCTAAAACGAGATGGTAACTTTTATAAAGGAGTGGACCAGTCAGATCATTTTCATAGACACAAAATATAAATCCTTAAAAAGTTGAAGAACTCAATCAATCACCTAATTTTCTTCATCAGTCAAACAGTACTTAATTTTTGGATTTGGCTGCAGTTTTCTACTACCATTTCTTTGTATATTGATTTACATTTTTTTTTATCTTGAATTGAGGGTAATTAAGTTAATTATTTATCTATTTGAATTTAAATATAAAATTTTTAAAAACTTATATTTGACTCAATTCAACGTTACCTATAGTTTATTTAAAACACACATTATATATTTATATTAATTTGTAGATATAAAAACAAAAATAAAATAAGAACTGAAAAAAGAAGAAGAGAAAAAACAAACTAAAATAAAACTACCTATGCACGTTCCTTACCCCCATTTTCCCACTAACTCACAATTCACAAACACACACATCACGTTTCAATTTTAAATTATTTAAGAATAAAATTAAGTAACAAATAATTAAGGATAAGCCTCCTAGAAATTAGGATCAAAAACAAAGGAAAGAAGAAAAGAAAAACAACAACTAAAAAAAAATGTGACAAAATGGAACACGATTCTACTACTGAAAAATGACCTAAATTGGTGCCATACTTTTCTACTGATTATTATTGTTATCATTATTATCATTAAGAATTCTTTTAAAAAGAAATTTCATATAAAAAGTATTTTATATTATTGACTATTTCATATTAAATATGAAATATACTGGAATTATATAATAAAAAAAATTAAAATTATCAAAGTATAATCACTATAAAACAGAAAATTAAATAATGTATTGTTAATGAATATACCAAAATTATTCTATACATTGAATATTTCAATTATTAGGACAACCCAAAAATAATATAATTTGAAAATATTAAACTATACCCACAATGCACCCACACCTATGATGAATAGATATTTAGGAATACATATTTATCTTTTCTTATAAATTTTTGACTTTTATCTTTATTTTTTCTATTTGTATTCTATATTAAGAAAATAAAAGTCATTATAACTGTTGTTAACTCTTTCAGATATGATCAACGATAGTTTATTTTGAAGGTCCATCAAACAAAAAATATAGAAGAGCAGTTTCTCTTTGAAACTTGCGGGCAATTTTTGTCAGTGTTTTCTCTTCTCTATTTCTCTATCTATATATATCACATAAATTCATATGCATCCAAACAATTTGTAAAGAGAGTATATTGATCACTTTTTTTATGGGCATTATTTCATTTGTCATACAGTGTTATTTCTATGTCAATAGTATTCTTAGTTTGTATTTGTATTTGTATTTTTTGTCAAGTTCAAGAATAATTTGTGATTACTGATTAATAATTTTTTATTTTTTTTATCGAAAAGACAAGAATGAATAAAGAAATCTCAAAATCAAGTGTTTAGCCACTCTCTTGAGAATGTTATAGAGCTTCACAATTCTGCCAATGCCTTCCTCTTTGATTGTGATGGTAAGAAAAAATTCGCTTCATATTACTCATTTTCATATCATGTAATTTTGTACAAGTTTTTATTTATTTTTATAAATAAATTCTTCTCACCCCTTTATAGGTGTAAATTAATTCGACAAAAAATTGATCGATAACGTTCTCAAATATTAAACTTGCTTCGTTTCCATGTATTTCCTGTTTTTTCTTTTTCTATTATTTTATTCCCAAAAACAAATAGAAATTAATCGATGACAAGATTTTTTTAATATTATATTAATATATAGTGCTACGACTATTTAGAGATTTTCTCATTTTTAATGTATAATTCTTATGCAGACTTATGAATTCCTAAATCAAGGAAAATAGCATGTTGCAAGTTCTTATTTATGGCATTGTCACTTTTTAATCTTTTTTTCAATTTGAATTTGACTCACAAATTTTTGTTTGGCAAAGAGTGTGAAAAACATAAAATTTACATAATTTATTTCTTTAGTTAATTAAATTATAAAACTATTTAGTTGAATATGATCCATCTATGTCGACTTATATATAATATGTGCTTTTGAAAGAAAATATAACCTATCTTTTGATTGATAGAAGTTATCTACTTGAATTTCAATTGTAAAAAAAGAAGATAAATCATGTGTTTAGTCGATTTATCAAAAAATAAAAATTTAAATATAAATATAATAAATTGACATCATCGTGAGAGATTTTTCTGTTAATATAATAACATATTTTTATAATTAAAATTAAGACAAGATTAATATATAATAAAATAATTAATTATTGATAGTTAATATGAAAAAAATGTTCATCCTTCTCATAAATATACGATTTTATACATGAAATTTTGCATATTGCTAAATCTTTTATAGATATCACATATGTCTATGTTCTTACCACATCCTTATAAATACACATACCTTCATCATCTCATTTTTTTAATGCATTGTGTATGTCTCACACGACACTCACATATATACACATTCACTATATAGTACAATTAAGATCATAAAATTTCTAGAGAAAAAGGAAAAGGACACATCATAATATATTGGTATTTTTTCATTAAAAAAATATCATAATATATTTAAGAGGATAGAAGAAAGAACAACACAAACAGAGCAAGACACAAAAAGAGAAAATTAAAGAATTATAAACAATTTTTAGAAAATCAAAGAATATTTTAGAAAAGAGTAATATATAATGATACTAAATCAAGTGGCGAACTAATAAAAGATCATACCATAAATGTAAAAAATAGCTGTAATAGTGATTCACCGTAAAAAAAATATAACAAACAAAAAAATTATTTGATGACTATATAATTGATTTTCCTTAACATTATAATATTTTATTATTAGGCATATTTCTTAGAGAAACAAAATTATAGTTTATCAAATAAATCAAATCATAATTGTTTTAACAATTCTAATTTTTTGCATATGGTTCATATACAATTGTTTCTATTATTTCTCTCCGCTATTTTTTTTTCTGAAATAATTCACGCATCGCCCTGACACGTATACTAGTATACTTAAAAGGAGAAAAGTTTGCCTATGATTTTGCCAAGTGTTTGATTAGAATGTTGCCATGTGTACAATATTAGGACAAATTAGTTAAATTAGGTAACAGTTAGTTAGTAATTATTATTTTTGAATTTGAATTTAAAAATAATTAAATATTCATATTTTTATAAAAAATATATATTTTAAATCTTCTATAATTGCATTCAATGATCCACGGCCAATATTTTTAATAGACATTTGTTTTATTTTTAAGAAAAAATCAGTTTTACTAAAATAAATAAATTTAAAATTGATTAACAAAAAAGTAATAGAATTAAAAAAATTAAAAAAAATGTGGATCCTTTGAGAAATAGAAACTTTAAAAAGTTCTAACATATAACCAAAGAAACCCGTAAATTTAAATAAACATAGATAAATAAAAATAATTCTATAACAAAAATTTCTACACTTTTATTTATAAAATAATAATAACTGAATTTATATTGGACTATAAAAAATATGTGATTATCTTTAAAAATAAAAACAAAATGCAAATTTAAAAAGTAAATTCAAAAAATGGGTAACAAACATAATCCATACATAGTAAAAATGGGTAACAAACATAATCCATACATAGTTACATACCCATTATATAGGAAAATTAACCCACACCCTCAATTTAAGTTAAGTTAGTTATTAATTATTTGTTACTATTTAAAATTTACTTTTTTATGGTTGTTAACACTAATTTTTTTGAATTTTGAAATTTAAAAATTATTTTCAAATATTGTAACAAAAATTTCTACACTTTTATTTATAAAAAAAATAACTGAATTTATACGTGGATTATAAAAAAATTGTGATTATATTTTAACAAAACAAAATGCAAATTTAAAAAGTTGAAAGTGATAGTTTTTAGTTATATTTTTAAACCAATAAAAATATATGTGTCCTAAAACTAAGAAAAGATAACATGGGTTGTTATTATTTTTTCAAAAAAATTACATTGAAATGGAAGGTAGGATAAATTTCAAATTCATGTATACATACAAAATGCTTAAAACGTGACTTTGTTTAATTTAAATTCATGTACAAATTGAAGCAATTTCTTAAGACTATTTTTTTTAATAATAATAATATAATAATCTTTTTTTTAAAAAAGAAATTGGAGGTATAGGGAAAATGGAGAGGGGATTACAAGGTGGGGAATTGAACCCCCAACAAGGTGAGAGTTCAGTAGCCAACCAACTAAACTACTAAGATTCTCTATACTAATAATAATCGATTAACTACTTTGTGATTTAAATTATTTTTATAGAACTATTTAAATTTTGAATTGAGAAGCTAATCTATATATTATTAATAGTAATTCTAATTTTTTTCTTTTACTTTTCTCTTTTATTTAATAACTATTTTTTTTTTATATTTCTCCTAAAAAAATCTTACTAAAAGCTATATATTATTAATAGTAATTCTATTTTTAAAATCAATTTAAAAACTTATTGTCAAAAGTTCACTATAAAATTTAAATTTCGAACTGTAAAAAAACCCAGAAAAATCTTCTTTAAAATTTAAAATGCTAAATCAAACAATATGTGAGTGGACTTTTGGTGCATGAAGTGGATCATTCGTGTGGAAAATGGGGGTAGTTTTTTAGTATTTTTTTCTCTTTTTTTAAAAATTTGTTTTCCTTTATATCCAATTGGCAAAAAATTACACAATTTTAAAATCGAAAAAAAAATATAATAAAAACTAAAAACACAAAAACCACACAAATTTAAAATAGAAAAAAACTGTACCTATCAGTTCCCTATTTCTATAGCTTTTTGTTAGTTATTTTATTTTCCTTGCAGTTCCTTTTTTAAATTCAAAGACAGTTTTTAAATCATAGTAATGTTTATTACTTTGGATTGTAAAATGACAAATTATTAAAATAAAAAACAAAACTACGTTATTTGTTAGTTTTCAAAATATATAACCTTATCTTGAAACCTAATTATTTTCTCTCTCTCTGTTTTGACTTTATGTTAAATGATACAAAATTTAATAATATTTATATTTAAATGGAAACTACTAAGTTATTTGAAAAAAAAAAATTCTACTTCAACTACAGATAATAATATTTTAATTTTTTCTGCATATAATTTAGAAGTACGTTTTCATCATTGGTGACTGAGAAAATTTTATAATGTTAATAGTTATTTTTATACATTTGGCCAATTTAAGACAAAATTTATTAATCTATTTAATTAGATTTAATTTAGATTAAAATAGAAATCATTATAAAATATCTGAATTTGATTTAAAAATAAACACAGTTTAAAAAAAAATACAAAAAATAAGAAGAGAAAAAACAAAAAGAGAAATGACCAAAAATTTTTTTTAGAGAGAAACTTAACTGAAACTAGCCTAACTGCACGTTCCTTACCCCCATTCCCCCCCACTAACTCACAAACACAGTAACACACACATGCAAGTAACACACACATGCACACGTTTTTCGAATATTAAGCAGTTTAAATTTTTGAAATTACTTATAACTGTGTTCTTCACAATTGAAGTTTATCCTGTTTATTATATTAAGACACAATCACTTTCAAAATATACAATTGTGTTCTTCACAATAAAGTTATTTAAATATTTTTCATGAGCAGTAGAGATCAGAATCAAGGATGAATAAATTTGCAAGGAAAAGTAAACTAACGATTATGATTTTGTTGTAATATATTTAACACGTTTTTTTTTCTTTTTCCTTTTACTTTTTCATCTTTTGACTTTCTTTTAAGATTATGAAGATAATAGAACACATCAATGAACGAGAGACTCAAAAATATATTGATTTTGTGATATTAATAAAGAAAAATGGGAAAGAAACTGCTTATTTCCTTTCTCAAATATACTCAATTTGTCTTCTGATATGTATTGTTTCATCATCGGATATCAAGTATAAATTTTCGTATGATACTCTTTTTGTTTCAAATTTCGGTATTTGATGTGAATTTATAAAGTTATGCTCTTTGCTAAATATTTTTCATAAGCAGGATAGTGTAGATCGAGATCCAGAATCAAGGATGAATAAATTTGCAAAGAAAAGTAAGTTAACGATCATGATTTTATTGCAAAAATATATTTAACACTAATTTTTTTCTTCTTATTTTTTACTTTTTCATCTTTTGACTTTCTCTTAAGATTAGGGAAATAATAGAACACATCAATGGAAGAAAGATTCAGAAATATATTGAATTTGTGATTGGACAACATGATGGATAAAATGAAGCAAATATATACACAACTGGATGGTCTAATCTGCACTCTATATTCTTCTTTTATTTCTATTTAGGTATGTCTCATTTTTTTTTTAAAAATATGTTAGTTTTATTTTAATTTGAGAACACAAATAATTCAATTGACATGTTAAATTTTATTATCTCCCAAATACAGAGAAAGAAAGAATATGCATCGTTTAAGGCTGGGATATGATAGAGTATTGAAGAGATATGAAAGGTACATTTTCTTTTAAAGAAATATATATATAAAACGGGGATTGAAAAATGGGCACAAAAATTGGAGAAGGGTAACATGAACGGGGATAGTAATAATCGAGTACACGTCTATTAAGTAATTTTATAGGATTAAGTTAAGATGCAAATGATAATAGGAGTATTTTATTAAATCATTCAATTTCGCTCACCTCTAGAAAATTATTTTAAAAGTACAAATTTCTACACTACAACCTATTTTAAATTTAGATTTTTCAAACATATGTTTTTTTAAAATCAAGTTTAAATAAAAGTAAAATTGCCAAGTGGAGAAAGTGCAAATTAAACAATAAATTAGAAATTTTAATTTTAATTAAAAAATATGTAACTTAGAGAATCCCAAACACATTAGCCTAAACTAACGTAAACCCCGTAATTCTTAAAAAAAGCCTACAACATGGCAAAGCTGTGATTACTTTTTAAATTTGAACTTAAAGTGATTACCTAAAATGCTCATGCACGTACACATTATCTCTAAAATCCAATTAAAAGAATTAATGGATCTTTTCTTTTTTAAATGAGTTATGTTATTTGCTGAAAGTTTTCATTCTTTATATCTTTATCTTTTTCTTTTTTGAGGATGAGCAGGTTATTAGATGACTAGCTGAAGAAAACTTGAATATATTCTTAGAGAAAGAAGTTTTCCATCATAATCAAATCCACATCTTCACCATCATCTCTTTCTATTGTTTTCATGTTTGTTGATGTTCATGACAACTTTTTTTATATGAATACATGTATTGAGTTTATACTTTGTGACTGGTTTTCGAGAATATATTATTAAATATTTACTCTCAATTTTTGTATATATTATTTATCATCATCTTTAATGGTGTATGCTTATATATTTTGTATTTATTTCAATAGATGGACTAATTCAATGTGTCTCAAATCACTTTTAATGACAGATAAAAGAGAATTTATTTGGAGGATTAATGGATTGTAGTAGGCTTGAACTCAAGCAGGGTGAGAAATATAGAAGGTGTTGAAAGTTATTGTGGAGAAGGGTTTGCACTTTGTAGAATGGACAAAAGAGAAATTTAGTTTCTCCCATCTGAATTACTTTAGCTTATTAATGCAAAAGTTGTCCCTATTTTGGTATTTTTTTTGAATTGTTAAAATGTCAATCTTTTTATTATTAAGTTTTAAAAAAAATGAATTTATCAGTAAATTGGGCATTATTTTTGCTTGAGAAATTGTAGCGATTAGTTGTTTCCTTGATTTGCAATTCTACAATGAGTTTTAAATATGTCCATATGCTATGACTTTTGATTTATCTATTAATCAATAATTTCATCGCTTTTTAATTATCTATTAATCAATAATTTCATCGCTTTTTAATTGTAACTTTTTTCTGCTTATAATTCACGAGACTATTAGTGATGGTTACTATGAGGGTGTTTGAATTAACTTATTTTAAGTGCTTTTGCCTTTTAATTTTTTTTATTATTATGATTTTGGGTATTTGAAAACGATAAAAAGTGTTACACACCTATTTTTTTTGGTAAAAGAATAAGCTAAAAACCAAAAATTCTTATGACTTTTAGCTTTTACCTTATATGCTACTCCCTCCGTCCAACAATTCTTGTGAACTATTAACTTTGCACACTTCTTAAGAAATTATAAATAGAAGAGTAATTTTACCATACCATCTTTCGAATATAATAAATACAATGTCTTGAAAAATGTAATAGGGAAATGACTATAATTAATGATAAGAGTAAATTAGGAACTAAGTGTAAAATTATCTCTTAATTTTATAAATTAGACAAATATTATTGGACATCTATTTTTGATATAGTGAACAAGTAAATATAAATGGAGAAAGTACTTTTAAAATAGTTAATTCAAACCCCCTTTATATCTTCGTCTATTGCAAATTCATGAAGGTTGTGAATTGTGACTTTTGAATGAAGAGTTTAGATGGAAGTGCATACAATTGGTAAATTAACAATAAACTAAACCATTTTAAATCTCGAATAGTACAAACATAATTTATTTTAAATTGTGTAGATTCAAAAACCTTACGGCGATGGTGCGTTGGGCAAATTAAAAAATGAATTGTGGACATTATTAAGATTTTTAAATTGAATTTAACTTTTTGCAGTTTAACTTCTTTCATGTTATTACGATGTTATCTTAGTATTTTTTAATCTGTTATCACTATTTAAGATGATCACAACTTAAAGAATTATCTGTCTCCGCTATAATTCCTTGAAATGATTCGCGCATATAGCGGGCACGTATACTATAAGTACTAAAAGAAAAAACTTTTGAGTTCCTAGAAGCATGGGCCAAAATGCCATAAGGCTTCATTTGTTTGCATTTAATGAAGGTCTTAATCTTTATTATTAAAAAAAAAATGTTTGAAAAAGTTTGTTTATTTTCAAGGTATGAATCTTAACCATTAATCGCATTTATTTTTTATGTTTCAACTACTTAATGGGATTGAATATATTTAAATGATTAAGATCGATAACAAAGTTTTAATATCATTAAGTTGTTTATTCAAAGATTTCTACAAAGATGAGAGTTCATCAATTTTGTTGATTCACCGCTATCACCATCACCCACCATTATCAACTATTATCATTGCCACCCACATCCACCACTAGCCACCATTTACAATCATTGTCAATCACTATTACCATAACAACGATCAATAACTATCGACAATCATCATCATCATTAACTACTATTATATATCGCCACCCACCATCATCATTTACCACCACCATTAGCTATCACTATCATTCACCACCACTATTAGATGTCAGCACTAACGATCATCATAAACCACTATTATCAGCCACCATCAACACTAACTACTACTCACAACACAATCATTAACTAACATCATCCCTAATCACATCCACAATTACCATCACCAATCACCATATAGTCTATTTTTTCATATTGATATAGTAGCAAATTAATTAAGTATTTTATTAAATTTTATATTTATTATTTTTTAAATAAAGGAAAATCTTATATATTCAAATGTTAAAAAATAAATAGTCTCAATTTTTTAATATTCAGATTTTAATATAGCATCTTAATATTTAGATGTGTATTCAGATTCACACACAAATTTTAATGTAAATTTTAATATTCAAATATGCATTCAGATTCAGTGATATCCGTGTTGGGGTTTATGCCAATGAATGACTTGAGAATTCAAAAGATCATTTTGTACATTGTGTTTTGAGTTATTTCATTCATTATTACAGATATGAGGAGTTGAATTGCCATAATGGGAATGATATGAAAAGTAACGGGTTGACAAAGAGATGTGACTTTATAGCAAGATTGAGAAAATTATCGATATTGAGACTTGTAGTCTGTGCTTTTGACTTAAGCATTATTTTGTATTAATATGCTTGTTGCATTCTATTTTTATTTATTATTGTGACCATGTATAGTCACTCGTACTCATTCCTTGGATGTCTGAACTTGATTTTTTATAAATGATGTTTGAAAAGACTTACATACGAATTTCATTGATTTATGACGACGTGGACAAGATTTGACTTGATTTACTACTTCATAATATCGTGGACAAAATTTGAATTCCCTTGGACATAATCTTGTTATGTATGTCTGTGGACAAAATTTGGCCAGATATATGGATCTCGCGAGTTCTCCATGGATGTCACCTTTCAACATGCATGCCACTATAAAGCATGTGCATATCGGTAGATTCATTTGGCGATTGCATCACATTGCGCCATATTTCATCATATTGCATCCTATATACGTGTTTTATGTATTTTTTGTGATATGTTATTGATATTAAATTGTTGAAACTATTTTGCATGTAGGGTTACTTTTAGCGTTTTTTATTCATTTTAATAATTATCTAAGCTTGGTCAGGTTATGATACCTTTTGAGTACTAGTATCAAAATACAAATCTCAAGGATTGTGATGGCATCTACCTCATCCCACTGTGATAGGTAAGCCTAACTTGAAAATTCAAATAAATCAAAAGGCAAAATAAACTAAATCAAAAATATCTCAAACTCAAGAAAATAACGACAATCATAATCCTACATATGTCAAACGATAATAGATAGAAAGGAACAAAACAGAATTGCAAAATATCTCAAGACTCAGCTGTCATGAGTATACAAGAGTGACTCTTAATTTGACTGACATAAATAGATAAAAATAACACTGCCTGAAAAGATAAATAGACAAAATATAATGATAGATGAAGTTGGATCTATCTCTGAAATTGGGAGCTCACCACAACTTCAAATAATGACTTAGTCACGGGGTCTGTTAGTACCTGAATCTGCATCAAAAGGATGTAGAGAAGTAGGGGTGAGTACAGTCCACTTATACTAAGTAGGCATCATAGACCGACTAAGATTAAGCAGTTACTATATCAAATAAAGAATGCTAAAAAAAATAATCCTGCATGCAGAAAAGTCACAGCAGTTCAATATCAGTAACAACATAATAAATTTTAATTATCACAAGAATTCAAATGATAATGCAATATAATGGTATGATATAATATGCAATGGCCATATCTCCTGGTATACACCCACCTCTAGCATTTATCGCTGCATAGATGGGACTCATGGGGGACTCGTGAAATCCATATCTTATTTCGTATATTTTAAAGTATATAATGGTAACAACCCTCTAGGTTATTTTCTCAATTTTTATGCATTTTTAGTATTTCAAGCTTTCTCACAGTGGGTACAGGTTATTTATGACTTGTCGGGATAGTCGATTCAGTCCCAGACAGTTCGTTTGTGTTTTAAGTCAATTTTTCTATTTTGAAACTCTTAAAATTGAAAGAGTTGACTTTGGTCAATATTCAAAGTAAATGGACTTGGATGAGAATTTTGTTAGTGTCGTTAGTTCCAGAGTGTAGATTTTGGGCTAGTGGGATCTTTAATTTGAGTTCCGAAGCTTCCAAACTTATTTTGGGCTATTGGTTGCTTTTTAATAAAAAATTAATATTTTAAGTGTGGAACTCACTTTTTATCAAAATGATCTCCATTGAGAATTTTATTAATTTTGTTGAGTCCATAATATTATTTTTAATAGAGTAGCATATTTTATTTACGTGCGTGAGATTCCGAATAAATTCTGAGGATCCATCCAAGTATTTTTGAATGTGGTTGAAATTGCTGGTTTTTTCACAACTAGTGCAACCAAATTTATCCTTCGCATTTGCAATGAGTTGGCCGCGTTTGCAGTGGCTCCACCACATTCACAAAGAAGGGGCTCTAGGCTCGGCTCTATTACCTCTTCACCTTAGCGAGGGGAGGGCCGCATTTGCGGTGGCCTCTTCCCGTTCGTGAAGGGCAATTCCCAGGTAGCATATAAATCTCTCCCCTTTGTTTTTAAAACCATTTCCAACATTTTTCTCTATTAATAAGAGCTTCAAGCTCAAAAAATTATTGAGGGATCATCTGGTAAAGCTTAGGGTCAGTTGGTGCTTGTCCGTGATCGTTCTCCCATCCTTAATTCGTAAGTTTTCAGTTCTAATTTTGTCAAATTCTCTATTTTTAATTCTTAATTTGTTATTGACTTTTGGGACTGATTTTATCACGATCTAAATCACCGCGAGTGGCACCCATACTAAACCCCTGATGAGAGAATCAAATACCCAAGCCAATACTTAGACAACTAAGCAGCTAAAACCAATTTGCATTAATGAAAATCAAGATTCATATCTAAAATAATTAACATAAAACTTGTGGAAATAATCCTCCTAGAATCTGAAAGTCGAGTACCAAAACCTTTAATATAGTCTAGAATATGGGGATGCAACCCCAAAATAAAGAAATCTAAGTCCAAACAATGGATAGACAGAGTAGATGAATCCATGGCAGCCCGAAATAAGCAGCTCACCTTAGATTCAGAAAACGCCTCTGTCACAACTGAGGTTGCGCAGCAAATGTTGGAATATGTCCTGTACTCAATAAAAGAAGAGCAAGTGAATTATCAGTACACAAAAATAATACTGTACTGGTAGGATCATCGGTCATCTCCAAATATATGAAATATTAACACTTAACTATAACTTAGTAAAACAAGACAAAACATATATAACATAAGTCAGAGAATATAAACCAGACTCTCAGCCATCAACCTGACTTAACAACCATATGAGACATGTCCAAAACCATAACAACAACCATGTATGCAATTATACGCCCCTTTCAAGTAATTCGGACTACCAAAGGATCCCTAAGACATCATCTATAGTGTTTAACATGCAATCCCGGTCTTCACAAGAGCCAACCCAATATTTAAATACAACCACCCGATCACTTATGGACCAACATGTAAATAATCACATGACAAGAAATAACCCGGTTCACTTATGAAACTAACACATAGAAATGCAATCAAACATGTACCAGACGTGGTACCCGAGCCAACCATAATAGAATTTGTACCAGGCGTGATACTCGAGTCAATCGATAGATATTCCGTACCAAGTGTGGTACCCGAGCTAACTAAATTCTCAAGAATTCTCCTAGTTTTGCCTATTTCTCAACACACCTTCAAACCTTGATGTTCCAGACCAACTCCTTCACGTCAAGTTCGATATCAGGAGTTTTACTCACCCTAATTAATTTCTAAAAAGTCCTATGGACTCCTTAATATATTAGCTAATGAGAGATCTAGCTCAAACTTAGATATTTTACTTAATTCTTTCTCGAATTTCCCTAGACTTCACCTCACTTAGTTTTCATCTGAGACTAGCCTAGCCCAAAATTTCCAACTCTCCAACCTGAAAGTTTTCTAACTCGTTTTCTTGCACGAATAGCTCACCATTAACAATGGGAAGGGTTATTACAACAGATACTGACTTACCTACCATTCGTACTCGAATGATTAAACACGAAAAAGATGAGCTAAAAAGAGAAGATGGTAGTACCTGATTCTTCAAATAAGTGAGGGTATTTATCCTGCATGTCCTTCTCAGTTTTCCAAGTGGCTTCCTCAACCCAGTGATGCTTCTATTGAAACTTCACCAATCTGATTTCCTTTGTCTTCAACTTTTGAACATCCCGATCAAGAATAGCAACCGACTCTTCCTTGTACTGAAGGTCCTTATATAGAAAGACCGAATCCCATTTGATAATGTACTTCCCATCCCCATGGTAAATCTTTAGCATGTAAACATGAAAAACTGGATGGACTCTGGACAAACTGGGCGGCAGTGCTAACATGTAAGCTATTGACCCCATATTTTTGAGAACCTCAAATGGACCAATATACTGAGGGTTAAGCTTACCCCTCTTGCCAAACCTCATTACCCCTTTCCTCGGTGACACCTTCAACAGAACTTGTTCACCAACCAAAAAAGACATGTCCCTTACCTTGCAATCTGCATACTATTTTTGCCTGCTCTGGGCTGCCAATAACTTGGTTTGGATACCTCTCACTTTTTCTTGATCTTCCTTCACCAAGTCAACGCCCAACGGTTCACATTGCCTACCTTGAACTACCATATGGGCAATCTACATTCCCTCTCATAAAGTGCCTCAAATGGTGCCATGTCAATATTGGAGTGATAACTGTTGTTGTATGAGAATTCACATAATGGTAAAAACTAATCCCAATGGCCCCCAAAATTAATTACATGTGCTCTCAGCATGTCCTACAACACCTGGATTATCCTCTCCGACTGACCATCTGCTTGAGAATGAAAAGCTATGTTAAAAGTGAGCTGGGTGCCCAAATCTTCGTGTAATTTGCCCCAGAACTTGGAAGTAAACTGCGTACCGCTGTCTGAAATGATGAAAGGGACACCCCATGCAACCTCACTATCTCTTTGACGTAGATCATGGCTAATTGTTGGGAGTTGTAATCCACCCTAACCAGAATGAAGTGAGCTGACTTTGTCAGCCTGTCCACGATGACACAAATTGAATCATACTTTCCCAAGGTCTTAGGAAGACCCACCACGAAGTTCATGGCTATCCTTTCCCACTTCCACTCAGGAATGGGCATTCTTTGAAGCAATCTTACAGGCCTTTGATGCTCATATTTTACCTGCTGACAATTTTGACATTTTGGATACATATTCAGCTATGTCCCTCTTCATTCCAGGTTACTAATAAAGTTGCCTTAAGTCCCAGTATATTTTAGTTATGCCTGGATGAATCGAGTACCGCAAATTATGAGCTTCTGTCAATATATTTTGAACCAAGTCATCTACCTGAGGGACAAAAATCCTCCCTATAAAACATAACACCCCCCACACATCCAGTGTGACATCCAAGGCCTCCGCAGATACCACCTTGTTCCAAAGCTTGTCAATTGCACATCCTTAAACTGTTTGGCCTTGATTTCCTCCAGAAATGTGGGTTTAACCTCGATACTGGAAAGCACTCCACCCTTTTCAGAAATGCCTAACTGCATGAACTTGGATGCTAGAGTTTGGATCTCTCTAGCCAAATAAGCCAATCTGCCCATGCTAACTGCTTTCCGACTCAATACGTCTGTTACCACATTGGCCTTACCCGAATGATACTGGATGGTCACGTCATAATCTTTCAAAAACTCTATCCACCTTCTCTGTCTCAGATTCAAATCCTTCTATGTAAACACAGGCTGTAGGCTACGATGGTCTATGAGCACCTCACACTTAACACCGTAGAGATAGTGTCTTCAGATCTTAAGTTGCAAATGCCACCGCTGCCAACTCCAAATTATGGGTAGGGAAATTTTTCCCTTGAGGATTCAATTGCCTCGAAGCATAAGCTATAACATTCATGTCCTACATTAACATAACACCCAAACCCGAATGTGAAGCATCACAAAACACAATAAATATTTTACCTTCAACCGACAATGATAGGATAGGAGTTATAGTCAGGAGTGTCTTGAGCTTTTAGAAGCTCTCCTCACACTTGTCAGATCACACAAATGGTACCTCCTTTGGGTCAATCTTGTCAAGTGGGTAGCAATGGAAGCAAAGTTCTTGAAAAACCTGTGATAATAGCCAGTAAAACCCACAAAACTCCTAACCTCATCCACAAAGCTAGGTCAGACCCAACTCTTAACTGTCTCAATCTTTAGAGGATCCACCATCACCACATTTTTTGAAATCACATGTCCTAAGAAAGCAATCGAAGACAACCAAAATTTTCCTTTCAAAAACTTGGCATACAATTTCTATCCTCTCAAAATCCCTAGAACAATACGAAGATGCTATGCATGCCCCTCTCTACTCTTTGGAGTAAATCAAAATATCGTCTATAAATAAAATCACAAGGGATTCCAGAAATGACTTGAAAACACCATTCATCAAACTCATAAAGGTTGTTGGTGCATTGGTCAACCCAAACGACATTACCAAGAACTCGTAATGCCCATACTGAGTCTGAAAAGTCATTTTAGGTATATATTTTGGCCTAATCTTTAGCTGGTGATACCCTGACCTCAAGTCAATCTTTGAAAACACCGAAGCACCCTGCAACTGGTCAAAAAGGTTCATCTATGTGGGATAAAGGATACTTATTCCAGATGGTGACCTTGTTTAATTGCTTGTACTCTATACACATCCTCATACTACCATTCTTCTTTTTCATAAACAAGACTAGAGCACCCCAAGGTGAGGCAATGGGACAAATGAATCCCTTATCTAGAATTTTCTGAAGCTAGTTTTAAGTTCCCTCAACTCTGTCGGAGCCATATGATAAGGAGGAATAGAGATCGGGTGAGTGCCCGGCTCCAAATCTATACAGAAATCAATGTCCCTGTCCGGAGGCATCCTAAGCAGATTTGTAGGAAATACCTCCTAAAATTCAGAAACCATAAGGACTGACTCAATAGAAGGAAACTCCACACTAACATCTCTAAGATGAGCCAAGAAGGCTAAACACCCCTTCCCCACTGGGTTTCTAGCCCGAATAAAGGATATGATCTTTGCTGGCTTAGGCCTGTACGCATATTCCTACTCTAGTCTATCCATACCAGGAATCTCTAGAGTTACTATCTTAGGATTACAGTTCAACACAACATGATAAGGAGACAGCCAGGTCATACCTAACATAATATCAAAATCTAGTATATCTAAAATAACCGAACCTACCCAAGTTCGGAAACCCATAAACATAACAGAACACAAATGATACACATGGGCGACTCCCCAACCGAAGTAGAAACATGAATAGGGGAATCAAGAACATCACAATTCAAATCCAGACCCAAGTCAAATCTAACAGATACATATGAATATGTGGAATCCAGATCAAATAAAATAGAAGTCATCTAGTCACAAATGAGAATAGTACCTGTTATTACCACATCTGATGCCTCAGCCTCAGCCTTCCCTGGAAAGGCATAATAATGAGCTCTATCATCAATCTAGGCAACCTCCCTAGCTAGCTGTGCCACTCCCCTTACCGTGTTACCGTTACCTCTGTTTCCACGGCCTCCCTGATTATTACCTCGCCCACCCTGTGGGCATCCCCTACCATTGCCACCTCCACCTGTTGGAATTATAGACTGTCTACTGCTGCACCTGATTACCTGCCTGTCTGAGAGGGCATTCCTTCTTAAAATGACTCAGATCACCATAGTGAAAACATCCTCGATCAAGAGTGGTCCTACTAGCAGAATAATAAGAAGACCCCTGGCCTCTAGGAGCTGAAAACTACTGATTGGCCCCCGAATAACCACATGTAGAAGCTGGTAGGGATGACTGGATAGGATGAGCCAAATAATTTTGCTGGACAGGACCTCTGGAGTAAGAACTAGTGAAGTGATCCACATTCTAGGACTTCTTGGTTAATACCTTAGCCTGCCCAACTTGCATAACCCCCTCTAGTTTCTTCACATAGTCAGTCACCTCATTAAAACTCTTCCCTACAGAAGCCATATGAATAGATAGAATCTGCAACTCAGTATTCAGACCCTTAATATACATACGAACCCTCTCTTCCTCAGTTCCCAATAGTTGGGTAGCATAGAGAGACAAAACATGAAACTTAGCCTCATAATCTGCAACTGATATGATTCCCTATTTAAGGGACATAAACTCGTCCTTCTTGCGATCACTGGGAGTAAGGGGTACATATTTTTCTAGAAACAGGGCATAAAACTAGGCCCAAGTCATCAGAGGAAAGGTTGATAATCGACACTGTTTATGATCCCTCCACCACTGCTTGGCGTCACCTTGCAACTGAAAAGTCACAAACTCTACTTAGTGTTGTTGTACAATACCCAACTTATGCAACCTTTCATAACAATCCAGAATAAATTCAAAGGCATCCTTATTCTCTGTACCATGAAACTATAGAGGTTTTAGTTTCAAGAACTTGGTCAACAACTCATGCTCGATTCCAGTCATGATAGGGCCTAATACCGGATGGAAGAATGCATCTATACCCGAAGCTTCATCCATCCTGGAGGCTGTGGCAACATTGGTATGGACACCCGAAACCTGAGTAGTCGGCATAGTGGGAGTGGCTCCAGTACCCCCCAACCCACTCAGGAATGCCAGCACCTGATGAATAACCTCAGACGATATAAGGGGAAGACCTACACCTCTAATCGATGCTTCTACCTCTAGTTTTGCGCCATCCTCGTGTACTACCTCAAACTTCTCCTGAAAATGATCCTGGGGTGGGGGAGGGGCCACCGCCCTCTGCTCAGCAGTCGTCTGAGCTCCACCCTTGGTGGGTGTTGCTCTCCCTCTGCCCCTACCCCTGCCTCTCTCGCCCTCGCCTTTGAACTGCCGATTACGCAGCTGGTGCTTCTGCCCTTGCTCTGTTTCATTTGGTGTTAACTATCTGTGGACAAAAGAATGAAATAAGTTAGATACCAATTTGGATAGTCAGATACCAATTGGAATCAGGTGATATCACGAGGGAAGAAAGAAGAGATAGTTTTCTAAAGTCATATAGCCTATCAAAGAAAAGTACAGACGTCTCAGTACCATTCTGCAAGACTCTACTAGACCCATTTTGGTATGACGAGATGGATGAACCTAGGGCTCTGATATCATCTTTGTCACGACTTGATCCACCACGAGTGGCACCCACACTAAACCCTCGATGGAAGAACCAAATACCTAAGCCAACACTTAGACAACTAAGCACCTAAAACTAATTTGCATTAATGAAAACCAATATTCATATATAAAACAATTAACATAAAACTTGCAAAAATAATCCCCCTAGAATATGAAAGTCGAGTACCAAAACCTCTAAAGTAGTCTAGAATACGGGGATTCAACTCCAAAATAAAGGAATCTAAGTCTGAATAATAGACTAGACAGAGTAGATGAATCCATGGCAGCCCAAAAGAAGCAGCTCACCCTTAGATTCAGGAAACGCCTCTGTCACAACTGAGGTCGCACCGCTGCCATTGGAATATGCGCTGTACTCAACAAAAAAAGAGCAAGTGCAGTGTCAGTACACAAAAAAAAATGTACTGGTAGGATCATCGGCCAGCTCCAAATATACAAAATATAAACACATAACTATAACTTAGTAAAACAGGACAAAACATGTATAACCTAAGTCAGCGAATATAAATCAGATTCTCACCCATCAACCTGACTTAACAACCACATGAGACATGTCCAAAACCATGACAACAACTATGTATGTAATTACATGCCCCTTTAAAATAACCCGAACTACCCAAGGATCCCTAAGACATCATCTACAGTGTTTAACATGCAATATCGATCTTCACAAAAACCAACCCAGCATTTAAATACAACCACCCGGATACTCATGGACCAATATGTAAATAATCACATCACAAGAAATAACCTGGTTCACTTATGGAACCAACATATAGAAACACAATCAAACATGTACCAGGCATAGTACCCGAGCCAATCATAATAGAACCTATACCTGGCGTGGTACCCGATCCAATTGATAGATATCCTATACCATGCATGGTACCCAAGCCAACTAATGAATTATACAAGGTATGGTACCCGAGCCAACTGAATGCCACATATATCACAAAAATTACAACCACAATGATATCAATCCATACTTGTAAAACCAACAAGTAATTAAGACAAGTTTATTGCATAAGATTGACAATCGGATATCATTAACATTCATTACCTTGTTCCCTAAAATACGTAATATATATGCAATACTAATGTAATAGTTAACATGCATAGATAACATAAATAGGAAACAATTCAACCACCACCTACCTCGAATCAAACCCGAATACTTTACTGGACTGGAGTTTTCATGTTTCTTAAAGTTCTAGCTTGATCTTTGTTTAAAACAAATACATAGCACAAAAATCAAACCAAATGGACTAAATATTCCCAGATTATATCCTAATCCTAAACCCCAGGCCAAACTCATGATCATTCCACCCAACCTAGGGCCTTTCCAGCAATAATTCACCTAGAACTACCAATTCTTATGGTTACACTAATGAATTATGGTAATATAATCATGCATAAGCAGTTTATACAAAAAACCCAAGGTTTCTACACTCAACATTCCTTATTACACTATATTTTCCATCCTAGGCCGAGCCAAACCCTTCCCAAAGCCCATAACTATCAATTCTAAGGTATAGAAATTGAAGTACAACATTAGGGGAACAAATTACTTACCTTTAGAAAGAAACTTGGTAGAAAATCGATGGAGAATCACCCAAATTGCCTCTACCCTTCTCCAAAACATTCTTGAGAAAGAATAAATATTTTTGGGAAAGTTTCTGCATTTACTGTGACTTATCCCTCTATAGCAGCCCAATCTCACTATAGTGGTGCCACCGTAGTGGAAGCTATCCACTATAGCGGGGTTAACCGTCTTGACTTCCATTATAGCGAGACTTTTTCCGCTATAGCGGTCATCGCTGTAGCAGTGTGTCACCCATTATAGTGTCTGACACAGGATAGAACCTTAAGAATTTTCCTAGTTTTGCCCATTTTGTAATACACCTTCAAACCTTGATGTTCCAAACTAACCCCTTCACATCAAGTTCGATATAGAGAGTCCTACTCACCCAAATTCATTTCCAAAAAATCCTACAGACTCCTTAATGTCTTAGATAATAGGAAATCTAGCTCAAACTTAGACATTTTACTCAATCCTTTCCTGGATTGCCCTAGAATTCACCTTGCTCAGATTTCATCCTAGACTAGCCTAGCCCAAAACTTTTAACTCCCCAACTCAAAAGTTTTCTAACCCATTTTCTCACACGAATAGCTCACCCTTAATAATGGGAAGGGTTGTTACAGATTTGAGCCCAAATTTTAGGGCTGAACATGCTTAAATTTTTAGCATGTGATCCTTGTTCCTCGAAGGACATAATTGTGGATTCATTTTTTTGATTCCATAAGTGGGCCTCATGGGTGATTTTTAACCTGATTTTCAACCCAAAGCATAGATTTACAATATGGGTATCATTCTTTTCGTCTTAACATTTAGATTATTATATTGGTAGCATAACAACAGTCGAGGGCTTCTCAAAATGGAAAAACTCTAGTTTAGTGAGTTCGTGAGCACGTGTTCAGTCTCCAGGTAGGTTATAATTTACTTACTTTTAGACTTTGCTCGATTAAGGTATTCGTATGATAATTTGCTAATGTATGATGAGATATTATGGTTTGAATACATTTTATTTAGGTGCTTTTGATCCTTGTAGCTTGGTTAGAAGCCTTAGAGTATAATTAAGCTTGGAATCCTTAGTCTAGGTAGTTGTACTTCCTTTAGGACGGCGTAATTTGTATAGTATCTTTGGAATTAGAGTTGATTGTCTTAGCTTAGTTTAGTTAGTTTCTTTCTTTAGGTGGGATCCCTCGTGGATTTATAATTAGTAAAGCATTTCCCGAATAGTGTATATTCTAGGATAATATCATTTTCTTAGTACATGAACTGCGTTTTCCTTGATTCTGGTACGGTTGGACTTGATTGTGATCAATATCTTAACTGTTACCTTATTTCTCCTGCTATTTATTATTTATCATGGCATAATGATAACTTGGCATCAAACACAATTTTTGACTAAAAATGAGATTTTTTGGAATACTTTAAATGGTTTTGGATTTATTGAAGAAAAATGGATTATTTTAGCCCCGGTTTAAGTTCGGATATAAATATTTACTATTTAAGCTCTAGTTCGAGTCCGAATACACATATTTATTATTTAAGCCATAGTTCGAGTTCAGATATGAATATTTATTATTTAATCCTCGATTCAAGTCTGAACATTCATATTTATTATATAAGCCCCGGTTCGAGTCTGAGCATGCATTATCACTGATTTATATTCATATGTTCGATTTGAGTCTGGCATGCATTATCACTGCACTCATCTAATATGTCATATCACGATACCTTTTTGTATTTACTTACTATTAAGCTTGGATAGTAATTAGTATTATTTATTGTTTGCATCTACCGGGCTTATGGGGGTCCGATTGAGTTTATTTTCTATTGTGTGTAGTTTCAGGGCTTATGAGGGTCCGGTTAGGTTGTAGCTAGATTATTACTTTATGCTTTTTGAGTTATTTACTTTTTATCTTGCTTTGACTTATTTCTCGCTTGACCTTTCTTTTATTACCTTTAGTATATATATTCACATTTATTATACTTATATCTTATTTGAGCTCAGTCGGCCTATGATGCCATTGGATACTGTATGTTTTGGTACTTATACTACACTCTTTTCCCTAATGCAGACCCTAGTATGAGTTATCGCTGCTGACATCACCCTCGTGCGGAGCTGTTGATTGATGATTTAGGGTGAGCTCTTAACGATTGGAGTTGATTCATCTCCCTCTATTTTTAGACTGGAATCTTTTTGTATTTTCGGAGATGGTTTTGTATATATTATACCTATCTAGTACCCTTATATTGTACTAGATCTTGTATCTGATACCAGACCCTGGGGCATATTTTGTATATTTTGTTCCTTCCATCCCATATATATATGTATGTTTCGCTTATTTTTTTATTGTTCACCTGTTATTTAGTATTACTTCCCAGTTTCCACCCTTTTCTCTTATTAGCCCATTTCTTGTCATTTCGGGCTAAGGGTTGGCTTACCTACTGTTGAGTTAAAGTAGGTTCCATCGTGACCTGAGTTTTTGGGTTGTAATAGGAGTGGTATATGAGCTAGGTTCACTGGTGTTGTTGGTACAAAAGCAAGTGTCTAGTAAAGTCCTGCGGATTGGTATAATGACGTTCGTGTCCTATCTTCGGGATGCTATAAGGCAATCTTAGGAAAATTTCACATTTTAATTTCCTTATTTTGCATTCTATTTCTAACAGTTCCTAGAAATCTCATTTATTTTTCTCTTTCACAAAATGGTTAGGAAAAGGGCTACAATGGCTGTAGGCAAAGCCCCTACACCGGCAATTAGGGATCCAACTGGTGGCAGAGGTAGAGGTCGAGGCTGGTCTTGAGATAAAACACCTTCTCAGGACCAGGCATGAGAGCTGTCACCAAAGCCAACATTTTATCCAGAGCTTGAGATTGCCCCAAAGTTAGTTCCAGAGGATCCACCATCTCAGCAGCCAGTGGGGCAGGTACCAACCCAGCCTCTACCTAGATTTGAAGCTACGCCAGCACTTTAGGATGCTATTTTTCAATTGTTGAGTGCATTGGAGGGGATATGCCACATACTTTAGTTTAGAGAACAACCCAGGATATTCAGGGTGCAGAAGCAGAACCTATCATTGTGGCTCCCCATGTTAAGGTACCACCAGTGCCATTAGTTGCTCTATCGATAGCAGCCCAACCAGTCATGTATTTTGAGGAGCAGAAGATGCTGAGTCAATTCCATAGATTGACACCTTTGATATTTTCAGACACTCAAGGGAAAGATGCACATGAGTTTCTTACCAACTGTCTGGAGAGGTTACATAACCTCAGTTTAGTGGATTCTCATAGGGCGGATTACACCACTTTTCAGCTTGATAGTTCATCAAGACAGTAGTGGAGGGTGTATATTGAGTGCAGACCAACTGGTCCCCTTCTATGACTTGGGCACAATTCTCGAATGCTTTCTTGGGGAAGTATGTGCCTCATAGAAAGCGTGAAAGATTGAGGGATGAGTTCTTGATGTTGCAACACGATCTATGACTATAGCCGAGTATGAGTCAAGGTTTCATAAGCTATGCAAGTATGCTACTATGATTCTGCCTACCGAGCATGAGAGAGTGCATTGTTTCATTAGAGGTTTGAGGCTTTAGATTTGTCTAGATACTGAGAGCATGGTATTTTTAGGTCGACTATTCTTAGATGTTGTTGATCATGCCAACACTATAGAGAGTATTCATCTTGAGGCCCACGGGGAGCAATAAGAGGCCCTGCCACCAGAGTAATTACAGTGGTGTGGTCTATAGTTTTGAGGTAGAGTTTTCCATGGTAGGGGTCAGCAACAGCCGTGCTTTCAGCCTAGCAGGCCTATGCATGCTGCACTTCAGCTATCTGGTGGTAGCCAGTTTGGGTATAGTGGTTAGAGCTCTGGTCAGTCTTGTGGGGTTTACATTCTGGGTCTTCAGGATGTGATGGCCATTCTGGTTTGGCAAGTACTTCGCAAAAGGGTAGAGCTTCTCAGGGTTATTATGATTTCAAGGAGTTTGGTCAGTTTGCTAGAGATTATCCCCGTTGTGGGATGGTCGAGCCCTCAACACTAAATTCTCAACCTCTTAGATTAGTGGCATCACTGGCTAGAGGTGGTAATCAGGGTAGTAGGGATGCTCATGGTAGTACTCAGCTAGGAAAGATACATGGTTGTGCAGGTACTCAGCCTAGTGATGGACATAGACACCTTTACACCTTTTCTGGTACACCAAAAGCAGAGGCTTCAGATTCTGTGATTATTGGTACAATTTTAGTTTGTCATTAGCCAACCTGTAGGTGATTCTTTAGTATTAGATTGGGTGTTTAGATCTTGTGTGGTGACTATTCAGGAGTATGACACATGGGAGGATCTTGTTGTGCTTGATATGGTAGATGTTGATGCTATTTTGGGCATGGATGGGTTATCCTCTTATCATAAGGTCTTGGATTGCTTCACCAAGACCGTGACCTTAGTCATTATTAGCATACCCCTGATTGTGTGGTAGGGTTATGATAGCCGTACACCGACTGGGATCATCTCTTATATTCAGGCTAGGAGTTTGGTGTCGAAGGGGTGTTTGGCTTATCTTGCTTATGTCCGTGATGTTAATAGCAACTTTCTTTTGCTTGATTTAGTCCGTTAGGTCCATGATCTTGCGAATGCCTTTCCTACTGACTTTTCTGGCCTCTCACCTAAGCGTGATATAGACTTTGCTATTAATGTCAAGTCAGGCACCCGACCCATTTCTATTCTACCTTATCGCATGGCTCCTACTGAGTTAAAGGAGATTAATGTTCAACTTCAAGATCTTCTAGGTAAAGGTTTTATCTGGCCGAGTGTTTCTCCTTGGGGTTCTCCTATTTTATTTATGAAGAAGAAGGATGGCAATATGCATATGTGTATCAATTATCGGCAACTGAATAAGGTGACTATAAAGAATAAGTATTTGATATCGCATATTGATGATCTATTTCACCAGCTTCAGGGTGGAGCCATGTTTTCTAAGACTGACTTGAGATCTGGCTACTATCAGTTGAGGATTCAGGTGGTGGACATCCCTAAGACAACCTTCAGGACTCACTACGGCCATTATGAGTTCCTGGTGATGTTTTTTGGGTTGACCAATGCCCCAACAATGTTCATAGACTTGATGAACTACGTGTTCAGGCCTTATTGGACTCCTTCGTGATAGTATTCATTGATGACATCCTTGACTACTTGAGGAGTACAGAGGAGCACAAGCAGTATTTGAGGATTGTGCTTTAGACTTTGAGAGATCAACGACTTTATACCTAATTCTCAAAGTATGAGTTCTAGCTTGATTCTGTAGCATTTTTTAGGCACGTGATATCCAAGGATGGGATTATGGTAGACGCGACGGTGATTAAGGTAGTTCATGATTGGGCTACGCCCACTTCTCCTACTGAGGTTCACAGTTCTGTTGGGTTGGCAAGTTACTACAAATGGGTTGTCGAGGGTTTCTCTTCTATTGCAAGTGCCATTGACTAGACTGACTAGGAAGGATGTCCTGTTTTAGTAGTCCAATGAGGGTGAGGTGAGTTTTTTGAAGCTCAAGGCCTTATTGACTTCAGCTCTAATTTTGAATCTCTAGTTGAGGACCAAGGGGTTACGGTTTATTTTGATGCTTTAGGTGTTGGTTTGGGTTGTGCTCTAATGCATCAGGGCGAGCAATAACATATGCTTCTAGACAGATGAAGGTGCACGAGTGCAACTACCCCACCCATGATTTGGAGTTAGAGGTGATGGTTTTTGCGCCTAAGATTTGGAGGCATTACCTTTATGGTGTTCATTGTGAGATATTCACAGATCATCGAAGCCTACAGTACATTCTGAGCCAGAAGAATCTTAATTCGAGGCAGCACAAATGGCTAGAGTTGCTGAAGGACTATGATATATCTATTTTATACCATCCAGGCAAGGCAAATATGGTAGCAGATGCCTTGAATCAAAATGCGGTGAGTATGGGGAGTTTGGCTTTCCTATCAGCTTTGGAGCAACCATTTGCCTTAGATATCTAGTCCTTATCCAATAGGTTGGTTTGACTCGATATTTCTGATCCTGGCAGAATTCTTATTTAAGTTGAGGCACAATCCACATTGATAGAGAAGATTCAGGAGTGACAATTTGAGGATAGTTGACAATGTGGGCTCTGAGGTTAGGTGTACGTTGAACAACAAGGCTAGGAAGGACGCCTTAGATTCAAAGGGTGTTTTGAGATTCGAGGGTTGTATTTTCTTTCCAAGGGTTGGAGACTTAATTATGTTGATATTGCAAGAGGCTCATTGTTCTAGATATTCTATTCATCCCGGGGCAACTAAGATGTATAGAGACTTGATACAACATTACTGGTGGAGTAGGATGAAGAAATATATAGAGGACTTCATGTCTCGATGCTTAAACTGTCAGCAGGTAAAGTCCGAGCACTTGAGACCTGGTGTTTTACTTTAGAGGCTATCCATTCCTGAGTAAAAGTAGTGTCGCGCCCCATTTTTCTCGCGAAAAGAGGGATTCGACGTGACAACTCTCTTTTAGGATGAAAAAGAGTGAAGAGTCGCCACCTAACGAATTTAAGGCGCGTTAGGGCACCATTTTAACTAATTACAATTAAATTAAATTTTAAGTCTACGCAATCAGAAAATGGGTAAGGGTTCAAGTTACCTCGAAAGGAAGGTGTTAAGCACCTTTCGAGGTCCACAAATGTGGGTCCCTGCCGGATTCATTATTTATGTGGGAAAT
Source organism: Jaltomata sinuosa (assembly GCA_003996215.1). Taxonomy (NCBI): domain Eukaryota; kingdom Viridiplantae; phylum Streptophyta; class Magnoliopsida; order Solanales; family Solanaceae; genus Jaltomata; species Jaltomata sinuosa. The sequence continues at coordinate 580,938 of QJPP01007215.1, forward strand.
TATGTGATAAACAAAGGTCGGTTAATAAATTAAAGTAAAAATCTTATTTTTAAAAGAAACAGATAAGTTAGGCTCTAATTAAATTATTAATAAATCTAAGTGAGAAAGAAATAGGCGTGAATCACAATTAAAATACATGAACAAGTAAATAAGAAGAGATAAGCGAGAGAATAGAATTTACACAATGATATAAAGAAAATAACTTAATTACTAAGGGACTTAGTTAACTACCCCAAACAGATGGAAAGAAACAAACTTAGGTTAATTCTAACCTATTCGGATCAGCGCCCGACTTATTATCGAAGACAATTCCAAAGACATTGTCGTATTCTGCTCGGGTCGATTTCCATCATATCCATCTATCTACCCGCCTAAGTTTGTTATTAAGATTATTATTAGCCTAAAGCGTGTACTAAAGAAATGGAAAAGTCTAACGTGCCTAAGTATGTCTACCCGTCCCAACTTAAAATCCAAGAGGCATTGGACTTACTAACTTGGATATGGATCTAGACAAATAAAACCTAAGGTTACTAATTAGACTCGGGAAAACGTCAAGCAAAACAAGAAGGGACTTTTAAACAAGTAGCACATAACAGTCTCAAACATGCCTCTTAATCATTTAAAGAAGATACAAGGTGATTAAACACAAATGATACTTTTAACCTATAGGCATGATCTCTAAAGATTGAAACATGCAGAAAATTGATTATTTAAATCCCATAAGTAGATTTAACATGCCGAAATTGAATTAACAGGCTAAAATAAATTTAAATCCTATAGGCATGGTATCTAAATAAATTAACCTGCTAAACGAGTTCAAATCCTATAGACATGATAACCAAATGACGTAACATACTAAAACAAATTTAATTCCTATAGGCATGGCTTCTATGCAGAAACTGAATTAAACCTATAGGCATGCTCTCTAAAGTACCCAAAACACTGATTTGGACATGTTGGAACCGATAGCTAAAAAAACATAAAATATTGAAACAAACTTAACTTATAGGCATAATGTTTTAAATTAAAACAGTGAGTTGGTGTAGATCCTATAGGCATGTTGACTAATTAAATATGCAGAAACCAAATTAACTCTATAGGCATAGTTTCTAATTTAATATGCGGAGGCTGAATTAATCCTATAGGCATGTTATCTAAAGTGCTCAGAACACTGATTTTAATATGCTGAAACTGATGACTAAATAAATTAAAATTCTGAAACAAGTTTTAACTTATACATGACTTCTGACTCTTAAAAGATGAAGATGATTTTAAAACCTACAACATGGTAACTAATTTATTTTAAATGCTGAAACTAATTTTACAAACTAAAATATGGTAACTAGTTTATTTGCTGAAACTGGGTTTACAACTTAAAACATGCTATATTAAACTATTCGGCAGGAGTTACAAATAACATGCAGAACTGAAAGTTGCAAGCGTCATAACCCGAATTTAACATGTACATGGAACCTATTATACCAAATTACCATATGCTAGAAATTCCTTATTAAGCCTATTGATATGTTATTTAAAGTTAACCACCATTTAATCAATATCTATAGGCATGCTTTCTACGTTTTCAATTAGATAGAACACGTAGCACATAGTTTGCCCCTCCCTCATTAGCAGCCCCCCCAAAATATTTTATTACATTATCGAAGTTTATACAATAAATATTACAGACTAAATAAATGAATGAGAAAGGAAGTAAAGAGAATAAGAAAAATCCAAATCTTTGGAGAATCCCGAATCCCAGGCAACTCTTCACAGTTTCCAAATAAATCCACTAGCAAATAACCTGTCCAAATAAATATACAAAAACCAGAGGAGCCTATAACAATTCCTAATACTAGTCCCTGACATCGCAAAGTTTCATGAGAACCTCGAGGGTTCTAGGCATTGCCCATGTCAAGGTATAGGATATGTTTAAGGCCCTCTATTTCATACGTACCAAACAACACTAAGAAAGTTCACAGCAATCATAGGACTAATACATGATCTGCAAATAGTGGCAGTTCATATCACATAATCAAGTAGGCAACAAGTTATTAGCTTTAACTCCTATATTCATACTTTCTACCATGTTTATAAATTTATATACATGAATTAAAAGACCTACCAGTTTGCAGTAAACAATGAGAGAGATTTGAGACCCAACACTTAGCAATCAGCTTTGTCAATCAAAGAGAAGTTCTTAATATGTGAGAGTAGTAGTGAGTAAAGTCTGAGAAAGAGATGAAAAAGAAGAATGCTTTTTATAGTGAAAGGAGGGGACTCAGTTAAAGGTAGGGAATAATTCAAATAGTGAATCAAGGAAAATCTTTACCTTAATTATAATAGTCAATTCAATTCATGACAAATTTACCATAAGAAGAGAATAAGCAAGCTGTTTAAATTAAGAAAAGAGCAATGACAGCCAATCATGGGAGATTGTTTCCTTAAAACAGATGGGCTGAACCAATTAAGTGAGGGAATCATGCCAACATTACCGTAATTGGACAAGCAGAATCAATCCGAATTAAGTAAAGGCAATAAAATTAGTGACTAGAGTAAATAGAATTAAGGAAGAATGAATCAATTAGCAAGTACCAAGGCTGTCCCAGATCAATGAAGGAGGGGAAAAGTGCATTTTAGAGCATAACTCAATCAAGAGTTGCCAAAACTTAACAAGTACCAAAGCTATGAAGCTCTACCAAATAGACTAGTACCACAGGCACAAAATCAGTCAATCTTGCCAAACAATCAAATTTCAGAGCTGTCACATGATTTAGAAATCAGAGTACTTGAAGTCAATCTACCATAATACTGCCAAAAGCCAATCAATTTGATCAAATGAATGTAAAGCAGGTCCAAATATACCCTAATTAAGCAAATACTAAGACTATTCCCATTAGAATAAAGAAGAACAAAGACGGAGGGGAATGGGGACATGCTGAGATTGGTCAATAAAGATTACAAGGTTATCAAACGAAACTCAAAGAAGGAGGGCCAAACAGTTCAATACTTATCAGACTAGCTATGGGTTCACATGAAGAACATCTTATGGCAAAACAGAGGTAGCAACCTAAGCAAATTTACCCAACATTTTGACTTAGAATATAAGGACAATAATCAACAGCGTGCTTAGAAGTTGACTTCAACAACAGAGCAAGCATGTATTCTAATTTTCAGAATTAGGCTACGAATGGAAGCTCATGCGAACTTAGGGTTTTGACAGTCCTCATGGGGCAATTAACACAAAATCACAGCATTACAACCACAGAGCCACTTTTACTAATTTTACACCTAAGAATTAAACAATCAACAAGAAAAGATGATGCAAATGAATCGTAAAAAGGACCAAACCCGGAGTAAATTCGTAATATCCTCATAACTATAACAGAAACCAAAGAAGGGTCTCTGATTTTCAAGCAACCAACACGAGCTTTTCACCGTAGTCCATTTGTCAATTCCCTCTAGTGTTCACCGGAGATGACGAAGTCTTCAACTTTTGGTGGTGGCGGTGTGGGTGGCGGTTTTGGTGGAGAGGAGGGTGGCTGTTTGTGGGGTTATGTGGGTGGTTCCTCCGGCCGGTATTTGTGGTGGTGACGGGCGGAGAAGTGGAGCGGCGGCAGTGGTTGGTTGGGATTTTGGTCGTTTGCCAGAGTTCGGCCGAAGCGGTGGGGTTTCGCTGGTTAGCAACGGCGATGGAAGCGGTACTTGCTGCTGCTTCATTGGCGGCTTCGACGAAGGAGAAAGAGGAGAAATGAGAGGGTTTTGGGTGGAGAGAGGGTGGCTGTGGAGGTCTTTTTGGTGGAGGAGAGTGGTGGCGTCGGTGGCTTTCAATGGTGTTCAGTCGACGAGCGGCGGTGAGGTTGAAGGGGAGGAGTTTAGAGAGAGAGGAGAGGGAGCGGCGGATAGGGAGTGAGAGTGAGGTTAGGGTTTGGGGTGTTTTGTTTAAAAAGGAAAGAAGAAAAGAGGTTTGATCTCGGCCGTTGATCATATCAGATCAACGGCTGAGATTGAATCAAACTTGGGATTTAAAATTGGGTCAATTTAGCTTAATTTAGGCTAAAATCGAAATAAATTGGGTAGAAAGGGGGCTAGGATTTAAATAATTTGGGATTAGAAATTGAATTCGGACGGCTATTTAATAAACAAACCACTACATATATAAAATTTAGTAGATAAAATAATAATTAGCGATAATTATCAAAAGATAAATTATTTAAAAAAATAAATAAATTACGTATATATATTGTACGTAAAATAAAAGACATGTAATATCATATGAAATTTATGATAAAAATAGTAATAATGTGGAATAATTATATATTTATATACTAATTTTAAAGTGTTAACAAGTAATTCATTTAATAAATCAAGTAAAAGATGTAAAATAAATTAATATTTAAAATAATAATTATTATTAAAATAATAGTCCGAGAGAGGTATAGGGAGGCCAAAATTGGGTGTCAACAGCTGCCCCTTCCTTGCTCGGGAATGAAGGATGAATTATCGGGCAAGGAACGTTGACTTAGTAGCCAATTTTGTCCGACCTGAGGCATAGTCCTCGAAATCGGATAAACAAGGGGGAATTATAAAAGAGTTGCGGCCGGGACTTTGGTTTTCAAGTCGCCTACATATCCCTGTTTTACGGGTATCAGGCCATGTGTAGTTCTAGATTTAGAAACGAACGAGGCTTCTAGAGAAGATATACAACTGAAATTCCGCACGAAGACGCAGTTGGCACGAGTCGATTAGCTGAGAATAGGATGCGAGCGACGGCCCAGTGTTGGTGATATAAGGATAAGAAAGGTTGTGTTTTGGAAGCGAATACGATGGGTAATCTCGTTTCTCGGCTTGTTCAGCTTTTGGTGCCTGAAATTTCTATTATAACTAGATAAAAGATTAATATTTAAATAAAAATAAAGTAAAACTTGACGCAGGTTTCCTTTAAGACTATGGAAAGTATCTTAAGACGGTAAAAATGATGTCTTTAGCGATGATATCTCAGGGTCATGATACGTAAAATTTAATCCTCGGGCCATGAAATGATTTCCGCGGGCCATGAAAATGATGCCTTTAGACGATGACGCCTGTGGAGCATGATAAGCAGAAAGTGAATCCTTAGGCCATGAAATGATATCCGCAGGCCATGAAAATGATGCCCTTAGACTATGACGCCTTCGGAGCATGATATGCAGAACTAAAGAAAGCGTATCTGTTTTGAGTGGCAATGGCATGACGTTTGGTGGCTTCTGAATAATTTGTTTCATGGTACCTTGTTGTGATTCGATGCGATCTCGGGCTCAATTCAATCTCGGGCAAAATGCAATTCTCGGGCCAAACGCAATCTTGGGCTCAATCAAAATTCTCCGGAGCAGTGCGATTTTCGGGCCAAAATGCAATCTCGGGCCAAATATAATTCTCGAGCCAAATGTAATTCTCGGGCTTAATGCAATCTCGGGCCAAATGTAATTCTCGAGCCAAAATGCAATTCTCGGGCTCAAATGCAATCTCGAGCTCAATCAAAATTCTCGGGAGCAGTGCGATTCTCGGGCCAAATGCAATCTCGGGCTTAATCAAAATTCTCCGGGGCAGTGCGATTTTCGGGCCAAAGTGCAATCTCGGGCCAAAGTCATCTCGGGCATAATGCAATCTCGGGCCAAATATAATTCTCGAGCCAAATGTAATTCTCAGGCTTGATGCAATCTCGGGCCAACTGCAATTCTCGGGCCAAATATAATTCTCGGGCCAAATGCGATCTCGAGCCAAATTCAACTCGGGCATAATGCAATCTCGGACCAAATATAATTCTCAAGCCAACTGTAATTCTCGGGCTTAATGCAATCTCGGGCCAAAGTTATCTCGGGCATAATGCAATCTCGGGCCAAATATAATTCTCGAGCCAAATGTAATTCTCGGGCTTAATGCAATCTCGGGCCAAATGTAATTCTCGGGCCAAATGCAATTCTCGGGCTCAAATGCAATCTCGGGCCAAAGTCATCTCGAGCATAATGCAATCTCGGGCCAAATATAATTCTCGAGCCAAATGTAATTGTCGGGCTTAATGCAATTCTTCTTTGAGGAGATAGAGTAGCTTAGATTTCTTGCCATATTTTGATGACGGTGTTTGTCTTGATGCTGCTGAGACAATTCTCGGATTTGAACCTGCTAGTTCTGCGTTCAAAGAAAAATTGTTAATTTGTAAAAAGGGGAGGTTGATTTGTGCATCTGCTCTTGGGTGCATCTGTCCTCCTTGTTATGTGTCTGCGGGCTGTTGCACTCTCTTCGGGCACTCGCTCGAGCAAATAAATAAATAAGCTTTGAAATCGTATTTTGAAATAACTTGCTTTGAAAAGGGAAGGGAAATGTTAAAAATAATAATATTGTTGAATCATAAACCGTGACATGTTTTGAGACATCACAACATCTGATCATCTTTGCATTTGGAGTGCAGCTCCGATGAAATTTTTGAGGGCCCTCAAAAATTTCTGCCCCAGTGTAGAACTTTTTTTTCGGCTAGAAAATTTTGTAGAATGAGCGGTCGCTTGTTGTGAATTTTGAGGTTCCCTCAAAATTCTCCCCCAGTCTTACGATTCATGGTAATGCTTTTCAGATGGAATTTTTGAGATCCTCTCAAAAATTCTGCCCCAGTTATAATGCTTGATAGAGGGAAAATGAAAGGTTTTATTATGATAAGACCGAACTCCATAGGAGCGCCTACGTATCCCTCTTAAACGGGAATCAGGTCGAACGTAGTTCCACTTACAAGGTAAGGAAGCATAACAGAAATAACTTTCTCTTAACTTCTCAGATGAAGTATCTCTTGACAGTGTCGGAATTGATAGGCTTGGGCCACACTTCACCATCCATTTCCGCTAGTACGAGTGCTCCTCCCGTCAGAACCCGATGGACCATGTAAGGGCCTTGCCAATTTGGTGCAAATTTTCCTTTTGCCTCGTCTTGATTTGGAAAGATCCGTTTTAGGACAAGTTGCCCCGGTGTAAAATGCCTTGGTCTGACCTTCTTGTTGAAAGCTTTGGCCATTCTATTCTGATAGAGTTGACCATGACAAATTGCATTTATTCTCCTCCCATCAATGAGTTCCAGTTGTTCCATTCTACCTCGCACCCATTCAACATCACTTAGTTCTGCTTCCTGAATGATCCTTAGAGAAGGTATATCAACTTCAGCAGGTATCACAGCTTCAGTACCATAAACCAGAAGATAGGGAGTGGCCCCTGTAGAAGTCCTCAACGTAGTACGATATCCCAACAGTGCGAAGGGTAGCTTCCCGTGCCAGTGTCTGTAATTGTCAATCATCTTACGCAGTATCCTCTTGATGTTTTTGTTCACAGCCTCAACTGCTCCATTCATCTGTGGCCTATAGGCTGTAGAGTTTCGATGGTTGATCTTGAACTGCTCACACGTTGCTTTCATCAGATCACTGTTGCGATTGGTGCCATTATCTGTAACAATTGACTCAGGAACTCCAAATCGACAGATAATATGATCTCGGAAAAAATTCAGCTACAACCTTCTTTGTGACAGACTTATGTGAGGTAGCCTCGACCTATTTGGTGAAATAATCAATAGCAACAAGAATGAACCTATGTCCGTTGGATGCGGCAGGTTCGATAGGACCAATAACGTCCATACCCCAAGCTGCGAATGGCCAAGGAGAGCTGGTGACATGGAGTTTGTTGGGAGGAACTCGAATCATGTCGGCATGCGTTTGGCATTGATAACACTTTTGCACATAACGAATGCAATCCGTCTCCATAGTCAACCAAAAGTACCCGGATCTCAGTATTTTCTTGGCCAAGGTAAATTCGTTCATGTGAGGGCCACAAGTTCCACCGTGGACTTTTTCAATCAAACTAGAAGCTTCTCTAGCATCAACACACCTCAGCAGTCCTAAATCAGGAGTCCTCTTGTACAAGGTTTCTCCGCTTAAGAAGATTTGGTTAGCTAACCTCCAAATAGTGCGCTTTTGAATACTTGTGGCATTCTCCGGATAATCTCCATTTTTTAAGTATCTCTGGATATCAACATACCATGGCTTGCCATCTAACTCCTCTTCGACATGGAAATAATATGCAGGCTGCTCGTGAGTATGAATAGCGATGGGATCAATATAATTCTTGTCCGGATGCTGTATCATAGAAGACAAAGTGGCCAAAGCATCGGTGAATTCATTCTGGGTTCGCGGAACATGTTTGAATTCTATCTTGACAAACCTCTTGCGCAATTTTTGTATGCAATCTATGTATGGCATAGTTTCCTGTTCTTGGTAGCCTATTCCCCTTGTACTTGATGAATCAATAGGTCTGAGTCCCCAATTACCAATACCTCTTGGACATTCACGTCAATGGCTAGCCGAAGCCCCAAGATGCAAGTTTCGTATTCAGCCATATTGTTGGTGCAAGGAAACCTAAGTTTGGCTGATACCGGATAATGCTGGCCAGTTTCTGAGATCAAAATAGCTCCAATACCTACCCCTTTGAAATTCGCAGCTCCATCAAAGAATATCCTCCAACCATTGTATATTTCGGATATGTCCTCTCCCATAAATGCCACTTCCTCATCAGGAAAATAAGTTTTCAAGGGTTCGTATCCATCATCTACGGGGTTTTCGGCCAGGTGATCTGCCAACGCCTGTGCTTTCATGGCCCTCTGAGTGACATAAACTATGTCAAACTCACTCAACAAAATCTGCCATTTAGCCAGCTTCCCGGTAGGCATAGGCTTCTGGAAGATGTACTTTAGTGGATCCATTCTGGAGATCTAGTAGGTAGTGTATGCTGAGAGGTAATGTCTCAACTTCTGGGCTGCCCAAGTTAATGCACAACACGTGCGTTCTAGCAAAGAGTAACGAGCCTCATATGATGTGAACTTCTTACTCATGTAATCGATTGCCTGCTCCTTCCTCCCTGTTTCATCATGCTGTCACAGAATACAACCGAAAGCATTATCCATCACAGATAAATACAACAGTAGTGGCCTACCTGGCTCAGGAGGGACCAATATAAGAGGATTAGATAGGTAATCCTTGATTTTGTCAAACGCTTGCTGACACTCTGACGTCCATTTTGTGGCAGCATCCTTTTTCAATAACTTGAAAATCGGCTCACAGATGACAGTGGATTGGGATATGAAGCGACTGATGTAGTTGAGGCGGCCCAAGAAACTCATTACCTCTTTCTTATTTTTTGGTGGCGGAAGCTCTTTGATGGCTTTGATTTTGGTCGGGTCCAACTCTATTCCGCGACGACTGACGATAAAACCCAATAATTTTCCCGCAGGGACTCCAAAGGCATACTTTGCCGGGTTCAGCTTCAGATTGTACTTCCGAAGCCTATTAAAAAACCTCTCGAGATCGTCCAAATGACTCGAACCCTTCTTATATTTGATGATAACATCATGCACATAAACTTCAATTTCCTTGTGGATCATGTCATGAAAAATGGTAGTCATGGCCCTCATGTATGTAGCTCCAGCATTTTTCAACCCGAAAGGCATAAACTTGTAACAATAAACCCCCCAGGGTGTAATGAAAGCGGTTTTCTCAGCATCCTTTTCATGCATCTTAATCTGATGATAACCGGCAAAGCAATCCACGAATGATTGTGTTTCATGCTTGGCACAGTTATCGATCAAGATGTGTATATTAGGGAATGGAAAATTGTCCTTAGGGCTGGCTTTGTTAAGATCCCTGTAGTCAACGCAGACTCTGACCTTACCATCCTTCTTGGAAACAGGTACGATATTAGATAGCCAAGTCGGATATTCAGTTACTCGAATGATTCCAGCCTCAACTTGCTTTGCCACCTCCTCTTTAATCTTCAAGCTCAGATCAGGTTTATACTTTCTGAGTTTCTGTTTGACAGGAGGACAAGAGGGATCAGTGGGCAGTCTGTGGGATACAATCGAAGTGCTCAATCCTGTCATGTACGCATAGGACCAAGCAAAGACGTCTTTGTGTTTTTTCAAAACCCGAGCGTAGCCTTTTTTCTCATTTTCAGATAGGTAAACACTGACGTATGTTTCATTAGCCACTTCTGAGTCCCCTAAGTTCACTACCTCTGTATCCACTAGGTTTGCCTTAGGTTTGTGTTCAAACTCTTCAACCTTCTTAATGAGTTCTTCCGGTACTTCCTCTTCTAGTTCACTTATATTATGTTGCACAATCTCATTACATGTCACAGTCTCAGATTCAACATTTTTAGCAGTAATTTTGCTGAAAAAGAAAGAAAGAAAAGAAAACACAAATAAAGGATATTAATATACTGAAGAGAAACCCTTTATGAAAGAAAGTTGAGTGCCTTTAAAATAGTAAATAGCATAAAAGTGAACTCAAAATCGAGCCTATTTATTAAAAATAATAAAATAAAATCTTCTGCATCTACCCAAGTGCTCGGCGGGCCCTAGAAGGAGTGGCAGTCCAGTTGCTGAGGGTGGCTTTGGGCTGATTGCTCTGTGTAGGAACTCCTCCTCTCCCCTCATCGATGATGACATTGCAACTCTCTTCTGTCAGGAATAGACCTCTTAAGCTTTCTAGCACATCATCTTCACCATCATCAAGAAATCCCGCAGAGACAAAAGTCTGATGCAATGATGGTATCGGTCCTAGCGAAGGATAATAGAATCCCCCCACGGGTGACTTCCAATCTTTGTACTCTTGTGCAGTGCCAAGATAACCCAACCCGAACATGGTCTCCTGTGACTGTATCTGTATTGGTTCCATTATGCCTTGAAAATTTGCCCCCAAGCCTCCATTAGGTACGAACCCTGAGCGAAGCAACATATTCATGATGGTGCTGCTCCACTATGGTCCCTCCCCAACAAATCCCACCATTTCCAGTGTGTGGAACATTTCTCCATCCAGTCTCTCTTTTCCTTTCACCGCGTATATAGAATGCCCCTTTTCACCATGGACCACCACCTCTTGATAGTCCCATTCAAACTTGAGGCATTGATGCAGAGTAGAGGACACCGCTCCTGCCATATGAAGCCATGGGCGACCAAGTAACATATTGTAGGAAGCCGGGATATCCATTACTTGGAACACGATGGAAAATGTGGCAGGTCCCATCAATGCATCGAGGGTAATTTCCCCGATGGTATCTCTTTGAGAGCCGTCGAAAGCCTTGTCATTGTAGCGAGAGGGCATATGTTTAGACCAGAGCCTAGATCGATCAATACCTTTGTTATCACCCTATCCTCATACTGCATGGTGATGTGCAAAGCATCATTGTGTGCTCTTCCTTGAAGCGGCAGCTCATCCTCGTGAAAGGAAATTTTATGAGCCTCGAATACCTGCCCAACCATATGGGCTACCTCTCCGCCGATGATATTAGCTGGTACATAAGCCTCGCTAAGAACCCTCATTAGAGCTTTCTGATGGAGCTCAGAAGTCTGTAAAAGTGACAAAATAGAGATTTGAGCCGAAGTTTTGCTCAACTGATCTATAACAGAATATTCCTTTGCTTGTACCTTCTTCCAAATGCCATTCTCCTCAACCTCTACAACTGGTTGTTTTCCCATGCTAGAACTTCCCTGAGCCAGATTTTCAGGCGTGTAGATTCTGCCAGATCGAGTCACACCCTGAGTGGCGTCAGCCTCGGCTACCTTTGCCTTTCCTGGAATATCACGTTCATAATTCCATGGTACTGCATGGGGATCATAAGCAACTGGAGTAGCTCGATATACAGTAAATGCGGATTTAGGAGCAGCCACTTCTACTTCAAACATAACCTGTTTTTGTGCTGGAGCAGATGTTTGTGACACCATCGCGACATCCCCTTCTTTCTTAATAACCCAAATAGAGCCTTCCAGATCCACTTCCTCTCCAACTTCTAACATGTTGACCTGATGATTTGGGAGCGGATTGTTGGTGACGTTTGGAGCTGGGTCTTTCAATTGAATAACCTTTGTATCAATTAACCTCTGAATTCGATCCTTTAATGAGCGGCATACTTCAGTAGTATGTGAACCTTTCATCCCTGAATGGTACGCACAGACTTTGTTAGGGTCATACCATTTGGCCTGAGTGTCTATAGATAAAGCGAGAACGGGAGTGATGAGTCCAGCTACCCTCAATCTTTCATACAACTGGGCAATTGGTTCAGCCAAAGGAGTGTACTGCTTGACCGTCCTTTTCTCGAAATTGGCTCGGGGTCTGTAATTTGGATTAGGTGGGGGAGATTGGAATTGAGAAGGCTGGGCGCTATAAACGGGGTGAGAGGGAATTTGGTATGAGCATGTAGGCATTTGATAAAGAGGGATAGGGTATGGAGATTGTTGGTATAGTGGAGGGTGGGTTGTAGGCGTTTGGGAAATGAGTGGTGTTTTAAAATCCTGTGCCATCATCACAGTCCCGACTTCTTTTTTCTTTCGATTTTCAGAAATTCCGCCAGATTGTAGGGACTTACTGGTAGCCTGTAGAGCCTCCAAATTGATGATGCTACCACTCTTGATGCCTTCCTCTAATCTTTCCCCGACCTGGATGATCTCGGCGAAACTCTTTTCCGTGATGAGCATCATCTTTTCATAGTACTGTGGTTCCTGGGCCCGAATGAAATAATCTTTCATTTGAGCCTCGTCCATTGGAGGTCGGGCTTTGGCCGCTTCAGCTCTCCATCTCAAGGCATATTCCCGAAACAATTCATTAGGTTTCTTCTTCAGGTTTTGAATGTGAAACCAATTCGGGGCGTTGTCCATGTTAAATCCAAATCTTTCTACAAAATCGGAGGCCATGTCTATCCATCTGGACCACTTTCTGGTATCCTGCTCAATGTACCAGGTTAAGGCCTCCCCGGTAAGGCTTCTCATGAACAGCTTCATCCTTATTTTCTCATATCTTCCTACTCCCACCAGCTTATCACAGTACATTCTTAAGTGCGCTTTGGGGTCCCCGGTCCCATTGAATAACTCAAATTTGGGAGGTTTGTACCCCTCCGATAATTCAACATCTGGGTGCATACATAGGTCTTCATAATTCAGACCCTTCACCCCTCTAATGCCCTCTATATGTTGCAGTCTGTTGGTGACCTGCTCTAGCTTTTTGACCATATTCTGTATTAACCGGTCTTTTTCTGAAGGCTCTGGCTCAAGCTGGTGTTGAACAAAAGGAGCAGTTTCCACGTATATGGGATTTAGGTTATAATTTCCTAGAACGTGGGTGGGGACTATATTTGGAGTGGTTTGAGAGTTTTGTGGAGCTGAGAGGGTAGGATATTGTGGTGGAGGACATTGGCTAGTCCTTGGAAGAATGTAAGTATGCTGCAGGTCATTTTGGGGTTGCGGCATATTGGGTAGGGTTTGGAATTTTACGGCGGTATTGTCCTCGACCGTCAGGTCACGAGGATTGTTCAAAGTGAAAGACAACTTGGCCAAATTACGAACTTGCGCCAGTTCATCCTGTAAGTCAAGGATTCTTTGCTCCATTCGTAAGATCAGCTCATCACGGTCTCCACCAACACTTTCTGAGACTTCCTTACTCTTACTAGCACTATTATCACCCATTTTATCGCTTCTTTCACGATTTGGACTCGGAGGAGGAGGAGGAGGAGTCCCTTTCGATCTAGTATGATATCCCAGCATGCACAAATCAACCTTTGGGAAGGGAGTAAGAGTAAGACAAAATTAACAGAAACCAAGTTAGTAGTAAGATATTTATTCTAAAGATAAACACATTGATTGCGACAAATAAACGTCCTAAATGCAAGGGGCCTCGTTGAGCCAGAGGTAGGCCTAAAACGACACATATATGATTCAGGACATTTTAATCCAAGCCAAGATTCAAATATTAGTCAGAGTTTAGAGTCAGATAATAAACGAAGTAAACCATTTATTAGATCAAATTTTTACTATAATTCTTTGCGGAAATGAAAAAACAAGAAAGTAAAGCTAGGGGAAAGCGGGATGACAAGGGAAAATCCTAAATTCAGAAGCCTCCATTGTAGTGGTTCAGAGATCTTGGATCAACTTGTGCCCACATTGCAGGAGTGATATCATAATGACGATTCAACAGCTTCCGTGCCCAGGTGGTCTCTTTTATATCTTCAAATCCATAAGGTTGTCCCAATTTGCTAAGCCGCACATCTTCAGCATCCTCCAAAAGCCATACATAGTATTCGGGTGCACAATAGGCCTGCTCGGTGCCCACGCTTACAGTCATCAACCCTTCCCATTGTTGAAGCAATTCTTTGGCCCTAGGGATTTCATATTTTGAGCCAAACTCAAGCTCAGAACCTCCCATGTGGGCTCTTAAAGGTATGACTTGGGTTCGTCCTAACTGGTGGAGCACTCGAACCGGAGCGTAAGGCTGGAGGCCTTTCAACCTAATGAGCTTGATGTAGTAAAGCTCGTTGCTTCTTATGACAGCAGTGCGGGCGGGTAACCATGAATACTTCCACTGAATCTGATATCCTGAACGGGATTTCATAAAAGCAAACCAATCTTCGGTAACCACAGGAGAATTGAACCTGATCATCCTTTGAGAATGGGTGTCGATCTTGTTTCCCATTCCCGTCAAAATGTCTATCAAGTCGGGCCGTTTGTAAAAGTGCTCAACGACCCATAGCTGCAGCAGAAGGTTACACCCTTCGAAGAACCTCTTACCCCTAAAGCACTTGGACAGTGCCCAAAATACCTCAGCAAGGATCATGGGTACCAAGGTGGTCTCCATATTATCAATACCGCGCCATAAAGCTTGAACCACCAAACTAAGGCAAGTATCAATCTTACCATTTTCTCTTGGAAACACTAGAGTGCCTAGCAAGGCTATGGAAAAAGCATTCAGTCGCTTCTTTTCCCATTTTTCAGCAGAACAGGAGAACTCTTTCTGAAAAACCTTATGACCATCCCTGCGACCAAAATGTTCATACAGGAAATCCAAAGAAATCCAGTCAAAGTCCAGACAAGCTAGTTTGAGATTGTTTTTCAATCCGAGATGATGCAGAAACTTTTTCCCAGATTGTTTGCGAGGCAAGATCAACCCTCTATTTTGGTACCGCAACTCAGTGAACCCTCCAATCTCTTCCACGGTCGGTGCTATTTCAAAATCGCTAAACTTGAAAACGACCCTTTTAGGGTCCCAGAATTGCAACAAAGCCTTGATCAAATACCGATCTGAAGCTACATAAATCAAAGAGGTCAGGAAACCCAAGGACCGATGAATCTCTTTACCATGTTCTTCCTTCATATCTTCCCACCATCTCCTTAATTTGTGGGGAACACCCACAACCATCCTAGTGTTGGGAAATGCCGGTGTGCCTTCCATTCTACAGCCTGAAAGAGAAACAAAACAAACTTTTCTAAACTTCTTCCATATTAAACTGGCTTGGATTAATTTGTCATGATCACTTAGCACATAATATGATTATTTGTCTTTGGGTTGATGGGAACCCTTTGACAATAAGGAGGCTACTAATTTCGCGGGTTGACTCCTAGGGCCAAACCACCTATGGCTGATGCATGCATGACTTATATAAAGGGGTAGATACAACACTATCCTAAGTTTCTGAGATTTGGATAGACACGGACTCAAGGTTTTCCTATGCGAAGAGGCACGTGGTCACACGGTAGCAAAACTATCCGCTCACCCCAAGTCTATGCCAACTCTCTAAAATGGGTATTTGAACGAATTTTGGAGAAGTGCAAAGGCACAACTCACGTGTATAGTGTGTGAAAGTGTGAAGTTCCCAATTGGGAGAAATATGAGCGGAATGACAGTTATAAAAAGCGGTAACATGTAGCATATAGGGAAAAGCAGTAACACATTGGATATTTTAAGGAAAACAGTAAAAACAGATAACTAAATCAATAGGAAACTTAAAAGCGTATAACGAGTGAGCAGGGATCATAAGATAAATAGATAGTTAACTAAGGAGGTAAATAAATCAGAGAAAGAAAAAGAAAAAAAAATATTAATGGAAAAGAATCACAAAATCCCACATAAACACAAAATCCGTAATGGTTAGAACCTAAATATCCCCAGCAGAGTCGCCATTCTGTCGCGCCTCATTTTTCTCGCGAAAAGTGGGATTCGACGTGACAACTCTCTTTTAGGATGAAAAAGAGTGAAGAGTCGCCACCTAATGAATTTAAGGCGCGTTAGGGCACCGTTCTAACTAATTACAATTAAATTAAATTTTAAGTCTACGCAACCAGAAATCGGGTAAGGGTTCAAGTTACCTCGAAAGGAAGGTGTTAAGCACCTTTCGAGGTCCACAAATGTGGGTCCCTGCCGGATTCGTTATTTATGTGGGAAATTATGTGATAAACAAAGGTCGGTTAATAAATTAAAGTAAAAATCTTATTTTTAAAAGAAACAGATAAGTTAGGCTCTAATTAAATTATTAATAAATCTAAGTGAGAAAGAAATAAGCGTGAATCACAATTAAAATACATGAACAAGTAAATAAGAAGAGATAAGCGAGAGAATAGAATTTACACAATGATATAAAGAAAATAACTTAATTACTAAGGGACTTAGTTAACTACCCCAAACAGATGGAAAGAAACAAACTTAGGTTAATTCTAACCTATTCGGATCAGCGCCCGGCTTATTATCGGAGACAATTCCAAAGACATTGTCGTATTCTGCTCGGGTCGATTTCCATCATATCCATCTATCTACCCGCCTAAGTTGGTTATTAAGATTATTATTAGCCTAAAGCGCGTACTAAAGAAATGGAAAAGTCTAACCTGCCTAAGTATGTCTACCCATCCCAACTTAATGTCCAAGAGGCATTGGACTTACTAACTTGGATATGGATCTAGACAAATAAAACCTAAGGTTACTAATTAGACTCGGGAAAACGTCAAGCAAAACAAGAAGGACTTTTAAACAAGTAGCACATAACAGTCTCAAACATGCCTCTTAATCATTTAAAGAAGATACAAGGTGATTAAACACAAATGATACTTTTAACCTATAGGCATGATCTCTAAAGATTGAAACATGCAGAAAATTGATTATTTAAATCCCATAAGCAGATTTAACATGCCAAAATTGAATTAACAGGCTAAAATAAATTTAAATCCTATAGGCATGGTATCTAAATAAATTAACCTGCTAAACGAGTTCAAATCCTATAGACATGATAACCAAATGACGTAACATACTAAAACAAATTTAATTCCTATAGGCATGGCTTCTATGCAGAAACTGAATTAAAACCTATAGGCATGCTCTCTAAAGTACCCAAAACACTGATTTGGACATGTTGGAACCGATAGCTAAAAAAACATAAAATATTGAAACAAACTTAACTTATAGGCATAATGTTTTAAATTAAAACAGTGAGTTGGTGTAGATCCTATAGGCATGTTGACTAATTAAATATGCAGAAACCAAATTAACTCTATAGGCATAGTTTCTAATTTAATATGCGGAGGCTGAATTAATCCTATAGGCATGTTATCTAAAGTGCTCAGAACACTGATTTTAATATGCTGAAACTGATGACTAAATAAATTAAAATTCTGAAACAAGTTTTAACTTATACATGACTTCTGACTCTTAAAAGATGAAGATGATTTTAAAACCTACAACATGGTAACTAATTTATTTTAAATGCTGAAACTAATTTTACAAACTAAAATATGGTAACTAGTTTATTTGCTGAAACTGGGTTTACAACTTAAAACATGCTATATTAAACTATTCGGCAGGAGTTACAAATAACATGCAGAACTGAAAGTTGCAAGCGTCATAACCCGAATTTAACATGTACATGGAACCTATTATACCAAATTACCATATGCTAGAAATTCCTTATTAAGCCTATTGATATGTTATTTAAAGTTAACCACCATTTAATCAATATCTATAGGCATGCTTTCTACGTTTTCAATTAGATAGAACACGTAGCACATAGTTTGCCCCTCCCTCATTAGCAGCCCCCCCCAAAATATTTTATTACATTATCAAAGTTTATACAATAAATATTACAGACCAAATAAATGAATGAGAAAGGAAGTAAAGAGAATAAGAAAAATCCAAATCTTTGGAGAATCCCGAATCCCAGGCAGCTCTTCACAGTTTCCAAATAAATCCGCTAGCAAATAACCTGTCCAAATAAATATACAAAAACCAGAGGAGCCTATAACAATTCCTAATACTAGTCTCTGACATCGCAAAGTTTCATGAGAACCTCGAGGGTTCTAGGCATTGCCCATGTCAAGGTATAGGATATGTTTAAGGCCTTCTATTTCATACGTACCAAACAACACTAAGAAAATTCACAACAATCATAGGACTAATACATGATCTGCAAATAGTGGCAGTTCATATCACATAATCAAGTAGGCAACAAGTTATTAGCTTTAACTCCTATAGTCATACTTTCTACCATGTTTATAAATTATATACATGAATTAAAAGACCTACCAGTTTGCAGTAAACAATGAGAGAGATTTGAGACCCAACACTTAGCAATCAGCTTTGTCAATCAAAGAGAAGTTCTTAATATGTGAGAGTAGTAGTGAGTAAAGTCTGAGAAAGAGATGAAAAAGAAAAATGCTTTTTATAGTGAAAGTAGGGGACTCAGTTAAAGGAAGGGAATAATTCAAATAGTGAATCAAGGAAAATCTTTACCTTAATTATAATAGTCAATTCAATTCATGACAAATTTACCATAAGAAGAGAATAAGCAAGCTGTTTAAATTAAGAAAAGAGCAATGACAGCCAATCATGGGAGATTGTTTCCTTAAAACAGATGGGCTGAACCAATTAAGTGAGGGAATCATGCCAACATTACCGTAATTGGACAAGCAGAATCCATCCGAATTAAGTAAAGGCAATAAAATTAGTGACTAGAGTAAATAGAGATAAGGAAGAATGAATCAATTAGCAAGTACCAAGGCTGTCCCAGATCAATGAAGGAGGGGAAAAGTGCATTTTAGAGCATAACTCAATCAAGAGTTGCCAAAACTTAACAAGTACCAAAGCTATGAAGCTCTACCAAATAGACTAGTACCACAGGCACAAAATCAGTCAATCTTGCCAAACAATCAAATTTCAGAGCTGTCACATGATTTAGAAATCAGAGTACTTGAAGTCAAT